>CM029523.1:32134830-32758601 GCA_017140615.1 Eucalyptus cladocalyx
CCAACCAAAGAGAGAGTCATTGACCAAGACAGACCAAAACTAAGGTCTAAATAATAAATAGAAGGGAACAAACCAGAGTCTAGGGGACATTACTGGAGACCTGAAGGGAATGAAATAGAATACCTTTACTGAAAGTGCCGATACAGTATAAACTGGTTGAATGTCATTGGTAATAATTCTACTACCATGCCACAAAGGACCAAAAATACCTACTTGCCTGATGGATTGACATTTAATCAGCCAACTGGTTATACATTCTCAGGTAAAAGTTGGCCTATCTGTGCTTTAGGTGGGTGCAGAGCGCCCTTAAAAATTGGTTTGAAACACACTTTCTGTCCCTCAAAAGAATGCTCCTCACAAAATGCTAAAACTCATCTATGATTCTTGTGACATCTGCTATACACTATTAATTAGGCTCAGGTGGGTGATGCACAACTCCTGCTTTCTTTGAGGAGATCTTACAAGTTGTTGCTAAAATAAATAGAAGCATGTTTTATGGGACTACAAGACTACTCACTTCCTCGGTTGTGGAAAAGAGGAGGGGGGGGGTGTCTGGTCTTGTAAGAGACCTTTGTATTGTGGCCCAGCTAGCAAGCTTTTAAGTTTTCTCCTTCCATAGACTGGGGGAAGTTTAGAAGAGATTTGGACTCTATCCATTTACACATCAGTAGGTAGTACATATTGAAGATTGTGAAGCCTCCTCCCCTTACATGTGATGGAAGCCGTTAATTGCTATTTGTAGAACTGTAGAACATGTTCCTTGACGCAAACTTGATTAACTTTCTGTACAATCTTTGGTATGAGTTGGGATAGTGAGGAGTTGCTTATCTGCTAAAAGAATTCTTCTTCCTCCCAGCTTTCATTCAATCCAGTCACTGCTTGCTACTCTATAGTTGATTATGGAGTATGCTGGAATTGATATTTACGATCCTATCACTAAAAGCATTTCATCTTCCCCAATTGTATATTCAATTCATTGCCGGGGAGTAGAGCCAAACCAATGCTTAAGCATAAAGAGATTTTTGAGCCAGCCCATACCAGTTCCAACTTATGAGTAGATTTTTCACTATTTATGCATAACCCACAGTATACTCTCAGAGGAATGCGATAGAGTCACGGAGACCTCAAGCATTAGAGTCAATGTTTTTATTCATGAAGGTTTAACAGATGTAAATGTTATGGTATTAAATTGCCTTTCATCATTATTATATTAAGTGAGAAGGAAGCTGTTAATGCGGAAAGTGAACGCAGCAACAGCAGTAGATTCTCAATCCATTTCCAGGGGAAGTTTGAAATCTAATCATCACATGCAAAACTTGAGTAACCATAAGGACTTGGTTCCTAGGAAAACAGCAAGCTTAGTCTAAAACCACCTCAACAAAAGTGGAGGCTTCAGAAAAACATTTCTTGTCAAAAGCTGCTTCTTTCTGCTACATTGCCGTGATCATTAAGCATAAAGAAAACAAAATCCACTTTAAAAACTGAGTGGTTTGAACATAATCCTCTTAACAGCTAGCTGAGGACAACTCGATTCCCATAAAACACTCCCATCCCTATCGGTAGAGTCTACTCCCATCCTGACCTGAGTGAGAAGAAGGTATACCCCAACTTGAACCGACAAAGGCACTTGATTACCCAGTCCAGTAATATCCTATCAAGTCCCCTTCTGTCCACACACAACACACGCCATGCGAAATCTACTTCAATTGTATTGCTACTTAAATCTTCAACTGGATTCAGGATCAATGATAAAATCCATTCGAGTTCATCAAACGAGCTCCATGGAAACAATCGAATAAGCTCAGCAATGAGTACAGACAGATACAACCACGAATCAAAGTTCCAACCTTTTAGACCTTCACAACAGAAATATCCCATTTTTCTTTAGCCGTTCCAATGTAGACACTCCATTACAACATTCCACACAGAAAACAGAGAACGCGCATTACTCCAGTCACCCAATCTGCTTCGGCAAGTTCATTCATTTCAATTCATACTCGACGAAGGAATCAAACTCGATTACCGATAACAGCACAGCAGCAAATTCAAACTAACAGCCTCGCAGAAGAGGAAGCAGGACGGAAGCCGCCGCACCTGGGAATTCTTGCTAGGGCTCCTCAAATGCGAGGACTCGTAGCCGGGGAACTCCCGGAACAGGTTGTAGATCTCGCGGGCCTTCACGTCCTCGGGCAGGCCGGCGACGAACAGCGTCCGGACCTCGTCGTACGCGCCGTGCGGCACGACGGGGGCCCCGTAGGAGGGGAACGGAGACTGGTGGAGGTGCGGGAGGTAGGGCTGAGTCGGCGGCCCCGCGGCGGCGGCGGCGGCGGCGGGGGCTGGGGAGGGGGCGGCGGCTGGTAGTAAGCGTAGGCGGGGAGGGTCCCCGGCGGCGGAGGGTAGTAGGCCGCCATCTCGTCCATCGGAGATAACCAGCAGAGGGCGGCGGCGGAGGGCCCTTTTTGGCTTCAGCGGATGGCCGCTGCTTTTCTAGCAATCATCTCGAGTGCAAAAGATGGCATGGGGACTAGTCGTTTGATCTTTTGTTCAGGTCATCGTTATAATCTAAATTTCACTAACGAAGATGGAGATTAATAATCACTAGATTTTGCCTCGATATATAATAATATTTTCGAATTTACTATTTATTTAATGTAATTCTTGAAAAGGTTCGATATAATTCTTTCGTTTCCTTGAACGATTAATTAAATGTTATTTGATTACGTGATATATTATAGGTTAAGTTGTAGGTTTTAAGAATGAAGAGTCAGCACATCTGATTTTTCGGTTAGAAAAAGGGAAAATAAAATTGGGGCTTCACATTAACCTCTTTCTCGAAATTAAAATTCTGACACGAATCATTTAGAGCCTCGTGGATGAAGATGGTTTGACGAGTTGAGATCGACATTGGTCATGATGCGGATCTTGGGATTGTGGAAGGTGCACCATCTAATATGTGCCTATGTAGGTGAAGACATTGAATCCAGCCAAATTAGGGGTAAGGTTGCTCGAGTTGGAGAATTCTACCTCTCTTGCTTAGGCATTTTGGATCCAAGGATTCTTGAAGGAGAAAAAGGATCGATGGTTGACCAGCTCGCCCGTGCACGTCTTTGTTGTGAAGGAGCTGTTCTGTCACGGAGAATGCAACTTCTGGAAGGCCTTAATTCTTGTGATCAAGGAGAAGACCTTGAATATCAACAAATGCGATTGCTTCAAAACGGCCAATTAATGTGCGGATGTCACACTGAGATCTCGAATTACAAAGCATAAATGATTCTAGAGTCATTGAAGGAATGATGTAAATTTTCCTTTACGTTTTCACTAAAGATGAGAGCAATGCTTTACAATTGTAACAGCTGAATAGCTAGAAGATTAGGATCTCCGTTTTACTAGTGATGATGTATGAAATTGCTGGTGTTTTGCAACGAAAAATCCCTTTTAAAATGACAATGAAAATCTTACCAATATTTTGTGATACCAATTGATGTTCTTAGAATAAAAAAATTATCGAAATTGTTAGGAAATAAAATTCATGTCTACCTCTAAACAAGCTTGGCTTGTTGTCGTGGATAGAGCCTCACAGCAATGACCACAAATATACCCATAAAAGGCGAAAAATAGAATTGAGACATATGCGAACGGCACGCTTATAGATATGAAGCCATTCGAGAGTGCGGATGCACAGACCGAAGCTCGGCTCGCTCCAATATCGAGGTGTTCTACGTTGCGTTTTAAGGTGAGTACAAATTGCGACGGAAGCCCACCGATTCAGAATCCTCGATCATTTCTGACAATTCCTCCGGCCCCTGAAGATCTCTGTCTGAGCCAGAGTAACACCGCCCAATGGGAAATATTTACTCTTCAAGGGACATGCGGATGATGATACCAGACTTCCGAGGAAGCAAATTTTCTTGATCCACTCGTGTAGAAGATGCTTGATGAATGATGCTTGAAGAGAAGGGGAAGTTCTGATTTCATCCCGGACACTCTTTGCTTTAGGACAGTCCCTTAATGTATGCTCAATAGGCTTCTGTCCTTGCTGACGCTTGTTGCAAGGGGTGTCTGATACTAAAGTCCTCTGTAACAGAGCAATCCCCTATTTGAGACATTTCCAGATGAAATGTTTTGTTTTCGGTGTCGTCTCCATTTTTCTAGATCAACGACCAAATCGGCCTAGCAGACTCTTCTAGATGATCTTGGCATGCAATTCCATCTGCAGATTCAAATCTCCGTCCGTCGTATCATTCCAACAAAAAAGGGTCGATAAGTGTCCCAATATAGAGTTCGGCATTAAATCGACGGTGGTGGGAACCTCTTCCAGTAAAACAAAAGGGAGATTTGGAAGATCATAAGCATTTTAATAGTAACTCGCTTTTTTCTTCCCTTCTTCCAGAGGCGAAGGACCGTGGACGATATCTTGCAACGATCATTCCAAACCAGTCCAGTTATGTTCCTAAAACAGCACACTGTCACTGTTCCGAAGATGTTGTCTAATGCATTCCTTCAAATTCTTTCTCCAAAATCAGTTCTATAAGATCTCAGTGACAGATCCCTCACTTAAGTACTTGGTGGATCCTATCTTTTTGTGCAGACCCGCCACATAAATTTGGCTAGAAGAGCTTCTTTGCGCGGTTCGACTCTAGCAAGGCCTAAGCAACAAAGTCCCTGTTTAACTAATCTAACCGATCAAACACCATGACGGGGAACTACGTATCAGCCACCACCATCTCCGGGCAAGAAATCCTACTTGTGCCCAACCAATCTCCGATGAAAGCAAAGCTTATTAATGCCCAGAGAGCACTCCTCGGCCACCGTAATAGCGTTTCCAGCGACGGAGTGCATTTTTCTGTTTCTCATATGCTTTAACCGGGAACTACTGTATTTGCTTATTGTAATTAACTATGGCCTCATTAAAGGGACTTGATAAGAGCTACTGTTCCAAGCTTAAGAAAGCAAACCCGATCTCCATCCTAACATCTTTTTTAATTTGCTTACGACGAACTTGAAAGAACTTATTTGATTCTTGTCATTACCCGGAGGAAATGTAAGACAGCAACTCTTGAAAGAACTCTTGAAAGAACTTATTTGATTGAGAATTCGCATTGATGTGTCCTAATTGTTTTGCAATCTGAATCAACTGGTGTCAGTATGGAAGGCAAAATTTTTATTTTGTGATAAATAATTGAATTATGACAAAAAATGTGTAGTCGTCTCTCATGACAATACATGGGATCACATGCATCTATCGTGTCGCGTGATATTCGAATTTCTCCATACTATTCGTGATTTCCATCCTCGTGTCATGCATCCTGCTAGCGTGCGGTGTCTAGAGATCTAAAGACTAAAATAGAGAAGGACTCCCGTCATCCTTACACTCACAAAACTGACTTCCCATGATCCTATTAAAGTAATTTTGAAAAGGATCAGCATCAAAGGGCCTTTCTCTCAAGGCTTTAAAGCACATCACCAAGTTTCTTCCTTTCCCACCACCTCCCTCGTCAACACCCTAGCCTCCCCCTACCGGAGATCTGTCACGCTTGGGGATTTTTTTATATGACTAGCAAGTCAAGATCAATTGTGGGCATTGGATCTACATGAGAATTAATGTAAGAGCGGGCTAATGTACTCTAAGTAGAGGAAATCTCCATCTTTTCGAAAAAGGAGCTGGCTGTCTATGATAGGCAACACATGTAACTCTATCCTCAAAATTGATGAACGAACGATATAAATAACTCCCTTGTAGCACTCTTACATCGAGTGCCAAAGTGAGTCAAATCTTGATTTACAGCACTCTTCTTGCATAGAAATGAAGATTAAGTACCTAAGCCTTTGAAACAGCAGCTCAGTGAAATCTCTCTTCAAGTTTGCTGATAATTCCTCAGCAAAAGTAACTGACTTTGCTATCTTTCTCCCACATTGTGCAAAGCCATGAAAATATAGATTAGTCAACCACATGGGAAAAAAGGCATAATTTAGCGAAGCCAATAACATTGTCATCATAAATGATTCTTGCATCCATCATAAAAGTAAAGTTTCTCCCTGAAACTCATTGATACTCATCCACAATGAGATACCTAAGACAGACAAGGAAGATCTTCCAACATTCGACATTTGAGCCACCTTTCATCGATGTGAACAGAATGAACAGTTTGTTTATAGTGGTCTTCTATAGCAGTTGAAGCCCCAGCACTATGTAAAAAGATGATATGGCTCAGAAGTACAAGTCTAGATATAAGGTAACCAACAATTACCAAGTACAATCTGGAGTAAAAGGCAGACAAACATGGGCGAGAAATTGACAGAGATCAAGAACCACCAGAAAGCAGGCCAATGTCAGATGAGTGAAGGATATTGCTTGGCCTGCTGTCGAACTCTCTTCTTGTACTCGGTGACATCCTGTGAGAGATCGAATACAATGTTGACTAGAGTTACACGGGCATAACTAGAAATCAACTACTTCAGAGCATTTTTCCTCAGAAGGAACAAGAAAATACAGCGGTAAGAGTAATGGTTATCCTTGGAGCATCATCAGTCATATGTAGTAGAACAAAACATAATCCCATTTATTTCTTGCATTAAGCTTTATCAGGAAGAGGGGACTAAAGGACTGCTATATGCTCTAGCAAATGCATATATGGCCACTTCAAATAAATTTTCTTGTACTATGTAATATCTGAGGTGACTCAGACAAAGCCTTTTGCAATCTTAGAAGGGTGGCGTGACTGACTGTTGAGGCTCTTCAAGGATCTGGCAGTTATTTACAGATCGGTGGAAATTAAATGCATCACTGAAGGAGAATACCTGGATGAAGAGGTGATAACCTTCAGTCTGCGCAGGATCTGCAGGATTTGGCTGGTCTAGTAAGTCCTGAATGCCAACAAGAATTTGTTTTACCGTGATAGCTGGTCTCCAACCCTGCACATAAGCTAAATTCTTAAATAAACTCAATGGAAAGACACGACATGGTATATGGACATTTACATGAACTATGTTTTAATCAAAAGAAGCAAAATGACTCACGCTATCTTCATTGAGGATTGATAGGCAAACAGTTCCAGAAGGGTACACATTCGGATGGAAGAACCCTTGAGGAAATTTACACTTAGGAGGTTTGCTTGGGTAGTCTTCACTGAAATGAAGTGTAAGGGGATAGAAACCGCCCTCCCAATCAGTCTGCAAAACAACAGATAGAAATTCTTCATATCAGCTACAAGATAAATTTCCAGAAATAACTTCTCACTGCTCTGTCACATTAAGTTTACAGTATAACATCTACTACAAACCACAACGAATAAAACTAACAATCCTCCTTTACCAAGCAGAGAAATATTTCCCCAGTATAAAACAACCTCAACAGTGACCTAAAGAAAAAGTACGAGCACATGACATATACTGGCAACCTAAGCTAAATCTGCAAATATGTCACAACAAAGAGCAGATAATTACTTATTTAAGCAACAACTTGATTTGATAGCTCAAGCAAAGTGTTGTAAAGCCTAAAAAATTCTTGCAGAAGAGGTCAGTGAGTGGATGTCCCTAGACACCCTATCTTATAGAATAGCATACTTTTCTTTATGAACAAAGATACATAAAAGAATGAGTAGACTGTCCAATCCCATCCTTTAAGTCATGTCACTCGTAGTTGAATTTTTACTGTTTAATTGTGTTTTCTACTATTGAGAGTGCAAAAGCTTTGCAAATTTGTAGCAATCTAGATGTGTTAGGAAGAAATGCAATTTGAAATATGCTCAAACTTTTCTTAAGGAGTGCTTGTTTCACTAAAAACTTTATGATAAAGGTTTCAAGGAAAATTGTTAATTTTCATTTTTTGGTGGTTTATGGGAAGTGATTTCCTTGTTGCCAAAAAGGAAAGTTGGTTTCCCCCAATTTAAGCCTGTTGTTTTCAGTCCATGTTTTCCGTTAATCGATTATTTTTTCATCATCCAAACACTGGAAAATCAGAAACAATTTCTTGGAAATAGTTCTTCGTTTAAAAAAAAAAAGGACTTTTAATTACAGCATGAATGGTCACAACCACATCTTTCAACAATCCGCCGTTGATTGAATAAGGAATGAATTTATCATGTCTTGAAACCATGCTTTTAGTTACAGTTCAAGATTGGTAAGAGTACATAAGAATTCTGCATGTCTGTGGAGTGGAAAAGATAGTGGTAATTGAACAGGTGGAATTTCATAAAAGCTTTTAAGAACAAACATCTAACTCACTGCCATAGGTTTAGAATATCATTAACTTAATCCACATAACATACAAAATAAAATATTTTAATGTTTATAGCTTTTGTTACAAGTTAGATATCCCTTCCTAGTTAAGTCATCATGGATTCATAGAAAAAAATGCTTGCTTAAACAGGTGCTTGGGAAAAATGGGTGATATTGGTAATCAAAAGCAAAACTCCGCAATATTCACACTATGGGAAAAAACAAAAAGATAATAATCAGCCGAACTCGAAAGGCAGATCGACCAATTTACAGTTGTGCTCCCTCTGAATTCCGCATCAAGATGGCAACACTACAATTCTTCCCTTTCCCCCCTTTCCGTGAATCTCCTCGAACTTGTCATTTTCCCTCTCATCACCCCACAGGCGCTACTCTCTAACTAGAGGCAGTGCCTCACCCAAACAAATCAGTCATGCAAATCCATCCTATCGAACAGCAGCACCCCGCGAATTGCATCCCTAAGGCTACAGGTCCAACTCGACCTCACCACAAGAAAGTCCAATCATAGGCGTAAGCATCAAGACTCCAATTCCATCGAAAAACACCCGCCCCCAAACTCTCACAACACGAGACACAACAGCAAACGATCTCCACCAAAACCCCGCAAGCCGGAGCCCGCGAAAGCGATCACGGAACAAACTAATCACGCCGGTCATCATATTCACACCCACCAACCCACCAAAAAAACCAAAACGAACCCGGGGAATCGGGCTCCAATCGGCACCTCCTTCCACTTCAATTCAAGAATCAAAAGGGCGAGAGAGACGGCACTTACCCCGGCCTTCCCAGGTATTATGCAATGCCAGATCATCAGATTCACCGTGCCGTCGGGCAAAGTCTCCGGCTTCGCGACGAAACCCTAGAACCCAAACAAAAACAAACCCACCATCAAAAACCCATCGATTAAACTTCCCGAACACGTAAAAAAAACATCAGAATCGCCGAACGAGAGAACAGCAAGAAGGGCAGGACGAGGAGAATCGAAGAATCGGGAAACGGAAAAGGTAAAAAAAAAAACGAAAGCGCGTACGGACATGGGGGTGGTTCTTGCGCCACGCCTTCCGCTCCTCGGTGAGACGCCCTCTCGCAATGCCAGACATCTTCCCTCTCTTCTCTCTCTCTCTCTCTCCTATCTTCTCTCTCCTCTTCTTCTTCTTCCTCTCGCTCTGCGCTCTGCACTGCGTCTTTGTCCGCTCCCTCGTTTTTTTCTTCTTCTTTGACAGCAGCCGAAATGTGCCCGCGGGGCAGAGTGGGTGCGGTATTTCTTCCTTGCGAAGGGAGGCGAGGGGGGAGATCGTACGGTCCAGATTTGATCGGGTACGGGAGCGACCACGGGGATGGGGGCCGGGGTGGGAAAGGAATCGCTGACCGCAGTAAGTCAATGGGTGGCGCATTTCTTTTTCCTTTTTCTTTTTTAAATATTATTCTCGACGATGCTCGCGTGGGGAAAACGCTACCGCGTTGATCTCTCTCTCCCCGGGGCAATTCACGAGGGAAGAGGATGGCAGACGTGGAATGAAATGGAAAGTTAGCTAAGGTTGTCCCTTTACTTTATTTATTTATTTTTCGTATTTTTTTGAATTTTAGTTTTTTTTTTTTTGGGCCATCAGTGAATCAGATTCCGTAACTGTTGACAAAAAGGAAAAGGGGAAAAAAAGAGAGAAGAAAGTGCATCATGCATGTCCAAATCCACGGAGGAAAGAGTTTCTGCGTCATTGCCTATGAAATTTAGCAAAAAGCGAAGGTGGGTTTAGAACTGGAAGGCCAATGCTTGATATAGCCGGTTATTGAATTTGGCTGAGTGGACATGAGGAGAAGGAGAAAGGAGATCGAATAAAGGCGCCGATTGAAGACAAAGATGGATGATTAAGTAATTAGTGGCCTTGGGGGTTGTAATCATCTATGGATAAAATCGGCGTACAAATAGGAAGCGTGGAACCTCGAAAATATAGTTCTAGTTCTAATTGTGCTTAGTATTATTACTGCTATGGACGATTATAATGAAGAGTTATATATGTGGTGGCATGTAATTACCTAGATATTCATCCCCAACGTACTTTTTCAATTTATTAATGCTAATGTCTTTTTTGGTGTTCATCATTTATAGTCGTTTACCTTAAAATTTATCGATCTTCTTTTTAGTTACACCAATTGAATTCTTGTCCAATATTGCCACTAAAATTATTTCATAAAAAACCAAATATCTAACTTTTTTGTGAAATATTTTTCACTACATGGGTCGACACCCTTTTTGGTTGAAACAACTTAACACTATGTAGAGACTTCATTGGTTCTTTAATATGTTGAACAAGTGATTTGATTGATGTTCGATAAAGCTGCACAATTTTGAATCGGATTCCAACTCGACGCTATCAATTTCTTCCTCTATAGCATAAGCTTCAACCTCTGTATCTTGAACATCTCCATCTATTAGTGGCCTAGTTTCATCTTTGGCCACAAATCCAAGTTGCAGCAGCATTTCCTTGGAAAGCACCATCGCAATTGACTTTTAACACTTCCGTATTGAGCCTTCTTCAGTTCTTTTCCCCGCAATAACAGCGTAATCTTCCCTCCAATAATTGACTCCCTTTGCTTAATATATTCCTCCAAAGCACAAGTCTTCCTAGACTCTCAGTAGGCCTTGCTTCCCTCTTTCCATGGACGGCTTCATTCTTATCTTTCCACATATACCAGCATGTAAAAGCTACTTTTGTACACATTCTTTACTAAGACTAGTAGCTTGCTTTAGGATCTGCACTAGGCACCTACCAAAGGTAGTCACATTCTGCCGGGCAATATACAAACCCATTATTCCAAACCACTAGCCACGGCTTTGATTAAATTCTCCCTTCCAACTAAAGATAAATGACAATTTTTTCCACCCTTGTAACTTCTTGGCCACCCTAATCTTCACCATCTTTAGACACTCCTTGGATCTCCCCCATACTGTTGGCGAACCAAGGTATTTCCCTGGGTTCAGAGTTTCTGTAACCCAAAAACATTACAATCTCTTCCTCTTCCTCTTCCTCTTTTTTTTTTTTTTTTTTTTGTCTCTCCACATTAGAACTAAAGAAAATGCTCCACTTTCACAGATTCTTCTTTGACCTGAAGCTTCAGTGTAATTCCTCCCAATCCTGCTTTACTCTCTTGCAATTGTCTTTGGGAGCTTCCGTCAAGAGAATATAATCGTCGACAAAAGATGAAGTGGAAATAAATAGGCCACTGTCTTCTAATTTTTATGCCTCAAATCTTGTTATTCTCCACTACTCCCCTCGGGTTGATAAATAGCACATCAGCAACAAATGAGAAAAAGTATAAAGAGGGGGAATCCCTTAGTCGTGTGCCTCTAAGACGAGCTACAAGAGACAATTTTAACACAAAATATAACCCGCCTAATGCACTTCCTATCAAACCCCTTTTTATCCATATCCTTCTTCAGAAAATCTCACTCAACTTCGTGATTAGGAGTGATGGATATTTAGAATACCAAAACTTAATACAGGAGATATTAAGTGTCAAAATCGAAAATAAACTGGATCAAAAAGGAGCAAAATGGATTAAGAAAATGACAAGAAAATCCAACTAAAATGTCGATGTGACGATTTTCTGGTGAGATAAGTACAAAATGACATTATTTTGCAAGTTAATGTGGCTAGACAAGTGCAAAAATGACTTCGTTTTGCTGGCATGGCTAGATAATTAATATAAATATTAATTAAAATTTAAAAAACTAAATTTATTAAAAAAAAAGATAGAGGAAGAAAATGAAGATTGCAGGCGGCTGAGGGCTAACGACGGTAGGAAGGAAGAGGTTGAGGGGAAGCACTTGCCTTCTGCCTTCTCCTTTTTTTTTTTATAAAAAAATATAAAATAAATATAAATATTTTTATTTAATTAATATATATGTTAAAATTAAAAACAAGACAAAAACAATATCATTTTGGTTGTTCGTTATTGACTTGACTCTCTGGCATGCCACGTGGTCGCATTATATTATTAAAAAATTGTTATGTAGGATCTCTTATCATCTTCACTGGACTTAACACTTAGGTATCCCATTTTTTAAAAAATATGGCACTTAACGATTGTGTTTGGCAACTTGATGAACAATAGAAATTTCTATTCTTTTGTTACTGAAGTAATTTGAATAGACATCCATTTGATAAATTTTTGGTTCCTAAGAACAAATTTAATCTAAGGAATAGATTTAAAACAAAATCAATGAGTAAAAAAAAAGTTGATTATTTGTTCTCGAAACAATTCTAAAATTAAACCTATTTTTTCTCTTTTCTCTTCTTTTCTTATTCCTTATCTTTTCTTCTTCAACTACCACCATCATCAGCTGCCATTACCGCCATCGCCTGCCGCCATCTATCACCAACGACCAATTAGGCAACTCCACCTAGCTCGCCAGTGGCTAGGCAAGCCTCGTCTAGGCCTCCCCCAGCCATTGGCGAGCCATGGTTGGGTGAGGCTTGATCTCGCCTAGCAATCGACGAGGCTCGACCTCGTTGGGTCATTCGTGAGGTTGGTGTCACTCAACCGATCAAGGCAAGGCCAACCTCGCAATGGCCTAGCGAGGTCGAGCCCAATCGATGGCTAGGTGAGCTTAGCCTCGCCATATTTGGGCGAGACTATTGGCCCGACCAAGGCTTGACCGAGGAGGCGCGGCCTCGCCAAGGGGCCGAAGGTTGCCAACCCTCATTTGTCTAGCCGATTCCCAAGGTTGATCCGCAAAGCTTGAAGAAGAAGAAGAGAAAGAAAAGAAAAAAAAAAGAAAAAAAAGAAAAAAGAAATAAAATTATTTAAAAAATGAAAAGAAAATGATTTAGATTAAAAAAATTTATAAACAATACCAAATAAATTCTATTCCGGAATAAAATTTTTGAACAATTATAAAAAGCCTTAAAATGTTTAGAAATTGTTATCGAGAATAGAATAAAAAAAATCATTTATGATAAGAAATTATCCCCGAGATAGAATAGTTACCAAAACACCCTAAGTATTACTTTCGTAACTTTTGGTACTTAAGTATTCTTTTGTGTTAAGTTTTGACACTTCAAATGTTTGTTTTCCCTCTATGATTAGTCTTATTAATATCAATTTTGAGGACACTAAAGTGTTATGTTCCTCTCTTCAATTGTTAGGTGGTGAAACACCCAATGAGCAATGATTATATTATTTTGAATCCACTTCCTAGAAATTAAAGCAATTTTATTTGGGAAAATAAAAGTTTCCAAGAAAGTCTACGGTCTATTTACAAGTGTTTTGGGATCCCTTCATACAAGAAATTACACAAACTTATAGGATGGAAGTAAGAAACTTCCTCAGGTCAGTCTATTTTGGTTATAAGACAACCTTGGTGTGGGATAAGGAACAAGAAATTTGAGATATAGAGAAGTAGTACGCCAAAACTTTCTATAAAGGACCCATGAAAAGCCATCCGGTTTTGGTGCTTTCGAGGCTTCCAACTGCAACATAGCCATCCTTACTTCCTCATCCTTATCTTCCTTAATCAACTTAGCATTCATATTAGTAGTAACCACCATAGGTATGGTCTCCATAGCCTTCTCTCTAGTCCCTTACCCTGAAGTGGTAAAGGCTTCATAACATCCCTGGAACATTAAAGAAATCTCCCTTTCATCATCTACCCAATTTCCTTCAACATCATTTACCTCAAAATTTTATTTCTCCTTCTTTGCAAAGTTGTCTGGTGGAAAAAAGTTGCATTTCTATCGTTATAATTAATCCAACTAATTTTAACCCTTTGATGCCAGAACATCTCCCTCATCCTTGTATCATTATTCATTTTTCAGTTCCCTCTCCAGTTCATCATTCCCCTCTTCATCTTTCTAAATATGTCTCAATTTCCATGTGATTGATTGATTCTTCCTCTATTATTTGGAAAAAAAAGTCATTACTCTCCTTCAAAGCATCCCATTAAAGTTCAACTTTCTCATGATATTTCTCAAATCATCATAGCCAATTGAATCACACCATGCCTTCTCTATAACCTCTTTAAATCCCCCTACTATAGTCCACCTTTAATCAAATCAAAACATCCTTCTTCTTCCCTTTCAAGTCTTGATGCTAAATCATTAGGATTGTCCTTGTGGCCATCCTTCCTGCATTGGAAGGGAGAGGTGGGGAGTTTGATTCATCATATTTTTAGGGAGATTGGAGTGGGAATGATTAGTTTCATGTGTAGAGTTTGACTCTCATGCTTTGTAAAAACGTTGAGCAAAAATCTAAGAGTAAATTGAAAGCTAGAATAAGATAAACCCCAAAATAAATATAGAAAAAATCTTGATGCTCAATTTGAACTAACACTAGACTATTATCTGATCTATTGCAGGTTCTGGAAAAGTAGTGTGCAAAGCCATTGACTCACCAAATCCGAAGAAACTAAGCTCCCATCTAATCTTTCCTTTTCTCTTATGCTCCCATCTTTGTTATTACACCAAGTATTCTTACCCTGGAAAGCCAATGTCCACAAACCAACCTTAATTGAAGATCTTGAAAATTTATTACATTCCTCACTGCCTTCCTCCTTTCCCCCTATTTTTCATCATGGTTGTCAATCTTGTTAAAATCTCTCATTCACATCCATGGCCCCCTTACACTCTTTGCAATTCTTTTTGTGGCCTGTCAGTTCTCCATTCTTCTTTGAAGTCTAAGTTCATAAATCCAGTCGATTTTTCCTCCTTGCCTCTTGTCTACAGAAGTCATCCCTCCAACATTAGGCCAACCCTCCAGAAAGCATTTGAGGATCTACATAACATGCATATCTTCTCTATACTTCTCTACAATTTTTCCATTTCCCTTCTCTATTTATTATTATTTTTTTGTCTCCATCAAAGATATAATTGATGGATTATACTTCCTCTTTGGGTCTATTAGAGCATTAATTGTGAAAGGAGACCCCAACTCTTGACAATTCCAACCAACCGGATGACTTTTTGAGGCTAGCCACCAAAGCCTAAATTATCCCCCTTCAACAAGGTCTAGCATTTATACACTAGTATTCATTAACCCACCCTCTTCATCATCATTATTTCTCACCCATTCTCTGACTCTACTATCTCTTCCTAGCTTCTTTTGTCCCCCTTAATACCCTGATTACCGTTTCCCAATTTAACTCTCTCATCTCTAAATTTTTTCTTGGTTGTCTAAATCCTCTCACCCCTCTTTTCCTTTTTTAACTCATACCTTCAAATTGTTTTCCCAATTTATAAAATACTAGAGCCTCATAGCTATCCCCTCCAAAGAATCGAAGGGAACCTCCTCAAATTATAACTCCCGATTCTTCTCCCTAGCTAGCTCTTTCCCTCTTTGCATATTAGAGATATTTGTCAAAGCAATCTTGATAGCACTAGTGTCTCTGAATGACTCACCAGTATTCTTTCCACCAAATATTGGTAGCTGGCTTTGGATATGATCAGAAATTAGTTTAAGATATGGTCTAAGCCCTAGTCAGAAGGAAGATGTAGGGTCTCCCGAGAGAAATGACCAAATTATTCATCAGCGGGTTGTTGTGTTGGGACATATAAAAGAATATGAGACACATTGAATTAGGAGCATATAAAGAATAACTTTCTGGTTAACCCTTAGTCAATATTATACATCTTCAAGCTAACTGGAGTAGATTCTTTTGCTGTTGTAGTTTCTAAATAAAGTGGAGCAGGTTCTTTCATCCAAAGTGGAAATGACACTAGGATTAGCATTCTCCACTAATGCACCTCACAACAACTGAAAGGTGATTTTTTACCAAAAAAAAAAAAAAACAATTGAAAGGTGATTTGATTTCTTCATCTTTCAAACCTTCCCCGTGTCCTCCCTAGCCATCTCATCTTCTTGCCATGCCCTCCCATTCATTATCATTGTGGAAACAAAAGCTTTGAAAACAATTAACCCGATCAGCTTTCTTGCTTACAAAACCCTTCGATATGCCTTAATCTTCTATAGGCATTGCACTAATCAAATAGTCTTTCATAGAGAAAGTTCACCTAGTAAGTTTTTTCATCGCCACCACTAACCCAACTTCCTACTTGCAATGACCTTTCAACCTCGATTTCCACTCGAACCCTCAAGAAAGTTTGTCAACTTCCATTCACATCAGCAACCCCATCAACTTTAACAACTCCCAATATTAGTGGCGATTGCCATGGCATTCTTTGTGGGCACACATGCTTCAAGGCAAGACCAAATTAGCTAGGATAATCTCATGTTTTACCTCTAACTATCGTCCGTTTTGTGATTTGATCCATTAATTCTCTTTTGGTTAAATGAAATTTTCAAGCTTTACCCATTTGCATAATCATGTCCTTCCTATCATTGGTTGTCGCTAAACATAGTCAAATTACCGATATCACATTGCTTAAACAACCACATCTCATTATAGAAATGTTTGCAGTGCTACTGAAGTTATTGTTTCTATTGCAGCGTGTCCCTAGTACTAGAAGACTTGATTGTTATTTTGCAATCGTTTTTATGCACTTATGGTTTTGGCTTGATTGGTTATATTTTTTGTCAATCCCAGGGGAGCCATTGCTTGTTTAATGGTAACTCTTTTTTGGAGATTTACAACCACCAAAATCCCCTTGGCTGGGGAAAAAAAGGGAATAGTGAAGTTTCTTTTCTGATATTTTCTGCTAAAATGTTGAGTAAACTAATCAATAATTGGCGGAAGCACCTATTTGTTAGGTGGATTCGCGTGCAAGCCTAGTTTGATTTCCCTGTTATCGCTTGCACTAGTTTTCGCCAGCCATTGGCTCCTAGCCTCCAAATGTGAAGGGGATTATACTTCTCGATCTAGAATTCAATGACATATTCTATGATAATGTGCAATTATCACTGCTTTAGAAAAATATTTGGTGGTTGGACTGCAACACTTTCCTGTCCGGGAAAGGTAGTCATAACAATGCAAAAGTTGGCACTAACTGGCTTTTCAAAAAAGCACATTATCGAAACCAAATGCTGATGGCATATTGTTGGTTGGCATGTAAAATATTATGATAAATTGGCCGCTTTGATTAAAAACTAGGATAAATCATCTCTCAAATTGCCAGATTCTTATACAAAAGTGTTATAGCATGTTATAGGTTGCTCTACATAATTCCATCTCTTCGTGCGTGGAAGCAAACTGAAGGTTTAACGGATGTAGTTATGCCTTTGCTCCACACTCAATTTTCCAATTTAAAGATCAGACGTGACGATGATTCCACTTTGTAGGCACATGTGGTATCAGCCTTGTTACCACCTGGAGTACTTTATTTATCAAACCATCCTTCAATGACAAACGATCGTAAACTGATGCAAGCCTGACACTAGACTTGCGATGTATCGTGATTCTTGTGGGTGATATCACAGGTTTGAGCCTTCCTAGGTCTCTTGTTTCGATCAACTGACATGTGCAAACGAACCAATGCACGCACCTAGCCTTGCAAAACTGAGACATTTTCCTTGTAATATAGGCTTTAGCTTGTAATATTAGTGTAGCAAATCTGATGCCTCTCTCATTTGTAGCATCTGTGCCTTACGACATAACTCACATTCACCACATTCACATAAACGTGACCAATTCCAAAGCGTTCTTCCTACGTCAAGGCACGATCTTGATTAGGCTGTCTGCTTAGGGGAGGAAGTTAGAAGCGCAACGCTTCTACAATCGCCATAAGGTTGACAGGAAAGGCCCTGAACAATCTTAGAAGTCTTGGCTTAGAAGCAACTTGCCGTAGTTGCGCGCTCACCATAGCAACTTAGGTGGAGCTGATTCAAAACCTTCTTCCTTGTTTTCAGTGGGTAGAGGCCCACAAAACACTCTTAATCTTCGTGTGACTAACGTGGAAACTGGAGAGTAGTTGTTGAAGCAAGAATTGTATAAAAAGTTCTAAATTCATTGTACGGTTGTTAATTCAGTCATAAATTTTTTTAATTATTTCAATTTAATCTTAAACATTTGGACAACTTATCGGAAATATGTAACAATCTTGCCATTGCCTAACATCCTATGTGGCGTAGTTGGTAGTGATATCTTCTTCTTCTTTTTCTTCTTTTAATTTCTGAATTTATTTAATTTTTTTATCTTTTTCTCTTTTCTCATGGCTTATGGCCATTGAGGGTTGCCCTTGCTAGATTGGGTGAGGGTTGCAACACCCTTGCCAAATCTAGGTGAGGGCGCGGCCTCACCGGCCACCCCTCACCCACAGGCAAGGCCCATGACCCTTGCCTTGGCCAGATTTAGGGGAGTGATGCTGGGCGAGGGCAACCTCGCCCTCCTCGCAAGCCATCATTAAGATTGGCCACAAGCTAAGAGAAAAAAAAAGGGGGGATAAAAAAAGAAAAAGAATAAAAAAGAAAAAAAAAAAAATAGAACAAATTCAAAAAATTAAAAATTGTAAAAAAATTATTTATGTTAGCACCAACCGTACTAAATAGAATAATGATATTGACTAGACCGTTACTTCAGCAATTTTCGACTAAATTAACTAGAATAGCTAAATTGATAAATTATTAAAATGATTAGAATCAAATCAAAATAATTGAAATGGTTAATGATTGAATTAGCCGCCATATATTAACTTTAGAACGTTTTGAACGACTTTTCTAGCTGATAAATGAAGGGGGCTTGGGTTGAGCACGTGGGCTATAGCAAAGGCAGCTACTTCTGGACAACAATTCATCCGATCTTTGATTTCGGCCTGCGACTAAGGTTGGCGGAAAGCGTGCATACACTATTGTCACTTTGATTGTATTGCAATCGATCCTGTCAGCGTTACGAGTGAAGAAAGAACGGAAAGTATTGCCAGCCATGTCGCAAGACCGCGTCCAACATTTCTGCAGCCTTCCCACGTGTACTGATCACAACCATCAAAAGCAATGCACATCACGTCCAAATGATGCCCTTCGATGATGGACGAGGACATCGGCCGAAAGCACAAATTGAATACGGCATTTCTCATCCCGCGTGAGAAGCAAAGATGAGCTTTGGCTGGAAAGAAATTTGAGTCTCTCTTGCATTTCTACCGCTGCATGAGAATCTCCTGATGTCATGCTGGTGATAGATTGACGGATCAATGCTCTCTTGCTGTAGGTTGGGCCACCACATGGACAATCATCGCCCCGCCCCGCCCATTCCATATCGGATTGCCACCTCAACAACGATCCATTTCATTGGTCACTGTAGATGGCCGCAGACCTCACATGCAACGCAATTAAATTCCATGAGGTCCCAGTCTCGGAGCAACGGTCGACAGTAGGAAAATTTAGAACACGAAATTACTATGGCCATACGTGGTACGTCGAACACATCAAACATTGGCCAACTGAAAAGAGCACTGAACTTGTCAAACTGTTCCCCATAGACCCTTGCATGCGTACCCTCCAATTTTATCTCCAAAATTGAGAGCATGCTTGATTTGAATGCAATGATTTACTCACTATTTGTCATGATCTTCATCAATGACGTGATAAAGCCATCATCTTGAAGTGGCCACGGGTCTCCACAGCAGCAACCCACCCCGTTCAGCACCGCGCTCAATTACCTGGCCCCCCCAAGTTTGTCGCCGAGTGCCCTTGATTGAAAACCCCACTCGGACAAAAAGGCGACGCCCGAGTGGTCCACCAGTACCACCACTTCACCACCACCATCGTCGCCTGAACATGGGGACGCCCACATCATGTGCTGCGCTGCTTCCCTCTTTCATTGCCATGTCCTACACCCCACACTGTCAAATCCCCCTCCAATTTCTCACCCTTTTCCTTCCAAAAACCGTAACTTTTTTGACCTTTCACTTTTGACAAAGCAATCTCGTTCCCCAAGTTTCTCCCTCCCATTTTGCTTAACTCTTTTCACACTTTCATGCCCTATGCATCAGCATCTCCTATCATTAACCCAGTCTTGTCCGGTTTAGCTTTGTCCTTGCATGGTTGCTATCGCTCTTTACCTTTCCTAATCCCCGAGAAAAGATAAAGAGACGAAGGCAGCGAATGGGGAGGACGTTTCAGGACTCTTTTTTGTTTTGTGAAAGTTGATGAGAAACATCGGGACGCGGCTCTGTTTTTATTAAAGCAGAGCGAAAACTTCGATGCCTTTCATTCAAAGAGACAAACGAGGAAAGACGAGAACAGTTTTTGAAGTTCCAAATCCAAGACCCCAACATAGTGTTTTTAACTTTTTCCAAGTGGTGAGCACATGTATTTATGTGCTGGCACGAACTTCGCCCGACGCAGTATAGTCATCGACTAGGTCTGACAGTGAGGCCCGCGTACTGCTGGGCCCACCCCAGCTGAACCGGTAAAGGGACGAGCTCGGCAAAGTACTCTCTACATGTCAAAACTCACATTCTAGCGAAGTATGCCTATATCCTGAGTATAGGCTTTGCAGGAAGAACCCATTGAGGAGAATATGCACATTAACAGGTTCATGTCAAAGCACGACCCTTCAAATCAGGGAGAATGTTGTCTACGATATAGATCTAAACAAAATTGGCTCAAAACCAGTGAAACTTTACTTATCTACCATCACATGGGTACAGCAGAAATCTCTGCAAGTCAAAACATACCCCTTAATTCACCGGCCAACGATATCCAATATCCTTCGTAAAATTTACCTCGTTCAGGCTTAATTTTTCTAACAAGCTGCTAATGCCCGCTCAATCCCTACATCCCGTGTTTTCTCATCTTGAGAAATCTCGTGAGCAGACAAAAATCTACGCATATCCAACAGAAGCATTCTCCTCCATCATCACATCCTCCTTTATCTCCTGTATCATCTTCAAAACTTGCCGCATCACCGGCCTCTGTTCGGGCGATGTTACCCTACAGACAGTAGCTACTTCAACAAGCATCCCGAGTCTTTTATCCTCACTGTCTTCTTCCCTCATTGCCCTGACCCAATCCAGCATTTCACTAGGTGCAAGGAAGGGATGCTGCAACGGGTGTTTACCAGTCAGGAGTTCCAGTAAGAGGACACCAAAGGAATACACATCGGATTTTGGAGTGGCTCGACCGATGGGCTTTCGTGACTCTGGGGCTTTATAAGCAGCAGAATCAGGATCTTCGTTTAGAGGGCATTCTGCGAGGGCTGCAAGGCAATTATCTGTGAGACAGGCCTCAAAGTCTGTGCCGAGAAGAACGTTGGTGGATTTCAGGTTCCCATGTATAAGTCTTGATGCTTGGTGAAGGTACGCAAGGCCTTGGGCTACATCTTCTGCTATTTTTAGGCATGATGTCCAGTGAAGAGGCTTTGCTCTTGCTGATCTTGAACCTGTATTGCAAATAAGATCTCCAAAGCATTAAAGAAATGGACATGTATGTAATCATAAGTTCTTCAGGCTGGTCTGCTTGAGCTACATTCATATGCCTAGGCCAGAATTGACACAATTGGAGTAGGCAAGCCTACAAAAAGCTATTTTGTCGAAAGGCTAGGAGTATCTGGGCCTGGACGCGTGAGTTACTATGCTTTGATAAATGTCGACTTGCTAGATAATAGATAAAGTGTGGTCGATTCAAAATTAATTCGAGGAAAAATGCTGGAAAGCACTCCACCGGAGCAGCCAGTTCATGGTCCCAACAGAGTAGAGATTGTCTAAGCCTCTACGTCTCAAGGATTTTTTGAGGAAATTGAAGAGTATTTTATCGCCTAACAAGATGTTAGAAGTAATAAATCAAAATAATCTAGAGCAAACGCCTCCAGTAACTTCCTGGTAATCAAAAGTGTCAAAAGAACTCCATAAGATTAAAAAATAAAAATAAAAATGTATCACAAGCTCACAAAGTAGACGGCCACAAGAAATTAAAACACACTTGTTCTCAATTGAAGTCAGTCTTAAGATTGCTTAAGCGATCCCAGTGTTAATCCTAACATGAGACATAACTCAAAGTCTCCCTGTTGGCCAACACAGGGATTGCAAAGAACAAGCAGGCAAAACATCAACCGAACCACGTAACAAATTGACTTTTGCTCCATCTTGCATAATTTAAGAGTATTCCCATTTCAGTTTCACAGTTGAATAGGAAATAGCAAATGGATGTCTGAGCTTCCATTAAAGAATAACAGCAAACTTAACAAATCATGGACCGTGATGCGTTGATTACAAGTTGATTTCAATCTGTACTGGCTGTTCACATCCCCTCACATTATTAGATACTGTCAGTAGATTTTTTACTTGACACAACCACAATATGAAAGGCCACTCTTTATCAATTTAATAAACGAGCTATAAGTTTCAGCTGTTGCTGATCTTACCAAACCAAAGCTCGAGCTCGAGTTGTTAAAGGCGACTGACAATAGTGAGTGCACCTCATTACTTAACTGAATTTGATAATCTACTCAGTTCTTCCAGCATTTCTCAAGAAGTCAACAAGAAATGTCCCTACTTTACAACTGAGAAGGAAAATGCATAAATGAGAGTTCGAAAAAGCTGCAACCTTCTGCAGCATTTACTCCAAAACATGGCCAATAATGCAAAGGTAGCACCCGGGAACGACCCACTGTACCAACAAACAAACGACTGGCTCTAACCGCATGCAGACACCAACCCATCTTACCAAGTAGGCCCTTCGATGTTACTGAATACCCATGAAGTCTCCCCAGTACAACACATCCGAGAAACCCATCAAAGAGATACCTCAAAAGAAACAAAGCCAAACTCATTGATGCTCAATGAACAAAGCAAAGCGTCCGATACATGCTAAAAGAATCGAATCAATGATCAAAATGTTATTCGCAAAATAAGTAAAATGTACATACCATGAATGAGATTATAGAGGCTGCCGTTGGGTTGATAATCGAAGACCACAAGCCTCTCCCCTTTGGCCTGAAAGAAAGCCCTCATGGGCACCAAATTCGGGTGCCTCAACCAGCCCACGGAGTCCATATGCCCCTCGAACACCTCCTCGCTCGTGCCCGCTGTCTTGCCGGCATCGAGCCGCTTCACCGTCACGATCAGCTGGTTGTCGAGCACGGCCTTGTACGTCGTCCCGATGGTGCCTCTGCCGAGCAACTCGGCGGACGCTCTCATGAGCTGCTCCAGCGTGTACAGCTGCGACTCTCCTGCGCAGAACACCAAGCACCCGCTCCTCTGAACTCTCTGCTGAGCCTCTTGAATCTTGCTGTTGTACTTCTCTCGCAGCTCCGTCATCAAGTTCGGAGCCGCAGAATCCACGGCTCTCGCTTGAACAACGGGCTCGTCGGGCTCCGCGGATCCTTTCGGGCTTGCGCGGGTCTGGCGTTTCCGGGTCTTGCACAGGATGAAGACGATCAACAATGCCGAAACCAGCAGTATGACCCCGAGCACGAAGCCCAGGATCGCGCCGGTTCTCTTGGGCTTCCTCCGCGACGAAGACGCAGGCGACACGACGACGCCATTCTGCGACTGCGCGCTCTGCGCCAGCGGAGCCGGCACGGAGCTGCTCCCGTTGCCGCCGGAGGAGGTGGGCCCAAAGAAAGGGGCGCCCGAGGCGCACGCCTTGTTGATCACCTCGCCGCAGAGCCCCGGGTTCCCGGCGAACGCCGACGGGTCGAACCGGGACAGGGTCGGCGTGGCGGGGATCGGGCCGGTGAGGTTGTTGCCGGAGACGTTGAAAGCTTTGAGCAGGGTCTGGTTGAGGGGCGGCAGCGCCCCGCCGAACCGGTTCCCGTCGAGGAGGAGGGTGTCGAGCCGGTCCAGGGCGGTGATCTGGGCCGGGATGGGGCCGGCGAAGGCGTTGTGGCCCAGGTCGAGGACGCGGAGGCGGCGGAGGGAGAGGAGGGAGGAGGGGAAGGGGCCGGAGAAGGAGTTGAGGCCGAGGGAGAGGGAACGGAGGTTGGCGAGGGGGGAGAGGTCGGGGAGGGGGCCGGAGAGGGAGTTGTTGTGGAGGGTGAGGACGCGGAGCTGGTCGAGGCGGGAGAGGGTGGCGGCGGCGAGGGAGCCGCGGAGGCCGGAGGACGGGAGGGCGAGGCGGACGACGCGGCCCTGGGCGCACTTCACGCCCCGCCACTGGCAGAAGTCGAAGCGCTCGTTGAGGGCGAAGAGGAGGCGGTTGTCGAGGTCGGCGCTGGACTTGAAGGAGAGGAGGGCGACGGCGTCGGAGGGGAGGAGGGAGTCGAGGGGCGGGTCGGCGGCGGCGGCGGCGGCGGGGGCGGCGGGAGGAGGAGGAGGAGGAGGAGGAGGGAGAGGGCGGCGGTGGTGAGCGTCATTGATGGGTTGGAGTGGAGTGGGAGTTTGGGGTCATGGGGGACTGAGAAAAAGGTCACGTGAAAAAGTGGGGAATATGGTGGAAAATGTGAGTGACTTTTTTTGAATTCGAACGTCGCTGCTGGGATGACAGTTTTATGGATTATTTTTTGCTAGTGTTTCAGACTATTTCTTACTTTTTCCACCAGAAAAAAAAAAAGAATCTCAAACTATTAGACTTATCACAAATTTGATCTCGTTAATTTTTGTTAGATATTACTATCAATTTGCTAACTTGAATGACACTCGACAATTGACGGATGTACAAATTGAAGGTTTTACTCTTTATTTGTCACATTTTCACTAGTTTGTGATTTTTCATAATATTAATAGAAATTAATAGAAAATAAATTTACCACAAATATTTTTTGATAGAATTTGGGGTTTATGATTTTTCATGATATTAATAGATTCTTTTTTTAAAGATAATGGCATCAATCATTTACTTGATTTTCAATCTAAGCACATGGACTTTTATTAAATCAAATACCTTAATTTTTTTAAATCGTTATTAAAAAAATGGTTTGCTTTTACTAAAAAATACCAAAAGTGTTCATTTAGTGTTTGCTTTCTTGAAAGGAATTCATAAAGCGGTAATAATGAGGAAAAAAATCTAGTAATTATTCTGTCCTCCAATTTAAAATTATTAATATATTATGACGTTGTGCAAGGAATAAAATAAGCGCTCATGTATGTAGAACGTGCACGAAATTTAGTAATTAATATGAAAAAAATGTGCGCATGTGTGTATCCCATGAAAAAATGTATCTACAGAGAGTGTACAAATGGGAAACAGAACACAGAAAAAAGAAAGGGAAAAGGTTTGCAGACAACAACGCAACTGTACTCCTTTTTCGGGCTACTACTGTCTTTGCGGTATCGACATTGCTCCCCAGCAAGAGTTTTGATGTTGTCGATCGCTGTGTGAGCATCAAGGTCGTTAAAGAACGGTGGCTCGGCATCGTCGGACCACTGAACCCATCAGTTCATAACTCGACGCTAATGAATTCAATTTCTATCGAAGAAGTGAAGCAACCACCCGATTTTGAAACCTAAATCTGACTAAAACTTGAATCAAATCTAGGCCTGATTGGCCCAATGGTTGGTTTGAGAGGTTTATGTGATTGGATGGCGGCGAGGTCATTAAAAAAGCAAGTCACATCGTTGGACATTTGACCCGGTCCATCCAAAATTCGATGCAAATTGAGTTCAATTTGTGGAAGAAACTAAGCAATTGGATTTAGGGGCCGCATCCAAGTGAAACCCGAAGCAAATCAATGCCTGATCAACTCAATGATTGGTTCAAGAGATATGCATGACACATCACATCGAGCAATAGATTTTTTCATATTGATTATGATTCATGTGAAATGATAAATATGATGTTGTATAATCGTGATCATGAAAGCTTGAAGTGCACAATTATTTGTTATTATTGTCACCTAACCTCTCTACTTGGTGAGTAAGCTTTCATCTAATTTAGTTGGTACCAAAATACCATAAGTAATTACAACAACTTGTTCTTATCCTTATTAGCTACTTCTTATACTGAAAAAGCATGTGTGCTTCTATTAGTAATAAGTAACATCTCATTTTATCAGTAATTTTTAAGACATCGAGCAACTTTTAACAACCATGTAATCATTAAACTTCTTGTTTCGCTAGTGACTTATAATATTGAAAAAGTAAGTGTCAATATACGAAGTAATTGCACTTAGTAACTTCTTTGTGCAATAAGAGTAAATCTCTATATCGGAAAAGCGAGTGAGCATGCTTTTTGCTAGTGCTGGCTAGAGAAAGATTGGATCGCTCTCTCCTTGGTCGGAATGTAGTTGCGGGGATGGGGTGCGACAATAATGAAAAAGGGTATCTGAAGAGGAAGAGGAGGAGAATAAACAAAGATATACGCAAGCAGAGGAAGATTATTGCTAACGAAAAAAAAATGGTAGGATCAGCGGCGGTCAGCAACAATATCCTATGGAATGAAAGACAATTAGTTAGATGCGGCAAAAATGGCTTTTTTAAGATTCAACCAACACTGGAAAATTATCATACACAGGCTCATGGAACTTAGCTCCCCTCTTTTATCTTCAAAAGCAGTAATCTTTCTACAAGTATGGTCGCTTTTTTAGCAGAATAAGTAGTTTCCAAAATATTAGTAAGTGGTATATTTCCATCTAGTTGGTAATTAGTAACCTTCAAAGGGAAAATGTCTAATAATACGAGAAAATGACTTTTCATTCAATTGATAATGTTTATACTGAAAAAAAGGAAGTATGCACCTTTCACAATAGCTAGTAATTTCTTGGTTTGATTTTTAATTTCTCTTTAGGGAAAGATAAACTTTCAATCCATTGAGATCTGGTAAATTTGAAGAGTCAATATTTACTTTCCACATTTAAAAGTAAGCTTGAACCTTTCAGTAACTAATAATTTCTCCAAGTAGTTAGTAATTATTAATTTATAAAAGTTGTAACTTTGATTGAATTAGTAATTAGTGGGTATGGCTAATTATTGTACCATTATAAAATACCTACTAGTATAGCAAGAGTTGGTAACATTCACAAGTAATAATTATTCTGAAATGTTGAATAACCAAATATCTTTATGTAGTTAACAACTATACAACTGCAATAATTTCTTTAATGATCCAGCAATAGCCAGTAAAAAAGGCATGAATTTCATCCGTTTTAAGCCAATGGCGTCATAACATCACCCATAATGGGAATCTAATACCTCACGAAGAACATCACTCTGCCTCCGAGGTTCTTTAATGTTTTGTTTGCCAGAACATAGTACAAGAAAATATATTTTGCCCACATAAGTAGTTCACATAACGTTCGAATAGACTCGTATTTTTGTTCCTTTGTTAGATGTGTAGTTCATTGGCACTTTTCACAATGTTGCAGGAAGATTGTTACTGAGGAAAAGGCTCCGCCTTTTTTCCTGGAGGAGCCATACTGAAGGGGCTGCTTATGACAAGTTCCTAAGATAAGCTTTCTATATTCCAACAAGAGGAGGAAAAGAGATAGCCACAGTCCACATCCTACCACGCATTAATGACAAGAAGGGGAGAGGGATTGCTCCATAGACACCATATGATCAAGCAAATTCTAATCATATGTGGCTTGCATTTTCCAAATCAAGATTGACATGAAAAAGTCAATTTTGGTCATGCTGATTTGAATCATTTTCAGCTTATAGCCTTAGAGTAATGGAAGAAGTCTTGACAAAGCAAGGATTCCAAATAATGTGCAAACAATTAGGGGACAACCTAAAGACTGTGATTCCAAACAACCAGCAACTCAACTCAATCCTGCTTTCCTCTATGTGGTTAGTCAGTAACGTACGCTCTCCGGGGTTAGTCATGTTCAGGTATCAAACAAATTCAAAGGAAGATAGTTCAAGAGAAGCCATGAGAACCAGCTCTAGTCCTTGAAAAACAGTCTTGCATCAAGAGCTATGGAGGATACTGCACTTTGGGAAAATGGCCCAAATCGAACGGATCAAGAGGAAAGTGGCCCAACCAGTGTGGAGGAACCCATGATAGGACTGCAAAATACTGAAGCTGGAATTGACGATTTATATCAATTGAATATGCGTGACGATTTAGCGCAAACTCTAATGACATCTATAATTATAAGGAAAGATAAATAAAATTCTTTGACAGATTGCTAATAATGGACTTATAACCTTTGAATTATTGCTTTTATATTTCTTACATTTTCTATACCAAGTGTACCATTTTGAAAGAAAGATCGAATATAATTTTGTTAGTACCCAACTTACATGTTATGACCTTGTAACGTGGAACAATGTCAGACCAAAAAAAAAAAAAATATGGAATAATGAAGCTGAGTTATAGCTTGAAGAGCTCGACCTAGTAGAGAAGCAACATGCATAAAAGCTTTGTTTGTTTTATGAAAAATGACTAATTTGGAAAAAAAATTTCTAAAGGATTGGTTGTGTAGCTTAAAGTTGTCATTATCGATAATAATTTATGTCTAGATAATTTAATGGATGATAAAAAAATTTGCTCATTTATTTTTATAAACGATGTAAATGATTATTTTTAAAAAATATTATTTAAATCATTCATGTTTCCGAAACAAATGAAG
Source organism: Eucalyptus cladocalyx (assembly GCA_017140615.1). NCBI lineage: Eukaryota > Viridiplantae > Streptophyta > Magnoliopsida > Myrtales > Myrtaceae > Eucalyptus > Eucalyptus cladocalyx. Next base: position 32,163,401 of record CM029523.1, read on the forward strand.
TAGAGAAACAAACTATTAAAATCAAGATGTTTCAAATGATGACTAATGGAAAACATGCAATGCAAGAAGTATTTGCAAGTGAGTTGGTGCGTGGTTGAAGTAATCTGGAGGGTGTCGAGGCAAAACATCACAGATCGATTGGTTGCCCACATATTAGAATTTCAAGCAAAGTAGACAAACATGGTGCATTGTCTTTTGAAGAACGTTAAATAGGCTAGAGCTCTTGATTGCTCTCCAATTATTTGAATTTCGACCATCTTGGCGCACTTCAATTTGGGTCAACGTCTTTCTAATATGTCCCCATATCATATTTCTCCAATACTAAATTTCATCCCTATCCCAGCAATGAAAATATCATAATTGAGTAAAAGATCATATGAAGATGTATGCTTAATGCCTTAAAAATGGCTCAATAGGTAAGTCGCGTGGTTCATTTGATGCATTTTTTGATGAGGCTAATGAAAAAAACAAAAAGTTATTGAAAATGAGAATATCCTTGATGGGATGTATTAACTTTTGGCCCAAATGAGTAGCATATGCAACACAATATAAAGTATTTTACACACAAATATAACTTTGGCAAGATATATTGTGATTTGGCCCAAACCGGTGCGTAACCCCACTCTCAGAGACCATTTGAAAGTAAGGCCCAATCTACTACATTTGAAGCTTTATACAAAAGTTGATAACGATGGAGCCAGGATATTGCAAGTATTGGTACTTGGTAGCGTACACAATTACCCAAGACAATGAGCTACCCTATTTATAGGGGAATAAAAAAGGAACCAAACTAGGCATTACCAACACATCAAATGGCTAGAAGTTCTTCCATTGAGAATTCTGGGAGTCCAACTGTCAGGCTAAAAATTGCCTAGACGCTTGTTGGATTGGGTAGACAAATCCAGATTCAAAACTATGGGAGTGTGGAATGCGGAGGTAACTTGGCCAGGCATCCGGCCGATTGGGTACTCAGCCCCATTTTTCAAGGCAGAGACGGTCTCTTTTAGCCCTTTAAAATTATCCAAAAAATACTCAAATACAACAGATATAATTTCAAATAATCATAACGTATTTGATTGATTGCTGTAATGATCAAAACTATATTAGGGTAAAAAATATTCCCTTTTTTTATGATGTCTAAACCAATAATCAAACAGAATCTCCCAATGAAGAAAGTCCCTTTAAACATTTTAACGAGGAAAATAAAAATAAAAAAACTTTCTTGAGAAATCGAAGTCCTTGATACAATTTAAATCATAAGCTGCCCCTCCGGGCATGCTCATTAATCAAAATTAAATATCCTTTTTTGTCATAACATCAAAATAGGCTTAAGAGGCAAATAAGTAGATCAAATGATTTCAGCAATCCAATGTACTCAAGGTCAGGTGTTAAAATATGCTCACACGGAAAATAATTTTGAGCACATCTTCAAACAGGAAACAAGCCCAGATGATCTTTAAAAAAAATACAATGACACATATCTAATAAGGTGGGAAAAGGAGGAGGATATTGGGAAAAGAGATGAATTTTGGAGGAAAATTTCAGCAAACTGGTTGAACAATTGAAGTTCCTCTCCTATTTCCTGCAAATCCTCGTTGCATCTCATTGTAGACCGGGTGCATCTCTCCCCCTCCCAAAGCGAAGCAAGCTCAATGGCGGGAGCCTCATCTTCATTTTTCGTCCTCATATCAACTTCGCCAGCTAGCCTAATACAACAATGGTGGTGATACCTCTTGGGTTCAGGTTGGCCATCCCAGGCATTCTTCCTTATCCAAACTTCTAATCTCTTCTTGATGTCCAAACTTTCTAGCGTAGATTCTCCACCAAATTGGCAGTCAATTAGAACTCTAGGAATCCCGACATCAAAAGTTATAAAAAATATGAGTTAAGGCCATCCCATACTTTTTACCACCAAGTCTCGAAGATTTTGAAGGACCAAACCTATCCATACGAAGCAATTCCAAAAGTCTAAAGGTGCTAACACGCTTCTTAGATTCAAACGACACTTTTGTTCATTTTCCTTTAACACAAGCATCGCAGACTTGATCTTTGAATTAGGTAAGCCATGAAATAAACTAAACCTGGGAAGCCTTGAGATATTATCCATACTAATATGTGCTCATTTTCGATCCTGTAATCAAGGATCATTTTTGTTTGATACAACAAGACAACTTTCACCATTTGAGTTTAAGCACCCTGGCTAAATCACATACGCATTTTCATGCGTTCTTACAATAACCTGAGCAATGCCACAGGGAGTCTCAGTAATAGAGCTAGTAGATGATCAATTAATTACTCGGAAGCTTTTATCACATAACTGACCAATACTGCGCAACGTACGTATCAAATATTCAACAAGCAAAACATCTTAATAAGAGTTTCCTCTTTACCAATGTAACAAATATAGGAGAAGTGTTAAAAAAGTCATAAACCTTCTGCAGTGCCAATTTAGTCCTAAAAATTTTCACTTAGTGCCGATTCAGTCATTTCTGGTCAATTTTGATTGGATTTTGCTGACTGAACGCCGGTTGGCTGATGCGACTTAATCGGCATTGACGTGGACAACTTTTAATAATATTTTAATTTTTTTTGAATTTTTTATTCTTATCCTTTTTTCTTTTTTTCTTCTCTTCTCCTTCCTCCAACTAGCGAGATTGTGGTCGACCTCGTGGACCACCTTGCTAGTGGCTGCGAGGGCAACCTCGCATTGGGTGGCAAGGGCAAGCCTCACTGGTCATGGGCGAGGCTCAAGCTTACCGAGATCGCAGCCTAGGTAGCGTCGGCGAGGCTCACCCTCACCGGATCGGCGAGGTCAAGCCTTGCCGCCCGGCCTACAAGGCCACCCTCACGACCACCGGTGAGGTGGTGGCAAGGCTCGCCAATGGCTAGCAAGGTCCGACGACCAGCTAGAGGAAGGAGGGGGAGAAGGAAAAAGAAAAAAAGAAAAAGAAAAAGATTTAAAATATTATTAAAAGTTATTCACGTCAACACTAATAGGCCACGTTAGCTGGCCTGCATCCAATTAGCAAAATCCGGCCAAAATTGGCCGAAAAAGACTGAATTGGTACAAAGTAAATAAGTTTAGGACTAAATTGGTACAAAAAAAATATTTAAGACTAAATTGGCACAAATACAAAAGATTTAGGACTTTTTTTAACACTTCTCCCTAACCAATATCTATGATGAGACTTCCTTTTGAGTTGTCACCATAATTCACATATCCTCCATCCATTTCTTCAAAGATTTAAATAAACTAGCATTTTCAGTCATTTGTCTTGAGCAACCACTATCAATGTAGCATTTGTGCATATCAGAATTGGTCCCAAGACATATTCATACCTACAAAGAGCACATTTAAGGATTTTTTTTTCTTGGTATGCAAACCGCATTGGATCCTTGAGAGTGAGTAGACAATGAAACTTTAGGTACCCCATGCCCTTTCTACTCTTCTAACAATACCGTTTCCCAAGTACTAATTGTGTACAATGTCCATATTTACCACACAGGTTACAAACGAGCCATACTTGAGAAGCTCTAAAAAAAAAGGCATGAACACTTCTCCTATTTTCAAAAGGCTGGTATCCAAGAACACTCTACGATGAGGAAATTTTTGTTTCTCAAACATTGTGTTCATGCTCTTAGTACCCTTAGTATAAACTTTTGCAAATTTGGCATTCAATTCATCCGTTTTCTTTTTCAAATACTCCGATTCCTTTTGCAACTTCTTGACATTTTTCTTTGATCTCACTTTTGGCCATACTCAAAGCCATGTTTTCCTTTTCAAGACCATCACTCTTTTTGTTCAAAGATTCAAATTAACCCTTCAATCTCTTGTTTCTATCTATCAATAAGAGAATCATTTGATTTCTTTTACAGAGAATTTTCTTAATAACTTCTCAAAATCTACTGCAGGATCATCCAGGGCACCTTGAAGCTCTTCAAAAGTCAAAACAAATGTAGGATCATTTACCTCATTCTCTCAATCGCTTAGAGCCACGAGACATAGATTGGCAACATCTTGATCACTAGAGGTATCATCGACCACGCTATCGCTTCCTGTAGATGTCAACGCCTTTTTTTTTTCTTTTTTCATTTCACGAGCATTTTGTAATTTCTCTGTACATTCTTATCCCCTCTATCCGTCTTGCCAAATCGCTCCTTCTTGTCCCCCTTGTCCTTGGAGGTGACACGTCTTGGACATTTGTACCGTAGATGGCCTGACTTGTTGCACTCGTGACATTTGACGTTGTTTCTCCAATTTAGATTTCCTCGTGTGTGCCTTTCATCATTTTTGAAGTTATTGTTCTTGAGAAACATGCTGGAACTTCCACGTGATCATAGTCATGTCCTTGTCACTACATTGTTTTGGCTCCGCATCCGAGTTAGTGGATCCAAGAGCAAATGACTTATTCCTCTTTGAATCTTCTCAACTCGAGCCTTCAACTTGATTTTACGTGTAACAACCTCTCAGAGAAGCTAAGAAAAAGACGCTATGGAGAGATCATGAACTTCTTTAATGGCTGACACTTTAGGCTCCCAGACTTCCGGCAAAGCTTTTCAAATCTTTCGGTTTGGCTCTTCCTAAGGATAAACCTTGCCAAGAGATTTCTATACTATAATTATGTCGGTGAATAAGGTAAACATATCAAAAGATGGACTCCCTCTCATTCATAGTAGAAAGCTCATCCTAATGAGTAAGCATACTAATTTTAAACTTTTTAACTCTATTAGTTCCTTCAAAAGCGACTTCAAGTTTTTCTCATATCTCTTTAGCAGAAGAACACTATTCGATGAATTAGCATTCAAAGCACAATGCAACATGTTCATTGCCCTAGCATTTAATCAAACTAATTTAATATCTTTAGCACTCCATTCATTTTTATTTGACATAATAGCATAAATGATCCTTGAACTTTGGTCTAATATACAACGTTGTCCTAAATTTTAATTTGTACAAGTGGTCCTGAACTTTGGCATGATGTGCAATATTGTCCCTATTCTTTTAATTTGTTCAATGTAATCCTTAAACTATTGATAAATGTTCAATATAGTGTTTGAACTATATACAAATATTTAAAAATTTAAGGACCATATTGAACATAAACCCAAAGTTCGAGAACCACATTGAATAAATTAAAAGTTCAAATTCCTTATTCCACATTAGACAAAAAATCGGGGACGGCATTGCACATTGGACCAAAGTCCAAGGACCATTTGTGTTATTTTTCTTTTTCATCTTAATGAATGATAGTTTCATCTTTGATTCTACTAGGCACATAAGGGCCATTAGTAATGCATCGCCACCACAATTCATAGTCTTATTGATTGAACAAAAATTCTCATATAAGCCTTCAAATAATTATAGTTTGTTCCAAAAAAAAAAGTTGCTCAACAATAGATTAGCCTTCGGCTAGAAACTACTAACAACATAAGTTGCCATGATATTTAGCTCAAAAAATTCAAATAAACACAAGAAATACTAAGGAAGAATTTATTGAGAACCCACGGTCATTCCAATTTTTAGCCCAAATGTAGAATATGCACTACAGTGTCAAGTATTTATGCACAAATATAAGTCAAGCAATTTGTTAAACAAGTAATCACTATACAATAAAAGGAGTAAGATACATGAATGCTCTGCCGCTTTATAGTTTCCCCGAGACTGTTGAAGAGTATGTCCAATCCACTATATACGTATAAAGGTTGGTTATGATGGAGCCAACATTCTCTAACAAATATGGTGCACTCTTTTACAAAGAAATGCTCTTACAAGATTTATCTCTCAAATTTGTTATTGCAAAGTGTATACAAGAGGATTCTACGGGTACCGGTGGTGTACATAATTACCCAATACAATGAATTATCCTATTTATAAAATAAAATAAAAAAACTCAAAATAGACGTTACTAACACTTTAAACAGCTAAAAATTCGACCCTTAAGTGTTCTGAATGTCCGGCTAAAAAAAAGACTCGGACATTCGCTGGATGGGATGGACAAACCCATATTCAAAACTACGGGAGCCACTGGAGGTTAACCGCTGGGTATCTAGCTGGCCGAATGTCTGGACATTACTTTGGCCAGGTACCCGGCCTTGTGTTTTTCTGCAGGGCCGGTCATTTTTACACTTTCCAAAATACTGCAAAATATGCTTGCATACAGCAAATATAAGTCCAAATAATAAACAAAATATTTGAGTGAGTTTCATAATAATCGAAATTAAATTATGGTCAACATAGATCTAGTTCATAACTCTTGAGGATAGCTGTGAAAATGCTTTGAAGTGTAAGGACCATCACTGTCCCAAATGGTTTGGTTTAACGCTCGGGGATTGACTCTTGTGCGAAATATTTCTTTAATGATATGGCAAATTTTTGTTTGAGTCCTAAAAATGTAATAGGACGAGTTGATTATTTTGTGGTTGAAGAAGCAACATTGGCATTGGGGCTCGTTTTTGCAAATCTCGCTAAAGGTATTAGATTGATATCACGACTTCTTGCAGTTTTTTTAAGTCGTCTTAATTGAAATCACAGAGCATCTTTAAAAAATAATTTGGAAAATCTCTGAATAAGTATCTAAAATGAGGTTATTTTTTAAAAGTGGGTCTAGAGTGAAAATTTAATAAGGGCTAAAGCAAGTATATCATCGTCAAATAAAGACTTGTGCTCAATGGCCGGTCAATGTTGGTTGACGAGCATTTGATATTTCTGACGGTAAGAATAGGGGCATATTTGTAACAGAAGTGCAATGGAAATGGGCTAGTGGACTCAAGCCTTGGATTCACTCTAGATATGAGCATGTAGAAGGAACAAGGTGGTAGGGGCCACTTGCCCATCAAAATCAAGTCCATCATTTTTCTTTCTAGAGCGAAGTTGCAGGAGGCGTGGAAAGAAGTTGCATGGAGGAAAGCCGGCATGAAAGTGATGAGCTATTTCTTGCACTTTTGACTAAGCGAACAAGACGAAGAAAAAAAGAGAGAGGAGAGATTTCGTCAAATCACATGGAATTCATAATGGTCGGAGAAGTTAGCGCGCTCGATTAAAATTAATGATATCCATTTTAACATAATAAGCTAAACTCAAGATGCGATACCTATTACATCATTCAATGTTAGTGGACACGTTAAGCTGTCAAAGTGTTCATTCTTCACTAAAGTCCAAATGCAATAATCCTCTTTTTGGACTAAATAATCTGAATGCAGCGTTTTCTTTCATACCTAGACAAAGTCTTTCTTAGAAACTCTCATATGAAGTTTCCGGTGTCTTTTAAAATGACTTGCACTTTGATTTGATGGGTAACAATATCACTAAGCAAATGAATTCCAAAAAAGCATCCAATGAAAAAGGCCATAATTGAGGGAAAGATCCTCCAGTTCAAAGTAAAAGAAAATAAGCCATTGGTATGCCGATTAATCATTTAAAGGTGTTCTTCTAGAAAAATTCCTCATTTCTTTGAATTTATACATTAGAAACAATTGCACCACTTTCAACTAAGCAAAAGGCCTGATATTTTTTCATGTCCGATCTACAAAAAAAAGCTAGTCACAAAAGTGACTATATACCCTCTTCCTCTTCCATTGATTAATATTTTATTGGATGTTATTTGTCACAAAAAGTTAGCATTATGGACTTAAAATGTTTTATGTGCTAGTTTTTTGGTAATCTGCATTCAGATTCCTCTGTGGACACAAAGGTGCTCTTGCTATGGTGAGGGACCTTATCGTTGGTGCAGTCAATAAGCTTAATTATTATGCTAATGAGGCCTCCGGTGCAAGAACATCATCAAAAACTAACAATTATTGTTGCTAAGGTGAGGGATCATATCCTTTGCACGGTGAATGTGCCATAACTCAAAAACCATTAAAAAAAAAAAAACGAACACTTAAATTCCATGCCATGCTCACGAGTTTTGGTCATTAATGACAAAACATACGCTAGAAGAAAACAAATTAAAGCATTAACAAATTTACAAAATAGGGACCGCTACCAACATGTAGCACCATGACGGCAGCCAATCCAATTGAAAAATATGCAGTGGATGCAACTGATATGCATTAATTTGAATGAAAGGAGACATAATGCATCAACAATCTAACAAAACGAGCACAAAAAATACTTAAAAAACAAAAAATTTCTCCTACCATTATCGTCGCTCCTTCGATGTGATATTCCACTACATGCTCAGACCTTGTTGACATATTGCTCCAATAAAATGCAATTCTTTCTCTTGAATGAATTAAGGATTGACTGCACCAATTTGGATAAAACTGACATCAGTTAAACATAAGTAGAGACTGAAGTAAATTGCAAACTTGGGAAAATATGATGAAGAATCAAGACCCTTGTGTTATACGTGAGCATTTGACTAATGAGAGGCAAGTCTTGCCCAAAGACTAGAAAAAGAGGAAGAACATGTGAAGAAACGAAGGAAGAAGTGTTTGGGTTTTTTTTTTAGGCCTTGTAATTTTTTACTCAATTTTTTCTTGGACAAAAGTACCCATATTCTAGCCAGTGGAAAAATCACATGTTTGCTGGCCAACAAACATTTAGCCGATTGGTGAGTTTAGGCCTTTATGTGAGAAAAATTTAGGTCATTATTTAAAATAAAGTCCCTTTTAGGCCCCTTTTTAATTTATAAAATAGTCCTATTCCATGTCCTTATTTAGAATTTTTTCAGATAATAACTATCAAGCCAATTCTATTAATAGCAGAAAGAAAAAGATAAAAATATGTAAAGGGAATGAACCGTTGGACTCAAGCCTTCGATTCATTTCACATATGAGCATGTAGAAGGAACAAGGAGGTGGGGCCACTTGCCCATCAAAATCAATTTGATCATTTTTATTTTCGGAGCGAAGTTTTTATTTTTATTTTTTTGAACTAAGAAGCGGATATTCATTACTAGGTTAAGTTCTTAGCAAATACAACATGAGCATCAGTACATAGGGCTCGTTTGGTTCAGCTTTGGAAAAATACCATTTGGAGAATGCAAATACCTTTGAGGTAAAGAGGTTTTTCGAAATGCTAAACTGTTTGGTAAACTATAACTAAAAAATGCTTTAGGGAAATACAAGATTTTTTGGTAAATATATATTTGAAAAGCCCTTTAGTGTGACTGAATTAAGTTTTTTAGTTTTAGTATTTTTAAAATTGCAAAAAAGAAACAATGACTATATAACCTTTTACATTTTCATGTTGAGGGTAATGTAAAAGATATATATTAGTAAATTTATTTAAAAATTATATTTAAAAAAATTGATTATAGATTAGATGCAAAGCTCAACTTTTGGCCTACGGTTCTTTTAGATTTATTTTCAACTTTGAATAATTTTTTTTAATTATTGTAGTATTAATCATCTTTGTTAATTAATTATCATTCTGGTGTATTGATAAAAAGTTGGGTTATTGATTGCCAAAAGATTAAAAAAAAAATGACAAAAAAAAAAAGAAAGAAAAGGTGAACCCAACATTTGCAAAGGGTTTTTATTATTTTTTTAAAAAATAAAAATAAAATCCAATGAAACTCTGTCACCGATCAACGGCGGTTAGGGTGTGGGGAAGATGATTGGTTAAAAAAAAAAAAAAAGAAGCTAACGGATGAATAGTAGAAGTGGACTTGCATTTCCAAAATACGAAAGCCCAAAGCAGGTCTCCACTTGTTTTGGGCTTTCAAAGATTTCAAAGGCTAAGCATTTGGCCAATGACACCTCAAAATACTGAACCAAACACCTAAATTTTTTTCTCAAGGGGCTTTCGGGGCTGAAAGCCCCTTGGAAATGCTTAACCAAATAGGGCCATAGTAAATCCGAAAGAGCAGACGAAGGGTTAGTTACCCAGTTTTCAGAGCAAAGTTGATGGAGTGAAATTGGTACAAAAGTGATAAGCAAATACTCCCTTGCACTTTTGACTAAGCAAAAAAGACAGAAGAAAGGGAGAGATATCATCAAAAACACACTGAATATTTAACGTTGGTAAAAGCTTTACACTTTCAATGTGCCATTCTTCCATAAAGTCCAAATACGGAAATCCTCCTTTGGACTAAAGAATTTGAATGAAATGTGTTCTTTCATGCCCAAACGGAGTCTTTGTCATGGAATTTCGCATGAAGTATCCAATTCTTTACTTGCACTTTGATTTTACTGGGAATAACACCACTTTGATTTTACACTTTCAATGTGCCATTCTTCCATAAAGTCCAAATACAGAAATCCTCTTTTGGACTAAAGAATTTGAATGAAATGTGTTCTTTCATGCCCAAACGGAGTCTTTGTCATTGAATTTCGCATGAAGTATCCAATTCTTTACTTGCACATTGATTTTACTGGGAATAACACCACTAAGCAAGTGAATTCCAAAACAAGCATCCAATGAAAAGGGCTCCATCCAAGCAAAAGATCCTCCGCTCCGAAGTAATAGAGAATAAGCTATTGATGCACCAATTAATAATCTAAAGGTGTTCTTCTAAAAAATTATCATTTCTTTGAATTTATATATTACAACCTATTACATTATTTTCAACTGAAAGAAAAACTTGATCTATTTCCATTACTAAAGTTAAAAAATTGTTAGATGCCTATTGCTTTATGAAATGTGGGGAAAAGGGCAAAATGATATATGTGCCTTTCTGCATTTGGCGAGCGAATGTATCAAATTCTTTCTCTGACACTTGTTGATCAAATCATTGTTTAATTATGTATTATGATGAAAATGTATCACCGGCTCTTTTAATTTATCAACATGTGATGCCATGATATTTAGCTTTAAAAATTCAAGTAAACATGAGCAATTTTTTGCCCCAAATATAGAATATGCTTCATTTTTTGCCCCAAATAGAATATGCTTCATAGTATCAAGTATTTACGCAAAAATATAAGTTAAGCAATTTATTATACACGTTATATGCATATAAATAAAAAAGGAGTAGCGAGAGAGGAATGTTGAACCATTTTATAGTGGTTTAGTCCAAATGGGTCCCAACTCCATTTCCAGAGATTGTTCGAGAGGTATGCCTAATCAACTATACTTGAAGCCTCGTATAAAGATTGGTTTGCAATGGAGCCGACATTCATTTATAAACACGATGCACTCTTTCACAAAGAAATGCTCACATTTGATTGCAAGGTGTATGATTGCAAGGTGTGTGCAAGATGGATTTTCTACAATTCCCCAAGGCAATGAGTTATTCTCTTTATAGGGAAAATGAACGAAGTCAATTAGTTGTAATAATACTTCAAACGTTTCGTCAATTGGTAAGTTCAAGCTTTTATGTGAGATTGATTTAGTCACTTTAGGTCATTATTTAAAATAATGTCCATTTCATATCCATTTTTTTTATCAGAAAAATAGCTATATTTCATGCCCTTATTTAATTTTTTTTTCAAATAATAACTATTGAGCCATTTCTATTTATAGCAAAAGAAAAAAAAGGGATAGAAAATGTAACGGATATGAACCACTGGACTCAAGCGTTGGATTCGCTCTGGAGATGAGCATGAAGAAGGAAAAAGGTGGTGGGCCTCCTGGCCATCAAAATCAACTTTCGTAATTTTTCTTTCGAGAGTGAAGTTGCGTGGAGTGAAGCCAGCACGAAAGTGATGAGCAAATACTCCCTTGCACTTTTGACTAAGCAAAAACGACAGAAATAAAAAGGAGAAATATCATTAGAACACATGGAACATTCAATATTAGTGGAAGCTTTAAACTTTTGAAGTGCTAGTCTTCCTTATAGTCCAAACATTGGAAATTCTCTTTTAGACTAAATGATCAATGAAATGTATTCACATCTAGATGAAGTCTTTTTTATAAACTTTCGCATGAAGCATCCAATTCTTTTCAAAATGATTTGCACTTCAATTTGATTGGGGATAACACCACTAAGCAAGTGAATTCCAAAAAAGCATTCAATGAAAATGGCCCTACCGAGTGAAAGATCATTTGCTCCAAAGTAATTGAAAATAAGCTATCGGTGTACCAATTAGTCATTTAAAGGTGTTTTTCTCGGAAATTTCTCATTTCTTTGAATTTATATACTAAAACCAACTGCATTATTTTCAACTGAACATGCAGCTTGATCTATTTTTCAGGCCCAAGCTATGAAAGGAATGGGCATTCCTTTGCCATTACAAAATCTAACAAAATTGCTTGACGACCATTGCTTTATGAAATGTGGGGAAAAGGGTAAAAGGATGCATGTGCCTCTCTGTATTTGGCGTGTGAATGTATCAGATTCCTCCTCTAACACTTGTTGACCATACCATTGTTTAATTGTGTATTGTGATGAAAATGTATCACCAACTCTTTTAATTTATCAACATGTGATGCTATGATATTTAGCTCAAAAAATTCAAGTAAACACAACAATTTTTTGCCCAAGTATAGAATATGCCCCATAGTATCAAGTATTTATGCACAAATATAAGTTAAGCAATTTATTACACATGTTATATGCATATAAATAAAAAGGAATAGTGAGAGAGGAATGCTCAACCGTCTTATAGTGGTTTGGTCCAAATGGGTCTCAACTCCATTTCCAAGACTGCTCGAGAGTTTTGTCTAATCAACTATACTTGAAGCCTCGTACATAGATTGATTCGCAATGGAGTGGACATTCATTTATGAAAAAAACACACCCTTTTACAAAGAAATGCTCTCGCATTGATCTCTCAAGAATTTGATTGCAAAGTGTGTAAGAGGGATTTTGCATAATTACCCAAGGCAATGAATTATTTTATTTATAGGGAAAAGAACAAAGTCAACTAGCCGTTAAATAGCAATTTAAATGGTTAGCTAAATTGGGCGGACAAATCCAAATCTGAAACTGCGGGAGCTGGATGTTTGGAGGCATACAGGCCAGGTGTACGTTCATTACTTAGTTGAAAGTGCCCAAATTTTATTTAGGTCTTGCAAAAGAAATAGATTGTGTTAATTATTTTGCAACAACAAAAGTGACATTGGCATTGAGACTTGTTTTCAGAAAGCTCGCCAAAGGAATTAACAAAAAATATTCGATTGAAATCACAGCTTATTACATCATTCAAAGTGGGTTGTAGTCAAAATAAATGGAAAAGGTAAATTCTTGATTTAAAACAACACTAGTTTTTGCCAAGCTGGGATCTTCCATATGTATCATGTGTAAATAACAGACAAAGCGCATCGGTTAACTCCTGTGCATATTTCCTTTCTTCAAAAAATTAATAAAATAAAATAGAAAGGAGAATTTTCTAGGGACTCGATGAGTTGAATAATGTAAACATGCGCATGACTCCCTCATTACATTCTTAAACAAAAGATGGTTACTTAAAAAAATGAAAATCAATTAATGAGGAAAAAACAAAATTGTATCCGCTACACATTAAAAATCTATTTCATGACTCATTTTCTGGGACAAGATGAATTCAATAAGCACAAAATTTAAATAATTTCCTACCTAATAATGTGAAAGATATGTTGCCATTCATAGAAGATAAAATATTGGAATGGAATATATCGGATTTGGGTTGAGAATGATATTTTTTTTTTGCAATACATAAATTCATAGCCAATTTTTTTTATATGCTTTGAATAATATTAAACTTTGGCAAATAAAATAAAATATGAGCGATCAATTTCTGGTCTAGTCTAATGAAACCGGTTATTTTTTTCCTTTTTTATCATTACAAATGAGAGGGAATAACAAATCTTAAGATATTGATGGAAGCGACGATGAGTGAAAAGTTATTGTACCGCAGCTTGTAATACCATTAGACGAGATAGTGTTTAGTTTATATTTGATAAATTTGTTTTAAGAAATAAAAAAAGTATAAATAATTGATCTAGTCCGATCTAATTTTCACTTTTAAAAATCAGAAACCGGACGGACACTCTAAAGAACCGGATCCAAGCAGCTGATTCACTCCGGTCCAGATGATTCTCGGTTAGGACCAGTCATTTTGAACATCCAACAATAAGGTCACTTTCCGATTTTTTGTAAGCCACATGACAGACAATTTTAAAATAAAAATAAATGAAAGAAAACTTCTCGTCCATTTGTAAAAAATGAAAAGAAAAAGCAAATATGAAAATGGTACTTTTCCTGACACGGTGCAACGTTAGATGTTTCTCAGTCCGCATCGATTTATTGACCAACTCCACCATAAAAAGCATCACTCATTGCTCGACACGAATCAAACTAAGCTCAGATTCCATCTTCCAATGTCGTCGTCGTCGTCGTCCTCTTTTTCTTCTTCTTCTTCTTCTTCCTCCTCTTCCGAAGAAAAATGGCCGTTCGACGTTTTCATTAACTTCAGAGGCAAAGACGTTCGCTACGGCTTCGTCGCTGACCTCCACAAGTGTCTGCTTCATGGTGGCATCAATGCCTACATCGATAGCGTGGACCTGAGGCGCGGGGACGAGATCGAGTCCGCGCTCACGAAGGCCATCAAGGAGTCGCGGATCGCCGTGCTCGTCTTCTCCGAGAACTACGCTTCATCTACGTGGTGCTTGGACGAGCTGGTGAAGGTAATGGAGTGTAGGAGGCACGAGAAACTACAAGTGCTGCCCGTGTTCCACAAAGTGGAGCCCGGGGTGATTCGATGTCAGCAAGAGAGTTATGGCGACGCATTGGCCAGCCACGAGAAGAATTTGGGAAAGGATTCTGAGAGGGTGAAGAAATGGAGGCAAGCCCTAACTGAAGCCGGCAATTTGTCCGGTTGGCATTATGTCCATGGGTAATCATAGTATTCCTGTTCGACCCTGGAAAAGAATTTGGAATTTTCTAATTTTATTGATACATGATGGCATCGATTATTGCGTTAAGAGTCATTTTTTGGAATGTCACAGAGTAATTGTTTACTTCGTGTTAGTTTTAGTTAGTTCAATGGATTGTATGTTTCCATTTATTCGCATTCTTTTTGCTGCTTTGTTTTGGCAGAGATGATACCAAGTTCATCGAGAGCATCGTCAAAGAGATCTCGACTACAGTAGCACGAGAACCCTTGAATGTTGCCAAGTATCCGGTTGGTGTAGGTCGCCGGGCAGAAAAAGTAATGTCGTTGTTGAGTATGGGCTCGGATGATGTTCAGATGATAGGAATATGGGGAACTGGAGGTGTAGGGAAGACTGTTATTTATTTTTTTGTGATCCCACATTTATACCCAAATTTTCTCCTAAAGGTTACGACTATTCGACATGAAGTTTTCCACGCTTCGTGCCTTTTCGTTGACAACCGTTCGTCTTGATGGGAGATGATGTGTAAATAGGGACGTACGTTCATTTCTGACGGGTGATCAAGGTCTAACACAAAATCCTCACATTTAGAATACACCATCAAGACGAGCGTGAGGAAATTTGGTTAGTAGAGTGCGCCCATTATCTTCTTGATTTCAGGCTTTTCTGACGAATGCGAACAAGAACAATGGCTGGAGGTTTGTCTTCAATTAATCCTAGTTTCCGCATATGAATTTTTATGTCTTACATTTGGTATCAGAGCATGTTTATAGCCTCTGCCTTGTTTTGTTAAATTTTGGTGTATTTTCGGTGTGTTTTCGTTGAATTTTCGGCCATTTATGTACATGAACAGTAACTCGGATTTTGAGGCCGAGAGAGAAACTCAACGATTCCGGGCAAAATCCGCACTACCCACCCCTTGATTTCGGACCCATTCGGTCGCACCGCCATAAGGAACATTAGCCATGAGTTTTTCCGGTATATCGGAGTTTGCCGGAGGCTAATCGGGCGGCGGAAGTCGTGGTGGTTGAGGATTTGCGTTTGTGGAATTTTTCGTTTGTTTTTGGGGTCAATTTTTGCTCATTTTCACCGAATCTTGGACCCATGTGGTCGTGCCAACGTTCTCTTCAAAACCCATGAATTATTTCGGTCTTAGATGGGCTGCCGAAGAAGAAACGGAGAAGAAATGGCGGCTGAAAATGGCGAAAAACCGGCGGAGAAGCCTCTGTTCGGGCAAGGGAGAAGGCTCGTGGGCTTCACGCGAGCGCTGCAATTGCAGGCGCGTGGACCCACGCGCCACGCGCCCATACGCGCACAACCGCTGCGCGCGTGGGATCCACGCGCGCGGCAGTTGCCAGGCGCGTGCCCCGCGCTGGTTCTGGCGCGTGCAGAGCACGCGCCCGTGCGCTGGACGCGCACGTGCTCGGCACGCGCCTGACGTCCCTCTTCCGCGGTTCCTTTTTCACTTTTGCCCCAATTTTTTAAAATTTTTTGCAATCATACCCTTGGCCAATTTATTTATTTATTGTTCTGCCCTTGATGTATTTATTTATTATATCATTTCATGCATTGTTATGAATATTTTATGCATGAAATTAAATGTCCAATGGTCCATATATTTAATTAATTAGGGAGTGGCCACAGCATCTTTAATTAATTAAATTATATATTAAAAGCCTCCGGATCATATTTAGAAATGGACATTGATTGTAATTAATTATATTAATATGATGAATTTTATCCCACAGGAATTTTCATTATATTAATATGATTAATTGGGATGAAATATCATATTATTTTTCTTAATTTACCCACAGGGATTAAGAAAATGCATATAATATGGTAGTTTCTTCATGATGTAATTATGAATCTATTTAAATTAAAAACTTAGCCCACAGGTAGTTTTTATGTTATGTGATTCATATTGTGACATGTTTACATTGGTAAAACATGATTTATTTATATTTGCCTCAAATTTTGTGACATAAGCATGATTATTTGATATGCGGTTTCGCAAACCTGTGAATTTCTCTCGAATTTAAGTTTGATGTTCCTATACTTGAATGGTGAGAACTATAAAATTTGGAAGGAGTCGGTTCTTCTTCAATTGGGGTGGATGGACATTGACTATGCTATAAGGAAAGACGAACCACCCGCTCCTACTTGATTCGAGCACTCCAGCTGAGATAGCTCTTTATAACCAATGGGAGCGGTCCAATCGCGTTTGTGCCATGTTTATAAGAGCTAAGATATCTCCAAGTATTCGTGGTTCAGTTGCTCAGCATAACAATGCTAAGGCTTTATTGGAGGCTATAGATGTGCAGTTTGAAAGTTCTGAGAAGGCGCATGCCATGACCCTGATTATGAAGTTTTCATCCTTGAAGCTCACTAGTGTTAGAGGTGTGCGTGAGCACATCATGCAAATGAGGAACATTGCAGCTCAGCTTAAGAACCTTGAGGTTGAGATATCTGAATCATTCCTTGTGTATTATATTCTGAACACTCTCCCACATCAATATGCACCTTTCAAGATATCTTATAACACACATAAGAATAAATGGTCTATTAATGAACTCATGACCATGTGTATTCAAGAGCAAGAAAGACTGGTTATGGAATTGGGAGAAAGTGCTCATTTGGCAACACAAGGAAAGAATAAGGGCTATGGCAAGCATAAGGGAAAAGGTAAAATACCTCCCCAAGCTGACATTAAGAAAGAATCCAAGTGTTTCTTCTGTAGACAGAAGGGCATATAAGGAAGGATTGTGTCAAATTTAAGGCCTGGCTCGAGAAGAAAGGTAATCCAATCTCTTGTGTTTGTTATGAATCTAATATGACTGATGTAAGTCACAACACTTGGTGGATTGATTCTGGATCTACAATCCATATTTCGAATTCCTTGCAGGGTTTTCAAAACCACCGGAAGCCAGTGGGAAGTGAACAAAGCATCTATTCAGGAAACAAGATGCGTTCGCATGTGGAAGCTATTGGGACATATAGACTAGTTCTCAATAGTGGTTTTGTTTTAGATTTGGAAAAGACCTTTTATGTTCCTAGTTTTTCTAGAAACTTAATTTCAGTTTCAAGACTTGTACCTTTGGGATACTCTTTTAACTTTTCAGATTCAAACTTTAGTTTATCATTTAAATCTGAAATTGTTGGGAGTGGTATTTTGTCTGATGGTCTTTTTCGAATTAATTTACAAGACAATGCCTATTATGATGCGATGCATGTTCATGATAAAGCTGGTATGAAACGATGTGTTGTGAAAGAACATTCCTCTATGTTGTGGCACGGGAGATTGGGACATATCTCCATAGAAAGAATTAAGCGATTAGTAAATGATGAAGTACTTGGTACACTAGATTTTACTGATTGTGATACTTGTGTGGACTGCATAAAAGGAAAGCAGACTAACAAGTCAAAGAAAGGTGCCAAGAGGAGTACAGAAATATTAGAAATCATACATACGGATATTTGTAGTCCGGATATGGACTCATGTGGTCAGAAATACTTCATCTCCTTTATAGATGATTATTCACGTTATATGTATCTCTACTTGATTCATAATAAATATGAAGCATTAGATGCCTTTAAAGTATTTAAGGCGGAAGTAGAGAAACAATGCAATAAGCAAATTAAGATTGTGAGATCAGATAGAGGTGGAGAATTCTATGGTAGATACACTGAAGATGGACAAGCACCTGGTCCATTTGCAAGATTTCTTCAAGAGCATGAGATAGTTGCCCAATATACTATGCCTGGTTCTCTGGACCAAAATGGCGTAGCGGAAAGAAGAAATCGGACCTTATTAGACATGGTGCGTAGTATGCTTAGTAGCTCCAAACTTCCTAAATTCTTATGGACTGAAGCACTTAAGACGTCAGTGTACATATTAAACTGAGTTCCAACCAAGGCTGTCCCAAGGATACCTTTTGAGTTATTTAAGGTTTGGAAACCGAGTTTGCATCATGTGCGCGTTTGGGGATGCTCGTCTGAAGTAAGAATTTATAATCCACAAGAAAAGAAGTTGGACCCAAGGACCATAAGTGGGTATTTCATTGGATATGACGAAAGGTCTAAGGGATACAGGTTTTATTGTCCATCTCGTACCACTAGGATTGTGGAATCAAGAAATGCTAAATTTCTTGAAAATGACTTGATTAGTGGGAGCGATCAACCAAGGGATCTTGTTCCTAAGGAAGATCATTCAAACACTCAACTTTCCACCTCAAGTTTAAGATTGGTTGTTGCTCATAATGCCCCTTCAAGTCAACCGGCTATTGAACAACCAATTGTTGAAGTTCCACAACCTGCGATATTGATCCAAGTAATCCAGTTGTTCAACAATTACCGAGAAACTGTTGAACAACCAGTTGAGCAACATGCTCCTCAAGAGAATGTTGATCCAACATTGAGAAGATCTGCTAGAACAAGGAAATCGGCTATTCCTAGTGATTATATTGTGTATTTACAAGAGTCGACTACAATATTGGAGCCGAGAATGATCCTGAAACGTTTTCACAAGCCATGGATAGTGATAAATCCAATTTGTGGTACAATGCCATGAAGGAAGAGATGAGTTCTATGGCATCTAACAAAGTCTGGGATTTGGTTGAGTTACCTAATGATGCGAAGGCTATTGGTTGTAAATGGGTCTTCAAAACTAAGAAGGATTCATTGGGTAACATTGAAAGATATAAAGCTAGACTTGTTGCCAAAGGATTCACTCAAAAGGAAGGAATCGATTATACTGAGACATTTTCTCCTGTATCTAAGAAAGATTCTCTTCGTATTGTTTTGGCATTGGTTGCCCATTTTGATATGGAATTACATCGATGGATGTGAAAACGGCATTCCTCAATGGAGAACTAGAGGAGGAGGTTTACATGAAACAACCTGAAGGATTCTCCTCTAGTAAAGGTGAGCATTTGGTGTGCAAGCTTAAGAAATCTATATATGGCTTGAAACAAGCATCCCGCCAATGGTACTTAAGGTTTCATGATGTTATCTCTTCATTTGGTTTTATAGAGAATATCATGGATCAATGTATATATCAGAAGATTAGTGGGAGCAAAATTTGTTTCCTTGTGCTGTATGTGGATGATATACTACTTGCAACCAATGATAAGGGGTTGCTACATGAGGTGAAACAATTCCTCTCTAGGAGTTTTGACATGAAGGATATGGGTGAGGCATCTTATGTCATTGGCATTAAGATCTATAGAGATAGATCTCGAGAAATTTTAGGACTATCTCAAGAAACCTATATCAATAAGGTCCTAGAGAGATTTCGGATGAAAGATTGTTCACCAAGTATAGCACCCATTGTGAAGGGTGACAGGTTCAATTTGAACCAATGCCCGAAGAACGATCTAGAAAGGGAACAAATGTGCAACATTCCATATGCTTCTGCTGTTGGAAGCTTGATGTATGCTCAGGTTTGCACTCGACCTGACATTGCTTTTGCTGTTGGAATGTTGGGAAGATATCAGAGTAATCCAGGTTTAGACCACTGGAGAGCTGCAAAGAAAGTGTTGAGATACCTTCAAGGTACCAAAGACTATATGCTTATGTATAGACGGACCGACAACCTGGAAGTGATTGGTTATTCGGATGCGGACTTCGCGGGTTGCATTGATTCACGAAAATCAACATCTGGATACATTTTCATGTTAGGCTGGGCGGAGCCGTGTCATGGAGAAGTACCAAGCGAGACTTTGACTGCTACTTCCACTATGGAGGCTGAGTTCGTATCTTGTTTTGAGGCTACCTCGCATGGTGTATGGTTGAAGAGTTTCATTGATGGGCTTAGAATTGTTGATTCTATTTCTAGGCCATTAAGAATATATTGTGACAATTCAGCTGCAGTTTTTATGGCTAAAAATGCCAAAAGTGGCAGTCGAAGTAAGCATATCGACATTAAGTATTTAGCCATAAGGGAGCGTGTTAAGGAGAATAAAGTGGTCATTGAACACGTTAGCACTGAATTGATGATAGCTGATCCTTTAACTAAAGGCATGCCACCGATGAAGTATAAGGATCATGTAACTAGTATGGGAATAGGTCCCATTATGTGATTTGTCGACATATGAACAATTTTTGTTGTGTGGAACTCTTATTCAGTTGTAATGTTGATTCTCAATTTTTGTGTACACATTTTGTTGTTTATGAGAATAACATTTATTCTTGATTCTGAAATAAACATGAGGTTTATTCATTAAGATATGTTGTCACATATAGGCTGATATTAAAGAAATAAGATGCATTGTGATACATGGAAGGTATTACTCACTCTTAGGGGACATGTCGCCATGATCCATGTGTTTTGTTTCTTTTCTTTAAGCATAAAGTTTTCGTGGAATTAGTTGAATGATTCGTATGATGAAAATGATGGGATCAAGTGGGAGAATGTTATTTATTTTTTTGTGATCCCACATTTATACCCAAATTTTCTCCTAAAGGTTATGACTATTCGACATGAAGTTTTCCACGCTTCGTGCCTTTTCGTTGACAACCGTTCGTCTTGATGGGAGACGATGTATAAATAGGGACGTACGTTCATTTCTGACGGGTGATCAAGGTCTAACACAAAATCCTCACATTTAGAATACACCATCAGTACGTGAGGAAATTTGGTTAGTAGAGTGCGCCCATTATCTTCTTGATTTCAGGCTTTTCTGACGAACGCGAACAAGAACAATGGCTGGAGGTTTGTCTTCAATTAATCCTGGTTTCCGCATATGAATTTTTATGTCTTACAAAGACCACTATTTCTAAAGATGTCTATAACAGTATTGCTCGTCTGTTTGGTGGGTGCAGCTTTCTTGCAAATGTTAGAGAAACTTCCAGTAGACCTGATGGCCTAGTTCATTTGCAGAAAACGCTGTTATCCCATATATTATGGAAAGAAAATTTAGTGGTCCTAAGTGTGGATGGAGGAGCTAATTTGATACGAGATATGCTTTGCTGCAGGAAGATTTTGCTTGTGCTTGATGATGTGGATGATGTGGAACAGTTAAATGCATTAGCTAGAGAATGTGAATGGTTTGGAAAAGGGAGCAGGATCATTGTTACGACAAGAGATAAACATGTACAAGCAGGATCATTGTTACGACAAGAGATAAACATGTACTAACTTCTCATGGGATAGATCTAGTATATGAAGTTGAACCATTAGATCAAGTTGAAGCTTTTGAACTTATGAGTTCACATGCTTTTCCAAGAAACCAGACCAAAGATATACACAGGGATCTCATATATAATATTCTAGGCTATGCTAATGGCCTTCCCTTAGCGATTGTGGTCTTGGGTCCCCTTTTATGTGGTAGAAGCAGAGAAGAATGGGAGAGTACATTGAAAAGACTTGCTGAAAGTCCTAATAAAAAAATAAACAGTATGCTTAAGATAAGTTTTGATGCGCTAGAGGACAATGAGAGGGACATCTTTCTTGACATTGCTTGCTTCTTTAAGGGGAGGGAAATGGATTATGTAACCAGAGTTCTTGATAGCTGTGATTTACACACATCAATTGGGATTCAGACTCTAATAGAGAGATCCTTAGTAACAATTGACAATATGGGAAGAGTACAAATGCATGACTTGATTCAACTAATGGGTCAGGACACCGTTAAACAAGAAATTACCCTGGGAGACGGAGTAAATTATGGTGCTATGATGATGTTTTTGAAGTATTGTCGAAGGCTACAGTGAGAGTTTCTCATGAAACCATTGATAATCTCTCTTTTTTTAATTTAAATGCTATTACCTATTTGCGGTTGGTTATAAATGATTATTTTCTTTTCCTTGATAAGGAACCAATGATGTTAAAGGCATAGTGCTGCAATTGTGGAGACCAGCAGAGCTACACATCGGTCCTAGTGCTTTCATGCACATGAGGAGACTGAAATTGCTCATACTTTCGAATGCACAAATCAGCAAAGGTCCTGTAAGTCTTCCTGATGATTTAAGGTGGCTTGAATGGAAGAGATGTCATTCATCCACTCCGGAGTTTAGTGCTAGTCCAAAAAAACTTGTTTGCTTTGATGTGCGTGGCAGCTAGATTAAGAAATTTGAAGGGAACTTAAAGGTAACTCATAAATGCTTTAATTGACACTTTTCATTTTTAGCACATACAAATTGAATTTATCAAAATCTTGTTCAGCTGTTCTTTTAATTTGCCACGTTTTAGGAATTTGAAGTTTCTGAATTTTTAGCCACTGTAAATCACTGCTTTGTGTCCCGGACCTTTTAGAGGTGCCAAATTTAGAGATATGGAACTTAAGTAGGTGTTTGACCCTCAAGGAGCTTCCAAGTTACCAATATTAATTTGAGTGATTTACCAACTCCTCACGAGTTAGGTTACCATCTAGTGTTAGTTTTTCTAACTCTCATTTGATTTGGTTAATGACGTTTTTGAAATCACTTTTTGATTTAACAATTTACTTACATTTAATTTGCAGATGTTATCAACAAGTTGAAGTTGCCCACTCTTACATAATTTACCAATTTTTATTTGAGTCCATTTACCAATATTTATTTGATTGTAAGTCAAACAAGTTGGAACGTTCCTCAAGCAAACGTGGTAAATTATGTGAGTAGTTAATGCTTTTGAAACAACCAAATAAAAGTTAGTAAGTGACTCAAATAGGAGTGTGTAACTTAATCACCACAAACGATGGCAATTGTAATGATGCTAGTAATATTCAACAGAATTGTTAATTTCATAGAAAAGTGGTGATGTTAACATGCTAGAAAGCTTTCCAAATTAACCTTGGTATGCTATTGAAATAGTGGGTACTTCTTAAACAATGTCAATTAACTCAATAAGAGTTGATAATTTTGGATATAAGTTATCAAACCTTTTCGGTTGTTAAGTTGCCACAAATGTTGGTAAATTATCAGAATGGTTAATACCTTTGTAGCAATCAAGTAAATATTGATAACTAACTCAAATATCTATTGGTATTTTCATGGAAGTGTTCTTAAATTAACTCTGCATATAATTATTGGTAAATTGTTGGATTAGTTGGTAATTTAGGAAATAGTATGTAATTTAGTATAGGAGTTAGTTCAACTGGTTGATAACTTTAACAAATAAATATTGGTAAATTATAGAAACAAATTTATTTTGTGCGAAAAACCTAATAAACGTTGGTAAGGGGACTCAGTTAGCAGTTGATAATTTTCTAGAAGAGGTAGTAACTTAGATGAGTTGGTAAGCTGGCATATAAAAATTCATGGATTATTAAAACAGTTGATAATTTCGAAACACTAGAAAAGACATTAGTAGTGATTCAAATAAAAATTGGTTATTTTCTAAAAAGAATTGTAAATTTAACACATCGGTAACTCAAACAAAACGGTTTGTAATATTAAAAATGAAATAAATGTCGGCAAAAGGATTCAAATGAGAGTGGGTAGTTTTATAAAATACAGTGAAAATAACATTTTAGTAAGCTCCGCAGATAAATGTTGCTAAATCATTATAACCTTTAATAATTTCAAAAGAATAAAATAAGGGAAAATGCCACAAATGGTCCATGAACTTTAATCTAATGTTCAATTTCATCCCCGAGCTTTTGATTTGCTCAATTTGGTGCTTGAACTTTCATCTAATGTTCAATTTCATCCCTAAGCTTTCGATTTGTTAATTTGGTCCCTGAACTTTCATCTAATGTTCCATCTAGTCCCTAATTATTTGAAAATTAACCAATTTCCGTTTTTTTAATACTAAACTGTTTTTTTAAAATAAATAAAAATACCAAAGTGGATTTTTTTTATCGAAAAAATACCATATTTATGCAAAGTAATAAGTGTCAATATTTCTTTCATTTCTCCATATTAAAAACAAATGGAAAAAAGGGGCAGCAATAATAAACAAAGGTGAATCTTGCATTTTGATTTCTTTTTTGTATATGCAAATTACTTGAATAATGTACAAAAACCCATCAATCGATTTTTCCCTTTTTGGTATGGGAGAATTTTGATAGGAAATTTATGTAAGTAGAAGTTTATTAGAAAAATTATGAGTACTTGATTAAAAAGGTAGTGAAAGTGCAGGAATGAAAAGTAAGGTCTTCCGTACATAAAAAAAAAAAACAACAGTGAGATCAAGCCATCATGACTATGAGCTGAAAATTGAAACCTATACTTCTTCGTATGCAATTTAACGTCTGAATGTAAAATGTACTTAAGCTATACAAGGAGACTTTTTATTTGATTTGTAGGCTTTTGATATATGTAATAGTCCCAATATCTTTAAAGACCCCTCCCATGAGAGAATTGAGAAGCCGCGTACTCATTACTCTATGGATGGTAATAGATAAATCTACTTTACTTGTTAAGTTTCAAATAGTGTACACGATAAAATATTAGAATGTCAAAATGAAATTTAACTAATTCGTAGAGAATTAACAATTTTATCAGAGCTTGACTACGGCTTTGATTTTCATGCTAAACCCAAGAAGCTGTTATCCATCTCATGTTAGAAAATTACAAAAAAAAAAAAAATGCTTTATTCATAATTAAGTACAAAAAAGAAACTTCAGAGAAAAGTCATTGTTCGGTTTTGATTACTTACTCCCAATTCTTGAGAAGTAGCAGCATCGCTATATACTGCAGATTTCTAGCGTTTTGTGTGTAAAAAACTCAATACTGTTTCATGTTAGTAATTTCTTAAGAGCATAAGTAAATTTCAAAATCAATGGTAACTAAATTTTTATCATCAACTTATTTGACAGGTAATTAGTAAATTGCCAATAGTTTTATGGCAGAACCAATAAATACTTAGCCTATAAATGTGCTAGAGGTTACCAAAAGCTTTGTGGAAGTATCGACAGTTATATGATTATTTTAAGGGCTTATTTGATTATTTTTTTTGACCATGAAAAAATTACCAACTATTTTTTTAAACAAATTCACCCCAAACTAATTTATTTGACTGGAAAAAACAAAATGGTAAATTTGTGACAAATTAATTAATACCACTTCACAAAAATTGTAAACGGTAACAAACGGAGCGTAAAATCCAAATTGTATACCGCCAACCGTCACGTGTCATTTAACTTAATAATTTGAGAATAAAATTTATCGAAAACAAGGTAAATTTGTCACAAGTGTACTAGTTTGGGGTAAATTTGTTACTAATTTTATAGGAAATTGCCAACTTTGTTTTTGAGTCTATTTTAAATATCAACTTTTTTTTTTTAAATAACCAATATTATTTGATTTTATAAATATTACTAATTGGTTATATATCAACTTTTATTTGATTTTATAAATATTACTAATTGATTCAAGAACTTGCTAAAATTAGCATCATATTAAAGTTACTAACTCTTATAGCAAATTACCAATATTAGTTTGAGTGATATACCAGCTCTTCACATGTTAAGTTACCCTTTTATTTTAGTTATTAACTCTTATTTGATTAAGTTACCCACGCTTATCTAATTGTTGCGAATTCACTTATTGTTTTAATAATTTACCAATGTTTATTTGTTCATGTTTTCAGCATGTTCAAACTAGGACCTCTTACGAAACAATTGCCAATGTTTATTTGAGTACATTTACTAATTTTTAATTGATTGTAACTTAAATGTGCTAGAAAGCTCCCCAAACAAATGTGGGTATATTAACAAAATAATAGATACTTTGAAACTATTAAATAGAAGTTGATAAGTTCGCAACTAAACATTGATAGATTATAAAAATATTTGATAATTTCGAAACAATAAAGAGAGTTAATAAAAAAAATTTAACCATTAAATGATGGTAAAGTATTTGAATGATCAAGTAAACACCAGGAAAATGACTCAAACAAGAGTTCGTAATTTCATATAAGAAAAAGTAAATTTAGCGTGTTGGTAAGCTCCACAAATGAAAACAAGTAAATAATTATGACCGTAGGTAATTTCAAAACAATCAAATAAATATTGGTAACTTTCCCACATAAGAGTTAGGGCACTTTTGGTAAAACTAAAAAAGCTAAAAACTTAAGTACTGAATAAATACAGGAATTGAAAAATACAATGTTGTTTGATAATAGATTAACTTCTTGCCAAATATAAAATAGTGATTGAAAATTTCAAGACAATCAGATAAACACTAGTAAATGGACTCAAATAAGAGTTATAAATAAGCAGTTGAGGCTCGTGCAAGGTTGAGCTACGTGGCATGCTCACGCATGAGCTTTGCTAAATAATTCGGTTTTTATTGTCACTTTAGGAATCTTTTTTCTACATGTCTAATTTTTACACATATTTCAATAATAATTGATATAACTTTATATTCTATTGCATAATTATTTTATAGAACAATGCAAATTTTGGTAATAAATGTTGGAAAATAAAATTTTTTATGTATATATAGATTCTATTTAGAAATACATGTGTATTATATGCTTAAATATGATTATCTATAATGAGGTCCGAAAAGAATCTAATCCATCTCATATTTGACTTACATTTAACAAACAATGATAAATGAAAAGATTAAATTCATATTTGGCTCATATTTTACAAATAAATCATTGAAATCATATTTGAGAAATAATCGTGAGGCCCCCGATGTTTAGTGGATCATCCATCCAAACTCCTTGTGGAGTTCATGTTGGGTAGAAACTGATTGCCCAATTATATTGATCTTGGGGATGAGTCTACCATGACCACTTTCTTGGCTCAATAATGATCTGAGGCCCACTTTCGGTCCATCTTGGATTTGTTAGTTAATCCTAACTACAGCCCACGCCCTACTGCATGTTGTTGGACCTAACAAAGAAAAGTGCCCTTTAAAAATGAAAATCGATCCGAGAAACTTGGCTTGTCGGTTTATTCATAGGTGGGTCATACTAAACCAAAAGAAATGCGCAACTAGTCCGTCCGATTAGAATGCATGCATAAGACAAGTTACTAATGGTGAAAATTATTCAATGTCATTCCTTGATTAGTGCTTTTCAATTTTGCTGGGGGCTTTTGCACATAAAATCTATTCAAGAAGATACATGTGACACCCAAATAAACGTGTTACTCATTTTTCCAGGCCATGTACGGTGGGTAAAGGTTATTGCCTAAGGGCATACAAGTGACGGATGAGTCCTTTGGTGCACGAAGTTGTTAGGAGTAGTACTCATTGATATAACGTGTCAAAAACCAAAGCCTTACTCAGTTTTTCCAGTAATGTTCACTATTTTCTGTTTGGATTTAATATCATCACATGTAGATTTTTTGAGTTGAATCTATGATTCTCTAAATCAAATTTGTGTTGCAGTCTTCTGCCATGTGTCTTGATAGATTTGCATTACAAAGGATCAATTTGGGCTAGAGGTATCAACTTGAGATTTTTATGAGGCAAAAGTTAGTCTGACGTAAATATATCATGGGAGACTAGTTTAGGATATTTCATGATATTAACCCTCTGTATTAGTTAGAGGATAAACCTGCTAATTCCATATAAGCTCTAGCAAATAATTTCATGGATGTGCATAGTTATTTTGTTATAATTTTCTGCACATGTTTTATCTCTCTTGCGAAAAAGTCATGTCGATATCTAACATTAAGAATATTAAATATAGTTTTATCCATGCAATGCACAAGCATCTTACCGCATCTTACCAGTTTTTTGTAAAAGTCAATATCATTAACTTATTGGTAAGCTACATAATGAAATAGTTTGTAATTTCAAACTATGTAGTAACTTAAAAGTATTGGTCAAAAGTACCGGTTACTTACCAAAGAATTACTGTTAAACAAGTTTCAGTGAAAATTTTGCTAGCAACAGAATTTGAAAATTGACTTGCCCAAAATTTTATTAACAGCCTTGGCTTTTCTATTGGTTTGAGGATGGCTAGCAAAATTGAACTAAGGTGGAGTCCCCTCTTTTCACCATAAGGAATGCCAAAAGTGACACAAACTTGACATCACTATTAGAAGGGGGATGCTTTTGGAATACCATCTAGGCGCACAATTCACTAATATGAAACTCAATAACATGTAAACCATCGAGTCTCCATAACGATAATTTTCAAATTTTTTACCATATAAAAACTGTCCGGTAAGCCCCTTCCTACTAATAGCAACATTTCCATCCACAATGTGCATGCCCGAGGGAAAGTGTTGATTAGGTTTGTCTCAATTTATGAAGTTTAAGTGATATTCTTGACTTGCCCTATATAAACACTCACCACCTTTATCTTTCGAGGGATACGTCTTCAAATACAATTTTAGATATGACATGTCAAATCTCATTCCTTAGACTCCCTTTCATTTAATACTCTTTTCTTCCTTTAGAACGATGTGCTATAATTTTAGAAAATTTATTGAAAATTTACCATATTGAAAATATCTAAATCATCATGGAATTACTACTCATTGATAAAGGCGTCTCAAGAATAAAGTAGTTAAAGCTTAATCAAAAGAAGGTGCAAAAAGACTTACCATGTATTTGGCAGACGTGCACCATAAAGGTTTAATAAATCACACATAAAATCCACTAGATCGAGATGTCAAAGTCTATCAATGCATCTACAATTTTTTTTTTTTATGTATACAAATGCAAGGTATATATGTGGTGGTTGTGTTTATTATGATATAGTAAACTTTGAGCTCTTACACTACACCAATGTATATCTAGCTCAAAGCAAAAAACTATGCAAGACGGCTCGGACTCTATTATTTTTCATATTCGTGTTATGTTTATGACCAATTAGGCATACACAATATGTCTTCTTTTTTAAAAAATGATCAACCAATCACCACTTCTTAATAAGTGATGAATAGAAGAGATTCCCGACCTTCCACTGCCTTTACGGATCTATAGGTGGATGGTTGCGAATCTTTACATAAGATTCCAAATGTTAGCTTAAATACATGTGATGAATCAGTTGACAAAGGAATGATCGTGGCTCATGTGCTCCCACTTGAGGTTATACAATCTTTCTCTCTAAATCACAAGTATTGTTTCTGCACGTATATGATGTAGCTAGTATAAGCACCTAGAGGGGGGTGAATAGGTGTAAAAATAATTTCTCGAGATACCACAGCAATACTAAGTAGACAATAGAAAGGAAGTACTCTTTTGGTTAACCAAAATGAATTACGATCAAAGTAAAGTAAATAGTAGGGAAGAGAAGATTAAACACAAGGTTTATAGTGGTTCGGCTTATCCCAAGCCTACGTCCACTCTTCTACACTGACAGCCTACCGGCTGAATTCCACTATGAACAAAAGAGATGTTACAACACAGTTCTTCCTTGATTCAACAGTGTAGATATTCTACCACACTTCCTCAAGGTTTCTCACGAATATAAACACTCTTTTGCATACAAGATTTCGCTCAAATGAATTCAATAAAAAACAAGGAGCTTCAGACTTTGGAATTCTTCTATTGTGTATCTTCTCGAACAACTAGAACATCTTCCTTATATACTCCTTTATGCAATCATATCCGTTGGCACTTACCAAAGGAATTCCTCCAATCTACCCGTTGGACGGAATCAATTAGGAAGATCATTCGAGCTATTAAAGGAATATGTTGATAGCCCATCAATCATGTTCGCCCATACAATCAGGATCTCGGTTTCCATAAGTAGAACATTCCACAAATATTTCGCCAATCATCGGATTCTTAATCTCCGAATCAATCTCGATCAATTAAAAGGATTTCATTGTATCATATTCAACCAAGAGATCTTCTCTAGTCGATAAGGTCATATCCTTAGAGAAACATTCAATTCTGGATAACCTTTCTTCAACAGATTGGAAACTGTCAATGAGAATAGACTTTGAATCTTGAGTCTGGCTGTCCGGAGGTCTTCGGACTTTAAACACCGTAGTCTCGCAAACCTTCGTACTAGACTGATGGAAACGTTTTGTCAGCTTTAAAACATTTCAAGAAGATTTCTCCAATAGTATAAGTAGTGGAAGTGGCCACGCTATTCTAGCACGTAGTGAAATTACAAGTGTTGGTGAATTTATAAGGATTACTTACTAGACTCATACTTATAAAGTGAGAGGGTGTGCTATAAATACACCATGTGATCTAGTGAATTCTGATCACATGTGGCTTCAATTATGATCAAGTGATTTTTATTTTAAAATCACAGCCAAATTTTGAAATAAATGTATATCTCACTTTTTTTTTTCTTTGATCATTCTGGAATATCTATGCAAGTTGGTTTATTGTTTTTGCAAGACTTTGAAAAATTGAAGATCATTAACTTTGGTTATTGCCGATCATTGGTTCGTACACCGGACCTCTCTTATATTCCAAATCTCGAGGAATTGAATTTCTATATGTGCAAAAACTTGGAGCATGTCCATGATTCAATTGCAAATCATTGTAAGTTACAAAAGTTGAATCTTGAATGGTGCCATCTATCAGAAGTAGAGTTCCCGGAAAATCTTTCCTGTCCTCGCTTATTCATATTAAAATTGTCTGGAAACAATTTTACTACCCTTCCTACATTAGAGAGACTAAATGACTTGGAAGAATTGGAGGTTTTGAATTGCCAACAACTACAAGAGACCCCCAAGATTCCGAGGAAATTGAGAAGACTAAAGGCAAATGGTTGCAAATCTCTAACTAGAATTCTCTCCAACATATGTGACGTTGGGGACTTTGACTTGGAAGAATTGAAGGTTTCGAATTGCCAACAACTACAAGAGATCCCCAAGATTCCGAGGAAATTGAGAAGACTATTCGCAAATAATTGCAAATCTCTAACAGGAATTCTCTCCAACATATGTGACGTTGGGGACTTTGACTTGGAAGAATTGGAGGTTTCGAATTGCCAACAACTACAAGAGATCCCAAGATTCCGAGGAAATTGAGAAGACTAGAGGCAAATGGTTGCGAATCTCTAACTAGAATTCCCTCCAACATATGTGACGTTGGGGACGTTGAGTTATATTCAAGTCAGGAGCTAGTCCGTAATGGGTTCTCCATGAATGATTTGTTCATGCCTGAGGTTAGACTCTCTCTCTCTCTCTCTCTTTCTCTCTCTCTCTCTTTGCAATGCTAAAAATCCTGGAATGGTGGGCTAATTGAAAAAAGAAAAAGAAAAAGAAGCAAACATGTAGAAAGTGATTGTGCTAGCGCTAACTATATATAAAACTCTAGGATTGTGACTTAACTCATTCATACTCCTCCTTTTAGGTGTCAATTTCAAAAAAACCATCTAACAGTCTACATCTATGACAGAAATTTCATTGCCAACCAAATCATCGAGTTGTTCTACCTGGAGGAGAGATGCCAAAGTGGTTGCTGCCCAATAAAGAGGGTTATATATCTTTCGTGGCTTCAAAGGACTTATATGAAAAGATTCAAGGAGTAGCTTTCTGTGTTGTATTTCAAGTAGAAGCAAGGTTGTTTCGGCCAAATGATGGTTGTGAATTCGAAGTTATAGGATCTGTTAATTGCAAAGCCGCAATACACGACAGGTTTTTCAAGTTCTTTGATTTGGATAATGTGTGGCTGGAGTATATGGAATTAAAGGATTTGTGGACAGTAGACCATTTTGGTCCAAATGACCGGACTCATTTCTGCATTAGCATTAGAGTATGCAATTATCACGAATTACTTGTGAAGAAGTGTGGATTCCGACTAATATGCAAGCCACTAGAGAATGATATAGAGGTTTTGCTTCAAGACGATCAGTTGCTAGATCCAACTTTATTTTACGAGGTTTCGCATGAAGATAATCCAATGAGCACAAAGGAAAAACCATTGAACATGGTTGATTCGTCAATCGAGGTATCTCCTTCTCTCTCTCCCCCTCCCCCTCCCCCTTCTCCTAATGTGTGCGTGTGTATATGCATGTGTTGATACGGTGTACATTGGGTGCATGTAATGCAAAACTGTAAATTCTAGACAAACAAACATATTTAATATAAAGTGATTCTGCACATGTATAAAGCTTAACAAAATCTCAACTTGATGCAATGATGAAGACCCGATGTTCATAATTCCTGTATTGAAAAATACGGTTGAAATCTTAGAAAATCCAACGAACAAATGGACACATGGTTCTTGATGTTACGGTTGATCATAACAATTGATACCAATAATAGTACTAGATCAACTCTATGGACTAAGATAAAACTGCACAACTATAACAATTCAATAATTCGACATGAGACCTTTTTCACTCTTAGGTGTTTGTTGCTATTATGATAGCGGACCATCGTACCACATGCCTAGCTAGCCACATGCGGATTACTTGGACAATGTAATTTTATTTTATTAATAGAGAGTATTGCATTTGAGATTCTCCTTTTATATAAAGTTAGAGCAGACATAAAAGGGGCAAGTGGTTGGATGAGGATGGTCTGTGGAGAGGGCATGCATTAGATTTTCCTTTTCAATTTTCCGTAAGTTTGAGTGCAAGTAAATTTTTTTTTAAAAAAATTATTTTAATAATGTTAAATTTGTTGCGAGTAAGTTGGAGTTCAATTAGGACAGTTTGTACTGAAGAATCAGTGATCTTCAAAGTGAACTTGTAACAATGAACATTAGATAATGGGGTCTGACGAGACGATTAATTTCTTGGATATGCTGTTCTATTTTCCATCAATTTTTCACTTCCTATATATTACACTTGTATTGTATGAGCTGCGTTTAGGGTGATTCAATCTAACATTAGGCGTGGATAGCACTTGTAGGGGAATGATTTCCAACATAAGCAACAATCAATATGTCTAATTATTACGGAACTCTTGCTTTAGTTGAATTACTAGGAATATGCACAAATCAAACTCTTTTTCTTGAACTAATTACAAACTTGGATACTTCTAATAATTTACACATATAACAGAGGCATCGCTATTCCAGCCTTTGGTCTCGATATGGGTATGTTAGCCCCAGAAGAGAGATGCCAAAGGGGTTCGCCCTTGTTGAAGATGGTAGTATATCTTTCAAGGCTTCGCAAGACTTGTACAACAAGTTCGTAGGATTTTTTCTCTGTGTTGTCTTTGATGTAGAAGATGGAGAAAAGGAAGTATCTTTCAACATTGTACCATGCGTCAATGGCCAAAGGCGGAATGAGGTATCGGGAACTCTTGGTTCATTTGATACGGATCACATGTGGTTTCAAATTTTCAGAACAAATGCGCTGTGGGGATTATTGGAGGGAGCAGTCAACTTTGGTAAATTTGATGAGAGTTATTCGATATTTAGCCTTAATATTAGAGTAGCGGGTGCAACCGTTAAAAAGTTGGGATATGTGTTGCAATCCAATCCTCTAGAGGATGCTTTGAAGGTTGAGATTGAAAAGAATTGCTTAATGGATCCGGCTTCACTCTTTGAGGATAGGGAGGATCCACGGGACTATGTGAATAGCGGATATAAGTATTGGTGCAAGAGACTCAAAGATATGCATGGAGGGAGAGACTCGATATATTAGAAGAGGGGCATCATGCCTGGCTCATGTGTCTTCAGAATGGGGGTGCTGCGGGAGGTAAAGTGGAGGTTTTGTGAAAAGATTCGGAGTCATTTCCAAGTTATTTGTATTAAGGTTTGTGTGAATGTGTGTGAGTGATTGATAGCATCCGCATGTATAAGGGTTGCAAGTGTGTCTTATTTTTTTTTTCAATTTCTATTTTTTTCTTCCTTTTGTGGCCCAATGGGGGCGGGGTAAAATCTATGTAGCACGGACACTCTCTGAAAGCCTTCGTGTCGTGTCCGACACTCCGACACGTGTCCGACACGCTCCGACACGTCCCGACACGCTCCGACACGTGGTCAACGAGGGTCGGAAAATCCGACACGTGGTCAACTCTTTCTGACACGCGATTCCGACATGCACATGGTCAATTTTAAAAATTCCTAATACTTGAGGGGTCAAAAAATAAATATACACAAAAGAAGTAATAAAAGAAGTAATAAAATTGTTATAAATATACATGCACAGGGTCATTTTTTTCAGTTTTTCTTTTTAGAATTGTTTTATTTTTCTAAAAAATTATTTTACTATGAAAGAAGTAATTAAAAATGCTATATATGATAAATAAATAAATTTAAAAATATCATTTCAGCATTTTTCTTTAAACAATGTTTTTTCCTCTAAGTTTTGTGTATTATTGTAAAAAATTAAACTAATGAATGATATTATTTAATATTTTTCGTGTAAATTAATTCTAGGCTATTTTTATTATTATTGATTTATGTATTTATATATATAAATATATTTAATATATAACGTGTCGAAACGTGTCGAAATTCTTTATTTCTAGAAATGACGTGTCGTGTCGTGTCGCGTGTCACGTGTCCGTGTCGGTGCTACATAGGGTAAAATCCCTCCCCTTCTATATTTGGGCTAGTTTCTCACCTTAGTGTTTCTTTTTGTTTTCTTTTGTTAAACAAATCATTTGATTGAAGAACCATTCCAAAAAGAAATTGCTATTTGTATTGTTAGTTGAGTAAACCTAATGAGCTTTTCCATCTCGAGCTTTTGGCAAAATAAAAGAATTATATAGATACCCTATGCATATATTAAATTACACTATGCTCGTACATAACTATAGATGGATGAGATCATAACTTGAGATAATGAAGATGATGAGCAGTTACCAATTAACGTCTTATCTTTTAAATATGAATACAAAAGAAGTCTCTACTATTTATTGTCTTACCTTCTAAAAGAGGTTAAAAATTTTACATACTAATAAATATCATGACGTTGTATGTACATAAGAAATTGATATTTTGAAAGTTGGACAAAGTAAATATATTATTTGCATGTAATAAACATGACAGTACCATTTTGCTATACTTTTTGTCTTGTTTTATTGTGCTTTAGCTTTAAATCCTAATTTTTTTAGCATTTAATACCAAAATGCTACAAATTTTGAGAAATTTATACAATGTTCTAGTAATTAAAAATCATTTGAAATGCTTTTACATGCTTACTTTCTTTGAAATATATGTGATCTTAAACAAACGAAAGAATTATATAATCAAATCTACCGTAAAAGTTATACGTGATGTCATGTGACTGATTTAAATTATATCGTTACATAATGGTCAAAATTATGTTATTTCGTAATATTTAAATCATTAAATCATGGAAATAAATAGTTGGTGAAATACACAACATGAAAGAATGCGATTGAGGATGCCACTTCCTTACGGCTCTATCACCATCAATCGATCGTCTGTACCATCTCCGATCGGTGACAACCGCCGTCAAATCTCCCTCGCCGGTAACCGCAACCTCGGCCGCGACGGAGTAGAGAACGGACGCTCATCACCACCGATCGAAACTTCTCTTGTGCTCTTTCTCCCTCGCTTGGTGCATGCGGGAGAGCTGAGGAACCGAGCGAAGCAAGAATGCACGCGCACAGACCGAGAAAAATATCTTCCTCTCTCATCTTGAGCGCTCTGGACCGAATCCAGTGTCCACGACCGCGGTCGAAGCCAATTGCAGCTGAATATCTTCGTCGAGCAATTTTGTCGCTGAATTGATTCGTCGCCTTAGCTTCGTCTTCGTGAGATTCTCCAAGTCTTTCAGTGTCTTCATTGATTAGCAGGTAACCGTTCGGATCGGATCTCCCCAAAGTAGGACGCGGTCGATTCATTGAGACTCGATCATACGATTGTTCTGTGTTTGCCTTTTGCCGAGAGCTTCAAATTGTTGTCTCAAATTGCTCGTGTTATATTGCTCGCCGATTGATAGGAATTCCTATTTGTAGAACACCTCGCCCTTCATGATCACCACCAGTTCGACGTTTTGCCTCAGAGATGCTAATGACGAATTTGTCTTCATCATCGATCAATCTGAGATTGCATAGCGTGATCTGGATGTTCTTGTTTGACAC
Source organism: Eucalyptus cladocalyx (assembly GCA_017140615.1). Lineage (NCBI taxonomy): Eukaryota > Viridiplantae > Streptophyta > Magnoliopsida > Myrtales > Myrtaceae > Eucalyptus > Eucalyptus cladocalyx. Next base: position 32,199,914 of record CM029523.1, read on the forward strand.
GCTGATCATGTATTGTGAATTTTGATGCTTCATCCTTTGATGGCAGAGAGTTCTCTTACCCTTGGTGCTTCGGTTTACTTTGTCTCCTTTGGTTGTGTGACTGAATTGTCGTCTCGTATAATAACAGTAAGTCACTATACATTGGTGGTGAATAAATCACAACCAAGCTATACCAAGTTCAATCTCGTTTTGATGCTCATAAAAGACCATTCCACCAAAGTTTGAGAGAGAGAGAGAGTCTTCAACCTAATTTAAATTCAAAATAAGCGGAAACGGTATGAGAAATGCTCAGGGATTGGAAGTTTAGTTAAGTTGAGAAATTATGGATATATGAAAGCAGCTAAGTTAAGAAATCATGGATATATAAAAGAGATTTGGTTAAGAAATGGACGTCGACCTAGTAATAATCAAAGGGAATTTAAGACTTATGAATAGAAGATATGCAGAGGAAAAAAGATATGTTGAAATTACGCCGGAACACTGCCAAAATTACTGCTGATTTCCCTTTGAGTATTGTTGTAACATTGATGTCCATGTCTCCATTCGAGTGTCATTTGTACAAACTGTGATTAATTTCAATTCCAGCAATGTTAATGTCCTCGTAATCTTGTTTTCAGTTAATTTGGTTTGGCTCATTCCTTTGAGTTTAGTGTTCTTTGCTTTGATTTCCTTTATTCCCTGCATCGCACCTTTAAATAAATCACAGTACTTCCACTTTAATTTCTGAGCAATTTGCTATTCCTGTCATTTAGATCTATTTCCATCAAACCATTTCATCCATTGCTTCCAGGACCAAGCACGCATACATGCACATAATCAAAGCCATCTTTGGAAAAATTGTTTGTGAGCAGTTTAATCACTTTAGAGCCAAGCTAGAATCAGAAAGTAAGCTTGTAATTTGTTTTCCCAATTGCTTGACGGTCTGATCAATTTACATTGAGCAAATTTGCTACAACAATATCATATAGATAAACATGCTAATGCGCACACTATAATAGGATTCTACAGTCAAATGCCATCGGTTCAAGAGGTAGCTCCCACCATGTGACAATTTATCCTAATGAGGTTCAAGAGGTGGCTCCCACAGTGTTATACTTTGTCACGTGTGGCATTTTGTTTGCATTGTACACAAATGTCAGTCCATTTTTTATGCGCATGCATGATGTCATCTGTTCATGTATATCATGCTCAACATCTTACATAATGAATAATGATTTTTCAAGCAGGTTTGTGGTACATAAATATGTACTTGCTTTATGGTATTCAATAAGAGTAATGATTCCTAAGCCAAAGGAATCTACCGAATCTATGTTTGCCAAATTGAGCTGGCTCTAGAAGAACCTTTTGCACGTCTGCTTGCTAAATTCCAATTCGAAATCCGTAGTTTCTACTTTCTCCTTTGAAATTAAGAAGAGTAGTGTACTAGACCTAAATTTGGTGATAGCAACTTGGAATTTTCTTTGCAGGATTTCAGTGCATAGATTTAATTCTTAGCTCATAAATCCGAAAATTCGCAATATGAATATTAGTATCTTTTGGCTTGATCAACACGAAAATATGAGAGAGCAAACTTGCTTCATGTCATAGGGTGTGTTTGACTGATACCTTCCATGACTCTGATAATGACGTATTCTGGGAAAATCGATTCAATAGTTATTTTATGAGTGAGTGAATAGATGATATGTAAAGATTATCTGTCTGATAGTTTTACGAAATGAGACTGTATATTATGTTTTCCCAGTTTAAAAAAGGAGTAGGTAAAAAGGTATTTTGGTTTTATAATGTATCATTAGTTCTTGAATTTTTTGTTGTCAATTGAGATCTAAACAACCTAATTTTATTTTAACTCCTTTACAACTGTGGTACTCTATCCTCTTGTCTTCGTCAAAGAGTTTATTTGCACGTCATAAGTTCATGCTTGATCAAAGGCTGGGGCACAATTACAAGGAGATAATGGAGTGCCACGAAGGAAATGATGATTGATGAGGCGGAGAGCAAGGGTGATAGTCTCTTTGGACTGCTCTGTTTTGTCCGAAATTCCATGAGGTAAGAATGGAACAAGATCATCCATGAATTTCGAATGATGGCTTGGGTGTAGGGTGAGAGTATAGAGCTTCGATAGCCATTGACAGCTGCGTGAACAAGATTATCTCCCACTGCCAGTGCTTGTCCCTTCTCTATTTCATCTTAAGAAACCCCACTGCTTTCTGTCGGCCAGGTGTTCGTGATTTTGCCTAAATGAATCCAGCTTCAAACACCCACTCCTCCTACCCCAAAAAAACAAAAAACTACAGGTTTAAATGTGTTGACTACTATTATTTCAATGCCCGGGTCAATTTAGATGGATCAGGATATTCCATATACATTTCGTGTAAAAGTTTTTTAGGAGGATTGCTGCTATCGATAGGTGTAATGCTGGAATAAAACCGGCATAATGTGATCGTGTCTTGTTGACTTGTCCTCGATGAGAATAGTTCTTATTGTGCTTGGGCGGCAGAAAATAATCTCATCCTGTTGGTGCATACCCACGACCATGTATTTGTTTTTCTTCCCAAACCTGTTAAGTTGTTCATTTTAAATTGATATAGTAAGGACTTATGTTCATCACATGTTTAAAAAGCACCAACTATGAATGTAAAGTTGAAGTTAACTCTCAAAAATACTATTCTGTGGAAGACTCTAATTGAGCCGAACAAATCGCAAGAGAGACAACAAAGCATGGGGGCAAGTTTTTGTTGGTATATGGAAAGTGGTGAAGTTCTGGTTATGTTCCATTTGAGAAGGTTATCTTGTCGTAGTTTCTACTGCTGTGCTATCATTCCTAGAAAATATGATGTCGAGATGAATTTGTTTTCTTATGACTTAGAAAGTAGAAATGAGAAATGATGTTTGAGTTGAATGGCCTTGATTCAATGCTAGCTGACCCCAAGTTTATAATGCATCAATTGTGGTGGCATAGATGGATATATTCTTGCATGCTAGAATTACTTGGATATATGGCATATGCATAAGATATGGGTAATAAGTTTAAGGAAGATATACATGGGGTTGTTGAAAAAGGCCATACCGAATCGACTTGAACCAAACCTCTTATTTTTTAGGGTTATTCTTTGTGTTAGGGTATTATGTGGAAAATCGGGTACCATAAAATATCCTATACTCTTCCAAATTGCTCCCAAATCCATCATTTGGTCTCTTGCTCCAAAATCCATCTTCTCCGCTGGAGACTTTCTAGCTCCCAAATCCGTTGTCTCCATTGTAGACTCTCCAAGATCATGAAGCTCTCTCACTCCTGTATCTATCTTCTCCTATCTTCTCCAAGATTGTGAAGCGCTCTTACTTTCGTTCCTTCTCATTGTCTTTGCGTGCTCCATGCGTCTACTCCTATGACTCCTCTCTCTCTCTCTCTCTCTCTCTCTCTCTCTCTCTCATCGATCCTCATGACTTCCACACAAAAGGGTCGAAGCAAACTCTCAAATCCATGAGGAGGTCGACAATCCAGTCTGGGTAAAGAGCAACTCAAACCAAATTATTCTGCTTGGGATCTACATTCCACTATCGTCAATTTCTCGTTTTTCTTTTGTTGTCATTGTTTTTGTTTCATCACTGTTGCATCTGCTTGGATTTGCGATCCAAAGGAGGAGATTGGTCCATTGATCTTTGCATAAGTTCCAAGTGAGATTGATCACTGGAGGAGCTTGATTTTGCTCCATACCGTGAAACAAAATTGGTATAAGTGAGGAGTTCAATTTGGAGATGTGGTTTTATGGTACTATAGTGGCCACTAGAGAAGAGGAAAAACCACCGAAAATATATTTAAAAAAATGGGGTGTCCCGATAACCTGAATTGTACTCTTTTTTTTAGTTCTATTTGGGTTAGTCTAATCAAAAATTGAAAAAGTTGTGAAAAATAATCTAAATAAGGTAAGTTAGTCAAATCAAAATATGAAAGAGCCATGAACTAACAATTTTTTGCTGTGAAAATGTCAATTCATTTAATTTTATTGTCAATTAATTTTAGAATATCATACTTTTCAAAATTGAAGATACATCTTCCCATCTCACAACCATTCAAATTTCTTTCCAAATTGCCTTTTTAAACATTTATCTCTTTTGCACACACTTAATATTTTTTCTCTTTCTTCCATGTGCGTTTCATTTCTTTTCATGGGCATGCATGTGGTTTTAATTGTTCACAAATCTGACGATTTACAACATGTTTCCATCATGTCTAGAATGGGTTTCGTATCCATTGTAAAACCCTAAAGAAGAAAAAAAAAAAAGTCAATCGGCATTTGCCAGTTTGAAAACCTGAGGCGCGGTATACATTGCACCATAGAAATCCCCACCGGCCTCTCTATTATTTTGGGCATTCCCACATCCCAACTGCACCACCGCATGACCAGAGAAATGGAGAAGTGGTTTGCAAGCGCGACGTCATTGGCTGACGTGGCCTGCACTTGTTATTAACCGATTACAAATTGACACATGGCGTCAGAGAAATAAATTAAAAATTCCCTAATCCACCTAGACTCTCTTCCTTCCCATTCCATTTGCACGAGGCCAACGTCCGCCCGTCCTTCAGCCATCGCCACTGGCGGAATCGGAGTTGCTGGCGCCGCATCAATCCAGTTTGGCCGTCTCCTCTGCCCGCTACCTCAATTCCATATCCGGCATCGAGGGCTAGATTTGGTCATGAGAGAAGCCATGGGTGAAGCTAATATCTCTCCTTCCACCACTCAACAGAGATTCCATGGATTAGAACCATTGGCCATGGCTCCGGATCTGGAGTCTTGGCCGCAATCCCGTTGCTTTGCGTCTCCAAATCTGCAACTCAAGCACTAGGACAGCGGAGAGGGTGGACGCGGAGGTCGGTTGTCGCTCATGGCCATGACTTCAGATATGGAGTCTCGGCCGCGAGCCCATTCCTTTGCATCTCCATTCTGCCGCCGGGACGACGGAGAGGGTGGATGCAGAGATCGTCGTCGCTCACGGCCATGGACACGAAGCCCACTAGTCTGCGTCTCCTAATCTGCCGCTGAGACGCCAAGACAACAGAGAGGATGTGCGTTCAGTTCTATGGACGAGAGGCCCGCCCACGGCCGACCGCTGCTCTGTGTCTTCATATCTGTGGACGAGCGCTCGCGGCCAAGGCTAAGCCGCCTGGACGACAGAGAGAGTGGACGCAGAGATCGGCCTGGACGTGACGATACCATCGCCCAACAGCTTTGATCTGGTTTGCTGTTCAACAGCTTTGAGCTCGAGTCTTGGCTCGTCCATGGCTGCCGGTGACGAGCTCAACAGCTTTGCCGCAAACCGTGATGGCCACGGTGGGAGGTGGCTTAAGGGCGGCGGCTTGGGCGGTGGAGATAGCCAAGCTCAGGCGGAGCTTAGGTTGAAGATGGAGGAGGAAAAGAGAAAATTAATAATTTTTTAAATTTTCACGTCAATATATATCTGCCAAGATTTAACTGGATATTAGTAAATAAGCGCGCAATGTCAGCCGATGACGGAGAAACGCCACCCCCCAATCAGTCTCTCTTTCATGCTAACGACTGAAACGCAAATATTTAAAGGAAAAACCAGAAACTTTAGTACCAGCCAATGTAATGGATTAGCAATTTTTCATATGATTAAAATTATTATCAAAAGTTGTTAAAAAAAGCATCATGATAATATAATCCAGGAGTAGTCATGGAATAATTTATTATGTGCATATTCTCATTATTCTTAGAGCTACGGTGCCTTTGCTCTCTGGCAACAAGCCGAGTTTGTTGAGTTGGCAAGCCCCGCCTCGCCGCCTCCTCTGATAATTCCCTCATCCCGCGTTCATCTGTTGTGCCCATTAATATAATTTCATTTCCTTAATTAATCCTATATAATTTTCTTAAATGCTATTTATAATATTTTTCATGGTGGGTTGTGTTGCAAAAAGGTGGCATGACAAATGGTAATTCCATTCCCTGCATTGGTTATGGATTTTGGATGAAACAAGAATTCAATTGTTCGAACTGCCTTATAGAAACTAACTTTTTAGCCACTTGAAAAAATGAAAAATATATTAATTAAATTTTGAAGTAAAAGTGCACGAGGGCTAGAAATTGATATTTCTTTTAAGTAGTTGTGAGTTGTTATTTATTATATAAGTTGCAAAAAAAGAAAACAAACTAAAGGAAAAAAATCTCATTGGTTGCAATGACATTTCCTGGAAGACAAAGGAAATATATTATTGGGAGCCAATGGAGTAGCTTACCTTTTTTTTTTAATGAGATTAAATACTTTATTTTCCAAATAAGCAAAAAAGAAAAAGACGGACAAAAGATCTTTTCTTTTTATTATTAGAATTCAATGTCCACGCCCTTCCTTTTTTTGGTTGTTTTGGTGGGTGGGTCGGTGGGTGAGGAGATTGGGGGAGATGAGAGCAGAAGACTTCGTGCAAACAAATAAAAGTCTTCTCTTTTTATTAGAATTTAATGTCGATTTGGAAAGAAGTGTAGACGAATGGACGACTTTATGTTTGATTGAGTCAGTTTGGCTTTTCGCTTCTGATTGAGTCAGTTTGGCTTTTAGCTTCTCGAAGGAGCACGGCATTATTATTGACGTTTGGACTATAAATTATCAAAACGATACCTACCTCATTCCGATTTTACTTTTCTTTACTCCCCATGGGCCGAAGGAAACTTTTCAAATGAATTGCAGTTTAAATTTCACGGGTCAGTCCCTAGCCCGCGTGAATAAGCTGATGAGTTTTATTAGCTTTCTATTGCTAATATTTTTGTTGAAAGTATGTTTGATTTTGTTGGTAAAAATTCAGGTGTCAACAGGTTTATCAGAGGAACATGAGATTATTATAGACGTTTGGATTGAATCATTGATTCGATATTTTACCAAATACCGGATTTGGACACCTTCAAAAGGTTTTCTTTCCTTCTAGCCAATCATTCGATTAACAAAAAAACACTAGCCTCCGATCACGACCATATAAAATTATGATGATAATAATAATCTATCTCAGTTTGGCAGGTCATATTCATTAACAATTCAATTAGCAATAAACTTGATGTAAAATAATGTCGATCAAGACATCTATTAATGTAGAAAAGATTCATACGCAAATAGCTTAGATCTATGCGCACGCTAATATTGTTAAAACACCTAATAATACTCTTTCTTAAAGAAAGTCATGCAACTAGATGTTAGAGAATATACAAAGAAGATCCAATGGGGAATAACTACCCGAAAAAAGTACCAAATCTTAGGCAACTCGTTAGAATATATGGAGAAGATCAAATGGGAATAAACCACCCAAACAAAGTACCAAATCTTGGGCAACTCATTATTGTTCATTGTCAACTTCTGTTTCTGATTCTAATGGCGTCTTCTTCTTCCAACTCCATAACGAGTTTCAAAGTCTTTGTGAGTTTCAGAGAAGAGAATGTTAGAAACTTTGTCACACATCTATACGCAGCTCTAGTCCATGCTGGAATATACTACTTTGACGTTCAACAAAGGGACAGAGATGAAGGGAATCTAATGATCACAGTTCCAGAGAAGATCGAGGAATCAGACCTCGCAATCATCATTTTCTCCGAGGACAACGCCTATTCAAGGTTGTGTTTGGAAGAGGTGGTAAAAATCATGGAGTGTAAGAAGCAAAGAGACCTCAAGGTCTTTCCGGTGTTTTATAGGGTGGAATTAGGTAGAGTGAGTGGATTGAAAGGGAGTTACCGTAGTGGTATCGAATATTTTGAAAAGAAGCTCGACAAGGATGCGAGCAAATTGATGAGATGGAAGGACGCTCTCCAGGAGGCGGGTAGCTTGTCCGGGTGGTACTTGGATAATGAGTAAGTAGTAATTTTGCCGCTAACTCTCTCTCTCTCTCTCTCTCTCTCTCTCTCTCTCTCTCAGGCGAACACACTCTCATCCGACTCTCACATAGCACGGAGCACACTTACGCTACACAAGCAACAGAGAACCTCCTCTCCAAGCCTACGTTGATTCACCACGCCACCCGAACCGCATCACCTCAGGCCCCTCCATCTCTCTGCGTCCATTGGCTTTGGGGGACGAATCGAGGCTCGCGACCCCAGGTCTGGGGTCGTTACCCTCGGGCAATGGTTGCCTGAGGCTGGCTATGGCTGAGACGTTCTGCTGTCTTGCGTGACAGAGGGACAAAAATTGAGAGAAAGAGAGGTGCAACAACAGCTAGGGTTGGCAATGGTAATAGGAACGCCACGGTGGTGAGGAGGGGGGGGTGGTGTGGTGAACGCAATGACGGCGGTGGGGGGGTAGTGGCATTGGTGGCGGAGAGAAGAGAAAGGGGCGGGGGAAACTTAGGTTGAGTTTAAGGGTAAAGTAACAAATTAAATTCAGATTAGGTATATATATCCACAAAACTCAAAATTCTTAATGGGCAAATTGAGATATTTGTTAAAAGAAAAAGTTGCGCAAATTTCAAATAGAATAAGTGTTGTCAATGTCAAAAACAGTACATAATACATGAACATCTGGCCTATTCTAATTTACATCTGTATTCTATTCTCCTACATATATAGTTATAATCGAAGCTGAAATAATATTCACTGTGAAGGGTGAACCAGTTTCTGTGAATTCGGTATTTCTTTTTCTCTTGGATAATTGGCTACATTAGGTTGGTTGTTTGCCGGGCCTCAGTCGAAGGCAATAATAATTACGTGTGGACTTTGCATTATCTTTCCTTTGTTCGTTCTTTTCTTCTTTTTGGGAGCACTTCATTTCTTCTTAGGCATGCTTAACGAATGTCCTCCTTAACATGTCTTAGTTTAATATAGTGTCTCGTGACAACTCTGCATTTCTTTCCGCATTGGCACCATCACGGCCTATATGGAGCGGCAATGTGAAATTGTATCCTAAAATTTGTGCTCGTGTCCTTTTGCTTGGAAATCTTCATAATCTATTATTCTTAGACCGAATTGTTGTTTCTCGCTTCATTTAATTTGACAGCTTGCGCACCTTATATTATCCATGTCTCTGTCATCTATCATGTTAGAACGTCGGAGGCCAAGATAATTGAAGACATTGTCAAAAAGATCTCTGAACTGAAAATGTACGATGTGTTTCTGAGCTTCAGAGGTGAGGACGTCCGTGAGTATTTTGTTAACAGTCTGAACGAGGCCTTGGTGCAAAAGGGCATAAAGACTTTCATGGACAGCAAGAACTTACAGAAGGGCCAGGATTTCCCATCGAAACTGAAGGAAGCCATTGAACAATCTCGCATGTACATTGTCGTTTTCTCAGAAAACTATGCTGAATCTTGGTGGTGTCTGAAGGAGTTGGTGCAGATCCAAGGGGAGAAGAACAGAACAAAACAACTACTGCCGATATTTTATAAGGTGGCACCGAGGGAAGTAAGGGGACAGAATCCACAGGAAGTGAGTGGAAAGAAACAGAGTTATGAGAAAGCATTGACCGACCATGAGAGCGAGTTTGGGAAGCGCAAGGTTAAAAAATGGAAGGAGGCTCTCTCTAAAGCTGCCAATGTGAATGGAATACATCTGCATGATGGGTAAGATTTCGAACACATTCACCTTCTCCTTTCAGAAATAATTTCTACTGTTGGGTAGAGGAAGTGTTGAGACTTGGGTAGCTAAATGCATGATGAAGGGTCCCAGCAATAGACCGAGCCAACCAACCCTATGACATCGATTTATGCCTTGTTTTTGTCGGGTATAAGTGAAGGGCCACTGTGTTGACGTATCGTTCTATTATGATTGCTGACATATGCTTCAAGTGGGAAAGAGAACTTGAAATTTGAAAGTTGAGTCGAGTCCAATGCATCCCATAAGAAGTTTTCCGCAATTCCATGCTCTAAATATGTCGATCAAATCAAATGATCCATATTCATCAGCATCAATATGTCCATTATCCAGCAATTGCAAAGTTATACAGTCAAGTCCTCAATATAAATTGAAGGGCATATATATCAAAACTTGGATTTGGTTGATCTGCTCAATAGGAGCATATGCTTTGCTCATTCTCCAATTTGAAGCGGCCAATAAATATTTTTCCGGTATAAATTTTATTGCTACATAAGCCAATATTAACTAGAAAAGACTCAACCTAATCAGAAACTCTCTTGGCTTGCGAATGTGCTCCTCTTACCGGATTATGATGTTTACTTCATGCTAGTTGATGGCTATATTTCATAATATTCATATTTTTCTCGCTTTTTTGTTTCGACAGGAACATGCATGGTTGCATCCCTAGGATTGTTAAAGAGATAGAGAAAATGATGCAAAGGATCGAATGACAGCTAGGATGAAAAAGCTCAAAATGTCAGTTCCATTAGACAGAATATAATTTCATTACACTGGAGATTGTCGTATGATATTACTCTTAAATGTCATGAATAAAAATTGTTGCTTTTCCTCTTTCCTCTCTAGGGTTTCTCCTCTTCATCTTATCTTCATGCAGCTTTCTTCTTCAACCTCCATGGAGGGGAGGGTTTAAGCTAGCGTCCCCTCCCTTTTTTCCTTTTTCTTTGGCTGATTTTGTTCTCTATTATATTTTTCTTGGTTTCCTCTCATTTTGCGGAGCTTTCCTTTTCTGATTTAGTCTAGATTTGGAAGCTCTTCTCTCCCATTTCAGGAAGGTTTCTATCTCTATCCAATCTAGATTTGGGGATTTTTGCATGTATGATTTCAGGACTTCGCTTCCCTTAGGTTTAGTTGGTGTACAAGTCCAATTCAAAGGAAATTGGAGGAGCTTCATTTCGATCTCACATGTGTCATATCTATGCTTGTTCACCTCGTTACTCTGAATGACGATGGTGTTGGGGATGTTGAACCTAGGTATGCACCATTGAAAGATATAAATTAGATTTGATTGAGCAAAACTTACTATTTCATAATTTTGAAGCATGAAGTATTGCCAATGAATTGGATTAAGAGCGGTGACTAAGGTCTATTTGATAAATTCTATAGAAAAACTTGGAAAACCACAGCCATTCAACAAGCACTTTGGATAAATGCAATTTGCATCACAATTCATAAAGAAAGAGGGAAAATAGTTCCTCAACCAATGTCAATACTAGTAAGCATGATGCGAAATTTGTATTTCATAGTAATTTTAATTTAAATTGAAGGAGCATACATTCAAAATTTTCTAGTAGAGATTAATAAAGGGAAAAGTAAAAGGCATTGGAATCAAAATCATCCAATTTGCTTCCTTTAGAATCACTTCTTCAACAAGTCGTCACCAATCCAAATAGGCATGTTTTGCAAGCCAACGAGCAAATAACAGTTGGTGCAAGTGAAACCCATGGTCTCGGCATAGTTAAGACCATCTTTCTTCTTTGTTAAATTGTTTAGCTTTCCTCTACATCTGCTTCTCTTGGAATATCTTCTTCCTCGGTGTCTATTGTCTTCGTTTGAGTCTCTTTCCTTGAGAATCCAATTATTTTCTATCGGTTGACAATGTTTTAGAGCACGACCTTAGAACATCCTCCTGTTGCTGGCATTTTAGACGAAATCAACACTTCTTTAAGCTTACTTTGGGGAAATTGTCCAAAAAGTCATAAACCTATTGCACTTTTGCTAATTCAGTCATAAACCTTTTTTTTCTTGCCAATTGAGTCCTGAACCTTTTACAATTGTGCCAATTCAGTCCATTTAGGCTGGCCGGAGACAGTGGCCGGCGAACAATTTTTTAATATTTTTTTTGAATTTTTAAATTTTTTCAGAAATTTTTTTTTTTTTTTTCCACTTTATTCTTCCTCTAGCCCGCCCGCGCCGCCGGCCAACCGAGGTGAGGGCGGGCGGACCTCGCCGGCCACCGGCGAGGCTCGCCCCCGCCCGCCACGAACGAAGGCGAGCCTCGCCTAGCGGCGGCGAGGCCGCCGGCGCTCGAGGCAAGGCTTGGCCTTCACCCGGTCGTGGTGAGGCCCCGCCGGCCTTGGAGCCTCGCCCGGATCGGCGAGGCGAGCCTCGCTTGGCCTTGCCCTGGCCGGTGGCGGGCGAACCTCGCCTCGCTGGCGGCGGGGCCGGGCGAGGCTGACCTCGCCGGCCCTCGCCTCGGCCGACCGGAGGAAGAAAGAAAGTAGAAAAAAATTAAAAATAATTTGAAAATAATTTAAAAAATTTTCGAAAAAAAATTAAAAAATTATTTGCCGGCCCGCTATCTCCGGCCGGTGTCCACGTCAGCTTTGGTCGGCCAAATGGACTGAATTGGCACAATTGTAAAAGGTTTATGACTTAATTGGCAAGAAAAAAAAGATTTATGACTAAATTGACAAAAGTGCAATAGGTTTAAGACTTTTTGGACAATTTTCCCGCTTACTTTTGATGCTCTAAGGTGAACTTGGAAATGGCTCCAATTGTTTCACAGATGCTTATCAACTTCAGACAAACTACTGCGTAGGAGATATTCACGCCACACTTGATTGGATTCCAACATAATCAGGCTACTCACATGCCAAATCACCTTTGGTCACATATTAAATATATGGACGTCACACCAAAGCATCGGCCACATATTAAATATATTTAGTTCTTTTAACTTTTTTATAGCCAATTGAGATCTTAAACAACCCAATTTTGCTTCACCAAAAAAGAAAAAAGAAAAAACAACCCAATTTTATTTTAACGATGCTAGAGTTACTAAAATTTGATATCTTGTGATATGCTAATGAGGTGACAGTTTTTTCTTCTTTTTTTTTTTTTTTTTTGACAAAATGAGGTGATGGTTGACGTGGCAGATTACGTGGGCATTTGATACAACGCCTAGTATACGCGAGCGAGGAATATAAAAAGAAAAGCATATCAGAATGGTTGAAGATCATGAAAGCGATGGCTTTAAAGAAACTCGATTAATCTCTGGTGCATCGCGACTCTCCTTTGCTGCCGAGGTACTCGAGCAAAGGCCATGGCACAATTACAAAGGGATAATGCAGTGCCGCAGTGGAAATTATGATTGATGAGGCAGAGAGCGAGGATGATAGAGTCCCCTTGGACTACTTTGTTCAGTCCCAAATTCCACGAGCGAAGAATGGAAGATCATTATCTGTGAAGATAAATAATGGCTTAGCCGTGGACTGAGCGTTTAGAGCTTCGAAAGCCATTGACAAGTACGTGAACAAGATCATCTCCTACCGCCAGTGCGTGTCCCTTCTCACTTTCGCCTGAAGAAACCCCACTGGGTGACGCCCACCTGATGTTTGTGATTTTGCCTCCCTGAATCCAGCTTTAAACCACCCGAGAAAAACCAAACCCATTGTTTTTAATTCAAGGATTTAAATGTTTTGACTACTAGTTTTGTGAAATTAGTGCTCTTATTTGTTTTTTAAAATACGTAGCAGCTTGTTCCAAAGCAAAGTGACCTTCAATCTATTGTAACAACTTTTGGAAGGAATGCAGCTGTCCCTCGGTGTAATGCTGGAATTAAACCGGCATAACGTAGTCATGTCTTGTAGACTAGTCCTTGATGAGAATTGTTCTTATGGTGCTTGGGAGGAAGAGTCTATTATAATCTCATCTTGTTGGTAGGTATGCATTGATATCTATTTGTTTTTTTTATTCAAATATTTTATGTTGTTCGTTTTTATGTTGTTCTAGTAACGACTTGTGTTTTTCACAGGTTTAGAAGTTCCATGGTTGGATCATTGAAGTCGACTCTTGAAAACAGTACTTAGCAGAAGACTATAATCGAGCCTAACATATCACAAGAGAGCAGATCAAGTGGGGAGATTTTGTGCTTGTATTTGAAAATATGTGAAATTCTTGTTATGTGCCATTTGAGAAGGTAACGCTGTTGAGCTGTGATTATTTTTCCTTTCTGTGTAATGCTGGAAAGAATGATGTGGACATGAATTTGTTTTCTTATGAATGAGAAATTAGAAATGAGAAACTAAGTTTGAGATGGATGGCCTCAATTGAATGTCAGCTGATCCCACGTTTATAATGCATCAATTGTGGGTGCACAGATGGAAAAATTCTTGCATGCTAGAATTGCTCGGAGAGATGGCCTACACATCAGAGATGGTGGGTAGCTTTGTTAAGTAAATGGTACTGAAAGAGAACGTGAATCCAAGAAGCTCACTCGTTCCGAAGAAATGGGTGATGATACTAAATAACATATACATAAAAGGCTTCTCTATAAAATAGTCTACAACACTCTTATAAAATAAAAGGTTAGGATTTTGTAGGTCTCAACTGTTGATCACAGACAAAATTTAAGAATCTCCCTCCCAACTATAAGAGATTCTTCTCCCTTCAGGCCTCAACATCACATCTCTATGCCGTGGAAAATAGCTAAATACACAAATCACCATGTGTGATGAATGTCCATCAGGTGAATGTATTGATCAATAATTTTTAATTTAAAAAATTATGTTGTGATCCTCAAAAGATTAATGGTACTATAAGGTTAACTTTATCTCATCACTTAGTCCTGTTAAAAAAAAAGAAGATTAAGAATTGTATTAAGAATATCAATATACCATTGTATGAAATATCAAACGAGCTCTTCTTTTTCCACATTTTAATCTTGTGTTAGAATCCCCCTTCGACACCAATTGACAACCAAGAAGTGTGAATTGATCATGAGGTGCGAAAGGCATCTCATATTGATTGTTCAAACACGTAGTATCAAAGGTTACTACTTCATCAAAACTTTCATATATTACCAGACTTCCTGCATCTGCCTAGGAAGCATTCTTTAACCTGGAACTATCTTCCAATTCCATCACATAGAAGAAAAAACGGTCATTTCCCTTTGCATCCTACTAAAACAGTTATGATTGGTTTTGCCTCTCCAGTTCCAAGTCTTCAACTTTCTTGCCTTTTCAATAAAATTTTGAAATCTTTCTCACCAAAGGAAAGTTTTTCATTCCCTCCTGCCTCGACAACAAACAAGTTAAAGTCCTTGTTGATCCTTATACTGCTCTATCTACATACACTCTTTCGATGAAGAGAATATGCAAGAGTTGAGTATTCTACCTTACCATCATCTCCAATTTTCTACCTACTCCTTGAGACACCCAATCCCACTTGTTTAGCATATCTTCTTAAGGGATCCTCTACAGAATCAAATACCATTCCTTCCCTCAGTTTTCTATCACATTTTCTTCTTTAATTTGATTTCAATTTGCTTCATCACCAATAGCTTATGTCTCACATTCTTCATCATCAGATAGTGTGTCAATGTCCTGCATTTGTGGGGTTGATGAGCATTTTTCTTGCGTTTGCTAAAACTATA
This sequence comes from Eucalyptus cladocalyx, assembly GCA_017140615.1. Taxonomy (NCBI): domain Eukaryota; kingdom Viridiplantae; phylum Streptophyta; class Magnoliopsida; order Myrtales; family Myrtaceae; genus Eucalyptus; species Eucalyptus cladocalyx. Next base: position 32,215,145 of record CM029523.1, read on the forward strand.
GAAAGCAAAAATTTTAGTATGACAATCAATTAGAAACATAGGTACACAAAAGATCGTAATCTGAGATTTTTTCAAGTAAGATATGACACAAGGGTAGCTTATACATATAATCGTAAACTGACACAATAGCTAATTTATTAAGAACAACTTGTGCATTGTTTTCCTGAAAATAGGAGCATATGGCGCACGAACTATATGTAGATCAAAGTCCTTTAACCATGTCTTCTATTTAATAAAAATATTACGATTGGTGGACGGAGGAGAAAAAATAGTTAGGACTCTTCTCAGGCAAGCACAAATTATAAACATAGAGCAACAACAGTTAAAACGCATAAAACCCAACGCAAAAATGACAAAACCTAACACGTATTTCTCCTGAATCTTAAAAATCAAATAATCGTGGGGCAAAAAAGTCAACTGTTAAAGACTTTATATATACAAGCAATCCATTTCGTCCATGGGTGCCAGATAATTGGTTTGATTTTTCTATTTAGTTTGAGAGTTAAAAGACTTTACAAATCAGATAATTGGATGATTTTCACCATTAGATCGATAGATGCTCTGCAATAAATGTCAATTTATAGGACTTTATATATGAATTTCCCTGTATTGTAATTTTTTTTGGCCGTCACTATCTAAGGAGTTCTTCCCTATTTGTTATGGCATTGAAATTTAGATTCTCAACGTATTCTTTTCTATACAAAAAGTTTTTGACCTCTTGATATCAACTTTTTCCATGCATGGCCATATCCCTTATATGATTCTTAAAGATCCAATTATCACATGAGCACAAAATTTTCTCATGTTCATGTATATTGACGCATGAATAGTGAAAAAAATCCGAAAAAAAAAAAAAGAAGAAGAAAAAGTCGATAGGTTCAATATGCTCGAACAAAAACTAAGAATGATGCCAGTAAAAACTTGTTCAAACTTCTTCTATCCATTTTTAGAAAGGGGAAAAAAAACACGATCTTCCCATGTAAAAGTGTGCTTAAAATGATTAAAAGAAAATACAGTGTATTGTGGTTTTATAAACACATTGTCTGGAAACATTTTGAATAGTTTTGTAGAATATTCATGAAATGATTGAGTAACATGTGGTTAAGTATATTGATGCATCTTATAAAAATATATATACAAATGAAGAAGCACGTTTTCATCAAATAAGGTCCGAAATTTATATGGTCTCTAATTCATAAGAAGAAGAAGATACCCCAGAACCATTTATTGGTCTTCATCTTTGTCTACTAATGAAGTGGAGAGTACTTGAGAATAGATTACTCCAAATATATTGATAAAGTTGGCAAAGATAACATCGATATTCTGAAATGATGGAAGAGGGAAGCCATCGATTTTTCAATTCTTTTCACCATAGCTTGTGACTTACTATCTCCACCAGCATTTATGAGCCCGTGTCTAATAATAGCCAACGGATCATGGAAGACAAAAGGTGTACGCAGAAAATTTAGAAATGGTTTTTGCTAGACATGATTGGTTTGTGCAAGAATTGACTCTAAAGGAACGTACCTATATGAACAAGAGGACAACAACGATATTGTATCATCCAAATTATAATGAAGAACAAGACACCAAAGATACCAAATTTATTAGACATTCTCTTTGGTATAATTTGTGTGTAGTTGTTATTAGGGCATCATTATGTGTAATTTTCTTTTTCAAATTACTCGAAGATACACTTGTATTTCAATTAGGTTTAATTAATGAGCGGTTTTTTATTAAAATTTTAATTTTTTTTATTTTTAAAAACTGAACCAATTAGTTTATTTTTTGAAAAAAAAATCATGAAAAGAATTAAAATTAATTTAGAGAAGAAATGGGCCAGGACCAACCAAGCTCGGAACGGCCCTTTGGTCCCTCCTAGCTGGCACAGCACAAGGACTAGCACTTTCTTCCACCAGGCCTTTCGCCATAAGGTTTTTCACTTGACGTTGGGGTTCTTCGTCGGTTAGGCAACTTTATTGGGGATAACTTCGGTGTTGAATATCACGCATGGGCAGCAAGGCAGCCGGAATTTCATCAGGGACAAAAATTCTAAATTCTTCCAGGAGTTGATCAATTGTCTTAGAAATACAAGTGCTTCTTCGTTTTCTTCTGTTGACACCGAAATTTTGTTGATGTTTTGGATATCCATTTATTTTGCAAAATAAAAAATTTATGAAAAAAAGGAGGAATGATGAAGTAGTGTGGCCCGGCGTGTCCGGCCCACTTAGCAACCTTCGGCCCTCTAAGCTCGTTTCCCCCTCCCATCTTCATTTCTTTTGTTTTGAGCCCATCTTCATCTTTCCCTTTTAGTCCATAAAAGCCTAAAAAGAAGCCCAGCCCAAAAGATCACTTCTTCCCCTTCGTCTGCACGAACCAGCATCTACGAGGAGGGAGGAAAAGAAAGGATGGTATGTGGGGGCAGAGGGAACAGGACAGAGGGCAGACCATCGACCGGGAGTAGGTCGGGGCCAGGCCGGCAGCAGCAGCTGGCACGGCAGGAGGCATGCGCACCGAAGCTTAAAAGCGAGAGAGGAGCGTGCTGTTGTGAGGGTGAACCGGTGATTATTAGGGGGCTTGGCTGAAATGAGAAAAATGGTCGACCGCCGACCATCGCCTCTGTCCACGGTTGAGCGGTGGTCTTCCTTCTCGTCTTGTCATCCGTCGAAGCTTTTCCGGAAACCATACGACACCAAAACTCTACCCTGAACCTGGTGGGAGTTCGCTCTCGAACACCTCATTTTCGGCCCCGTTTCGTTGAGCACAAGATCTGAATTTATTTCTTTTTGGAGATCATAGGACTTTGATATAGTAATAGGACTGAGTTATAATCTATGATTTGGGTTCATGTTTTTGTGTGTCCAGATTTCAGACTCATTTCACCATGAATGTCAATATGGAGCTTGTTCTCTAAAATGCGCACCACGCATTTGTTAAAATGCTTGAAAGAAGACCGGAACAATTCTCATGTTTAAACTCGAGACCGATCTCATTTGTACTTGATTTCTTCGTATTTTGCTGTGTTGGCCTTGCGGGCAATCCCCCGTCCATGGTTCAAGGCTAAGCGAGTCAGCGTTTCTCTCTAGTTTAACATGCTTGTGCTTGTTTATTTGCTGAGTGTGCTGATATTAAAAATTTGAGTTCCGGGTGATGTTCGTTTTGGTGTTCCTGTTGGATATATTATTAATATACCAAAATAATATGCTCACATACAAAGCCCCAATGCGATAGGTAAAAAAGCGTTTGTTATTTGGTCCCATACGCCGAATAACGTCATATAAAAACTCTGGCTTCCTACGCCTGTGGAAACACCGCTGTGCGTTAAACTCGACGTCTCTAAGATTGCTGAACTACTTCTTCTCTCAAACCTATTACCTCCAACAATCTTGAAGTATTATCTTCGTGTGTCGGATTTGAGCGAGTAAAGTGTGTTCTTGAAGATTTCGTCAAGACGAACTCACGGCTGTAATTTACTTTCGATTTCGACGGTGATATTGGCCGGGATCTGAGTTTGAAGATTCGGGTGACCGAAATCTTTGATTCAAAAAAACCCAAAAATTATAGCCAATTTAAGAGTGAAACCACTTGGGCTTTGATCTACTTCGTCGCTACGAACGTTTTGAGTGGTCACTCGCGTCAATCGGAGGTCGGACGAAGAAGTTACGTCACCGGAAGTTTCCATCTGAATTTCTAGCGAATTTTGGGGACGAAATTTCTAGCGAATTTCGGGGGACGAAATTTTTCAGCAAGTTTCAGCAACAAGGGCAGTCCATCTTAAGGTTTTTGGGCGCTCCAGATCCGTTTTTGGGTTTGTTTTGGCAAATTCCATCTCTACAGAGCGGTTTGATCAAGGTTAGGGGAGTTATTCAACTTTGTTGCTTCCGAGGACTTCAAGGTGCACTCTTTCTAACACTTTGCTTTGATTAAAATGGCAAAGCATAGTTCCTATGATATTATAAAGTTGCAATCTTTTGATGTTACTGAATTTCATGGCTGGAAATTACATGTTCAATTTGGCATGAAAGAACGTGACATATTCTATACTTGTATTGAGCGATTTTACATCTACCACCGAAGATGTGAATTAATATCAATGGAACAAAGATGAGGATTTTTGTAGAGATTACTTGTTGAACTCTCTAAATCCTAATTTGGCTATGACTTATAGTGAGTATAAGACGGCGAAAGAGATATGGGATCACTTGAACGCTCGTTCCAAAAACAAGAGGGGTTATCTAAAACCCTCCTAGCGGAGAAATTTTTTGATTTTAAATTCACTATGAATTCAAGCATCACCTCTCGCTAGTTGAATTTGAGAACATGAGGAACAAGCTGAAAGATGATAATTTTGATATGTCCGATAATCTCTTTGTTGGTCTTGTGTTGAGCAACCGCCAACCGAATGGAGTTCTTTCAAGACCGAAATGCACAGATTGAAGGTACGAGATGGGACTGGATGAATTAAAGAGGTATATTCACATTGAGGATCAAAATATCACTAGGAAGAATTTGGAACAAGTGGGACAACAAAAGTCGCTTGCCAACTTAGTTTCACACTCCAATAAACCTCGTAAAAAGTCCAAGTCACCAAAAGGTGAATCCTCTTTACTGATTAGAGGCCAAAAAGACTATCTTCCAAAAGAAGAAGAAGGGCAAGTGCCATAACTGTGGAAAGTGGGGTCACTGGGCAGCAGAGTGTAAGTTGCCAAGGAAGCCAAAGAACGACACACCACATAATGAGGCCAATATGCTAATTAGAGGATCTGAGCCTCGAGCCTTTATTGGAATGATGAAGAATGGAAAGGCCAAGATCTCTTCTAAGTGGTGGTTGGACAAGTGGCGCTACTTGTCATGCTACAAATGACAAGAATTTACTCACGAGGTCATAGAAGTGAAAGACACCGTGGAAAATTGCAATGGTGGTGAGGCAAAGGTGACTCATCTTGGAACCGCAAATTTGGTGCTTTCTTCGTAAATTACTAACTCTGAAACATGTTAGAGTAGTACCTTTACTTAAGAAGAATTTGATATCTATGAGTTTACTTGATAAAGCTGGTATGTCTTTTTCAACTATGAATGGTAGAGTAACTTTATCTCGTTAACTCATATTATTTTGGTTGTGTTTTCATGGTTAATGGCATGTATATGTTGAGTTTAAATGCTGATAGCATAAATCATGTGAATTCTACTTTGATTGATCCAAAGTTGCTACACAATAGACTTGGACATGTGAATTACAGGAAAATGCAACATTTAGCTAAAACTCATAACATTCCATTAGATACTTCTATTCGATTTGATAAGTGTGAAGTGTGTGCACAGGCTAAAATCACTAGAAAACCCTTTAAATTGGTTTCTAAAAGCACACAACTTCTTGAGTTAATACATTCTGACATTTGTGATTTTAGAAATTACATTACTAAAGGTGGTCGGAAGTATCTAATAACATTCATAGACGATTTTTCTAGATATTGTCATGTCTATTTGTTGAAATCAAAAGATGAGGCTTTTGAAAAATTTAAGATTTTCAAGTCTAGAGTAGAAAATCAACTCAACTTGAAAATTAAGAGGTTTATGAGTGATAGAGGAGGAGAATATACTATGTCAAGGTTCAAGGAATTTTGTGCTTTAGAAGGTATAATACTTGAAACCACTTGCTCCTTATTCACCCCAATCAAATGGTGTTGCGAGCGTAAGAATAGAACGTTAACCGAAATGTTAAACTCTATGTTACTTACAGCTGGCATGCCTTCCTCCTATCGGGGAGAAGCAGTTCTAACTGCTAATCACATCTTGAACAGTTGCCGCACTCTAAGTTGTCCATGACACCTTATGAGATATGGCATAAACGCCTTGTAGATATGATACTCTTAAGACTTGGGGCTGTATTATTTATGTAAGCATACCAGATCCTAAGAAACCTAAAGTAGGATCTAGAATCATTACTTGTGTATATCTAGGTAGTATAGAAGATAGTACTGCAAATAGATTTTTAGATCTATCTACTAACACAGTGATAAAGTCTAGAGATGCAGTGTTCTTTGAAAATAAGTTTCTCAGAGATTAATGCTTAAATGTATTTGGATCTACATATATGATTTTAGAATCTCCTGTAGAATATGAAATAGGCCATTCTGACACTAATTCCACACAGTTGGCTATTGAACCATTTCCAGTTAGAGTATCTATAAGAAAGAGAGTTCCCAAAAGTTTTGGTGAAAATTTTGTTGTTTACCATCTTGAGGATGACCCATTCTCCTATTATGAAGCAATGAGATTTAGGGAATCCCTACTGTGGACATAAGCCATAGATGATTAAATGAGCTCTCTGCTGCAGAATCACACTTAACAGCTAGTAAGTTTGCCAAAAGGGGTTAAAGCTATAGGCTGTAAATGGGTATTGAAGAAGAAACTGAATAGTGATGGATCAATAGCCGTGATACAAAGCACGCTTAGTAGCTAAAGGCTATAAACAACAGAGTGGAATAGACTATTTTGATGTTTATTCACCTGTGTGTCATCTATCAACTATAAGAATTCTTCTTGCTTTGGCATCTATTGAACACTTTGTAGTTCATCAAATGGATGTAAAAACAGCTTTCTTAAATGGAGATTTAAATGAAGAAATTTACATGGAACAACCGGAAGGATATGTTATGAAAGGTCTTGAGGACAAAGTTTGTAAATTAAATAAATCTCTATATGGTCTTAAACAAGCACCTAAGATGTGGCATCTTAAATTTGATGAAGTGGTAAAGAGGTATGGCTTTCAGTCTAGTTATTCAGATAAATGCCTTTACCATCGTTCTATGTCACATAAGATAGTCATCATTTGCTTGTATGTTGATGACATGTTAATTCTTGGTTCCGATCATTCTGTAGTGAGAGTGACGTGAAAGCTACTTTAGCTAAAGAATTTGACATGAAAGATCTTGGTATTGCTAATACCATTCTTGGTATGAAAGTAAGCTTTGAACGGCAAGTCATCTCCCTTAGCCGACTCATTATATTGAGCAGCTACTTTCTACTTGGGGATACGATAAGTGTAAACCGAGTGAGACACCATGTGATTATAATAATAGACTCGAGTCCTAATGAAGGGACCAGCGTGGATCGATTAAAGTACTCAACCGATTGGTAGTCTCATGTATGCTATGAGTTGCACTAGACCCGACATAGCCTTTACAACATATGCTTTGAGTCGTTTTACTAGTAATCCTAGTAAAGAGCATTGGGATGCCCTTAATAGACTAATGAGATACCTTAAAGGTACTAAAGATTATGCTCTTTATTATTCTGGTTATCCTCCAATTGTGGATGGATATTCTGATGCTTCATGGTGCTCAGATATTGGAAATAGTAAGTCCACTAGTGGGTATGTATTCACTTTGGGTGGAGCTGCTATTACTTGGAAATCCAAACGACAGACTTGTATTGCATTGTCGTCTATGGAATCGGAACTTTTTGCTTTAGCCTCACCGGTGAAGAGGCGAGTGGATAAAGAATCTGATTATGGATATTCCTTTGACTCGGCTAAAAATTAATTCTTTAAGCCTATTTTGTGATAATCGAAAACGGTGTCCAAAGTCGTCAATAATACTCTCTTTAATTCAAAGAGAAGACATGTGAGACTGAGACATGCGTTGTTGAATTATCTAAGAGAACAAGGGGTTATCACCTTGATCGATGTGAGATCGAAGGATAACATAGCCGATGCTCTCACCAAAGGTATGCCTAAAGATCGATTATTCAAAACAGTGGGGGAATTGGGGTTAAAGACTATATAGGCAAGTCTTAACTACCATTTACTTACCTGTGTTTTGAATTATCAAATATTTCTTTATTGGCTACAATGATAAGCACAGTTTATATGTTTCATCGATGTTCACGATTCTTGACTATTTGAAGAGGGTGAGTTGTCTCATTCCAAATTTGATGAAGATGACTTTAACCTAATTCAAATGTTCTATCTGAAAAAATTGTGTCATTCCAAACTTGATGATACAATTCAACTAGATTGGACTATCCTTTTTTGGTTAAATGATCTCATTCCAAACTTGATGCTAGATTATTTGACTTTAAGGAATCAGTAATTGTGACATTCCAAATTGAAACATAGAAACAATTGTTTACATAAGAAGCCTATTTTTCTTGTTCTTAATTGAAACTTGATATTACATGACTAGGTTGTTGTAAGTGACTTGACTATTGGTCTTGTTCTTTGAAACTAGACAATAGTTATTCTCCTACAAATAAACTTAAGTTGATGGCTCTTTGTAAATCACATTGTTTAGGTCTTGTTCATAATTTATGAAACTGGCTTGATACTTATGACATGATATTATGATGCTTTATGACATCAATATATGTTCTTCTCCGCCTGATGGAATGGTGCTAAGCTTTTATTCAATTGATTGAATTCATGATAATATGAAATTCATATTTGACATTCTATAGGGGATGGCAGAGATGGAGGAGAGCTTAATGAGTGGGATCCTGACCAGGATGATCTACTTGATGAATGAATATATATCACTTAGAGCGTGTGGGGACTTGACAGTTTATTTGCTATTTCTATTTTGTGGACATTATTATGCTTGTTTCTTATATTTGTAAGGCCTTAGACTATTTTGACTGGCCTACTTATACTTGATTAATATGCATATATTGGTTGTGAACCGAATCTGAGAATTATTTTGGGATTTGAATTTTAATCTCAGAACAGATTCATGATAAGAATGATTCACTTATTTAGTTTGCACATGATGATTTAGTTTAATACTTTACTGCTGGAATACTCTTTGACTGATCCGAGTTGATTATCTTGGACTGAATGTGGATGATTCATGTTTGTTTGAACATTACACTGACCAACTTATTGGATTGTATTGTATGGTGAACATAGGAGGAGATTGTTGGATATATTATTAATATAGTCCAAAATAATATGTTCACATACAAGCCCAATAGGTAAAAGCATGGTTATTTGGGTCCATATGGGCGAAGCCCAATAACGTGCATATAAAAACTCTAGGGTTTCCCTACGCTTGGAGAATACACTGTTGAAATGTTCCAAACTTGACGTCTCTTGGTGTAATACTTGAAGCAACTACTTCTTCTCTCTCAAACCTATTACCTCCAACAGTTCCGTGGTCGCCGAAATAGCGAGCCGAAGTTGGTGGTCGTCGTCCAGAATGGATGATCAGCGGGAGCAGATGGCTCGGCGGCGGTATGTATGTCGGCAACAAAACATGTGAAAGTTGATATTATCTTGAAGTTGGTGATTTGGTAAGGAGACGATCGAATGAAGATAGGTTGCAGGAGAAAGCTTCGGCGAGGAAGTGCAGGAGGTTGAAGATGATGAAGAAAAAGACCAAAAAAAAAAACAGAAAGGACAAAAGAGAGAAAAGAAATAAAAGAAACAAAGGAGAGAAAAAAGGAAAAAGCCAATAATGGGGGAAATAGAAAGTAAAATGGGCTTCAGGCTTTTTTATTTGTGGGCCGGTCGGCCATACGAAGAGAAGGATTTTGGGCTGATTTGTTGTGGGCTAGGTTCTTTTTAGAGTTCGGGACAAAAAATTAAGAACAAGAGAAGTGCTCCTGGGATGATTTATTAAATTGCGAGTGGGCTTTTAGGGTTAACATTTTCAGTCCAACCCGATTCGATAAGGTTCGGGTCGGTTTAGTTGGGTCAGGTCTATTGACCCGGTCCGAACTTCTTTTAAATTAATGTTAAAAAATATTAATAATAAAAATAAAAATAAAAATATATATTGATTCATAAAAAAATTCAGAAAAATTCATAAAATTCTAGAAAATCAGAAAAATTGGACAATCCTTAAAATTAAAAATCTAAAATTGCATAATCCTCTACAATAGGGTATTTTGTTTTGAATTGTATTTTTCTTTTTAGAAACAATATTAGGATGCTTACGTGTTTTCTTTATGATTATATTTACTTACACTTTAAATATGTTGGATGTTATTTCCCTACTCTAGAATGGTTAGGATGAACTTTAGATTTCTTTTGGATAAACTACTATAACATTAGTTAACATGATCAAGCTAGGTATTAGAAGTGTGTTAGTCTTAAGACTAGCATAATCAAATCCTTGAGTCTAAAATCTCTGATTGCATAAATAGTAAGATATCATCCTGTATAGACTAGTAGCGACTCCTTAGTTAAAATTTACATTGGCTTAATTAATTAAAAACTTGAACACCCAATCTCATGTGAGAGATGGGCTTGGAAGAACCTGAATTAATTGAAGGCCGCCAGTTCAAAGTTGACAATATCTCTAAACCTAATAGTCTCTCCCACGAGAAGTTAGGTCGCAACATCTTCATGTACCACTAGCGCTCATGCAACGTGTCTCCTTGTAGGATTTTATGGTGTGTTCTTTTGATTTTGCTCCTTGTTATTATATTCTACTTGGGTGGATTGTTTGTGAGCATTTTTTTTTTTCCTAGAATTGACATGCGAATTTCCTAGTACATGATGGATATGAGTACACTTATTCTTTCTAAGTAAAAAAGTTGAAATACAATAATGATCTTTTCTCAAGATGAGGGCACAAAGAAATTAAGTACTCTCACAAAGAAAAAAAAAGCTCACTTTTTTCTTTTATCTTTTTCTTTCATTTCTATTTTCTTTTTCAGTATGTTGACAGCTAGCATCTAACTATCATTGACATAAATGTGTAGCTTTTAATCTAATAGCAAAATTAATTGAAAAGACAAAAACGCCTCTAAAAATATATGGCTTCAACCATTGATATCATGAATAGTTTCGACGATAACTTGTTGCTTTCTGACAAGAGTCTCCTTTTGTTTTGTCCGTGCAACCCACAATTCCATTTAAAAAGGCCATGGCTTTCATGCTCGATTTACCTTTACTTTTTTGGGTATCAATTGAGGATGAACCCTTTTATTACATCATAATTTGACTCGGTGCACAAACACCATACTATAAATGAATTAGATCTCATGGCAGCTTGTAGCCAAGACAAAAGGTTAGCATATGAGCATTTGTAGTCTATTAAATTTGTAAGGAAAAGTATTCTATATATTGATTCTGTGAATTTGTATATGGTGTCACTTGATTTTAGATAAGCCCTGAATGAAAACGATTGATAGCGTATATTAATGTTCTTTGGTACACCGATAAAGCAAAAGAGTATGCTACGAGAACATGAGTATATGGAAAGGGAAAGGAGCTCCAGGCAACAGTTTTTCTACCGAAAGCTAATCCGTGGAATCGGGTAAAGAAAGATGCAAAGCAGAGTAAAAGTCAAAAAAGAAAACCTTAAAAGTCGCAAAGAAGCGGACGGGTCATGGGGAGGAAAGATCAAAGTGAACGTCCCACTAAGTAAGTCGGCGTTTCACGGATTATAAAAAGGGATGCGATAATGACAAACAAATGGGAATCACGCGTAGGGGCAAATTAGAAAGTAGGTTTCTCTCTCTTCTCTCTCTCTCTCTCTCTCTCTCTCTCTCTCTCGCGAATCTTTCCCCTTTTTTGTCAAATTAAAAAGCAGCCGTCCTCAGCAAAGGCATGATGACCATCACTTATCATGCATGTGCTTTCAATTCATTTTGCTCCAACTTTTTTACGGTAGCCTACCGTAAAAGATCGTGATGAAAATATATGCTTGTGATATAGATAAATTTTACATATAAAAACTTACGATGCATTTTTTTTCTGCTCCTTTCTTCATGATTTTGTAGAGATATGTACTAAATCCAAGTTGGCTGTAATCTTCCTCAATGACTGCATAAGATTGACATTCCAATTTTTCCTTGGGACATCTCGATCATAGAAGGCTTCTTCCGCAATAAGTTATGTTCGTATAGTCCTCATTCGGATAATGCATAGCACATTTTGCTTTTCATTTTTTTCCTTAATTGAATCACAATCTCATTGACTAATGCCATCCTCGATGATGTCTATCACTTGGATTAATTAGACATTGTAGCTAATAAGGCAATTGATTGGGCAAAGAAAATAGAGTCAGTGTTATGAGATGAACATTTGTTGTTGACTTGACATTAAAACTTCAAAATATAATGAAGCACTTGAACTTTTGGTCGATGTGGCCCTCTTACTTTTTATATTTGTTTCGACTGGTTATGTTGAGTTTAATAGATCAATTTTAATTGGAAAGGCTTGACCTATCTATCAGTTGCAACATAGATATAGTTGTTGTGAAAGATAGTTAAGATAGACTTGTAATAATGCATTCATAACCTTATAAGTTTGTTATAGTTTCTTACATTTCCTATACCGTGAACACCATGTAGAAAAGATTATCAAAATGATCAAATATACTTGTGTTAGTACCCAATTTTACTCCTTTTCCCCCCAAAAAGTGTGTTAAGCTAGTCCATTTACTCAAGTGGTTGCCCACAAAATAGGAGGATTTCAAGCAAAGTGGACAGACATGGTGCCACTTCTTTTGAAGAACATTAAAGACACTGAAGCGACAGATTGACTAATGAACCCTTTATCTCTAGAGTCATCTTTACTTTTTCTTGTACTTTTATTTCCTTGTAATTTCATTTTGATGTAATTTCAGTTTCAACTCTTTCAGTTGATCGTAATTGCAATTCCAGTACAATTAACATTTTCTAGTACTTAGATTTGTGTAAAATCGAGGAGCATTTTCAATTGCTTTACCATTGTTTGAAGCAGCTTTGAAGATGAGTTTCAGGAAGTCACTTAGCAGTTTAGCCCTAATTTTAGCTCTGAACATCTCCGTCCTTTAAGGTGAAGTTTCCGACCGGAGATAAGAAATTACTCCTTATCTCCTTTCAAGAATATCATATGATTATTAGCAAAGTGCGTGAGTAAATCGCCAAACAGAAGTGCATAAACTCGATTTTCTTCTGCGTAAGTCTCCATTCTCTACTGCAAAAATTTAGTGAAAACTTGCGATGTCATCACAAAAAAATAGGAGACAAGATCACCTGGTCTTAATCCATTCTGCCCTCTAGAAAAGTCGGCAGGCTCCCCTCTAACAATTATAGAGTATTATATAAAAGTAGTAATTGCATCTTTCCGCCTAAGTCAAGAATACAGTGGGGAGAAGAAAACCCTTTATCTTCATAAGTCAAGAATGCAGTGGGAACGCTATCTGTCTACCAGCTGGAGTAAATCTCAATATAAACATGGCGACATCAACTATATTTTCTGAGCCCAAAATTATTGATTTGTTAAATTTGTTCATAATTCAATTAACAATAAATCAATGCTAAAAAAATATTTGTACATCAAACTAATGTGGTAAATGTGATCTCTAGTAAAGAAAAATTACAGGGGCAAATCATCAACTATTTCAAGCACTTGACACACACAATGATATTACTAAAAGATCTTATAATATCCCGTGTTTTAGAGTCAAGCAGTCTTTTTACCCTTTCGAAATCTTATAAAAAATACTCAAGTACAACAAATATAATTTTAAATAATAAGAAACATATTTGATTGAGCTTTATTGTCATCGAAATTGAATTAGGGTCAACATAGACCTAGTTCTATTATTTTTTAGGATAGTTGTGAAAAATTCATTCATGTGAATGCAACATGTATTAGTCTTTCAAAGTCGCTTTAGCCGAAATCACAAGTAAAAAGAATTACGGGATTTTTACATCTCTGAAAAGGTGAAAGCATTGACATCAAATGATATTACTTCAAATTATCAAGCTCATGGTTTGAATCTTCCACACATATCATGCATAAGTGCAGATAAAGCATACATAATTAGCCCCTCTAAACATTTCATTTTCTCAAAAAATAGTTATAAAATAAAAGAGAAGAAAATTTTCAAATCTGGCGTGCAAATTCATTGAGACAAATGCAGCCAAAGTTAGATCACATGCGGAATAAAAGAGAGAAGAAAATTTTCAAATCTCGCATGTGGATGCACTTGAACCAATGCAATCAAAGTTAGAGCACATATGAAAACATAAATATTCACATCACTATATAGGATCATTGTGACGATCCGCCAAATATTGTGACTCAACAGGTAATAACTGTTGAAGTAATCATAAGAACCACATCACATGAGGCATGGGAAAAATATGGTATGAACCACATGCTATGTTGTATTTTATCAAATAAGTTATGTTCCAGAAAAAAAAATGTCGCGACTAAGGACAAATAGCAATTCAAACTTTCCAACGTACCACCACCGACAAACTGAGTTTCTCGAATAAAACCCCGTGCTATGAAAAAGCCTTAAAAATAGAATTGAGAGCCAAGTCACAATACTAGAAATACGTTACTCAGGTGAAGGTCTACACTCATGAGCTGACAATAAGAGCAAAGAACTACGTCTCCGAGCACATTGAAAAAGAAAGAGCTATAAACAACTATCATTAACTCAGGGTGTAGTAAACACGAACTTGTCTTTACGTTTGAGCTCTTCAGTGCATTGCCTTCCTCTGTTTTTCACTTGTTCCTTCTTCTTCTTTTTTTCCTTGAAAATGATGAAATATTCACTTTGGATTTTGACTAAGCATAAAATATTATATGATATGAACATAGTTAATGCAAGTGAAGTATAATGTCATAAAGTCTAAGCACATATTACCGTAATGACTTGGTTTGACAAGGGCAGGGTGTGATTATTGAAGCCAAAGGGTCTAGATAAAATGGAATTAAATTGGACTATGCATCGAATAGGGGGAAAACAATTTTAAAATATATATATGAAAACTGGAATTAACTCACGGAGCCTCCTTTTGATGTAACAATAAGTTTTGCTTTGAAACTTCAAAATTAAGCAAGCCCAAGCTAGGGCACTACTAGGATGGGTGACATCCTAGGAATGTACTTGCTCATTCGCTAAAGGACAAAATTGTGAGGCTCGGCATGAGGTGGGTCAAAGTTGACAATACCTCCAATGAGTTAATCAAGTGACATCATAATATAGTATTAGAGCAAGACCACTCCAGTAGGTGTGTGGTTGGGAGTCAAACCAAGTGGAAGCTAGCGGCTTTGGAATGCCCTGATTCGATGAGAGAAAGGAATGGTCGCCGATGTCAAGGGACTTGGACAAGAAGCGGCTCCTAACGGGCTTCTAGGATAGCGAAGGGAGTAGGCATGAGCAAAATTGTGTATTGAATAGAGAGAGAGAGCGATTCTAATATATATGAAAACTATAATTAACTCATGAAGGCACATTAAAAGTTTCGTTTTGGAACTCTAAAGTTAAGCAAGCCCATGCTAGAGCATTACTACTATGGACAACCTCTCTCTTGGAAAATTGCTTGCCTGTATGCCAAAAGAACAAAACCGTGAGGCTCAGTATGAGACAGGTCAAAGCAAAAAATATCTTGAGTAAGTTAATCTAGGGATGTCACAATTACAATGTTCAATTTCATCCTGTATGAATTGAGATCATCATTTGTGACCGATTCAAGTAAAAATAGGTTAATACATAATCATTACTTTAAGGTAGATCTTCAAAGCAACTTGAGAGGTTTTTCATGTCAATGTGAGTAACATATGATGGATTTATCTCGTAAGCACATGATTTTACATTAAAGAAAATAAATCAATGATTGAAGAAAAGCAATTTTTGCACTTCGGAGATGTCAAGACCAAATTGAACAAAAGTGTGCAGAAAGGTAATCAAGAATCATGTGAAGCCAATGAGGTGCAAGTAGGTGTTGGGTTCTTGATCAGTTTCCTTCACGCCCTGATCAAGATCGACCTCGTCATGATACTCGCCAGCGACATCTGGTTGTTTTTCTCGGCGCCACAGTATCTTGGCTCTCTAAGGGCGAGATTAATATAGATTTTTGTGATCAACTTCTTGAACGCGAGTAAGGATTTCATTTTTTGGTTACTATGACAAAAACAAAAATGATTTGACTGACGTCTGAAAGAAAAGCACGCGCGCGCAAGGAAAAAGACAAAAACAAACTTAAAATAATATGAGTTAATAATTGAAATGACCCACTGGACTCGAGCCTGGGATTCGCTCTAGATATGAGCAAGCGAAAGGAATAAGGTGGTGGGGCCACCTGCCCATCAAAATCCGCTTGATCATTGTTCTTTCCTGATCTAAATAGCGTAAAGTGAAGCTAGCACGACAGTCGAAAGTGATGAATTAATATTCCTTGGGCTTTTCACTATGCAAAAAGACAGGAAAAAGAAGAAGAAGAATAGGAGATATTATCAAATCACATGAAATTCATGATGATCAATGTAATTAAGGTGCTCAATTAACATTGGTGATGTTCATATGTCGATTTATAAAGTAACAAAGTAAGATAAACTCTAGATGTAATGGCTACCACATCTAATGTTAGTAGATGCTTTACACTTTTGAAATGCCATTGTTCATTAAAATTCAAATGTGGAAATCCTCTTTTAGACTAAATGATATGAATGTAACGTATTCTTTCACACCTAGATGGATTCTTTCTTATGAAATTCGGAGTTTCCAATTCTTTGAAAATGACTTGCACCTTGATATGATAGGAATGGCATCACTAAGCAAATGAATTTGAAAAAAGCATCCAATGAAAAGAGTCCTACTTTGAGGGGGAGATCCTTTGCTCAAAGAAATAGAAAATAAGCTATTGGCATAATAATTAATCATTTAAAGGTGTCTCTCTAGAAAATGTCTCATTTCTTTGATTTTACATATTAGAGTTAACTGCATTACTTTCAACCGAGCAAAAAGCCTTATCTATTTTTACAACCTCAGATTGGAACCTTTTCCTCAAATCAGCACAAGTATCTACATACTTTTTTTTTTATTTGAGCTATGAAAGGAAAAGGTAATCCTTATTTAATTTGTACGTAGAATATCTAATGCATAGAAAATGGGATGCACTAATTATTGCTGAAGAAATACTCAGATTGAAACCTTTTCCTCAAATCAGCACACGTATCTACATACTTGCTTATACATCTTGTGTGGAATAATTACAATTGATTTACATTTCAAAGCTATCCTTTGAGTTACCCAATAGGCTGACAATCTAAATTTGGATTTTTCGTTCCCATTGCTCACTGATTTATCTCAAGTAAGCGAATCATGGAAGGCATGGCAAAAAATTATGCGAATTTTTGCTACCAAAATAGTAGTATGCAACAAAATCACGCTATTTGTTCCCGATGCCGATGTACCTCGGTTCCCCTGCATAGAATCCCGAGCCGAGCTTGTTGAGCCCACCGGGCCCCGCCTCCTTCTCTCCAATTTTCTCCCACATCCCTCTCATCTGCTTTACCCACAAAGCTGTTTAATACTCTCAGAAAAGAAAGTCATGCCTCTGGGTATAAAAAATATATCGAGCAGATTCCATGGAGAACAAAATCTCATCGGCTGCAAATGCGATTTCCTGGGAGCCACAGCCAAATATAGCCAATGAAGTAGCTTACCTTCGAAGATCTCAGTTCATCCTTCAGCAACTTTAATTTTCCAACATTCCAAGCAAACCCACCAGCACCTGCCTCGTTTAACCAAATTCTAATGGCTAGTGCTTCTTCTTCTTCTTCGAAACCTAAGAGAAATTACGATGTTTTCTTGAGTTTCAGAGGCACCGATGTTCGTAATAACTTCCTTAGTCATCTCTACACGGCTTTAGATCAAAATGGTTTATTCACTTACCTTGATAGTGAGGAACTAAGGAAAGGAGAGCAAATATCGCCAGCGCTTATGAAGGCAATTGAGGAATCACAAGTCGCAATCATTGTTTTCTCTGAGGACTACGCTTCCTCGCCATGGTGTTTGGAAGAGGTGGCAAAAATCATGGAGTGCAAGATACAAAAAGACCTGATCGTGTTGCTGGTGTTTTACAAAGTGGAACCTAGAGAAGTGAGAAGGGGGAGAGAGAGTTATGGCAGAGCTATGGTTAAGCATGAATCTAAGTTCGGGAAGGAATCAGAGAAAGTGAGAAGATGGAAAGAGGCTCTCTTTGATGCTGGTAGCTATCCGGATGGCACTTGAATGATGGGTAAGTCATAATTGATTGATGCACTGGTTTGTCCCAAGTAACCCTGCATTTATATGCTGAATCACATGTTCGCTTTTTTTTGCCCCTAAGAAACGTGATTATTTCTTTGAACTGCTGCATCAATGCGTTAAGTTCTTTTTCTGGTTTTTTGTCAGTCTTTGAACCGCTGAATCAATGTGTTAAGTTCTTTTCTGGTTTTTTGTCAGAGATGAAGCAAAGCTTATACTGAGTATTGTGAAGGAGATCTCTAGGCAGTTAGACCGCACACCCCTACATGTTGCTAAGTATCCAGTTGGGATAAATCCTCGAGTGGAAAAATGGTATCAATGTTAAATCTTGAGTCTGATGATGTTCTCATGATAGGACTATGGGGGCCAGGGGGCATGGGAAAGACAACTTATGCGAAAGCCCTTTACAATGCTATTTTTAGAAAATTTGAGGGTTCTTGTTTTTTAGCAAATGTTCAAGAAGCTTCAAAAGATTCTAAGGATTTAGTTCCCTTACAAGAAAAATTGTTGTCTAAGATATTATGGGGAAAAACATTCACAGTGTTTAATGTTGATGGAGGTATAAATTTAATACAATATAGACTTTGCCACAAAAAAGTTCTTCTTGTTCTCGACGATGTCAATGACATAAAACAATTAAATGCTTTAGCTGGAGATTGTGAGTGGTTTGGTAAAGGAAGCAGGATCATCATCACTACTAGAGATAACCATTTGCTAACTTCACATGGGATAGATAAAGATCAAATCTATGAAGTTAAAATTCTATAGCATTGTGAAGCTTTTGAACTTTTCAACAAGCATGCTTTTCTGAGAAGCAACAAAATAGCAATACGACGAGATCTAGTGGATAGTGCTTTGGAGTATGCTAATGGACTTCCATTAGCACTTGAGGTATTGGGCTCTTTCCTTTGTGGTAGAAGAGAACATGAGTGGAGAAGTGCATTAAATAAACTTGCCAAAAGTCCAGACAAAACAATCAATGATGTTCTCAAGTTAAGTTACGATGCACTAGAGGACTATCAAAAGGAGATCTTTCTTGATATTGCATGTTTCTTCAAGGGGCGATATACAGAGGATATTAGGAAAGTTCTTGACTCTTGCGACTTTGAGACAACTATTGGAGTACAAGTTCTTGTTGAGAAGTCCTTAATTACCGAAGAGTATGGGAAATTACAGATGCATGACTTGATTCAGTTGATGGGCATGAATATTGTTAAACAAGAATGCCGTGATGAACCTCAAAGACGCAGTAGGTTGTGGCTTTGTGACGATGTTCGTGATGTTCTGTCGGGAGATATGGTAAGATTTCATGATGTCACTGATTTTACTCTCTTATTCTCCTACTTTGTATATTAATTGAAATACAAAATCTATAAATACAGGGAACAGATGTAGTTAAAGCCATAGTATTGGATTTACCTGAGCCAGAAGAGATAGACATAGATCCTAATGCTTTCACAAACATGAGAAGGTTGAGGGTGCTCATCATGATTAATGTGCATATCTCTTTCCAAGGTCCCATCTGTCTTCCTAATGAACTAAGATGGTTTGAATGGCCCGAATGTCCTTGGAGTCCACAATTTTCCTCTGGTCAAAAGAAGTTAGTTGGACTTGATTTGCCAAGAAGCAACATCCAAGTAGTGAGGGAACAATTTAAGGTGCGTATTTAAATGAATAGTATTTAGTCTGGTCTTTTATATATCCACTTTTATATGCATATGAATATGAATATATATTGATCGTTGAAAATTTCGAATGCAACAATTAGTAACCCTGACGATGCTCGTTAATGTGCTTAAGAAATATCTCCGTCTACCAAATTGTTTATAATAGATTAAAGCATTGAATACCGGATGTCGTTCAATTAATTGAACCGACACAAGTGGAACATTCCCGTTTAGGGGAGTATTAAACATTTTCCTAGGTGAATATTGATGTTCCTTCGAACAAAAATATACAAGAAAATATTCCAATCTCATTTTCAAAATATTGCAAGTACTGGACATCATAAGAACGCTGAAGTTAAAGCATGGGTAACTATTGAGCACCGAAAATTGGACAAAAGCTTATTGGTGATATAATTTGGAGACTGAACAATGAGTCTGCTTGAATTTTTAAAATACGTGAAATGAGGATCTAAGTTTTATGTTTTTGAAATGATAGATTCTTAAAGTGTTATTTAAGATTTTATTCTATACAGCAGAAACAATCTAACAAGACTCTTTTCAAAATTGCGTAAAGAAATGAAAAGATTTTTCTTACTTATTTGCTTGATCATTGAAGTGAGTATGCGCTAAATGCTTTCAATTGAACCTTGCAGTTTTTCCCTTTTTTTGTGGGTAATGGTGTAAGAGCCAAAGGACATAAAAAGAAGCTTTCTGTTAATAACTTTGTGCATTTTTCAGTAGTGTCACTCACCGAATTATTATATGCTAACTTAGCTTAAACCAATAACAAATCGCATTGTTTAACATGTTTTCCTGGGAACTCATTAATAAAATGCCTAAAATTCAGTTAAAAAGCCTCAGCTTGTCCATCAATTTGAGGATGGCTAGCAGAACTAAACTAAGGTTGAGTCCCCATTTTTCACCATAATGAATGCCAAAAGTAACTCATAAACTTGACAGGGGGATATTTTTGGAAAACCATCAAGGCGCCCAATTCACTAATATAAAACTAAATAACATGTAAACCATCAAGGCTCCAAGACAATCATTTTCAAATTTTTACCACGTAACAACCTTTCCGTGATCCCCTTCCTACTAATAGTAACATTTCAACTCATAATGCACGTGCACAAGTGTTGATTAGGTTTGTCTCAATTTATAAATTTTAATCGACATTCTTTACTTGTCCTAGGAAAAAACTCACCACATTTATCTTTTGAGAATTACACGTTCAAATACAATTTCAAATATAACTTTTCAAATCTTATTCCTAAACTCTGTTTCCATTAATATTCTTTCTTTAAAAGCGATGTGCTATAATTTTAGAGAGTTCCTTGAGAGTATCCAAATCACTATGGAATGACAACCCATTAAAAGGGCATCTTCAGAATAAAGTTGTTAAAACATTAATGAAATAGGCGCGAAAAAGACTCATTATATATTCAATAGATGTGCATCGCAGGGTTTAATAAATTGCACATGAGATTCACTCCATTATAAGAGCATGCACACTGTGTGTGTATACATATATATACACCCCCAAATGCAAGGTCTAATTAATAATTATTGTGGTTGTATTGATGATGATATACTGAGCTCTTACAATACACCAACGGATATGTAGCTAAAAAAATGAATTAAGATGGCTTGGACTCTATTATTATTATTATTATTATTATTATTATTATTATTATTATTATTATTATTTGGTTATATTTATGATCATCTAGGCATACAAAATATGCCTTTTTTTTTTTTTTTTAATAAAACGATCAATCAACCATCACTTCTTAATAATTTATGACTAGAAGAGATTCCCGATCTTCTGCTGCTTCTGCGGGATCTATAGGCAGGTTGTTACGAATCTCTACATAAGATTCCAAATCAATCAAGTGCCACCTATCTTAGCTTAAATTGATGTGATAAATTAGTTGGCAAAGGATTGACCTCACGTGCTGGCTCAATTACGTGTTTTTGGTTGCTCTCTCTCACTCTACTATGTGGTGAAATAATGAGTATCGTTTTTTTTTATTGTTTCTCTTTTGGCAAATTTACAAGGATTACTTACTAAAACTGATATTTAAAAAAGGGAGAGAGAGAGAGCTCTATATACACCATAAGACCAAGGAATTTTGATCACATGTGGCTTGAATTATGATCAAGTGATTTTTATGAAAACAGAGCCCGATTTTGAATTGAATCTTTATCTCACTGTTTTTTCCCCTGATATGTCTATCTAAATTGGATCCATTGTTCTTGTAGGACTTCAAAAAATTGAAGTTTATTAACTTCAGTGAATACCAATGGTTGATTAATATGCCAGATCTCAATTGCACTCCGAATCTCGAGGAATTGAATCTCTTCGGGTGCAAAAACTTAGAACATGCCCATGAATCAGTTGCATATCACGGCAAGTTATGGTGGTTAAATTTAAGTGGGTGCTCTAATTTGCAAAGGTTCCCTGATGTTCCAAATAAAAACAAAAGCTTGCAAGAGGTTTGGTTAGGAGAGACTTCAATTAAGGAACTTCCTAAATCCATAGAAAATCTTGTCTCTTTGAAGTACTTGTCTTTATATGATTGCAAGAAACTAGTAATCCTTCCATCTTGCATTTATTGGTTGCAAAATCTTGAAAACTTGGCTCTTGATGGCTGCTCAAAACTAATCAAGTTTCCAAAGAAGGAGGAGGAATTGAGTGATCCCCATAAGATGGGATTTCCTAGTTTACATTGTTAAACCTTAATGGATGCAATCTATCAGGAATGGAGTTCCTAGAGGATAATTCCTGTTTCCCCTTCTTACAAGATTTGAGTCTATCGGAAAATAATTTTACTAACCTTCCTACATTTGAACAATTGTATAATTTGGAGAAATTGTGGGTTTTGAATTGCCAACAACTACAAGAGATCCCCAAAATTCCAAGGACATTGAAAATTTTATGGGCAACTAATTGTGAATCTCTAAGTAAACTTCCCTCCAACATGTATGACATTGAGAATCTTGAGTTATCTTCATGTCAACAACTAGCTTGCAATGGGTTCTTTGATTGGTTCAACCTTGAGGTTAGACTCTCTCTCTCTCTCTCTCTCTCTCTCTCTCTCTCACTCTCACATTGGTGACCTAATTAAGAAAAGCAAACATATGGAAAGTTACTGTACTTGTAAATATAGGGGAGGTGACTATAAGGCAAGATAAAGGATATTCTCTCTATTTATAGAACTCTAGTTCACTGTAAAATTATGAGGATCACCCAATGAAAAATTTCAATAAAACTTATTCATCCAATTACAAAATCTTGAAAAATACATGTCATGTCTCCACCAATTAAGTACAAAAGTCTTTGTAGTGCAATTGCTAATTAGAGCTAAATTATAGGATTACCTGCTTAACTCGTTGAAACTCTTCTTTTTGGGTGTCAATTTTGAAAAAACTATCTCACAGTCTACATCTATGACAGAAATTTCATCGCCAAACAAAATGCAAAGTTTTTGTACCTGGAAGAGAGATGCCAAAGTGGTTGCTCCCCAATAAAGAGGGTTATATATCTTTCATGGCTTCAAAAGACTTGTATAAGAAGATCTTAGGAGTAGTTTTATGTGTTGTATTTCAAGGAGAAATGTCATCTTTCCCATTTGAGCTTATAGCATTTGTTAATTGCAAAGGCAGGGAAAGTATCAGGATTGTCAGCTTATTTGATTTGGATCATGTGTGGCTTGAGTATATGGAATCAAAAGAGGTGTGGGCAATAGAGGATTTTGGTCCAAATGACTTGAGCCATTTCCACCTTAGCATTAATGTATCTAGAGATCGTGAACTTCAACATCGAAGAGTGATGGTGAAAAAGTGTGGATTCCGTCTAATATGCAAGCCACTAGATAATGATTTGGAGGTTTGGCTTCAAAACGATCAGCTATTAGATCCAGCTTTACTCTACGAGGTTTCACATGAAGATAGTCTAATGAACACGAAGGAAAAAAGTTCAAATGAAATAGACGATTTACAAGATAATGATACATGGACAGAGCTAGAAGGATTGAACATGGCCGACTTCTCAATTGAGGTTCTCTCTCTCTGTCTCTGCATATCTGTGTGTGTGTGTGTGTTGATATAGAATGCATGTTGGGCGCACTGTGTTTGCGTAATGCAAAAGATGAAAATTCTTGACAAACAAACAAACAAAGTTAATATAAAGTGAGTTTGCAAGTACAAAATCTCAAATTACACAATGACATAGATCCAATAATTGTAATTCCTATGTTGAAAAATAAATGTAAAAATCTTGAAAATCTAACGAATTAGTGGACACGTAGTTCTTGATAGTGCGGTTCATCATAACAACCGACAGCCTTATAATACTAGATCATCTATACGGATCAGGATAAATCTAGAGAATGACAATAATTCAATAATTCAACATGAGGTTGTTCTCACTCTTAGGCGTTTGTTATTGTAGAGTTAGATTAAGATAAGTCTTTTGCAAGTGCGGTATAATATGAACCAATTCTATTTGTCTATATCCATAGGTGAGAATATCTCTAATCATTGTTGTGGCCAAAGTCTCGTGATTATAGCCATGATGCTGCAAATTCAAACAACAGCTGTAAAAAAATATTGTAGAGTAATAATAATAGTGTTAAAGAAAGCGAGAGATTATGAGTAGACGATTAAATAAATGGATTATATTAAATAGTTATATAACAATATTTAGATTACTTGATATAAAGATTTTGTGAGTTAATTTTAAAAAGTCTAACATCATTTTGTAGTATAACGGATAAAAGTTCTAAGGAATTAATTCATCCCTGGAGCCAAAATCTTACTTTGATATAAAAGAAGACAAGCAGCATCAATCGATCAAATCAAAGTTATCAAACCATAATAATAATGATAATAATAATAAAAGGCAAAAAAAGGTAGAAAGAAACAACACAAAATGGCATGAAAAGCCCAAGAGCCTCTCTTTTGAAAATCAGATCCTGTTGGATTTTCATGAACTTTGATATAGAATAATTGATGACCCTAATCGATTTGAACATCACCACATAATATAATCTACTAACCTTGAGGGAGAAGACGTACAAGAGTTGCTATTATGATAGAGGACCGTCGTGCTACCTGCCTTACTATGTGACACGTGTCAACTGCCATATACATATTGCTTGGGACAGTTTGATTTAAATTAATTATAGAGACTATCAGATTTGAGATTCTCCTTTAAAAGAAAGTTTGAGCGGACATAAAAGGTGCAGGAGGTTTGGATGGGGCTAACCTGTGGAGAGAACATGCAATGGACTTTCCTTTTCAATTTTCCATTAATTTTAGGCCAAGTACAAGTTTTTTTTTCTTTTTTTTTTTATGTTAATAATGTTAAGTTTGTTGCAAGTAAGTTGGAGTTTAATTAGGACGGCTTTTATTGAAGAATCAGCAATGTCTAAAGTGAACACATAAAAATGAACATTAGACAATGGGGTCCGACTAGGACAATTGATTTCTCATATATGTTGTTCTCTTTTCCATCAAATTTTCACTTCATCTATAGTACACTCGTATTGCATGAGCTACTTTTAGAGTGATTCAATCTAATATTAGGGATGTGGCTAACGTTTGCAAGGGAATGATTTCCAAGATAAGCAAGGATCAATGTATCTAATTTTATAGAAGTCTAGCTTTGGTTGGGTTACCAGGAATAGGGAAAATTACAAAAAATAGTTTTAAACATATTGCAATTGTGATAATTCAATCATAAACCTTTTTTTTTTTTAGTTGAGTCCTAAACATTTTACATTTGTGCAAATTCAATCCATTTGGCTAATTTTGGCCAATCTCGTTAGGGGCAGGCAAGGCTCACCATTGTTTATAGCTTGCAAGGCCGACTCACTGGCCCTCAACTTTGGCCAATTGCTAAGTTCTGACAACTAGCTAGAGGATGAAGATGGAGGGAAGGGGAAAAAAGGGAATAGAAAGAAAAAAAAAATCTAAAAATTATTAAAATATTATTAAAAATTGTCCATATCAACAATGATTGCGCCACGTAGGATAGTCGACATCCATATTAGCGCCAGTCAACCAAAACTAATCAAATGGACTGATATAAATGTAAAAAGTTTAGGACTCAAATGGCTAAAAAAAAATAGGACTAAATATCAAAATTGCAATAAGTTTATAATTTTTTGGTATTTCTCCCTTATGAATATGCTCAAAATCAAACTCTTCTTCTTGAACTAATTACAAATTTGGGTACTTCTAACACTTTATTCATATTACAGAAGCTTCGCTATTCCCGAATTTATCCTCGTTGCCGAAATGTTTTGCCTGGAGGAGAGATGCCAAAGGGGTTTGTCCTTGTTGAAGATGGTACTATATCTTTCATGGCTTCACAGGACTTTTATGACAAGTCCTTGAATTGGTTCTCTGTGTTATTTTCGGTGTGGAAGATGGAAACAAGGAAATATCTTTCAAAATCGTGCCACATGTTAATGGCCAAAGGCGGAATGTGCTAGAAGGAACTCTTGGTTCATATGATTCAGATCATATGTGGATTCAATGTCTCAAACCAAATATATTGTGGGGATTGTTGCAGGGAGCAGTTGATTTCAGTCAATTTGGGGAGAATTATTTAAGATTTAGCCTTACAGTTACACTATCGGGTGGAACCATGAAAAAGTTGGGATATATGTTAAGATGCCGGCGATTAGAGGATGATCTAAAGGTTGTGCTGGAAGAGAATCAATTAGTGGATCCAGCTTCATTCTATGAGGACTCTGATTCAGAGGAAGACATCTCAATAGGATACTTAAACACGTTTCCCATTTTGCAAGGAACCGGAAGCAGTGACAGTGAAACAAATTAAATGGGAAGAGGTGAGTGTAGTATATGTTGGCTTGCAGCTCTTAAGAAAGCGATTAGTAAGGCAGTGAAACAAATTCGGGGGGCATGTGTTTCCTTATACCCCGGGACAGTGGTTGGAGTGATAGATGGCGTTCGGTTCGGTCTCTCGTCTCATATTCAAATATATGAAACTGGATAGACGGTGACTTGGCACGCAACATTCATAGCAAGTGTGTTTGCTTTTCATCAGTTGAATCATTATCTCATTGATAAATGTCATATTCTGCACGACATGCTTAGCAGCATCTCGTTTACTGATTTCAGTGGCATTAGCGTATTCTTGTAATAATAGTCCTGGAAGTGAGCCCTTTTAACTGAAGTGCGGAGATCATGTTATCATCATCGCACCTGCTGGCTACCGTTTGTCGAGTTATCTAGATCATAAAATCAAATCCTCAACAGTCAAACTATATAAAGTACCCTCACAAATGATAATAGAATCTTAGGAAAAGTTTGTGAAGCACACGAGCTTCTCTTTGCTTTTGGCCCCTGGAGTGGGAGAAGGACGAGTCCAATTTTCCATTTGCCAAAAAAGGATCAATGTTCCAAGCATGGTAATTTTTCTCATATGGTTAGTCAATTTTAAATCCCCTTGGTAAAATTATATAGCTGGCAACTTATTGGTCATGTTAGCTCATAGTAATTTACCAACAAGTTAGCAACTTAGGAACGTGAAATGCAACAATAAGCTACCAACTTTATAATAGATTTACGGTTCAAAACAAAAACTGAATGGGGAACATAGTCATTTTCCAATGGCATTAATAACTTACTGACATTGTTCCATTTTTCAAGGTAGCAAGTGATCACCAAAGGGAATTTTCCAATTTCAATTGGATTGTAATTCATCTACTTGTTATGTAGAAGTTTACCACTTAAAGATTAAACTTACCGGTGAAATTAGCAATTTATCTACATAGGTCCGCCTACATACTAGTTAATTACCAATACAAGGAGGAATTTGCTATCAATAAAAAAACGCAATTAGTCAATTATTATTGAATTAAGTAACTTACAACGTGGGCATAATTTTACTGAAGTATGTTACCAATAATTTGAGGAATTTATGAAAGCCAAATTCGATAGTAAGTTATCAAGTTGCTAAGAAAATTTTGCCATTTCTTATAAAATCTTATAATTCAAGTTGGGAATAGTACAAAAAAAGCTCAAATCTATTGCATTGGACAAAGTTAGTCCTAAATAATTTACATTAGTACCAATTTAGTCTATTAAGCCAATTTAAATAAGAAATTACCAACGTGAACGTCAATCGCTCACGTGGACAATTTTCTAAAATTTTAAATGTTTCATTTATTATTTTCTTTTGTTTTCCTTTTTTAAACTTTAGGGTCGACGAGGTCTTCGGCTGACCATTACCGGCCACAGGCAAGGACGTTGTGGCCCTTGGCTGCCACAAGCAATTGCCGTTGAACCCTCACTTGTGCCCAACAAGGGCATGGAGGAGGCCTGCGAGGGTTGGCTGGCAACCTTGTCGGCCCACGGTTGGGGGAAAAAAAAAGAAAGGAAAAAAAAAAAAAATCATAAAAATATTTCAAAAATTAGAAAATGGTCCACCTTAGCATCGGTTATGCCACGTAGGATGGCTAACACCCACTTTAGCAATTTTGGAAATTGGTTGGATGGATTGAATTAGTATCAATATGAAAATGTATATGACTAAATTGGTTCAACTGAAAACTTTAAGACTAAATTGGTACAAACACAATAGGTTTATGATTTTTTTTATATATATTTTTACCAATTCAAGTTAGTATCAAAACAGAGAAATAAATAACTTAAATTACCAATGCAAGCCCACTTTTAAGGTGGTAAGCTACTGACCATGTAAAGAACTTACCATTCAATAGTAAGTTATCAAATTTGCCAATAAAATCTTGCAATTGAAGTTGATAACTTACTGGTGAAATTAGTAATTTACAAATGAGCTGTAACTTCTTTAAGGAAGTAAGTTACAGACCAAGTATGTAAATCATCCATGTACCAAAGATAAGTTATCAACTTATTTATTTGTTTGCCATTGCAAATACATCTTCCTAATGAAATCGGGAAGATTGCCAAAAAAGTCTTTAACTTATTGCATTTGTGCTAATTCAGTTCTAAGATTTTTTGTTTAGATAATTTAGTCATAAATCTTTTGAAAATTTGCCAATTTAATCATAAACATTTCGATTGTGATAATTTAATCATTTTTTTATGGATTGCCAATTTAGTTTTTACCTTAACGAAATTGGCATAAATGGAAGGTTTAGTACTAAATTGGCAAACCGTCAAAAGATTTAGGACTAGATTGACACGATTGAAAATATTTAGGATTGAATTGGCAAATCGTCAACAAGTTAATTATCAAATTGATCAAATTAAATAGTTCAGAAAATAATTGACATAGGTGTAATATGTTTATGACTTTTTTTGATAATTTTCATCATGAAATTAGAACTTACCAAACATGGACCTGCTGTTTTAGCAAGTTACCAACAAAGCAAGGGATTTGAGTCAAACTAATGTACTATTAATTTGAGAGTAGTCAAATCATCATTTCGCTGCAAAGTGGCAAACAAATGAATGAGCACGAGCATAGAATTTTAACATGGTTAGTGCCACTATAAGGTTAGGTTGAGGTGACAAATCTATTTTACCGCGAACCATTCGTTACATTTGCTCCTTCGCCTTTGTATAACAAAATTTTATTATTCTGTCACGTTGGATCCGAAAGAAGCGAACAATAAAATTTGCCTCCTTTGAAAACCAAAGGCGAAGTCCAATACTAGCACCGCCCAGTGAAACCCGACCATTTCTCCCTCTGGTTCCATTTTCTTAAATTAATTTTGGCCTTTTTTGTTTTTGTTTTTATTCATTTCTAGATTTTTTTTCCTTTTTATGTCCAATTTTTTTAACCTATTTTCTGATGCGGCATCCATTTCGCACTACATCAACGCCATTGTGCACTCAAAACATATTAAAAGAAAAAAAAAAAGATATCAGCATTTCCCGTAATTTAAATTTGACAGAATTACGGTACTTTTTATCTGAACTAATTGAACAAGTTTTAAAATCGGTTTTTCCTTTTTCCTTTTGCATTTTTGTCCGTAGAAGAACTGGTTACATATCTGCTCCCTCAATTCCAATTCGAAATTCCGTATTAATACAAGGTTTGCCATTAGGTTATTGACATGCCAAGAGAATTGCTCTATGCGACCATTTCTGTGACATCTTGAATTTTCAGATTTTGTTTTCGATTGAATGAATTAGGCTTTTTGTCGACGTGCACATAGTGCTATTCACTGAGCTGATCACTCATGAAACCGTTAAAAGATTTTAACGCAATACACTTGAGAATTCGACTATGAACCGACTGCTCGACCGTGCTAATCTACAAAGGTCACTATGGCACAGTAAAAAATCGATCGAGACCGGAGATAGGTCGATTGGATAGAAATATGTGATTAGTGTGTGGGTGATTCCACATAATTGCAAAATTTCTGTCAAACAACACTAGATCGATTTTTCTGTCATTTTCGTACCTTATATCCGTATTTGAAATCTCAAAATTTTCACGATAATCGAGAGTCGCTAATGTGTCAAAGATGTACTTTGTGACTCGAAAATAATCAACCATGGGTCAATTGACTAAAAATTCCTAAAAACTATCCGGTAAAAACTAAAATTGTGTCGATTGAAATTAACCGCGAATTTGAACCAAATTTCATAAATTGCATATCATGATTTATTTTAGGAACGTTGACTCATCCTTCGAAGAATTTTTGGCGAGCCCGAGATTTTTACAGAAAATCAATTCAAACGTTATGGAAAAAAGGGAAATTCGGATGGGCCAGATTGAAGGGATTTTTTACTTGTCAAACCGAGCTATTTGGTGAAAGGAAATTGTAGAAATTGTGTGGGCATTTTCAATAAAATTGGACATCGAATTTGGGGAATTTGGTGAAGAAACGGAAGTCTAAGTGGAGAAATTCGGAGCCTAAGATGGGGGTTGGAATTTTGGCTTTAAAATTAGTTTATTTGTGGGTTAATTTTGCAAGAAAGTATTATGGGATTAAGGATATACATGAAGGCTCGGGGGGACAAGGCTTTAATGGTTAGATATTTAGGTTTGACTTTAAGCCCCCCTCCAAGCTTGTCGAAAATGTTGAGCTGCTCTCCCCCTACCCAATCTTCGTGCGTTGGTCTTCTCTTTCCCGGGGGACCAAAACCAATTGCTTCTCCTTTCCTTTTTCACGCGTCCAGCACTCACTGAAGCAGCCACGATCTCCCTCTCCCTTCGTCCATCTCCCCCTCCATTTCTCTACCCTGTGAATGCTGCAAGCCCACCGAAATTCTCAACGCCAGCACTCCTCTATTGACCATCCACCTCATGCCACCACACAGTCTACTAGCAAAAGCCTTCGTCCATCTTTTTTTTCTTTTTTTTTAGGTAAAGGAAGCCTTCATCCATCTTCATGCTCGATCTTTACCCCAATTGCTGCCACTCGTCTATCTTCTTGCCCCATCTTTGACCGACCGTGCCAGCTCCATTTGCATGCGTCTCCTCCCACCGAGTCAACTACAGACTCTAGCGAATCCCCGCTCGAAGTTGCTTCTTCATCTGCTTTCATTGACACTAGCAACACCGCAAAAGCTGTTTTCCTCATGGTTGCTTTTCACATTCAGCCCAAGTCCTACGTCCATTTCAAGCCCAGTGAAGCCCGAAGTTGAGCCCAACAGGCCACACATTCCAACCCGTCTTCAGCCCACGGTTCAGTCCAGAATCAAGCCCGCGCTTTATCAGGCTTGCAAGCCATGTTTGGCTTGATCAGAGTCTCCATTGGTGCCGCCGAAAGTTTGGGTTTCGGCCGTTGTCGTGGTGAACCGGTTTTCACACTAAACTAATGAGTTTATGCACTAAACTCTACTTAGGATGTTAATGACGTTTAAGGGGTGTTTAGTTTAAGTTAATTAGGGATTATGTGGTTAGTTAGATTATATTAGTGATTTAATTAGTTAATTGTGCATGTTAGGTGTTTAGAACGGCTTAGTTAGAAACTAGATAAGTTGTATTATTTATCTAGATAGGTTCGGAAATTTTAAGGGCTGTTTCGGTATTTAATTAGGCATTTCCGGCCTAAGTTATCATTTTTGGCATTTAATGTATTTATTTAATTGATTTTAGAAATTATTTAATTATTAAATATTTTCTAGAAATTAGACCGAGATAGCCGATGACCGAAATTTCGTGTTGATTGCAATGATATGGTTAATTTCTGCAATTGAGTGTTAATTTGTGCAAATTGAGTGCTAATTGGAATTTTGGTCATTTATTCCAAAATTTGTTAATTTCGATATTTATTTAGAAAATCTCGGGTGTCATATTTTAACGTCGAAAATGGTTTTATATACTATATAAAACAGTGAGATTTTAAATTGGAAGATATCACTTTTTTTAGGTCAAGTTGACCGTATACCCACATACGACTATTTTACTATGTATTTCTAATACGAAGAAAATAGGCTAGGTTCACCATTTTAATTGAGGTATTCGAGTGCAATGCACGATGTCCTAGCCAAGATTGAATGGTCATGTGTTGGTTAAGAGAACTCATTCCAAGCTGTTAAGCTGGACGTTATCCCTATATGGGTTGCCCCTGGACAATGGATGCCGGTCGCAGTAAATTCTAGACCTATGCTCCTTCGGGAAAGCCATCTAGTATAGACGTTGCCATGCTCAATGGGATGAGACAACGTCTAGCTACGCTAGAAGATCGCCGAACTGAGAGTAGGTCGTGCTATATGCCGAGATCAAAACTAGGAAC
Source organism: Eucalyptus cladocalyx (assembly GCA_017140615.1). Taxonomy (NCBI): domain Eukaryota; kingdom Viridiplantae; phylum Streptophyta; class Magnoliopsida; order Myrtales; family Myrtaceae; genus Eucalyptus; species Eucalyptus cladocalyx. The sequence continues at coordinate 32,247,506 of CM029523.1, forward strand.
GCATGATTAATTGAGTTCAACGCGCTGGATTATGGGACAAAATTGTGTGGCATGATATGGGACGTGTTATAATGATTTGGCCCTATAATTAGGACCCCTGTGCTTGATTGAAATTGAGTGTGGCATTCCTATTAATGAGCTTAATTGTTGCTCATGTCTTTATGTTGCCTATAATATGATATGTACTGTGACATCCCAAATTTTCAATCCTGTTTTCTACTAAATAAATCAGGCATTTCATTGACGCGCTTATAGGGCTGTTCTCAGAACTGATCACTCTTGAGATAACCAGACTATCTGGGAAAGCCATTAAGGAATTTTAAGGCAATAGACTTAAGAATTCGACCAAGAATCGACTTCTTAACCATGCTCATCTATAGAGGTCATTACGGCACAGTATAAAATCGATTTGAGATCAGAGATATGTCGGTTCGACTAAGATATGTGGCTAATCGTTGGTGACACCACTAAATTGGAAATTTCTCATCGGGTAGCACTAGACTTATTTTCTTATTGTTGTGACGCCCTATGTTCGTATTTAGATTCTCGAGATTTTCACGACAAGCGAGAGTCGCCAATGAGTCAAGTGAGTTTATTGTGGCTCAAAGAAAATCAACCACGGGTCATTTGCACTTAAAATTTTTTGAAAGTTACCCAAAGAGTTTAGATCACGCTAAAAACGCACCAAGTGGAAATTAACTATAAATTCAAGTCTGATTTCAGAAATTGAAAATTATATCATGTCACAATAAATTCTAGGAGTGTTAACTTAATCTCGAGAAGATTTTTATGAAACACGAGATTTTTTGGGAAAAAGTCGTTGCATGATCATTTTTGTGCAGAAAAAGCCGACGATCATTTTATATAGAAAAATTAGAAAGCATGATGGATGTATGGATGAGGAAAAATATTGATTTGATCGATGGATGGTCAATTGAAATTATGAAGGCCATACGAGATTGAATTGAAGATGAAACTATGTCCAATTGAAGCCAAAGCCCCTCAAATTCGTATGCCCCCCTTCCATCAGCCATTTTGGACCAAATCAATGTTGCAAAGAGGGCCTTGGTGGCTCATTGAGAGCCAAGGAAGGTTTGCATGGCCATGGATGGGTCAATGGGACAAAGCATTGGAAGATAAGCAAGTGTGGAGCCCTTGTCTCCTTATCCTTCCAACTCCAACCTCATCTCTTCCTTCTCTCTTTCCCTCATTGCCATCCAAGCCATCTCTCTCTCCCTCCATCCTTGCTATTGGAAGACCACCAGCAGTGAAGGAAGTCACCAGAGTAGCCACACCACTTCCGGACCATTTTCCTCCTCTATTTTCACTTTTGCCGGTTTCTGTTCCAGCTGACCTTTCGCCAAAGATTCGAGTAAAAAATCAACTTCCCGAATAAATAGTGAACGAGCCACCCATCGCTATAACGAGGACATCCAAACCATTCTAAAGAGCCTAATCTCGCCCCAAACGGAGCCGCCAACTGTCCCGTACAGCCATCGCAAGCCACTGATCATCGGTCCATCGGTCCCCAGCCCACCTGCACTATTTCGCATTTTTTGTGAGTTTCTTTCAATTCCGGCCCTTCCTTTACCCATTCCAACCACCAGCACATCCCCATTTGACCCCGGGAGCCACCGGTTGCCAATCACCCACTCGCCGGAGCTCTGATCAACTCGTTTCTTCGCCATTCGGCCGTCAGTTACCTCTCTAAGCCATCCACCAGTTCACTGTCGTCATTCCCTTGCCAAACCAGCTTTTGTTTCTCTGTTTTTCAGCTTAAAATATAGAGGAATTTTGTGGGTTTCCAGCAAGCTTCTAGGCCTGTTTTGAGGTGGTTCCAAACCTCGAAAGTTGGGCCTGTCTTTGGAAAAGTCGAGCCCGTCGCCTCCTCAACGATTTGATCTGATCAAATCTCGAAACAAGTGAGTTTTACTCACTAATCCCTACTTAGTAGACTAATGATGCTTAGGGATTGATTAAATGTAATTAAGTGCAATTAGGTGGATATATTAGATTGGAATAATTAAATTAGGGATTTACCTATGCATGTTAGGCAAATGATTGGTGTAATTAGTGAGCATATAGGCTCGAGTAATTATTGAATGAACCTTGGAATTTTTCCGGGTCCGTTTTGGCTTCCAATTAGACATTACGGGCATAAGTTGGATTTTTAGCATTTATTTAATTAATTTTCGTAATTATTTAATTATTTAATTATTTTTCGAAAATTCAACCAGGATGACCGGTGACCGGAATTTTATGATGATTTTTGTGATGCAGTCAATTTATTTATTTGAGCTTTATTTTGTGCTAAATTGATTTATGAGTGATTTTAGGATTTAATTCCTAAATTAATTAATTTTGGAAATTAATTGGAAAATAACCGGGCATCGGTTGACAGTGCTAAAAATATTTTGGTGGACTATGAAAAATGGTGGGAATTGTGGAAAATAAAATATAATATTTTGGCTAAACCCGGCCGTGTATCCACACACCCATATTTTTATCGAAAATGATAAAAACGTCGAATTAATTTAATGGTTGGGTGTGGTATACTATATCAACCTACGGGTAATATGTTAGCTTAGATTGTGAGCAGTATACTGGTATACTATATCAGCCCACGGGCGATGTGTCAGCTTAGGTTGCAAGCAGTATAACTTATCAGCTTAGGGAGAGCATTAACAATATACTGTATCATCTTATGAGCTCTGATATGTCAGCTTAGTTGTGAGCAATATACTTTATCAGCTTAGGGAGAGCACTATTAGTGTATTATATCAACCTACATGCTCTAATATGTCAGCTTAGATTGTGAGCAGTACATTATTTATCAGCTTAGCGCGAGTTATACTATTTATTATCAGCTTAGGGTGAGCGGGTCCTGATTTGATAGGACATCATAAATAGTATTGAATGTACCAACCGAAGATAGGTCATGATGACATGTAATCGACTGAGTCGATTGATCAATGATTTGATCTGATGTGATAAGTTGATTGATTGAGTGCCTATTTGAACTGACTTGCATGTGGAATCTAAGGCTAAGGTAAGTCCTCTAATCTATGTTGTGCATAGGCAGCCCTTATGGCATATTGGTTTCCTAATCGAGTCTTAGGAAAGTAGAACTCGTTGAGACATAGTCTCACCCTGTTGTGGGACAAAATTTCAGGCCCCTAGATGGCAGCACCTCCACCTCCTCATCCTCCAATGTACTTTGGCATCCCAAAAGAGGTCACAGAGATAGCATACCACTTCCATATACACCCTCACTCGGAAGGACTGGAGTAAGTATTAAGTAATTCGACCATCTAGGTTGACGTGGGTAGAGACGCCCTGAGACCCCACGAGTATCAATCGTGGTATCGTTACTACCACGATGGTCGAAGAGAGGGTCTCGTATCAGAAGATGACGTGCCTCGATATGTACTAGAGGAGGCGTTCGAGGAAGGAAAGTTAGATCCTAAGGGCGGGTCGGTTGTGGATGCTAAGGATCCCAAATTCGACGACCCTAAATCTTCGGTACACTCTAACATGGGCTCCAACTGGAGTACCGAAGAAGGAGTAGACGTCAAAGATGAGGACCCGGATATTGAGTCTGAGGACGAGCCTGTAGAGGAGGAGGAGCCCAAGGACGAGCCGATAGATGAGCCCGAGGATGAGCCTGATGAGGAGCTTGAAGAAGAAGAAGAAGAAGAAGAAGAAGAAGAAGAAGAAGAAGAAGAAGAGGATTCAGAATATGACCCGGATGAGAATTAAGACTCCCATTCTATTTTGCAAACTCTGAGTTTTGATCGGTGTATAGTAGATCAGACTTATGAATAGTATTGTATTATATACTATGTGGTTGACATGCATAAAAGTTTGGTTGTGGTTTTTTAGTTGTGAAAAATACGGCCCTACTTTTCTATCACATTGTTTTATTGTCTAGGGATTTATTTTATGTTTCCGCATGCGTATTAAAATGAAAGGGTCGGCGATGCGTCATAAGACGTCGCTATTAATTGACCATGTAAGAGATGGACATGCGTTTGAGGATCGAGGCGTGACATGTACTGACCTGCAAGGTGGATCTGAGACAAGGTAAGTCTCTATAGTTGTATGATTGTGTGGTTAGAACATCTCTAGGCATATTACCCTCCTAATCGGGGTTTAAAGCATGAACTCACTGAGATTTATATCTCATCCCGTCATGAGCTCAATTCTTTTCAGGACTGTAGGGTGGAGGACCCGGAGCCAAGCTGAGGGGGTTTGAAGTGTAGGTCAAATAGGACAATTCCTTTTTATGAGGCAGTCTTTTGAAGTCTTTTGGTTGTAGACTTTTGTACATAACTCAGTATTTTTATAAAGTATGTTTTGTTTGTGAATTTGTTGTCCTCCTTTTTTATCCCGAAATGGTTACTGTCGGGGATTTGTTATTCGCTTCCACATGTGCAATAAAGTGAAAGAGTCGGCGACTCGTCCTGGAAAGTTGCAAATTTTATCGACCACTGAGGAATGGGCACGCGCTCGAGGTTCGGGGCGTGACAATTTCAGAAAATCATGGCTCAAAAATTTCAATCAAAAAGCATGATATATAGTTTCCAACCTTTTTTTTTTTTTTTTTTATTTTGATATTATGAAGAGCAACGTACTAAACCTAAATTTGATGACAGCTCTTAGAATTTCCTTTGCGAGATTTCAGTGCAAAGACTTCTCTTACTCAGCTAATAAATCTGAAAATTCTCAATATGAAAATAAATATTTATCTGGCATGATCAACACGAAAATATGAGAGAGCAAGCTTGCTTCATGTCACGGGGTGCATTTGAATGCTACCTTCCACGACTGATGATGCTGTATTCTTGGAAAACCGGTTCGGTAGTTATTTTTGTGAGTGAAGTGAATTTTGATGATGGAGTACTATTTCTTGAATTTTTTGTAGCCATTTGATCTCTTATACAACCTAATATTTTAATGATGTTAGTGTTATTAAAAATGTACTACCTTGTGGGATAAAAAATGAGGCGACGGTTGACGTGGTGGGTTATAAGTGCATTTGATGTGTCACTCAGTAAACACCAAGTCAGTTAATAAATAGGAAAAACCCAAATCAAGAACTCAAAGGACTGCTATGAGGGTTTTGTATCAAACTTCTATCTTATTCAAGTCTTCATTCTTTGAACTACTAAGGTTGCCCCAGCCACCCTTCCCCACTTGGAAAGGAGGAGGTGGGGAATTCGATTCCCCACCTTCTCGGGGCTGGGGTGAGCACGCATGAATGAAGAAGCAGGGCTTCGCAACCTACACATAGCTAAGATAGGACCAGATCAAAAGGATAAAGAAAAAAGTCTTCATCGTCCGGATTTCCCTTTATCTTTTTTCTTTTTTCCGACGACTTTAAAGAAGCTCGATTGATCTCTCTTGAGTCACGACTCTCCTTTGCGGCCTTGTCTTCTTCAAAGCATTTTCTTACATGTCGTGAGTCTCACTTGTGCTTGAGCGAAGGCCATGGCACAACTACAAGAGAATAATGAATTGCCACGGCGGAAGTGGTGATTGATGAGGCAGAGAGCAAGGGTGATGGAGTCCATTTTGGACTGCTTTGTTCGGTCCAAAATTCCTTGGGACAAGGATGAACAAAATCATCCATGAATTTGAATGATGGGTTGGGCATAGAATAAGAGTTTAGAGCTTCTAAAGCCATTGACATCTGCGTCAACAACATTATCTTCTTCCAACATCTGCGTAAGCCATGTTATCTCCTACAGCTAGTGCTTGTCCCTTCTCGCTTTGGTCAAGATGACTTTGTTATCTTATGAATTAGAAATTATAAATTAGAAATGAGAAACTGAGTTTGAGTTGGACGGCCTCAACTGAATGCTAGCTGGCCCCAAGTTTATAAAGCACCCGTTATTGGTGCATAGATGGAAGTATTCTTGCATGCTATAATTGCTTGGGATAGTGATCATACGCATCAGGATAACATTAAGAAACATATACATACAAAAAGCTTCCCTAGACATGAATTGTAAATGCTTGAATGTATGTACCAAAATACAATTGTTGATCATGAACAAAATTTAAGAATCTCTATCTCCACCTTCAAGAGATTCCTTTCCCTTAATCATTGCTCCTATGTCTAGTTAAAAATAGCGAAATAAACAAATTACCACGTGAAATGATTGTTCATCAGGTAAATGCATTGATCTTTAATTTTTTTTTTTATCAAAAATAAAGTTGTGTTGTGATCCTCAAAATTCTAATAATACTCTGAGGTGAAAATTGGGAGAATTACCAAAAAAATCTTAAATTTATTGTAATCATGTCAATTCAATCCTAAATCTTTTACAATTATACTAATTCAGTCAATCCATCTAGTTTTGGCTAGCTGGCTGGTGTTGACATAGATGTTGGGTTGTAGCCGTTGTCTACTCAATACTATGTGGCAATTTTTTAATAATATTTTATTTTTAAAAAAATTATTAAAATTTTTTCTTTTTTTTTCCTTTTCTTTTTCTTTTCTTCCTCCTTGGCTTCTTTTCCCACAGTGGCCAATGAGACTCTAGCAAGGGTTGCTTGCCACTAGGTGAGATCGTGAAGCCCTCGCTAGTGGCCCCTAGGCCTTGCTCGGATGTGGGCCACTCGTAGACTTCTTGACAAATCTCTCTCTCTCTCTCTCTCTCTCTCTCTCTCTCTCTCTCTCTCGGGAAAGTCTAAAATGTTGCCAAAAATGGGGTCGACTCATGGTCTTCCGAACGAATATTTTTTTTTTGTCCTACTTTATTCCTACTCTAACTCTCACTCTCAAATTTTTGTATTGCTTCCTTGCCAGGCGTGAGAGTCGAAACCCACACCTAAAACTAAATTGTCACCACCCCAACCCCCCTAAGAATGTGGGGATTCGAACCCCTCACCTCCCCCTTCCATGTTGAAAGAGAGGCCACTAAGGCAAATTCCAGTGGTTTTCCAAAGATTACATCAACAAGAACAAGAGATCACCCTCCTCATCCTCACTCAAATCGAGCTCCTCCTCCACACACTCATCATCTTCTTCTTCTTCACTTCTTCTTCATTGCTCTCGCCATCATCTCCAACTTCCATCGATCCTCCGTCATCTTCCTTGAGATCCATGGATGACCTCTTTAAGACATCAACTTGTCCTCCCTCCACACATAGGCCACCACCATGGCAATGCGATCCTCCAGAATTTCTTGGGTGGAGGTGGCGGTGGTGGGGGTGGACCCTTCAACGAGGACCTAGCACCACGTTCAAGAAAAGATGCGTGTGACCCCGACCATTCACCGTTTAGCTTAGGATTGACCTTTGCCTAGTTCAATATTGGCCTTGCCAATCATAGGTGAGGCATGTTGATACTTATTTTTAGTCAACGCTTAAAAAAAATGAAAAAAAAAAATCAAAATTAAGGTTTTCGATTGAGACGAATGGGCTAAATAGTGTCATTCTTTATTTTTATTTTTTTTTTCCTTTTGCACTGTCACTTTTAAGTGATTTCCTAGTTACTTCCAATAAAAATCTGAAAAGTCAAATGATTGACTTTTTTTGTGGACTTTTTTAGTTACCTCTTTGACCAAAAGTCAACCCCAAGTCAAAAGTTGACTTTTTGCTTAAAAAGATATCAAATGGTTTTAACTTCACTTTAGCAAAGTCAATTTTCAAAAATTTCAAAGTTTTGACTCAAAAATAAACTTTTTAGGAAAAGTCAATTAAAGTTTTGACTTTTGATCAAACCTTTGACTAAAAAAAAGATATATATATATATATCCACAAAATAATTTGTTTAGTGTCAATTTGAATTTTGTGTCAAATTTTGCAAAATTCGATTAAGAACCTTATTTTATATATTTTATATTATTATTTTGGTTTTAGGTTTGAAATTGACCCCAAAAAAAAATCATTTTAGTCATAATTAGGTGTAGCTTCTTTTACAACATTCGTTTTAGGGACTATTTCTAATCCATTCCTTCACTCAATTTTGGGAATTGTCAAATTAAAGGGCGAGTTGCCATTTTGAGCCCTAATTAAGGGATTCGAATCGATCATTCATGAGTTGCAAATAGACATTTGTATTCCACTCATTTTCTTGATATAAATTTAAATCCAAAGTCCATTTTGAGAAATTTAGTTGAGAATTTCCCAATTTGAGGAATTTTGCTCTTTTGAATATAGGAAGACTAGATAATTGAGCTTCAATTGAAGATATTCAAGTGGATCCATTCATTCAAGATTAAGGTCTAATTTCATAAATCTATTTTTGGCTTAAGTCTCGCAGATTCAATTCAAAGTCAATTTGAATGTAATAGGTTATCATAAGCATGAGTAATTAGTTGAATATGTTTACCACGGTATTAATTGAATTCAATTTCAATTAATTCGTGATTTCAAGCGAAGAGTTGCAAAAATTGCCCATTTTGGCTTATAGGTTCAATTAAAGGTACCCATGGCCTAGATGCATCATTTTTCACAATAATCATTCAATTAGGTTAATAAAAAAAACCCATAGATTGCATTTAAGGGGTTTAATTGGTTTAATTTGATTAAAATTAGATAATTTCTCCTCATATTGGATAAATTTTCTTTTCTATAAATTTTGAGCCCACAAGAATTGCCCATCTAAGTATTGGTGTGAACCGATTCGACTGGTCCAATTGGTCGCCGACAAAGCAGGCTAATTTGGCCCTTGGCCGACTAGTTCTAGGTCACCAGCAGCCGGTTCCCAACCCCTCGTCATTCGTATTTTGTCCTCATGCCTTTCCATTTTCCATATTTTGCAAAATGGCTCTTGAATTTTGTAAATTTACGATTTTACCTGTAATTAGGCTCTAATTATGATTCTTGTTTTGAACCTCAAGTTTTGCAAATCAAAGCCATCCGATCAGTTATAGGACATGTTTTGAGTGGGCTTAGCCTTTAATGGATTTAATTTGGCCATTAAATCAAAGTTTTGATCATCGGATTAAACCGATGGTCAAGATTCAACGATTAGGCCTTAGTATAAAAGGTTTTTTCCTCCAAAATGCAAAGGGGCCCCTCATTTGCAGAATACTTTCTCTTTCAAAAACAGAAAACCTCTCTCTCCCCCCTCTCTTCCCACTCTTTTTCTTTCTCCCAAACTAGCCCCTCGCCAGTCCATCACTCGTCGGCCTCACGTCGTCGATCTGCCAATCGCCACCTAGCCCCTCGACGGTCTTCTCCTCATCCTCAATCTTCTAGTGACCGGTGCCTCCTCCAGCAATCGATTGATCGGCTTGAGCCAGTCGCTTGTTCTGCGAGTTGAAGAAAATGGCTACCGAGCCGGTCCAGCGACCTAGATTGACGGCGTGAGCCACACCAATCTCTCCCCAACTTCGTACCTAGCCTCATCACGGTTGGGGATTGGCTGCTCAACCACCAGATTAACTCTGCTAGTCTGTTCTATTCCAACGTATCCAAGGCCGATTCAATTAGGACTAGTTCTATCCAAGGTGAACTGGCGGTCCAACTGGCTCCTAGCCAATTCGTAGGCGATCCGATCCATCCCTCAAAGTTCCGATCACGTTCTGGTGACGTTGATTTTTTCCGATCGCGCTTTGTTTGGAAGGAAAATGCAAAAGCTAGATGTTTTAACCTTGAATCCAATAAGGTAAGCAACGTAACCGATCAGGACTAGTATTCAAGTTTAGATTTATATAATATGCTTAGATCTAAGATTGATGATGTGATTGAATGATCTACTGAAAATTAATGTTCATTGAAGATAAACTTGAGTTTGTTTGAATGTGGGTAGTGTTAATATGCAATTCCGTGCTTCTATTGTATGCTTATTGTTTTGGTTGAGACGAGGTACTATATGAACTTTTCTGACCTCGAACCCTTCTATGTGTAAAAAATAGACTTCCTGAGCTTCAATTTGATAAGTCATGCATCCTGAAAAAATGTCATTTGGTCATCAAAAAATACCTCCGAAATCAGTCGATTCTGCAGTATTTATAGGTAGATTTGAAGTTCTGACTTTGTTTTGATTTTCTATATTATTGTTTTCATACTGATTTCTATGAGCAGAATCTGGAAAAACTTTCTTCACGAGATTTATGCAAAATTGTCTTGAGCATGACATCTAATTTTTTTCAGAATTTTTGAAGATGTTTTGATTAGACAAAATCATCAAAAACCAAACCTAGGTCTATGTACCCTACACCAGATCCGAATTGCATTTGTGTGAAATTGAAGATGTAGATAAGTCAATTTGACTTCACATCCTCTATGAGATTTGTAATGCATGTTTTAAGGATTCTAGAAAGGTAAGATTCATGTGGATTTCTCATCATTTGGTATGTCAATTGCATGTACGAATGTGTGTAGGTTCTGGTGCAATTAGGGTATCTCACAACATGCATTTGTTCTGCTATTTTCGCATAGGTTTGTGCGATCCAAATTAAGCTCCAATGTGTCACATCCGACGTATAAAAAATTTCGTAGGTTTTTTTGCACATCATTAGTTCATTGAAATCAAACATGTTCAGTAATATTCGCATTAGTTTAGGGGCTTATCATGAGCATACTAAAACCCATTCATTATGGTCTCTTAAAGACCAAACTATGCATTAATGCCTTCTCGACATTTGAAGTGTGTGTTATAAGTTTTGCGTCCATATATGGCATGTCATAATTGAACTTTATTTGGTATGTAAACATCATGCATCAATTAGGCTAATTGCAATTGAAGTTCATCGGACATGTCATTCCTAGTTCTAAATCATTTTGCAATATTGATGGATCATGTGATTTCTTTGCATCCCATATAGGGTTAAACGTTTTACCCAAATCATTGTTGCATTCAATCATTCGTAATATGCAGGTTTCATACCATTCATGTATTGTTTAAACGGTCTTTTGAACTATTAAACATATACCATGTTCTGTTTTGTAAATGGCTGATTCACATACCTTCACGAACATCAATTTTTGACCCTCGATTCAACCTTCATTGAACGCCGACCCTTCTAGCAAGTTTTAGGACTCATCTAAATATTTTTAATGCCACTTTTTGCGCGATCTGCTTATCACTTGACCCCGTTCCCTTTTTTTCCAAGTTTGGTTAGAAATCTTACTTAGGTTAAATTCGGAACTCCTGTTTTATCCCTATTTAGTCTGACTTTCGTTATTTTTGTGTGATTTTTCAGTTAGAGATTCTTAAGCCGGACCCTTCACAAACTTTGTTTGTTACTCTTTTGAGTACGTTGTGGTGAAATTTCATATTTTTTAGAGCCCATTTACTAGGTCAAATCTCTGTTGTTGTGTCATGTTGTCCTGTTGTTCTGCTGAATTTCTAATGCGGTTTTGAACTTCTTTGAAATTTTATAAATGTCTATGTGGCTTGTTTCAGAATACTTCCTTCCCCTTGATGTCGTGCACATTGTGTAATTTTCTTGGAACAATTTGTCCATGGGTCCATTGCCAATTGCGTTGATTTTGTTTATCTGTTCTATGACTTCTTATTGTAAATCTTTGTTGTGATTTTTTTTCAAGATCCTTTAGGACAATTTGCATGTTGAAATAGGATTCATCACTTTCATGAAGTTTGCTCCAAGTTTCTCAATCTTCGTTGTTGGAAATTTTTTGAAAAAAACTAAAAAGGTCTTTTATCGGCACTTTTTCCAAAATTGAAGTGAAATGTCGGTTTTCCATGATTTTAATACATGTGATGCTTCCAATATCAATTGTTTAGCATCTCTTGGAACTTCCGATTTGAGGTTGATCCTATTGAAGCTTGGATTGTATTTAAAATGTCTATGACATTTGTTAGTAGTGCAATATGCGCCCTAGACTAGCTTTGGCAAATGAGATCATACCTCACTTTCAACACTTTTTGTCAAAATTTTTCATCCTGATGTTTTAAACACATTCAATGCCTCTTGAGCATCACATGTATCACAAATGCATAATAACATTTCATTTTTAAAGATGCCTATGATTGTGTTTGGCTCCTGTTATCTGAATAAGTGATCCAATGCTAGCTTACTAAAAATTGTTTGATTGTTTGGAAATAAAGTCAATGGGTCTACCTGCATGTTTAATTCCTACTAATGCCTTTGAATTTTATATGTATGTTTAGGTATGGTGTCTATTTCTGTGGGGTAACCTTGGGATTCATTTAGAACATGTCATAGGGACTTATAAGCGTTAGTGACCACACAAGAACACAAATGGTCACTAATAGCTGTAAATCATGAAATTGGATTGAGTAGGTGTCTAAAAGGACCAATGCATGATTTGCAAAGGCCAATCCCGAGATCCCACTTGATCGACTTTGAATCCCGTTTCAACTGCTTGATTCTTTTTTATTGTTTAATAATTGTGGTTGTTTTTGGCATGAGTGGTTGTGTCTTTCCTATTGTATGTAACTTGTCTTAGTTTCTTTAGATTAGGATTAGTATAGGTCCTTGGAGGTGGAGGTCCCTCAAAACTTGAGGACAATGGGAGGTCGATATCCATTCTAACCCAGTTTTGTATTCATTTTTACCCGGTATATGTTTCGGGTCATGTTGCATTGTGTAAACACCTTATGAAGTGCGGGTTTTATTTTTTCCGCTTTATTTTTGCCTATCACCTAGGGTTTCATGTTAGATTTATTGTTTTCCCTATAACAATTCACTTGATTGTTTACTTTCTCTCTCGTCTTTAAATTTCAATTGTTTGCTTTCTTTTTCTTTCTTACAAATAGAAATTGCATGAAAATAGCCATCCATGCATGGTCACTTAGGAAGTTAACAACCCAAAAAAGTAAAAAGAAATGTCTGGACACCTTAGGAAATATGACAAACTATTAGGTACTAAAAGGGTGCTCATAGAAATATTAGCATAATCCGAGTCCCCAAATCTAGAATCTCTAGTTGCGTAAGAATCGAGGAACCACTTTCAACCCTCAATTGGGATTTTTAGCCGACCACAAAGACGAGGCTAGTGGTGACTCTTGTTCTTTTTAGGTTGTTTTAAATAACTAAATAATAAAATCAACCCATTGCAAAGGGTATGGGCCTTGTCAAAGCTCACCATAATTTAGCATACCCACCGTAGAAAGCTCCTAATTGATGAAGTGATATCATTCTTAGGAAATATAGTACTAGTAGAAGGGCTACTATGGTAAAGGTACTCTTAAATTCAATACTCACACCCGACCTCCTCCTTTGAGGTATGTCACCCGTGTGGGTATGAATCGTGACACTTTCCGCTGTCACGTGAGGTATGAGCTTGCTCACAACTATGATCAAGCAAACTCATGAATGGTTTGTCCTAAAAGATAGAGGTGTCAAACGGGTGGGTCGGGTCGGGTTTGGTTCGGGTTATTAATGGGTTGACCCAAATTGACCTATTAATTCATTTATGACCCATTTAAGCCTAATGTAAAATTTTCGACCCATACCCGACCCAACCCATACCCGACCCATACCCGATCCGACCCATATTAATAAAATATTTTCATATTTAACCAAATTTAGGAAAACTTATTCTTATGTTTTTTTTTTTAAAGATTATATAACTAAAAAACTTCCAAACTTATTTCTTATATATTATTTTTTAAATGGTATTACTAAAATATTTTTATACAACACAAATTTAATGGACAATTTTTATAATTTTTAAAATAATTATTTAGAAAAATCAAAATTTTCTTTTTTATTTTTTAAAATTTATTTTTATTTTTTATTTTTATTTTTAAAATATAATTTTCTTTTTTCTTTTTGGTTCTTCTTCTTCTTTGGCCGGCCGTCGACCATGACGACGGCGGCCAACGGCTGGCCACGGGTGAGCTTCGACCTCGCCCAATGCCGGCAAGCTTGAGGCTTGCCGAGATCGGCAAGGTTGGAGCCTCGGCGGATGCCGGCAAGCTCGAGTCTTGCTAGATCGGTGAGGCTCAAGCCTTGCCGGACGTAGACAAGGCCTCTCGCCTTGCCCGGATCCGACGAGCTCGAGGCTCGAGCCTTGCCAAATCTGGCAAGCTCGAGGCTCGCCGGCGTCGAGCGAGCTCGAGCTCGAAACTCGTCGAATCCGGTGAGGCTCGAGCCTCGCCCGACGCCGGCGAGTTTGAGTCTCGCCGGATCCAATGAGCTCGAGGCTCGCCTGGCCGGTCGCCAACCATTGCCGTGCTGGCAACCGGAGGAAGAAGAAAGAAATAAAAGGAAGAAATAAAAGAAAAGAACAGGAAAAGAAAAAATAAAATAAAATAAATAATTATAATTTTGGTATTTATAAAAAAAATGTTTTTGTAAAATTAAAAAGAGAAGAGAGAGTCTCTCTCTTAAGATCCACTTAAAAGTTAAAACCAAACCCATTTAAGACCCACTTAAGATCCACTTAAAAGTTAAAACCAAACCCATTTAAGACCTACTTAAGACCCACTTAAAACTCACTTATCAAAGTAAACCCATTTAACTACTTTTTGTCAAAAACAAATGACCATTTTGACACCTCTACTAAAAGGCAAGGTGATAGCATCTTTGTGGATGTGAACCATGAGGGAGCTCTTATGGTCAAGTATCCATAAACCCAACATTTCCTCTTCTTGGTTCACAAAGTTGGGTTGCGACAAGGCCACCTTCGTTATGTGGCAAGACCATGGTGAGGCTAGCCTTGTGGGCGAAATTGCCTCACCCGTGGCCCCGAGACCTCATCCAAATTTGGGCGAGGCTATCGGTGAGGGCTTCTAGCCCTCACCTATTGGCTGGTGAGTGTCGGCGGAGCCTTGCCAACCACTATAGGAAAAGAAGCCAAGGGAGGAGGAAGAGAAAAAAGAAAAAAGGAAAAAAAAAAAAATATTATTAAAAAATTATCCACATCGACATCGACCGAATGGTCGTTACGGGCATGCGTTCACATTAGCATTGATAGGCAAAATTAGCCGGATGAATTGAATTGGCACAACTATAAAAGGTTTATAACTAATTGATAAAACAAAAGTTTAAAACTAAATTGGCATAATTGCAATCAATTTATAACTTTTTTTGTAATTTCCTAGTTAAAATTATCTCATGACTTATTCTCGTTAAATATAAAACTCTGACGAGTTGGTATTAAGAATATCAACATACCATCACATAAAATTTCAAAAAACTTCAATAAATTCACATGATTAAAATGTGGAAAAAAGAGACTCCACGGGCATCCTATGAAACGTGAAGGATCACATTCTATATAACCGGACGAGACAATCATATACGAGAATTTCTTATATCAAACAATGACAACTGTAGTTGGCTCACTTTATGAGTATTTGGGCATTAATGTCCACTTTTCATCATTGAGGTTAGCATATTCACAACAACTCCTGATGACTATATGCTTTCGCCTTAGGTCCTTCCTCCACTGGTGTCAAGGGTCTGTTTGCTAACTAGCAAAAATAATTAAATCTATTCTTTTATTATCCGAAATAAAATAAATAAAATAAAAGAACATAAATTCGTTTAGTAACTTTCGTATCCCCGAAAATAAAATTATTCATGTGAATAGATTTGGTAAATAATCAAAAAGTTGAAAAAAGTTGCTTCTTTGTTTCTAAGAATAATTTCAAAATCGAGCCAAAATTTTTATTTTTCTCTTTTATTTTCTCTTCATCTTTCTCATGGCCGGTTGTTGGCCATGGTGATGGCCAACGCCTGCCGGGTTTAGGTCCCACTAGTTTGCCAAAGCCTCCCCAAGCCAAGGTGAGGCTTGGCCTTGGCAAGGGTCAACCTCACACTAACTAGGCTAGGTCTAACCTCGCCGATAGCCAGACAAGATCACCCAACCACCAATGAGGCTCAACCTCACCAATGGCCAGTTGAGCCTCAACAAGGCTCGATCTTGCTAGGCTTTGCATTGGCTTGGTGAGGCTCTGGCAAGCTCACTAGACCTTGCATAGCCGGTCGCCGGCCATTGCCATGGCCGACAATTGGCTAGAGAAGAAGAATAGGATGGAAAAGGAAAAAGAAAAAAAGAGAAAAATATAATAAAAGTATTAAAAAAACTAAAAAGAAATTCTAATTCACAAAATAATTTGAGATTTTATCAAATGCCTTTTTTCCCGAAAAAATAAATTTTAAACAGTTACCAAACACTTTTAAATATCAAAAACTATTGAAAAGAATTATTTTTAAGCAAAAATTGTTCCCAAGAGTAGAGGGTTACCAAATATATCCTAAAGATACTCAGTAGACACAACTTCAAGATGTTTCTTAAGAGTAGCCACCATAGAATGCCCACATATAGTTCCCTTAAATTCAGATAAGTAGCATATGCACTTCATTTCTCATTCCTCGTCATTAAAATACATTTCACAATCAATATGCCTTTGTCCCTCGTCAAGTTCAATTTCATGACAAACATCAAAGAAGGAATCGAAACCTTCCACTTAGGTCAGAGTTGGATAACATCACATTTTCATCCTTCTACTCTTCTTGAAATTCTCCCAAAATTGCTATTGCCATGAACACCTTGAAATTGATTGTCGGTGCTGGAATGTGTTATGAAGGGGGCTTTGGAGTTAAAAGAGTCGCTCCTCTTAAGATTTTCTTTTCCACCTTATCCCTTGAGGCATTATCGTCTTGCTTGACAAATTTCTTCAATGTGGCATGGCGATTGACACACCCATGAAAGAAAGAGTTTCTACTTTTCCTTCCTTACAGGAAAGACATTTTCGCCCAAAAACTGACTTTCACGCGAATATGAACTCAACAAAGTCGCTCATTATGTGAGTATGGATTGACCATGATTAGATAGATTACAAATGGACCAAGTGTTTGAATTTCCTGAAGAAGGATCAATTCATACGGGCTTCTTCATGAACTAATCAATCCTTCACGTTACTACATATGTAATATCTTTCATACACCGACAATGAATGAAATTATGCACCGTCGCATCTTAGTTATGGTAATTTGTATGATGTTAACTCGAACTTGACCACTAGCGTGGTAGTAATATTAATTCAGAAAAGTTTCTTAAACGTTATAATTGCTAAATTGTTTTAGAAAATTTTGGTAGTTTTGCTGGTCGTTATATTCTCCCATATTTCGTTATGTCATCGAAATTCCCATTCTCAGAGAATTCTTTTCTCTTAAAAAAAGGTTTTAGCAGTTCTTAATATGCATTTTTTTCCATCCATGGCCAACAGATATCCCTTATATTACCCTTAAACCACGAAAAAAATTCAAAGAAGAAAAAGAAGGTGTGCAGTATCAAACGTTCGGACTGATACTTCTTCAACTTCGAAGCAAAATGGCCGTTCGACGTCTTTCAGCTTCACACGCGAGGACGACAGCCCCTTTCCTCCCTCACCTCGACGGGGCTCTGGCTCAAGTAGGCATCAACGCCTTCATTGACAGCAACGACTTGAGGCCCGGGGCACGAGATCTCGCCCGCGCTCATGAGGGCCATTGAGGAGTCCCGAATCGCCCTCCTTGTCTTCTCTGAGAACCACGCTTCGTCCGGGTGGTGCTTGGACGAGCCGGTGAAGGTAATGGAGTAGAAGAGGCTCGAGGGGACAGCTGGTGTTGCCTGCGTTCCATGGAGTGGAGCGAAGGGAGATTCGAGGAGGGGGGGAGAGAGTCAGAGAGTTATGGCAAGGCATTGGTCTGGTACGAGGAGAAATTGGGAAAGGTGGATTCTGAGAAGGTGAAGAAATGGAGACAAGCCCTAATTGAAGCCGCCCATTTGTCCGGTTGGCATTATTATGTCGATAGGTAATCAGAGTATTCCTGTTCGACCCTGTGGAAGAATTGGTAATTCTCTAATCTGGTTATTATATGATGGCATCGATTAGTGCGTTAGAGTCATGTTTTGGAATGTTACAGAGTGATTGTTTACTTCGTGTCGGTTTTAGTTAGTCCGATGGATCGTATATTGCCAATTATTCCCATTCTCATTGCTACTTTGTTTTGGTGGAAATGAGAACAGGTATCATGACTATAGTAGGACGAGTACCCCTGAGTGTGCCCAAGTATCCCATCAGTATAGGTTGCCGGGTTGAAAATATAAACTCGTTGTTAAGTACAGGCTTGGATGAGGTTCGGATGATAGGAATACGGGGAACTGGGAGGTATAGGAAAAACCACCGTCGCTAAAGCTGTCCATAACAGTATGGCTAGTCAGTTTGGTGGGTGCGGCTTTCTTGCAAATGTTAGAGAAACTTCCAGTAAACCTGATGGCCCAGTTCATTTGCAAAAAGCACTCTTAGCTGAGATATTTTGGAAAGAAAACTTAGCAGTCTTGAGTGTGGATGGAGGTGTTGGTTTGATATGAGATAGATTTTGCTGCAAGAAGATTCTACTTGTGCTTGAATGTGTGGATCATGGGGACCAGTTAGATGATTAGATACAAAGTGAATGGTTTGGAAAAAGGAGAAGGATCATCATTACGACAAGGGATCACCATGTACTAAATTTTTATGGGGCAGATCAGGTACATGAAATTAAAACATTGGATCAAGGTGAAGCTTTTGAACTTCTGCATCCATTTGCTTTTCCAAGAAACTAGATAAAAGACATAAGCAGGGATTTCATAGATAATATTTTGGGCTACGCTAATGGCCTTCACTTAGCAATTGTGTTGTTGGGTCCCTTTTATGTGGTAGAAGTAGAGGGGAATGTGAGAGTACATTAGGTAAATTTGCTGAAAGTCCTAATAAAGATATAAACAATGTTCTGAAGAAAAAGTTTGGTGCGCTGGAAAACAATGAGGAGGACATATTTTTTGACGTTACTTGCTTCTTTAAGAGGAGGGATAGTCATTATGTAACCACAGTTCTTGATGGTTGTGGTTTAAAGACATTAATTGGGATTCAAACTTTAATAGAGAGATCTTTAAAGAACATCCATAATCAGAGAACAGTACAAATGCATGACTCAATTCAGTTGATGGGTCAGGATATCGTGAAACAAGAGTGTTTAGATGACCTTGGGAAATGGAGTAGATTATGGTGCTGCAATGATGTTTTTGAAGTATTTTTGGAGGATATTGTGAGAGCTTCTCATGACACCATTGATAATTTTGTCTTCTTTAATTTACACGCCGTTACCTAATTCGGGTAGTGTAGTAATAATTATTTTCTTTTCCTTGATAGGGAAGCAATGCTGTTAGAGGCAAAGTGCTGGACTTGCCAACACAAGTAGAGCTAGACATCAATCCGAGTGCTTTCACACATATGAGGAGACTGAGATTGCTCCTATTTCTAAATGCACAGCTTAGCGGAGATCCCGTATAACTTCCTAAAGATTTAAGGTGGCTTGAATGGCCTGAATATCCTTTATCAACTCTAAAGTTTGGTGCTAGTCTAAAGAAACTTGTTTGGTTTGATGTGCATAACAGCAGGATTAAAGAATTAGGAGATAACTTAAAAGTACATCATACATGCTTTTATTGTCGGTTTCCATTTTAGGTGCCTTTCATAAAGTGAAATTTATCAAAATCTTGTTCAGCTGTTCTTTTTAATTTCCAGCATTTTAGAAATTTGAAGTTCCTAGTTTTCAGCTGTTGTAAGTCTCTAATTAGTGTTCCAGACTTCTCAAAGGTGCCAAATTTGGAGGCAGTGAACTTAAGTGGGTGCTTGAAGAACCTCAAGGTGCTTCCAAGCAAACCAAAGCTGAAATATCTTTAAAACTTGACGTAACTGGCTGCTCTTGTTGGTAGGTCTGCATTGATATCTATTTGTCTTTTTTCCCCCCTCAAATATAGTATGTTGTTTGTTTTTATGTTGCTCTAGTAGTGACTTGTGGTCTTCACAGGTTTAGAAGTTCCATGGTTGGATCGTTGAAGTCAACTCTTGAAAATAGTAATTAGCAGGAGACTCTAATCAAGCCTAACATATTATGAGAGACAGCAAACCAAGGGGGGAGAGTTTGTGTTTGTATTTGAAAATATGTGAAATTCTTGTTATGTGCCATTTGAGAAGGTAACGCTATTGGAGTTGCGAATATTTTTCCTTTCTGTATACTACTAGAAAGAATGATGTGAACATGACTTTGTTTTCTTAGTAATGAGATATTAGAAATGAGAAACTAAGTTTGAGATGGATGGCCTCAATTGAATGTCAAATGATCCCATGTTTATAATGCATCAATTGTGGGTGCACAGATGGACAAATTCTTGCATGCTAGAATTGCTCGGATGGATGACCTACACATCAGAGATGGTGGGCAGCTTTGTTGAGTAAATGGTACTCAGAGAGGACATGAATCCAAGAAGCTCACTCTCTCTACAAAGAAATGGGTGATGATTCTAAGAATCACATACAGACAAAAGGCTTCTCTAGAAAACAGTCTAGAACATTCTTGTACAATCAAACTTTAGGATTTTGCAAGTCTCAATTGTTGATCACGAACAAAAATTAAGAATCTCTCTCTCTTCACCTATAAGAGATTCCTTTACCTTCAACATCACTCCTTTGTCCCGTGGAAAATAGCTAATTACACAAATCACTATGTAAAATGAATGCTTATTAGTCGAATGTATTGATCAATAATTTTTAATTTTAAAAAGTTGTGTTGTGATCCTCAAAAGATTAATAGTATAATAAGGATGACATTGTCCCATGGTTTAGTCCTGTTAAATAAAAAAAAATTCATGAATTAGTATTAAGAATATAAACATACCATTTTTTTTAAAAAATTCAAACGACTTCATAAATGCACAAGATTAAAATATAGAAAAAGGATACCTCAAAGAATCTTATGAAATGTCTAAGATCAGAAATCTATGTAAAAGAATGTGACAATCATATATGAGAATTTCTTAAATTGAACGAAGATAAGTATGATTGGCTCATGTTGAGTGTTGCGGCATTGATTATCAAGTCCAATCCTCACATAGGTACGAGTTGTCCTAGATGAACATACTTTGACCGTTATTTACAAAGCACAAATGTTGTATAGAATATTCTCAAATAGAAGATTAATTTATGGACGAAAGGACCTTCCCCACATTTAAATAGTTTCTGCTGGAAAAGAAGAAGCTTTTGGTAGATCATGTATGCTAGCCGACAGTGCACTTACCCACTAGTGAGTCATACAAAAACCATTTTAAGAATGAAGATAATTTTTATAATAAAAAGCAAAAACTGTAAGCGTCGAGACTCCATTTTTATTTCCTTTTTGGCTCCATTAACTCCCGAAAACATGAGAGTACCACCAAATAAGAAGTCCATTTTATGATATGAAATAGAGAAAAAGGATATCAATAAATTTACAATTACCATTTTCAAAACTACATCTTTGCTTTTCTTGCTTTTCTTGCGCTTAGTCTGTCGAGCCTTAGTCTTTTGCTTCTTTACTCTATCAATATGACCTATTTTTTATTCCTTCCATTTTGACGTGGGACGCCCTTTATGTCGAGTGATAAGTTGAAATGCAGAATATCGACCTAATTTTTCAGGAACTTTTTTCATGATATGCCATAAGCACCATTGATGCTTAGGATCAGGGAACCGATGCTCAACTGCATTTTGCATTGCCTTGTCCTTGTCTGTGATAGTAGCGAATGGTGCTCGTCCTCCCATCCAAAAGAGACGAGGATTTGAACAACCAAACGAATGTGTTAGTATCCTCATTCACACCCATGAAAGGGGCAAAAGGCATCTCATATTGATTGGTCAAATATATAGTATCAAAGGTTACTACTTGATCAAAACTTTCATATAATGCCCAAGTTCTTGCACCTGCCAAGGAAACATTCTTTAACCTGGGACTATCATCCAGCTCCATCACATAGGTCTAACAAACATTTATGATTGGCTTCACCATCTTCAGTTCCAAGTCTTAACTTTCTTTGCCTTCTCACCAAAGGTAAGATTTTCATTCCCTCCTGCCTCAACAACAGACAAGTTAAAGTTTGTTGATCCTTATACTAGCTGTAGATGCATAGACTTTTTCCATGAAGAGAACATGCAAGGGTTAAGTATTTTACCTTATCATCATCTACGTTTTTCTAGCTCCTCCTGGAGACACCCAATCCCACTTGTTTATGCATCTTTTATCGTTCTCTAATAGATCCTCCACAGAATAAAATAACTCTCATTCCCTCGGTTTTAATCACATTTTCTTCGTCGATTTGATTTTATTTTGTTTCATCACCAGTAGCTTCTGTTTCACATTCTTCTTTATCAAATAGGGTGTCATCATTCCACACTTGTAATGTTGACATGAAATCTTGTGTTCAGTAAAATTATAAAAAGCAAAAAATTCAGTATGACAATTAATTAGAAATATAGATAGACAGAAGATCATAATCCGTGATTTTTCCAAATAAGATATGATGCAATAGTAGTTTATTCGTACAATGCTAAACCGACTCTGTAGCTAATCTATTATAACAACTTGTGCATTCTGAAAATAGAAGCATATGGCGCACGAACTATATGCAGATCAAAGTCCTTTAACCACGTCTTCTATTTAATCAAAATATTATGATTGGTGGATGGAGGAGACAAAAGAGGTACGACCCATCTCAGGCAAGCACAAATTATAGACATAGAGAAAAATTAGTCAAACCGCATAAGATACAACACAAAATGACAAAACCTAATACATATTCAATCAAAAGCATGCTCCTGAATCTTAAAAACCAAAAATTTGTGTTCCAAAAAATTCAAGAGTTAAAGACCTTTTATATATTAAAGCAATCCATGACGTCCATGTGTAGCAGATAATTGGTTTGATATTTTCTATTTCGTTGGAGATGTTTCAAATCAAATAACTGGATAATTTTCACCATTAGATAGATAGATAGATGCTCTGCAAAAAAGTTGATTTACAGGAATTTATTAAATTCCTCTGAAATGTATTTTTTTTATTTAGCTGATGTTATTTACGAATTTCTTCCATATTTCTTATGGCATTAAAATTTATATTTAAATTAGTCTTTTCTATTCAACAAGTTTTTGACCTCTTGATATCAATTTTTCCAAAGCATGGCCAACGTATGTCCCTTATATGACTCTTGAAGATCCAATTATAACATGAACATACAATTAACTCATGTTCAAGTATATTTGGACGCATGAATCATGAAAAAGAAATTCAAAAAAAGTTAACAGGTTGAAAATATTTGAACTAAAACTAAGGATTATGCCACGTAAAATAAACTTTTGTGACCTCCTTGGACCCTCTTGCAGCTATGGAGGCTAATGGCCTACTAAGTCTAGATTTAATTTGGGCTCTCCCAAGCTCATCAATTTGCAATTTATGGTCTAAATTTTTAACACGCAAATCATTTTCATTTATAAGTCGCTACTAATCATTTTGTGGTAGATCGATTTGAAACCAAATAAAATATTAAGAGAAATATTTTACTTCTACGCAACATAAAAAATTAGGATTGTGGATTTGATTATACTAGTTAATCAATTAATACTCTTTCAAAACCAAACCTTATTTAAACCTTTATTTTTATTTTTTTTAAGGATATTTCATGCTTTTTATAGAGAAAGATACTCAAAAACCTTTTCTTTTTTTTTTTACTTTTCCTAATTTGAGAATTTTTTTTCGAAATTCTTTTGAATTTTTTTTCTTTTTTAGATATTTTTTTAAAATATATGTTTTCATAGTTTTTTATTCCGAAATTGGGACTCGGGCTTGGCCTTTGAGCATAGTCTGAATGTGGGCTGCCGCTGGTCTTCAGCTTGGGAGGCCTCACCTATTAAGAGGCTTTTAAAAAACGAACTGGGCTTAATCTTATAGAATTAAGCCCAACTCCAACAAACTGAGCTCGACCCAAAGCTAATATAATGAGCCCAAGCCAGTTAGACGTGCGACCCGGGACCGACCCCGACCCAACCCAGGCCGACTCGACTAGTAGCCCCGCGCGTTCCCCTGCTCCCACGCAACGCCGACGCGGATGGCCGTGGCGACGCCGCTCCTCTCGGCTTGGCCGCACGCTTACTCCGCCGTCGCCTCGGCCAGCCGAAGCCGAGGGCTCGGCTTCCGCCTGGGTCTCCGTTTCCTGGCCGCGCTCGACACCGCCGGCGGGGAGGCCTCGAAACGGCCAAACGGCCGACGCCCACAAGCGCCAAACGTCACCGAGGCGTCTCGACCGGCCGAGATGGTGTCCGGACAACTCGATACCGTCCAAAATAAACAGGCAAAAACTAAGTCTATCTCGGGCATTCCGTAGAACGAGCACGCTGCTGAAACATCGGGTTTTGGCTCCATCGGGACTCAAAGTAAAGACTGAAGCTTTCGCCGAGCAAACAACAACACCACAGCAGCCAAAAGAGGGAGAGACGGGGCCGGAGTCCGCATGAGCCGGGCGGCCGCGAGCTCCGGCCCGACGTACCCAAAACAGGGCAAAAACGGGGCTGGCTTACTGGAGCTGGTTTGAGGACGTCGGCGAGGATCGGCGGATGGCGTACGGGCGCGGTGGCCACCGGAGAAACTCCCCACTCTCGCCCTCATCCTTCGCTTTCTCGATCTCGATCTCCCTCTCTCTCTCATCCCTTGGGCCCCTCCCCTTATAGGGCCAGACGTCCCGTGAGGGAAGAAGAAGAGAAGGAGAGAAGGGAGAGAAAAGGGCCGGGGAGAAAATGAGGAGAACTGGGCCCCGGCCCGGGCGGAGGAAAGAAAGGGGGCTGGGGTCAGGCCCCGCCCCGAGTCCCGTCACGTCTTTCTAATTTTTTAAAATAATAATTTAAAATTTTTAAATTTTTATCTGAAACATAGAAAAATAAAGGGAAAATAAAATAAAAACAAAATTTAGTTGATGCAAATAATATTAATGACTATGTGATGTAAAAATCTTTTCTTGTTAAGGCCAAATTGATCTCTAATATTCTACTCAATTTAATCATAAATATTTAACCAAATTTTAGGTGTCAACAAAAACTTGTTCAATTTTTCAGCTATTTAATCAGCAAGTAGCCTTTGTCCCTTCATGTTCTTAAGATCCATTTTAAAAAAAGGAGCTAAAAAAAATTGATCTTCCCATGTAAAAGCGTGCTTAAAATGATTAAAGAAAAATACCAGTTTATTGTGGTTTATGAACACGTTGTTTCTAAGAAATATTTTAAAAAGTCTTTAGAATATTCATGAAATGACCAAGTAATATATGGTTAAGTGTATTGATGCTTGTTATAAAAAATAATTCTTGACAATGCATAATTTCATCAAAGAAGGCCAGAAAAATCTATGGTCTCTAATTCCTAAGCAGAAGAACACTCCGAACCTTCTGTTAGTTTTTCGTCTGTCTACCAATGAGTTATTCTGAAATGGTGGAAGATAGGGGTGAGCAGCGGTGGAGGTGGAAAATTTACAAATTTTTTTGGCTGGACACGATTGGTTTGTGCAAGAACCGACTCTAGAGGAATGTGCCCAATATGAACTAGAGGACAACAATGAGATTGTATCATCTGAATTAAGGTGGAGGACAAGACATGAAGATACCTAATTTATTAGACATTCTCTTTGGTGTAATTTGTGTGTAGTTGTTATTAGGGCACCGTTACGCGTAATTTTCTTTTTTCAAATTACTTGAAGATATACTTGTCTTTCAATTTGGTTTAATAAAATGAGTGCTTTTCTATAAAAAAAATTCTAAATTAATTTTTTAAATTTGAGAAAAATAGTTTAGTTTTTTTTAATTTTTCATTCGAAGAATTCAAATTAATTTAGAAAAAGAAATGGGCCCAGATCAACCAAGCCGAGAACAGCCCTTTGGCCCCTCCTAGCCGGCACCGCAGAAGGACTAGCACTTTCTTCCACCAGGCCTTTCGCCGTAAGGTTTTTGCAGTTGACGGTGTCCATGCTCCTTAGGACTCGTGGGGTAGGCAACTTTGTTGGGGATAACTGCAGTAATGAATATCACACATGGGCGGCATGGCAGCTAAAATTTCATCAAGATCAAAATTTTCAAGTGGCTTAATTGTCTTGGCAATCCAAGTGAATCTTCGTTCTCTACCACTAGTGCACTTGCAACACATGTCTCCTCGTAGGCTTTTGTTAATCTAGACAAGGATGTTAAAACAACTTCTTCCTTACCTATCATTAATGGTGCAATTGTAATCTATATACCATCCTTCTCGAAGGAGTAAGTGTATCCGTGTCCATCATGAATAGTTCAATGTTAATATTGCCACGATAGTCTAAGTAGCATATGGCACACATCCATTGAAATCACATTATACCATAGTTTGCCATGATATTTATTTACAATAAAAAATTGAATTAATGAAGTTAAAGACCTTTCCTTCATTCTCCTCCCTTAACTATTGTGATCTGTCAGGGTGGGGATGATCTTTCATCGGCAACTTCAACTTCTCGACCATTATAGCTGCTACAACATTCTTGCAATCTCCTCCATCCATAATACAATCACAAGCCTTGCCATGTGATGTGCACTTTGCAAGGAAAATATTGTGGTGCCCTGTGTTGGTCACCTCTCTCCGACTTGTCTTTCTCTTTCAAGCTAGCATAGATCGCCTCCTTCACCAACATACTCATACACGCATCTCTCTCTCTCTCTCTCCCCCTCGCATGTGCATACGAATCACAAATTATAATAAAAAATTTCACAAACTTATTAATAGAAAAATAATCCGTGATTTGCAGGAAAAAAAAAGTCATTAAGTTTAATTTTCTGATTTTACATCAAAATCCACACAATTTCACTGATAAGAGCAAACTATTGAACATGAATTTAGTGGGTCAACATTTAGGATCCTTATCATCTCACCAAATATCTGGAATTGATGGAAGAGAGAGTGATGATCAAGCTACTTGTGATATTGGACAGCTGCGTTTGATTCGGCTTTTCCAAGTAGCTTTGGAGAAAGCAATTTAGCCTAAAGGGCTTTGAAAAAAAAATGCAAAAACTGTTTAGTAAACTTCACTTTGAGAAGTAATTTTGAGACAACTGTTGTTTGGTAGAAAACACATTTGAAAAGCCCATGTGAATGATTAATTTAAAATTTAAAATTTTTATTTGTTTAAAATTGAAAACATTAATGTTCGCAACTTTTTAAATTTAAATTTTGACAACAATGTTGAAAATATAATGTAAAATTTTTTTTTTGAAAAATAAAATTTCTCTGTTTTGGCTCAAAAAATTTCAAATGGAAAAATTTACATCAAAATGGTCTATTTCTCAATCAAAAAAAGAATACTTTCATTGCAATAAACATATTAAAATATGCCCCTAGAAAAGAAAATTATTATCCTTAAAAATTACAAATATTCTTAAGTATTTCATAAGCTCATGGCTATTTGATCATATATGTGCCATATCATAAGTTGCATCATTATTTGGAGCATTACCCTCCTCATTTACATCATCAACAATTGTGCACCTTACTTTGACAAGTAAATTCCAATTCGGATGAAATAATGAGGGAATAAAAGAAATTACGGGGATTTGTATCTGTCAATTTTCATTGAGTAGGCACAGAACCAAACTTCCCCAATTTTTTGTTTGTATCCAAGTTCATGGCACCACTTTGCCACAAGAAACGATCTATGTAGCTGAAGCAAAATAAAAATGAATTTGCAGATGTCTCTCAAGTCATCATCTCAAAAGATCCTCACCCATCTGAAATAATGGACATGAACCAAAATAAGCTTTCATTATGCGTTACCACAAGAAGAGCAAAAATGCACGCTTGTTTTAAGTGACTTCTCAACATATTACAATCATTAACTATGGACAACAACAAATGATAAATTTATCTTTGCAGTTGCCCTAAAAGAAAGGCAAACCTTTGCTTGATGCTTCTTGTTAGCCTCATATCATGGACAAACAAAAAGCCATTCACGGTGATGAAAGCGGAGTAGCTTGTGCATCAAATTCAAGAGCATCTGTACCGTGCACTGCAAAGAGATCAACTTGAATCTCAAGCTCATGAACATATTGTGCGGAATATGTCCAGATGACAATAGTTTATCATTGCTGGCAATCAACTAGAGACTTCACTGGAGTTCCTCTTGCTCAAGCCTCATAAATCATCACGGTTAGGCTGCTCACAAAGGCACATCAAAGGATTTGCACATAAGTAATCCTCCTCCTTGGGCTCATCAACAATAACTCTATAACTCTATGATGACTTGGTTGTGACATCTTCTCATGTGCTAGATGTACAGCAACTTCAAAATTATCATATGAAAGTGTCCCATACTGATGCAAATCCAGTAAAGCTACAAGCCTTTAATGATCTAAGAGAAGGGTTCTCTTAAATCCAAAATATTTACAAAGAATGTCACAAATTGCACACAGCTTTTTGAAGGCAAATGGTATAGGCCTAATTAATTTGACTTGTTCTTCCAAGGGAAATAATGGAAGAACATCAATCAAGTTAACACACAAATAAACAATCTCAAAGGTCCTAAGATAGGATTGCAATCAACAATTAACCAATCGGTTAACATCCCCTTCTCACATTCAATCAGGACAAATCCACTGCAATCGACAATTGACCATATGTGATCTCTCAGTACATACTCAAAACATTACAAACAAAAATCAATTCTTTGTTGCAACCCGTAAAAAGACATATAAGAATCATGTTGGTGACAGGAAAAAAAAAATCATCATGAGCAGCACTAGTGGCGCTTCAGAAGATTTCCATTTCGTGCATGTGATTTTTTCAGGCTTCAATGAGATTGATATTTAGCAGGTTTGATACCACTAGTTCGGCATTTAACGCATTGATATAATAGTGTTCTAACGAACTCGTAGGCTGTCAACACGAAGCCATAGCTGAAATTCAACCATTATTTTAGATTCGATCGCCACACCAACATAATAATCAAACATGCAGACAACACAAGTCGCAGACTGTGCAAACAAAACCCCAATTAAAAAGCAGTCGAACATTAAATACATAGAGCACGAGACACGAGCCAGCGATCAACAGCCAAGCATCTGGAATTAAAGAAACAAATGACAACTGCGAATTACCCACAACGCGTTGGAGGAGCAACAATGGCGAGTCCGCTAGCAGAAAGTGCCTGGCCTGCCATTGCTCCATCAACTTGAACTAATCGAATTCTCTCTGGTTGCCTCGGTCATCAACCTCTCCAACAATCATCACCACATCAATCACCGCGATGAGAACCATCAGGCAAAGGAGAGACGAAGAAGAAGCCATTGATGGAGAGAGACACTAAGATAGAGAGTGAAGCGGGCGCAACTGATTCACATAATGCACGGGGGTAGATCTAGGGTGAGCAAATTGAAAAGGGTGAGCAAAGCGGAGCGAACGAAGTGCAGGGTCGAGCGGGGAGGGAGCGGAGCGAAGAAGGCAGTGTTTGTAGATCTAGGCTTTTAATTCTTTCAAAAGGGGGCAAATTTGGATTTTTAGTTAGGTTTTAAGGGCAAAATAAGCAACTCACTAATTTTCATTAAATCAGCCTTTCAGTATTCCAAAAATGCCGAAAATCGAAACAAGTCTCCACTTGCCTTGAACTTTTAGCATTTCCAATGACACACTTTCACTTGAAAGCTCTTTGGGATGTTGCCAAATAACCCAATATTTTCTCAAGAGGTTTTGGAGATTGAAAACCCTTCGAGAAGACTGAACTGAATGCACCCAAAATATATTCTAGATAATCGACTATAAATGATTTATTATCTTTTAAATAACAACTCTCAGTTCCCTACCATGTAAAGAATCGCAAAAGTGACTTTGATTATTCTCCCTTTCAACATTTCCATTACAAATTTCCAGCTGCAAACCCATAAAGATCACAAAATTGAAATAAACCTTCCTCGAGGTTTTGAATCATTACACACTTGTTT
This sequence comes from Eucalyptus cladocalyx, assembly GCA_017140615.1. NCBI lineage: Eukaryota > Viridiplantae > Streptophyta > Magnoliopsida > Myrtales > Myrtaceae > Eucalyptus > Eucalyptus cladocalyx. Next base: position 32,277,233 of record CM029523.1, read on the forward strand.
TTTTCTCTTTGGACAAAACCCCCTTTCTCTCAGTTTCCCATGTCTTTGGCGACTTGTAGAGTAGGCCGAATTCTCCTTTCATGACCATTGTAGATGGTAACGATGCCCCTTGAATGATTATTCGAAAAAATAATAGGCCGGCTTCTTCTTTCATGACCCTTGTAGACGGTACCAATGCTCCTTCCCAGTGAAGGATTATTGGGAAAAAAATAATAGGCCGACTTCTTCTATTATGACACCTTAGGGCTATCCGTGGTGAAAATTTTGACCCTGAAGCACTTCTTGAGGGCAGTAAGTTCGAACCATATTATTCACGGGTCTCATATATTTTTGTGTGATGACCAGAGTAAGGGAATTAGACAACCAGTCGAGGCAATTATGAACCCTGATGTTCAGAAAAGGAGACACTTGAAAAAAGAAATTCACACCGATTCCCAAATTTAGCATCATTTATTTTTAATTAGAACACTACGAAAGGACCGAAAATGAACACGTCACTCAAATAATTTTTTTTTCCGACCAAAAAAAAAAAGTTGCGCTCTGATTCTTTTTGTCAAAGAGATGAGAATAAGTTTGAAGGCTTTGTATTATTAGTTGTAGCTTTTGTCACCATTGCCATAGCCTTCTACTTCCAATCTCAAAATTCTCCAGAGCCAAGCAGTTCAGAAGGCGATCTCATCTCATTAAGTAAGGCCTCTGGATTGCGAGGATACATGGGGCACAACTGCACTTCAAAATCTGCAATTAGTGTAGCACCATCACACTCATCAAAGGTAATCAAACGTTTCCAGTTGTACACTAAACATCCATGCAATTGGCGTAACCAACCAAAATATATCAATTCTTGTCAAAACATGTTGATACGTCCCCCCTTCCTTTGCCCAGCCCTACTCACTCAGTGCAACCTCTGTGCAGGATATACTGCAAATATATGTGGTTTTGAGATGCTTTTGGTAGCTTACTTTGGACATTAACTAGAGCAAGCTGCATTGTGAGTTGTTATTACAGGGATTGACGGTTCGTTTGATGCGAATTTTCAAGAAATCCAAACCAAACATAAAAAGTGAATAGCTGAACTGAACCGAATTGCGACCCAAATCAGATATGAAAACTCGGTTTGATTTGGTTTTCCGGTTTTCCGTTTTTTACCTTATTTACGATAACTAAATTGAATAATAAATAAGAAAAAAGAGAAATTTTAAGTTGGGCGTTCAGTTTTTGTTAAAAATTTCGATTTAAATTGGTTAATTGAACCAGGAAAAAAAAAAAAGTTATTTTTTCGTTATTCGAATCGAATTGAAATGCATGAAATTTCAATTTGGTTCAATTAGCTTTCGACTTTGATTTGATCCGAAACCCTTAGTTGTTATTTCCCCCGGTTTATTTTATGGCCGTCTGCGAGGACAACGAAAATGATCTTTTTCTTATCCTCTGCTACGCGGAGAAATTCTAGTGAAGACCCACAATTGATTTTGCTACGTGCTTTGAATAATTTATAATTTTGGGCAAATATTAAAAAAAAAAAATCAGTTTTCGGTTTTTCGTAAATCAAAATTGAATGGAAAATTAACTCGCGGTTGTTTCTAGAAAAATATTGAAGAGGAAAAAGCATCACATTCTATATTCTAATGCCGTCGTCGTCCTCTCCTTCTTCTTCCGAAGCAGGATGGCTGTCCGACGTCTTCCTCCGGTTCAGAGGCGAGGACGTCCGCCCCAGCTTCCTCCATTCACGGCGGCATCGACGCCTTCATTGATGGCGAGGGCTCAAGGCCCGGGGTGCGAGATCTCGTCAGGCGCTGACGAAGGCCGTCGAGGAGACGCGGATCGCCGTGGTCGTCTTCTCCGAGGACCACGCTTCGTCTCGATGGTGCTTGGACGAGCTGCTGAAGGAAGGTAATGGAGTGGAAGAGGCTCAAGGGGACAGCTGGTGTTGCCCCTGTTCTACGGGGTGGAGCCGAGGGAGATTTGATGGCAGAGAGACGGAGAGGGTTATGGCAAGGCATTGGCCAATCGCCGATTTTTTCAGGAGGCATTACTATGACCATGGATAATCACAGTATTCCTGTTCAACCCTGTAAAAGATATAGGATTCACTAATCTGTTGATACTTGATGGGATCGATTAGTGCGTTAAGAATCTTGCTTTGGAATGTCACGGAGTCATTGTTTCCTTCGTGTTGGTTTTTATTTAGTTCAATGGATCATACATTGCCATTAATTCCCACTCCCTTTGCTACTTTGTTTTGGCAGAGATGAGATCAAGTTCATCGAGGGTGTTGTCAGATAGATCTCGACTATAGTAGGACGAGTACCCTTGAGTGTTGCCAAGCATCCAGTCGGTGCAGGTTGCCAGGTAGAGAAAGTAAGATCATTGTTAGGTACGGGCTTGGATGAGGTTCGGATGATAGGAATATGGGGAGCATGAGGTAGAGGGAAGAGCACTATCACTAAAGCTATCTATAACAGTGTCGCTAGTCAGTTTGGTGGGTGTGGCTTTCTTGCAAATGTTAGAGAAACTTCCCGTAAACCTGATGGCTTGGTTCATTTACAAAATGCACTCATATCCGAGATTTTTTGGAAAGAAAATTTAGTGGTCTTCAGTGTAGATGGAGGCGTTAAGCTGATACGAGATAGACTTTGTTGCATGAAGATTCTACTTGTGCCTGATGATATGGATCATGGGGACCAGTTGAATGCGTTAGCTAGAGAATGTGAATGGTTTGGAAAAGGGAGCAAGATCATTATTACAACAAGAGATAAACACGTACTAACTTCTCATGGGATAGATCAAGTATATGACGTTAAATCATTAGATCAAGGTGAAGCTTTTGAACTTCTGAGTTCATATGCTTTTCCAAGAAACCATATGGAAGACATACATTGTGATCTCATACGTAATATTTTGGGCTAGGCTAATGGCCATCCCTTAGCGGTTGTGGTCTTGGGTCCCTTTTTATGTGGTAGAAGCAGGGGGAATGGGAGAGTACATTGGGTAAACTTGCCAAAAGCCAAAGATATAAACAGTGTTCTGAAGATAAGTTTTGATACATTGGAGGACAATGAGAATGATATTTTTCTTGACATTGCTTGCTTATTTAAAGGGAGGGATAGTGATTATGTAACCAGAGTTCTTGACAGTTGTGGTTTAAAGACATTAATTGGGATTCAAACTTTAATAGAGATATCTTTAATAAACGTTGAGAATCAGAGAACAGTACAAATGTATGACTTGATGTGGCTAATGGGTTAGGATATTGTGAAACAAGATTGTCCAGATGACCCTGGGAAATGGAGTAGATTATGGTGCTACGATGATGTTTTTGAAGTATTTTTGGAGGATATTGTGAGAGCTTCTCAAGAAATTGTTTATAATCTTGTCTTCTTTAATTTACACACTATTCCCTAATTCGGATTGGGTAATAATGATTATTTTGTTTTCCTAGATAGGGAACCAATGTTGTTAGAGGCATAATGCTGGATTTACCAACACAAGAAGAGCTAGACATCAATCCCAGTGCTTTCAATATATGAGGAGACCGAGATTGCTCCTAGTCCTGAATGCACAGCTTAGCAGAGGTCCCATATGTCTTCTAAAAGATTTAAGGTGGCTTGAATGGCCTGAATATCCTTTATCAACTTTGAAGGTTAATGCTGGTTTAAAGAAACTTGTTTGGTTCGATGTGCATAATAGCCAGATTAAAGGATTATGAGATAACTTAGAGGTACATCATACATTCTTTTATTGATGGTTTTCATTTCGTACCTTTCACAAAGTGAAAATTTATCAAAACCTTGTTTGGCTATTCTTTTTAATTTGCAGCATTTTAGGAATTTGAAGTTCCTAATTCACAGTTGCTGTAAGTCTCTGATTAGTGTTCTGGACATCTCAGAGGTGCCAAATTTGGAGACAATGAACTTAGGTAGGTGCTCGAAACTCAAGGAGCTTCCAAGCAAATTGAATCTGAAATATCTTCAAAACTTGATGATCTGGCTGCTTTAAGCTTGATAAATTTCCTGATATTAAGGACATGGAGAGATTAACAAAACTTCATATATCTCTTACATCCATTAAATAACTTCCCGCGTCAATTGGAAACCTTATCTCTGTTGAGGATTGTGGAAAAGTCTTATCATTCTTCCTAGTAGCATTGATGAGATGCAAAGTCTAGAGCACCTTTCTCTTGAAGGTTTGTTCACTATTTAGCTTGTTTCTAGGGAGCAGTGAGAGCTTCGATCTCCCTAATGGTGGACTTGGATTCCAAATTTGGTCTCCCTGAAGCTTAGTGGGTGCAAACTGTCAGAGGAGGAATTCCTTCGGTCTTACCTGCTTCTCTTCTGTAAATATTTTGCATCTCTATGGAAATAATTTTGTTAGTCTTTCTACAGGCATTATCAAGTTTGAGGAGTTGATGGTCCATTAAAAATTAGATGATTGTAAGCAGCTATAGGAGATCTTGGAGCTTCCACCAGACATTTTCACCCTTGAAGCAAATGGCTGCAATGCATTGTCCAGATTTCCAAAATTGCATATTCAGTGCATTCAGTCCTCCATGTCAGTGTATATTCGCTTAGATTCTTGTCATGGATTGGTTCATGAAGGTATCGACCTGGCTAACATTACACATGTGCATGAGTTGATGTGATTTCTGATTTAATAGATTTGCTATAGCCGAATGTTGGTGAGATGGGTCACTACATGGATACTATATTTCCTTGAAGAGAGATAGCATGTTGGTTTATCCAAAGTCAAGAGCGTTCTGTCTCTTTCTGGGTACCCCGAGATTTGCCTGGGAATAACCTTGGGCTTTGTGTGTTGCTTTTGGATTGGAGGAAGGAAAAGAGGCTAGTTTTTTGTTTGAGGTTCAGGTATTGGCGAATCATGTTCATAGTAATTATGATACAAGAACATTCTCTTTTTACAGTTTGATTACTTGTGGTTTAAATATGTTACACGCCATTCATTTGATGAGCTGGATGAGATGCTAGAGACCGAGTGGAGTCTTTCTAGGTTTCATTTGAAGTATTAGAAGCAACACTAAGAAGGTGTAGGTTTGGCTTTATATGCAAGCAAGCAAAGAGTGACCTAAGGAAGCACCTCAAGCTTTTAAAGATAATCTCAATTGTCAAATATATTCTTGATTCGTGGCAAAAAGGTCCACTTCTGGATTTCAATTAATTTGAGTATTTGATGTAATGCTTACTATAACTTGTCGCATTTTCTAAATGATTTCTCGCACTCTGCTTTCAGCAACTTTAGCACTAGTGCTGTTCCCTGGCAAGAATGACCCTCTTGTCCATTTTCTGATTTTTTTTATGGATATGTGATGACCACAGTGACTGTCACCTCAAGCAACTTCATCATGGTTTGTGACAAAAGATGGATGGATGGGACATCTGTTGATTTTGGTTAGTGCTAACCCCAAGTTGTGGAAATAGAATTGTGAGGGACTGCTTTGTAGATGTCCAAAATTATACATATGGACCATTTATATTTTTTAGCAGCTGCAAATTCGAAATTTTATAGCTGAGTTTTGCTTTAGGCAGGTGGGAGTAGCCCAAATGCTGAGATGTAAATGGATATTGAAAATAGTCATGTGGATCTTGCCTTTTTGCCTCAATGTAAATATTGCTGAGATTTGTATTGCTCCTTGCACTTTCCTCCTGTGGATCCTATAATTTTTTCAATATTGCTTATTGCGTCACAATACGAAGTATCAATGTCAAAACATAAGGATAGTGAAGTTCTTACTGAAGTTCTAGCTCTTTGCTCTCTCTTTTATGTTTATGCGTCCATTAATCTCTCTAAGTTTCCCCCTTTTATCCTAGTTGGAATGCTTATTATGCAAGATTGTAAAAGCAATACAATTGATGTGAAGGTTAGCTTTTCCAAGTTTCTCAGATGTAGCTCTTCTGCATTTAACCAAACTAAGCTAGCAGGTATTAATTTTACTCTTCTGCAGAGCTTTTTGGTTGTTCTATCTCTATAAAAGGTTGAACAAGTAAATAGTTCCATTATATATATATATTTTTGGTAAAGGTAATAGTTCCATATGTTTTATGCTACAAGTATCGATTGTTGGAAATCTCTTCGCCTTTTAAGAAATCCATGGTTTGTTTACCTTTGAATGCTAAGAGACATATACCTTTTTATTTTTCAAAATGGTATTTCGCTGTGCATCCAAATGATTGCCCCTCTATTTGCCATTTTCTTGCCTTGTTTTTGTTTTTGTTTTTGTGACAAAGGGTGGCATTACTTATGTTAGAGGATATCCTATGAAAGTAAGAGGCATCTAGAACAAAGTTGACATTTCAGTTGCATTTGCAAGTTAGATTCCTATGTAGAATCCCATCAATGTTTGTATCTGAGTTCTTTCAATTTTTATGATTACTCTATGTGTCATGAAGTTTGAGCTATAATGCCATTGAGTGTCCTCTCACATTGCCTTAAAGTTTTATTACTGAGGTTTTGCAAATTGATTCAACATCTTGCGTTCTAATTTGTCTAATTATCTTAGTTGGCATGCCATCCTAGTATTGGCACATACAACTCAAACTGAGAAAGGTGAAGGGCCATGACTAGCAAAAAGGGCACATTCTAGTGTTCTTGTAGATGGTGGGAATTATGGGGGCCCAAGAGGGAGTGTGCTCAAATCTGTATTTGTCAGTTCTACATTTGTAAAAAATTTGGCCAAACTCGTTCAAGTTCAGTAGCCAGGTTATAAAACAATGCTTACGATTACATGGGTTATGCCAAATACATTTATGCCAATTGACAAGCTGCTTCTCTCTAATTGCATTCCATTTGCAAGCAGAATTATATCTTCCATCAGAGCAGCAATGGCAGGATGCAAGAAAAGGGATCCTGCATAAAGTAGCCATCACTTGCAGCAAGTCGTCAGATCTTGAATCCATGCTTCCCAAACAACTGCTGATTAAAATCAAGAGATGGACCTGAACCATAGACAATTTCTTGTTAGATATTTATCAAGCAAATGACCATAAGATGCCACAATCAAACCATAAGAAAAATGCACTCCCCTACTCAACGTGTACTTCATTAGCTGCCTGGCTATTTTACACAGCTTCAACACTTAATTCAGCAATAGGACTCAAAGCCCAACTTTAAAGATCAGAAGCTCTTCCCTTTTTGTTTATGAATTTTAATCCAAGATGTTCAAAAGTAATTGGATTTCAAGAAAATGCTCAAATTATACATGAGGATACAAGCATTATTCCATTCCAATAATATCATTTAATCCCAAGCATACTTGCTTCTTAGGTAGACAGACCTTTTGCCCCATGCACAGTAGAGCTTTTCCAAAAGAAAGCATCACGCTTTGCGTGTTTTGTTCTATTAGTTCTCTTGGGCAGGATGAAAATATTGCGGTAGTAGTTCACAATTATAGAGTAAGTAATAAGTCGTAATTGACTAGCATGATAAATTCATTCCAATGACCCGATTCGAGTCAACAACTATTAAGTAGTTAGGAGTAGTAAATTCATTGAAGTGAAATTTACCCTTATAGCTCCACACCAACAATTATAGGGTAGCTAGGAATAGTAATTACACCTTTCCTCCCAAGTTGATGGGGCCCACCTACCCATCAAAATCAACTTTATCTTTTTTCTTTCCACAGCGAAGTTGCATGGAGGCGTGAGGCGAAGTTGCGTGGAGGGAACCTAGCACGAAAGTGATGAGCTACTCCTAGAACTTTTGCTCTAGATATGAACATGTTGAAGGAACAAGGTGCTGGGGCCCACCTGCCCAACTTTATCTTTTTTCTTTCCACAGCGAAGTTGCATGGAGGCGTGCGGTGAAGTTGCGTGGAGGAACCTAGCACGAAAGTGATGAGCTATTCCTAGAACTTTTGCTCTAGATATGAACATGTTGAAGGAACAATGTGGTGGGGTCCACTTGCCCAACTTTATCTTTTTTCTTTTCACAGCGAAGTTGCATGGAGGCGTGCGGCGAAGTTGCGTGGGAGAAAATATTGGGTACGTCTGGTGCTCCAGCGTGGCAAACAAGAAGGTGGTAGGAAGACGACACGTGTACTCGTGGGGCCCACAATCCGGACAGACTGAACAGGACTTGAGTGAGGCGCCATTTCGAAAAATTTTCGCTCCTGTAGCTGCAGCAAAAGGACGACAGACCCTCTTTACTTTCTTCACACCTCTCCACTCCTTCCGCAAATTCAAAATTTCAAGTCTCCTCTCTCTCTCCGGCGCTTGCTCGCTCTCTCCGGCGCTCGTGCTCGTGCTATATTTGAGCCGACGTCGCTGGCAAGGTTCTTGCTCCCGTCGACGTCCGCCGCAAGCTCGCTCGACCTCACCTCCATCTTCACCGTCACTCTCGGCCTCTCCCTCGCTCCCTCCTTCGATCTTCCCCCTGCCCAGCGCTGCCCCTCTGTGGATCACGCTCACAGCCGTGTCGTTCGAGAACTTGAACCCCCCGAAGTTGGTGTTCCGGAGGATGGCCTCCCCAACCGGCGACGCGGTCGAGGGAGCTGAGAAGGAGGCCGCGGTGAAGTAGTTGAGGGACTTGACGTCGACGCAGCGAAGCCTGAGCTCGGGGTTCTTGACACGGACGATGAGGGCGAACCCGAGGAAGGCGGCGCGGAGGATGACGATCGGGGCGAGGGCGTAGACGAAGCACTTGCTGCTGCTGCGCCTCTGGTTGCGGCGAGGCGGCGGCTTCGCGAAGTGGGTGAGCTCCACGTCGTCGCTCCGGAGGGCACGATAGGGTTGGTCGGATCTTCTTTAGGCATCGCGAAAGTCGGAGTTCAAGTAAATGCGAGAGAGCACGGGTCATTGTTCTTGATGGTGGTGCTTTCGCTTTTCTTTTTGGGTTTGCCGGATGATTGTAATCGTGTTCATATTATTCAAGATCATGAATAGAGAGCTTTTAAATACTATATTTGGTCTCTCTTCCTCTCTAAACCTTTTTCTTGCTGCTTCTCGTTCTTTTTCAATCTATATTTGGGATAGCAGATTGGATCATTTGTCTCCGGAGATCATTTCCCGTCAATTTCGCTCAAGGGTCAATCTTTATCAGCAGAGGAGGTGTCCAGATTGATGCAAATAAAGGGTCAATCTGAGTCTTTGGGTTGTTCCATGGATTACTTAACCCACAGGGCCAAAAACGTGGATGTATCATCCTAGAAAGCCCCCTGGAGAAAATGACATAAAACACCTACTAGTCCATCCTTCTGTTGACTTAAAAGAATGTGCCATGGTCCTTAAAACAAGTAACCATGCTTTTGGAAACATATAATTAGCAATCCAGAGTTGTTTTGCTTTCCCATGGTTGAATTCATTTAGATTGGAACATAAAAATTTAGTAGGGGTGACTTGATTAGGCCAATCTCAAACTTTACCTATCCGAGATAGAAAATGTTAATCAAGCATCCACATGTTTTTCCTCGCTTTCACCACCAGAATGTATTGGATTGGCTCCAAACCATTTCAATCTGGTCGGCATCTTCTAAGAGAGAATGCAGAAATTTCTGGAAGCCCAAATCCAGCTTGATGCACAACAGGGACGCTAAAAATCATTGTTTATGTAGGGACATGCCTCTACAAACAGAGAATGCCAGTCTAAAAAATTGTGGGCGATCTTCTCTGTTGTTTATTTTGTGTGGACTGATGTTTTTAAAAGACACAGTGGGCTGCAATTCAAGCGCTTGCTAAGCAGAACAAAGGTCAACTTGAAGAAGTTGGTTGTGGAAATTGGGACTAGAAATGTCAGCCACGTAATTGTCCTATTATGAATATTTTAGCCATATGCGTTAAACTTGTAATTTTGTGGGTAGTTCTCAACCAAACTGACGTATATCACATATATCTAATATTTGGTTTTAAACCAAATTACTGTTCAGATTCCCCCATATGTGCACGTTATGTTGGTGTTCATAAACACTGGAATTTTCTGGAGAGACAAATCCTTCAAGAGGTGAAGTTGAACAAGGGGGCGGTAGCAAAGGAGGAAACTCCCGACAGAGGAAAAACTGTTCCTATGGTTGATGGAAGAGGCGCAAGGCCGCTCGATGTGCTTTGGTTTCTGAAGCCTTGCACTCTGTCAAGTTGACACTTGAAATTTCGAGTGAGTGACTACCCATCTGCTCTTCTTCCTCCACCCTCCTCTGCCGTCGATCTTGCCTCGGGCTTTAGCACCTTCTTATGCCGCCTCGAACGCCCTGCGCGGGTCATCACCGGCGGAGGTTCAAAGAGCGATAGTGACAGAGCAGCACAGCACAGACCCACTCAGACCCAGCTTTCACACAGTCCCGCACGTTCAACTGTCAAAAACCTCGAACGACACACAGGAACACATCAACCGCTCAGTGAGTGACCCGTGCTCTCTCGCGTTCGCTTCAACTCCGACTTTCGCGATGCCTAAAGAAGATCCGACCAACCTTATCGTGCCCTCCGGAGCGACGACGTGGAGCTCACCCACTTCGCGAAGCCGCCGCCTCGCCGCAACCAGAGGCGCAGCAGCAACAAGTGCTTCGTCTACGCCCTCACCCCGATCGTCATCCTCCGCGCCGCCTTCCTCGGGTTCGCCCTCATCGTCCGTGTCAAGAACCCCGAGCTCAGGCTTCGCCGCGTCGACGTCAAGTCCCTCAACTACTCCACCGCGGCCTCCTTCTCAGCTCCCTCGACCGCGTCGTCGGTTGGGGAGGCCATCCTCCGGAACACCAACTTCGGGGGGTTCGAGGTCTCGAACGACACGGCTGTGAGCGTGATCCACGGAGGGGCAGCCCTGGGCAGGGGGAAGATCGAAGGAGGGAGAGCGGGAGCGAGGGAGAGGCCGAGAGTGACGGTGAAGATGGAGGTGAGGTCGAGCGAGCTTGCGGCGGACGTTGACGGGAGCAAGAACCTTGCTAGCGACATCGGCTCAAATATAGCACGAGCACGAGCGCCGGAGAGAGCGAGCAAGCGCCGGAGAGAGAGAGGAGACCTGAAATTTTGAATTTACGGAAGGAGTGGAGAGGCGTGAAGAAAGTAAAGAGGGTCTGTCGTCCTTTTGCTACAGCTACAGGAGCGAAAAATTTTCAAAATGGCGCCTCACTCACGTCCTGCTCAGTCTGTCTGGATTGTGGGCCCCACGAGTACACGTGTCGCCTTCCTACCGCCTTCTTATTTGCCACGCTGGAGTACCAGACGTACCCAATATTTTCTCGTTGCGTGGAGGAACCTAGCATGAAAGTGATGAGCTATTCCTAGAACTTTTGCTCTAGATATGAACATGTTGAAGGAACAAGGTGGTGGGGTCCACTTGCCCAACTTTATCTTTTATCTTTCCACAGCGAAGTTGCATGGAGGCGTGAGGCGAAGTTGCGTGGAGGGAACCGACACGAAAGCGATGAGCTATTCATAACACTTTTGAGTAAGCAAAAAAGACAAAGAAAAAAGTAGAGATATTGTCAAATCACATGGACTTCACAATGACCGGTGTTCATTTTTAACATCGATTTAAATAATAACAAAATAAGCTAAACTCTAGACGCAATATTTATCACATCATCCAACTTTAGTGAATGATTTATACTTTCGAAGTGTCATTCTTCATTAAAGTCCAAACACGGAAATTCTCTTTTTGGACGAAATAATCTGAATCTAATGTGCTCTTTCACAACTAGACGAGGTCTTTCTTATGAACTCTCATAAGAAGCAAATGAATTCCAAAAAGCATCCAATGAAAAAGGCTCTATTCAAGTGAAGGATCCTTTGCTCCAGAGTAATTGTTCGTAAAATTCTAAACGCAAGTGCACGTATCGAACAAGTAATATAATGATGAGATAAAGTATCGTCCCACGGAGATCGATGATTAATAAACCAATTAAATACTAAAATAGACTAATTCTAAAATTTATCTAACAAATCAAAATATAATTAAGAATGAATTAAAAACGAAATTTGTAGACTAAATGTAGTAAAATCAATCAGAAAAATATGTTAGAGCATCCGATTTCACAATAACCACTAGATATGAATTTCATATTGTTATAAATACAAGAACGATATCAAACACGTGATAGCGGAATTTCCTAATCTATTTACTATCCTATCTCTAGGTATAGCAAACCTACTCAGCTTATTAATCCACTATATCTCTATGTGAATTAAAATAAACATGAGTGCATTAAAAACTATGAATATTCCCGGTTTACAATGAGTCTTTTGGATCACCTTATCACCGAAAGCTACACAAATAACGCAGTATATTTTTATCCACGTTTAATTCATGGTTATATATTATAATGAGCAATTGCATATTATCACCTCTCGAGTCTCAAACATGCACATCAGATCATTCAAGTGGTGGCAAATCTCAAAAGCATTAAACGCAATAATAAATAACTCACATGAATGAAATCAATTGTAGAACATAAAAATCATGAAATTCACATCATCATGGTTAGGCTACATCGTAGCTCTAACAAAAGAAAATTAGAACATAGTAGAATAAGAAATATAAATATAAATATAAATCAAACCCAAAGATCTTGAATCAAAGAACAAGAATTCTGTCACCACTTTTGTCTTCTCTTCAAAATACTTCAAAAGACTCTCAGAACAATGGAAAACGATCTGGCTCAAAAAAAAAACCCTAAATGCTCTCTCTTCCTATTTATAGGAAATCTAAAATATCTACTTGTAGATAACATTAGGGAACAAAATCAAGAATTTCCTAATTTGATATCCATCTTCCATCGCTGCTTTTATTTGAATTCCTAATAATTGCCCTTCTTTTCCTTATCTTCTCCATATTTCATTATTCTGCATAAACAAGGAAAATTCAAATAATCAGAAGGAAATTCAAATATTTTCTCACAGATAATGCATTAATTACTGCTTAAAATAGGTAAAATAACTCTATTTTTTATAGAGTTATCAAACCCCCAAACTTAACATTTTGCTAGTCCTCGAGCAAAAGTAAGACATAACACATACTCAACCTAACAACCTTCTCTATGACATCTTTCCATAATTGCTCAAATTCACAATTCAAAGAAAAACATAAATTCCATCCAAACATTGAAATCAATTTATAAGTTAAGACCAATTCTAACTATATGATCCAAGTGTGTGTGTGTGAGTCCTCATCTTTTTCAAATTATATGCAATCCAAATAAATTCACATTAACATGCAACCTCTAAAAAATTCTCAATAATTATGACCAAATCTCATAGGTTTGCTTTTCATTCCTCTCTCCACTAATGTAAGCTAATTATCCAACCAAAAATCAATAGGACTTTTCTCGGTTGTAATGTAAGGCTGGGCTAAAGGTGAGATAAAGGGAATTTTTAAGCTCAAATAACCCATCAACACGTTGATTTCGAGGATCTAATTAGAGCCAATGTCACTGTCCAATTTCACTCCTTCAAGATAATTTTTCTGCCGCCATATATCAGCATTCTTTTTTTTTTTTCTTTCCTTTACTCTTTCTCTTTTCTCTTTTTTTTTTTTTTTTTGAATTGCTTTATGGTGGAGTTTCTCCCAAAGTCCCTCCAAATATAACATAAAAATTTCCAACCCATTGAGTATCCAAAAGGCTCACTCAATTGAAAGTTGGATAGGGAACCATAAGAGCAATTTTTTATTTTTTTTTAACAATACACCCCAAACAACCACTGCAATCATTTTTTTTTCTTCTTTTTACTCCATTCCTCCCAAATTTCTATCAAGCTCAAATAATTTTTTTTTTTTTATCCCAAAAGAAAATCAACGTGTTCATAGGGCATGGGATAAGGATATAATTTGATCACGGCTAGGCTAAACATATATGGGTGCCAATGAAAGATTGGGTAATAATTAAGGCTCAACGGGGTGACTAGGGATAAATAAATAGGGTTGGCTTGAAAGGCTCAATCGATCCAAAAACTGCCTATATCATTTTCTCAATTAGATTTAGCTTAGGATTTCGCCTCAAGAGAAAATCAAACAAATTCTAAGATTTGGGTGAAATTTAAGAAAATCACATATTTCACATGAATGTTCTCTAGATTTACACATAATTCAAAAAGTAAGGACTTTTAGTGCTCAATAAATGGATCAACATAATTAGAATTAAGATTAACTCACACCTCAACTGCAAGTTTAAATAAAATTTAAATTTTCCTAAGAATCGCAAAAATTCACAACCGGAAAGCAATAATGATAAAAAAAATTATCTAAAAATTTGTCTTCCCCCCAAACTTGAATGAAGCAGTGTCCTCAATGCGAAAAATAGAATAGGAAGAAGAAAACTTCACTTGGTTATAGGATAAGTCCATAGATGATCTTGATGATTAAACTCTTGAAAGGTGCTCCCTAAAAATTAACCTGGATAAAATAGAGAAACGTTAATCTTTTTTTTTTTTTTTTTGCAAAACATAAACTTAAAAATAAAATAAAAAAACATAATTAAAATGCTTGGGTTGCCTCCCAAGAAGCGCTTGCTTTATAGTTTTCAGCCAAACTATCTCAAATGTTGCTAATCTGGAGGATGGAGTTCAATGGTGGTCTTCTGCTTGTTGTAACCACCTTCAAAGTAGGGCTTCAAACGTTGACCATTCACTACTTCTTGCATCTTCAGGTTCAAATGTCTCGAGGTTGGATAGTGGATTTATATTGTTCCTCCATCAAATCTGTCAAAGAAGAAGATACAATTACCGGTAAACAAGAAACTCCATCTAAATAAGCATATTTCAAATGAGAAGGTAAGGGTTTGAGTTCAAGAATTGGAGGCTCTTCAATTGATGGTTTAGGCTTTGTAATGTGTTGTCCCAACTCTTCAAATTTAATTGCCTTTTGCCTTGAATATGGTGGAATTGCCTCCATGAAATTTGCGTACTCCTTTATCTCTTCATTATGAATATCTTTGTCCCTTGGTCGAATCGAGACATGCTTCAAGTGGATCTTCAAAAATATTTTCCTGAAAAACCTTATTCACCAACTTGTCAACCGTCTCAACTCTAAAACAAGAATTATTATCGATGGATATTTCATTGCTTTAAAAACATTAAATGAAACAAGATCATCTTGAACTCTAAGGATCAACTTCCCCGTTGTACATCAATAAGAGCTCTTCCTGTTGCTAGAAAAGGTCGACCTAAGATAAGTGGTACCTCAAAATCTTCTTCCATGTCAAGAACTATGAAATCTGCAGGAAAGATAAATTTGTCAACTTTTACCAAAACATCTTCCACAATACCTCTCGGATATTTAATTGATCGATCAGCCAGTTGAAGTGACACTGTGGTTGCCTTTACCTCGCTCAATCCTAATTTTTTGAAAACAGAATAAGGCATCAAATTAATACTTGCACCTAAATCACATAATGCTTTTTCAAAGTAAGAATCCCCAATAGTGCAAGGAATAGTAAAACTCCCTGGATCTTTTAGTTTCGGAGGCAATTTGTTTTGTAGGATAGCTGAACACTCCTCATTTAACTTCACAAATCTCATAATCCTCCAGTTTCCTTTTTGTTTGCCAAAATCTCCTTCAAAAATTTTGCATAACTAGGCATTTGCGCTAAAGCATTTGTCTCCTTCGATTGTTTATTGATCACCTCTTCTTTGTCTCTGATAATCTCTTCTTCTCCCACTTGTTTACCACTTCTCGGGTAATAGCCTTTATGTTTTCAATTGGATTTTTCTCTCGTGTTGCTCGGCAAAGAACCCTGTTGCCTTCCGACGACATCATACTTGCTAACCGACCCACTTGCATCTCCGCAGATTTCTGATTGAAGCCTCTTGGTTTTGAAATCTCGCATCCGTGCTTTTGATGAAGTCATGAGTTGTGTTAGCAAGTTTGGTGACTATGTCTTCCAAATTTGACTTTGTCTCTTCTGATTGTTTGAATCCGGTGGTCTCGTCACATTCGATTGTTCCATGAAAAATTTGGATGATTGCGCCATCCCGGATTGTATGTGTTGGAGTAGGGATTATTCTCGACTTGTTAAAATTCCCAACAAAGTTAGAATTTTCACTAGGTTGTTTGAAAGTATTACCTACCCGACACTCGTGCTAACATGTCCTCCACCACAAAAATCACATGTCAAATTGTGAATTTTCATGGCTGAAACACTCATATTATCAAGCTTTTTATTGATTGTTTCAAATTGTGCAGCAATTGCAGCAAAAGCATCCACTTCATGAACTCCGCTAACTTTTCGCATTGGTAATCTCTCGCAGGCCACTGATAACTATTGGACGCCATCTCTTCTAATAAATTGTAGGCTTCTTCTCGGTGTTTTATTATTTAAAGTCCCCCGCAGCTGCATCAATCATAGAACGAAGATTTGCACTAGAGCCATTGTAAAAAGTTTGTACCTGCATCCATACGGGTAGTCCATGATGTGGGCATCTCCTAAGAAATTCTTTGAATCTTTCCCATGCTTCATATAATGATTCATTATCCATCTGCATAAAATTAGTAATATCGTTACGCATCTTCGCAGACTTTGCAGGTGGAAAGAACTTACCAAGAAATTTCTGAGCCATATCATTCCATGTAGTAATTGATCCTGCAGAAGAGAAGAAAGCCAACTCTTAGCTTTATCTCTAAGAGAGAATGGAAATAATCTCAATTTAATAGCATCATCTGTAACTCCATTATATTTAATGGTGTCACAGATTTCAAGAAAAGCATCGATATGAGCGTTTGGATCATCGCTTGGTAGCCCACGAATTGCACTCGATTGTTGAAGCATCCGAATAAGTGACGGCTTAATCTCAAAGTTGTTTGCTTGAATTGCAGGTCTTCCGATACTTGATGTGGTGCCTTGAACTGTTGGCGCAGCATAATCTCTTAAGAGTCTACGTGGATTTTCATTATCACCGTTTGCCATCTTAGCGTGATTTCTCCGTTCTCTTAGTCGCCTTTTTGAATGTACGCTCGATTTCTGGATCAAGCTCAACAAGTTCCCCTTGTTGGCTACGTGTCATAAACCGATGTACACCCTGAAAAATAAAAACAAAACGAAAGCTAGATTAAATTTAGAATTATCTGGTATCAATATTAATTAGTATTAAACAAACGATCCCCGAACGGCGCCAAAAACTTGTTCGTAAAATTCTAAACGCAAGTGCACGTATCGAACAAGTAATATAATGATGAGATAAAGTATCGTCCCACGGAGATCGATGATTAATAAACCAATTAAATACTAAAATAGACTAATTCTAAAATTTATCTAACAAATCAAAATATAATTAAGAATGAATTAAAAACGAAATTTGTAGACTAAATGTAGTAAAATCAATCAGAAAAATATGTTAGAGCATCCGATTTCACAATAACCACTAGATATGAATTTCATATTGTTATAAATACAAGAACGATATCAAACACGTGATAGCGAATTTCCTAATCTATTTACTATCCTATCTCTAGGTATAGCAAACCTACTCAGCTTATTAATCCACTATATCTCTATGTGAATTAAAATAAACATGAGTGCATTAAAAACTATGAATATTCCCCGGTTTACAATGAGTCTTTTGGATCACCTTATCACCGAAAGCTACACAAATAACGCAGTATATTTTTATCCACGTTTAATTCATGGTTATATATTATAATGAGCAATTGCATATTATCACCTCTCAGTCTCAAACATGCACATCAGATCATTCAAGTGGTGGCCAGTCACTCAAAAGCATTAAACGCAATAATAAATAACTCACATGAATGAAATCAATTGTAGAACATAAAAATCATGAAATTCACATCATCATGGTTAGGCTACATCGTAGCTCTAACAAAAGAAAATTAGAACATAGTAGAATAAGAAATATAAATATAAATATAAATCAAACCCAAGATCTTAAATCAAAGAACAAGAATTCTGTCACCACTTTTGTCTTCTCTTCAAAATACTTCAAAAGACTCTCGAACAATGGAAAACGATCTGGCTCAAAAAAAAAAAAAAAAACCCTAGCTGCTCTCTTCCTATTTATAGGAAATCTAAAATATCTACTTGTAGATAACATTAGGGAACAAAATCAAGAATTTCCTAATTTGATATCCATCTTCCATCGCTGCTTTTATTTGAATTCCTAATAATTGCCCTTCTTTTCCTTATCTTCTCCATATTTCATTATTCTGCATAAACAAGGAAAATTCAAATAATCGAAGGAAATTCAAATATTTTCTCACGATAATGCATTAATTACTGCTTAAAATAGGTAAAATAACTCTATTTTTTATAGAGTTATCAGTAATAGAAAATAAGTTATTGGCATTCTAGTTAATCACAAAAAGGTGTTCTTCTAGAGAAATTTCTCATTTCTTTGAATTTATACATTAGAAACAACCGCATTATGTTACTGAGCAAAAAGCTTGACCTTTCTTCATTCCTGAGCTATGAAAGAAAACTAGTCACACAAGGGACTATATACCCTCTTTCTCTTCCACTTATTCACAATTTATGGGATAATATTTGTCACAAAACTTGTGCATTATAGACTTAATTTATGTGCTAGTTGTTTGTAATCTGCATTCAAACTCCTGTTATGGCACAAAAGTGCCCTTGCTATGGTGAGGGACCTTATCATTGGTTTGGTGATTAAGCTCAGTAATTATGTTTATGAGGCCTCCAGTGCAAGAGCTAATCAAAAACCAACAGTTTTTGCTGCTGAGGTGAGGAATCTTATCCTTGGCATCGTGAATGTGCTATAGCTCAAATAAAAAAACAACAATTGAATTCTATGCCATGTTCACGAGGCTTGGCCATTAACGACAAAGCATACGCTAGAAAAAAAAATTAAAGCATTAAGAAAATTGCAAAATAGGGACCACTACCAACATGTAGGATCGCTACGGCAATAAATCCAATTTAAAAATACATAGTGGATGCAACTTATATGCGTTACAAAAGGAGACATAATGCACCCGAAAATCTAACAAAACAAGCAAAAACAATACTAAATACAAAAAAGTTCTCCTACCATCACTATTGTCGCTATTATCGGTGTGAAATTCCACTCATGCCCACACCTTATTGACATGTTGCTTCAACAAAATGCAATTGTTGTCTCTTGATTGAATGAAGGATCGGTTGCATCAATTTGAATGAGAGTAACCTTAGTTGAACGTAAGTGGAGATGGAGGTGAATCACAATCTTGAGAAAAGATGATGGAGAGTCGAGGCCCTTGTGTTAGATTTGAGTGTCTTACTAAAAGAAGAGGTGGGCCTTGCTCGAGTTATGTTTTCTTCTCTCCAAAGAAATGAATACTGGACGCAAAGAAGAACATGTGAAGAAACAAAGGAAGAAGTGTTTCGGTTTTTTATTTTCCTTTTAAGGTTGGCAATTGTTTAATCAATTTTTTTGGACAAAAGTACCCATATTCTGGCCACTGAAAAAATCATATGCTTGTCAGTCGACAAACATTTGGCCAATTGATGAGTTTAAGCTTTTATGGGAGACTGATTTAATTACTTTAGGCCAATATTTAGAATAATGTCCATTTTAGGTCTCTCTTTTTTATTTATATAATGGCCTTATTTGAAAAGTTTTCAAATAATAACTATTAAGTTGTTTATGTTAGTAGGAAAAAAAAAAGGGATAAAAATGCGATGAAAATGAGCCGCTGCACTCAAGCCTTTGATTCGCTCTAGATATGGGCACGTAGAAGAATGAGGTGGTGGGGGCCATCTACCAACTTGATCATTTTTCTTTCCGGAGCGAAGTTTTCTTTGCCTGGAGGAGTGGAGCTAGCATAAAAGAGATGAGCGAATAATCTTTTGGGCTTTTGACTAAGCGAAAAAGAAAATTAAAGATAAAAAGACATCATCAAATCACATTGAATTACTAATGATCATAAAATTAGTGCACTCTATTAACATTAGTGATGTTCATATGTAACATCGATTTAGATAGTAACAAAATAAGCTAAATTCTAGATGCAATGCTTGCCATATCCAATGTTAGTGGACGCTACACTTCAGAAGTGTCATTCTTCATTAAAGTCCAAATGCGGAAATCATGTTTTGGACTAAATAATCTAAATGGAATGTGTTCTTTCACACCTAAACGACGTCTTTCGTATGAACTATTGTATACTAACTATCCAATTCTTTTGAAAATGACTTGCACTTTTTCTGGTTTCTTCTTTCTAGGACTTGCACTTTAATTTGATAGGAAATAACATCACAAAGCAAGTGACTCTATCCAAAGAAGAAGGCCCTACCTGAGGGAGAGATCCTTCCTCCAAAGTAATAGAAAATAAGCTATTGGCACAATAATTAATCATTTAAAGGTGTCTTTCTAGAGAAATTTCTCATTTATTTGAATCAACCACATTACTTTCTACTAAGCAAAAAGCTTGATCTACTTTTGTGCTCGAGCTATGAAAAGAAAAGGTAACCCTTATGCAATTCGTAACAAAGAATGCCTAACAATGTATAGAAAATGTAACATATCAATTATTGGCGAAGACATACTATCGAAACTCTTCCCTCAAGTCAGTACAAGTATCTATGTACTTGCGCGACTAATACATCTCATGTAGGATATTACGAAAGTTCTCAAATTTGTTCTAAAACTTATTACGAAAGTCCAATTGAATCCTAAAACTTTCAAATGTGTAATCAATAAAGGACTTGATTGCATTTTTTTTTAAAGTTTTATGACTCGATTATACTTTCATCTACTTTGTGGTCTTCCTCGGTGTCGTAGCATGGGCGACTGATGAGAATGGGCTGAGAGTGTCGCCTGGGATTTGCTTTAGACATGAGCGCATTTTGTTCCAAAAGTAGGAACAATGTAGTGGGGGCCACTTGCACATAAAGTCTCCTGGATCATTTTTATTTCCAGAGTAAGTTGCCTTGTTTTATTAGAAAAAGGGCTTTATTAACATAAGATTTTTGAGTTACTGTAAATAACACTTTATTATGAGTCATAAATTTTTAAATGAGTGAATTTCAAAATAATTTATAATTATTTATTATTTAATTTTTTATAGTCCTAAACAGATTGCTATCCTCACAATAGAGTGCTTGACGAGCGAAGAGGTAGGTCTTGCTTGAGCTTTGTCTTCACCTTTAGAAAGAAACGAAGACCGCAAGGAAAGGAAGATGTCAAGAAACGAAGGAAGAAACCTTTTGTTTTTTGTTCTTTTGTTACATGTGAATGTCTGACTAATGAAGAGGTGGGCCTTGCATGAGCTGTCTTCATCTTTGGAAAGAAATGAAGACTGGATGCAAAGGAGAAGATGCGAAGAAATGAAGGAAGAAACCTTCGGGCACGCTGTGTGGGGGTGGTGGTGGTGTTTTGTTTTTGGGATTTATAATTTTTACCAAATTTTTTTAGATAAAAATATCTAGGCTTCGTCTGTTGGACCAATCATACATCTACCAGTTATCAAAAAATTGGCCGATCAGCAAGCTTTGGCTCCTATGTGAGATTGATTTAGTCATTTTAGGCAATTATTTGATTAAATTCAGTTTAGGCTTCTTCTTTTTTTTGTAAAACGAGTCTAATCCATCTCCTTGTTTAACATTTTCCCGAATAATAACAACCAAGCCGTTTCTATTTATAACCAAAAAAAAAAAAATGCAATGGGAATGAGCCACTGGAGTCAAGCCTTGGAATCGCTCAAGATATGAGCATGTAGAAGGAACAAAGTGGTGGGGGCCACCTGCCCATCAAAATCAACTCGATCTTTTTTCTTTTCTGAGCAAAGCCGCGTGGAGGGAAGCTAGCACGAAATTGATAGAGCAAACATTTCCTTGTGCTTTTGACTTAAGCAACAAAGACAAAGAAAAAAGGTGAGATATCATCAAATCACATGAAGCTCATAATGATCGGTATAATTATTGCACTTGATTGACATTACTAACGTTTATATGCAGTATAAATTTAGATAATAACAAAATAAGCTAAACTCTAAGTGTAATGCATCCCATGTTAGTGGATGCTTTACACTTTTGAAGTACCATTTTTCGTTAGAGTATAAACGCAAAAATCCTCTTTTGGACTAAATAATTTGAATAGAATGTGTTCTTTTACGCCTAGTAAAAGCCTTTCTTACAAATTCTCATACCAAGTATCCACTGCTTTTGAAAATGACTAACACTTTGATTTGACAAGGAATGACATCACCAAGCATATGAATTCCAAAAAAGCATCTAATGAATAATGCCCTAGTCGAGTGAAAGATCCTTCACTCTAAAGTAATAGAAGATAAGCTATTGGTGTACCAATTAATCATTTTGAGGTGTTCTTTTAGAAAATTTCTCATGTCTTTGAATTTATACATTAGAACCTACCGCATTACTTTCAATTGAACAAAAAGCTTGATATATTCTCATGCCCGAGCTATGAAAGGAAAAAGGTAATCCTTGTCCAATTTGTAATTAGATTGCCTAATGCATAGAAAATGTGCAACTGATTGTTGGTGAAGACGTGCTCATATCAAAGGCCTTCTCTCAAATCGGCACAAGACGTGCTCACATCTTGTGTAGGATGTTACGATTGATTTACATGTCAAAGCTATCCTCTTGAGTTATCCAGTAAGTCTGCACTCTAAATTCTAATTTCTTCATTCCCATTATATATTGATTTATTGGAAGGCATGGCAAAAAATCATGCGAAGTTTAGCTACCAAAATAGTAGTATGCAACAAATCACGCTAGCGACATTTCCCCTTGCCACAATACATCACTTCTCAAGAGTAGGATCCCAAGCCGAGCTTGCTGAGCCCACCGGGCACCGCCTCCTTCTCTCCAATTTCCTGCCACATCTTCTCATCTGCCTTGCCCACAACGCTGGAAATTAATATAACATTCTTTGTTGACCCTCAAAAAAGAAAGTCATGCCTCTGCGTGCAAAGAAAATACCAAGAAGATCCGTTGGGGAACAAATCTCACTGATCGCGAACGCCATTTCCTGGAAGCCACAGCTAAGTACTTTATTGGTGGCCAATGGAGTAGCTTACCTTTTAAGACCTCGCTTCATCCTTCAGCACCTTCATTTTCCAAGCAAACACACCAGCACCTTCCTCCTTTTACCAAATTCTAATGGCTTCTTCTTCTTCTGTGTTAAGTATTTCGCGACCAAAGAAGTGACATTGGCATTGAGGCTTGTTTTCAAAAAGCTCACCAAAGGAATTAACAAAAAAATATTCGATTGTGATCACGGCTTGTTACATCGTTCAAAGTCGGTTGTAGTTAAAATAATTGGAAAAGGTAAAGCCTCGATTTCAAACAACACTACTTATATTTTACCAAGCTGGGATCTTCCATATGTATCATGTGTTAATAACAGACAAAGCGCATAGATTAAGCCCAGTGCATATTTCCTTTTTTTTTTTTTTTAAGTAATAAAAATAAAATAGAAAAGAGAATTTTCCGGGGACATGATGAGTTGAATGATGTAAACATGCACATGACTCCCTCATTCCATTCTTAAGCAAAAGATGGCTACTTAAAAATCTGAAAATCAATTAACGGGGAAAAAACATAATTGTATCCATTACGCGTTAAAAAATCTATTTCATGACTTATTTTTTGGGGACACAATGAGTTGAATAAGCAAAAAATCTAAACAATTTCCTACCGATTAATGTGAAAGATATGTTGCTATTCATAGAAGACAAAATATTGAAATGGAATATATCGGATTTGGGTTGAGAATGATAATTTTTTTATTGCATACATAAATTTATACTTAATTTTTTTATATGCTTTGAATAATATTGAACCTTGGCAAATAAAATAAAGTAGCGATGTTTGATTTCTGATCCGATCCAATGAAAATCCATCACTTTTTTTTAAAAAAATCACTAAAGAGTATCTGTGCACAATGAAAAAGTGACAAATCTTAAAATATTGATGGAAGTAATGATAAATGAAAAGTTATTGGGTCGTAACTTGTGATGCTACTGGATAAGATGGTACTTAGTTCACATTTGACCATTTTTTTGAAGAAATAAAAGTATATTTGGTTAGTCTAGTCCAATCCAATTTTCACTTTTAAAAATTAGGAATTAGATGGACATTCTTGAAAATCGGACCCAACTTGCTGATTTGGCTCAACCCAGGCAGCTCCCGATTTGAAAGGTTCATTTTGAACACCCGTAAAATAAAGTCACTTTCCGGTTTTTTGTAAGACAAAAACAAACGATTTTAAAATAAAAATGAACGAAAAAAAACTTCTCGTCCATTTGCGAAAAATGAAAAGAAAAAACAAAAATGAAAAAGGCGCTTTTCCTAACGCGGTGCGACGTTCGATGTTTCTCAGTCCGCGTCGATTTCTTGACCAACTCCACTATAAAAGCATCACTCACACTCATCGCTCGACACGAATCCAAACTAAGCTCAGATTCTATCTTTCAATGTCGTCGTCGTCGTCGTTATTGCTCAAAAAAAAAAAAAAAATGTCGTCGTCGTCTCGTCCAAAAAAAAAACAAAAAATTTCGTCGTCGTTTTCTTCCTCTTCCGAAGCGAAATGGCCGTTCGACGTCTTCCTCAGCTTCAGAGGGGAGGACGTCCGCCACGGCTTCGTCGATGACCTCCACAAGTGTCTGCTTCATCGAGGCATCAACGCTTACATCGACAGCGAGGACTTGAGGCCCGGGGACCAGATCTCGCCAGCGCTGACGAAGGCCATCGAGGAGTCGCGGATCGCCGTGCTCGTCTTCTCCAAGAACTACGCTTCGTCTCGGTGGTGCTTGGACGAGCTGGTGAAGGTAATGGAGTGTAAGAGGCTCAAGGGGCAGCTGGTGTTGCCCGTGTTCTACGGAGTGGAGCCGAGGGAGGTTCGAGGGCAGAGAGAGAGTTTTGGCAAGGCATTGGCCAGGCACGAGGAGAAACTGGGAAAGGATTCTGAGAGGGTGGTGAAATGGAGGCGAGCCCTAATCGAAGCGGCCAATTTGTCCGGTTGGCATTATGACCATGGGTAATCACAGTGTTCCTATTCGACCCTGTAAAAGAATTTGGAATTCTCTAATTTTATTGATACATGATAGCATCGATTAGTATGTTGGTCTAAAGTAATGTTTTGGACTGTTGAAGAGGGATTGTTTACTTTGCGTTAGCTTTAGTTAGTTCAATGGACTGTATGTTTTTGTTTATTCGCGTTCTTTTTGCTGCTTTGTTTTGGCAGAGATGGGACCGAGTTCATCGAGAAGATCGTCAAAAAAATCTCAACTACAGTAGCACGAGTACCCTTGACTGTTGCCAAGTATCCCGTTGGTGTAGGTTGCCGGGTAGAAAAAGTAATGTCGTTGTTGAATATGGGCTCGGATGATACTCGGATCATAGGAATATGGGGAACTGGAGGTGTAGGGAAGACCACTATCGCTAATGATGTCTATAACAGAATTTATAGTCAGTTTGATGGGTACAGCTTTCTTGCAGATGTTAGAGAAACTTCCGGTAGACCTGATGGCTTAGTTCATTTGCAAGAAAAACTGTTACGCGAAATATTATGGAAAGAAAGTATAACGGTCTTGAATGTGTATGGAGGTGCTAATCTGATACGAGATAGACTTCACTGCAGGAAGATTCTGCTCGTGCTTGATGATGTGGATCATGGGAAACAGTTAAATGCATTAGCTAGAGAATGTGAATGGTTTGGAAAGGGGAGCAGGATCATTGTTACCACAAGAGATAAACATGTGTTAACTTCTCATGGGATAGATTGGGTATATGAAGTTGAACCATTAGATCAAGTTGAAGCTTTTGAACTTCTGAGTTCACATGCTTTTCTAAGAAACCAGACCAAAGACGATCTCATATATAATATTTTGGGCTATGCTAATGGCCTTCCCTTAGCGATTGTGGTCTTGGGTCCCCTTTTATGTGGTAGAAGCAGAGAAGAATGGGAAAGTATATTGAAAACCCTTGCCGAAAGTCCTCTTACAGATATAAACCGTGTCCTCAAGATAAGTTTTGATGCGCTGGACAACAATCAGAAGGACATTTTTCTTGACATTGCTTGCTTCTTTAAGGGGAGGGAGAGGGATTATGTAACCAGAGTTCTTGATAGCTATGGTCCACACCCATTATTTGGGATTCAGACTCTAATAGAGAGATCCTTAGTAACAATTGGCGATGGGGGAACAATACAAATGCATGACTTGATTCAGCTAATGGGCCAGGATGCCGTTAAACAAGAAAGTCCAAATTATCCTGGGAGATGGAGTAGATTATGGTGCTATGATGATGTTTATGAAGTGCTGTCGGAAGCTACGGTGAGAGCTTCTCATGAAACTGTTGATAATCTTATCTCTTTTAATTTACATGCTATTACCTAATTGAAATTGGTTATAAATGATTATTTTCTTTTCCATGATAGGGAACCGATGCTGTTAAAGGCATAGTGCTGCAGTTGACGAGACAAGATGAGCTACACATCAGTCCCCGTGCTTTCACAAGCATGAGGAAACTGAAATTGCTCATTCTTTCGAATGCACAAATCAGCGGAGGTCCCGTATGTCTTCCTAAAGATTTAAGGTGGCTTGAATGGCCTGGATGTCCTTTATCCACTTTAGAGTTTAGTCCTGGTCCAAAGAAACTTGTTTGCTTTGATGTGCATGACAGCCGGATTAAGGAAATTGGAGGGAACTTGAAGGTACATCATAAATTCTTTAGTTGATGGTTTTAATTTTCGACGCATACAAATTGAATTTATCATAATCTCGTTCAAATGTTCTTTTTAACTTGCAGCGTTTTAGGAATTTTAAGTTTCTGAATTTTAGCCACCGTAAGTCGCTGATTTGTATCCCTGATCTTTCAGAGGTGCCAAATTTAGAGATATTAAACTTAAGTAGGTGGTCGAACCTCAAGGAGCTTCCAAGCACTTTCAAGCTACTAATATTAATTTGAGTGATTTACCAACTCCTTAGGGGTTAGGTTGCCATCTAGTGTTAGTATTTCTAAATCTTATTTGATTTAATGACGTTTTTAATTGTTTTGAAATTGCTTTCTAATTTAATAATTTACTGACATTTAATTTGCAGATGTTATCGACATGTTGAAGTTACCAACTCTTACTAAATTTACTGATTTTTATTTGAGTCCATTTACCAATGTTCATTTAATTGTAACTTAAACAAGTTGGAACTTTCCCCAAGCAAACGTGGTAAATTATGTGAATAGTTGATACTTTTGAAACAATCAAATAAAAGTTGGTAAGTGATTCAACTACGAATGTGTAACTTAATCACCACAAATGATAGTGATTGTAATGATGTCAGTAATATTCAACATAATTGGTAATATTAACATGCTAGTAGGCTTTCCAAATTAACCTTTGTAAACTATTGAAACAGTGGGTTCTTCTTAAACAATTAAATAAATATTAATTAACTCAGATAAGAGTTGATAATTTTGTATATGAGTTATTAACCTTTTCCAGTTGGTAAGTTGCCACAAATGTCAGTAAATTATCGGAATGGTTAGTACCTTTGAAACAATCAAATAAATATTGATAACTAATTTAAATATCCGTTGGTATTTTCATGTAAGAGTTCTTAAATTAGCTCTGCATATTATTGTTGGTAAATTATTGGATTAGTTGGTAATTTAGATAATAGTAGGTAATTTGGTATAGGACTTAGTTCAACTCATCGATAACTTCAACAAATAAATATCGGTAAATTATAGAAGCAACTTTAATTTTTATAAACAATCTAATAATCGTTAGTAAGTGGACTTAATTAGCAGTTGATAATTTTCTAGAGCGGATAGTATCTTAAAGGAGTTGTTAAGCTGACAAATAAACATTCATAGATTATTAAAACAGTTTGCAATTTCAAAACACTAGAAAAAACATTAGTAGTGATTCAAATAAATATTGGTTATTTTCTTTTTAAAAAAATTGCAAATTTAACACATTGGTAACTCAAACAAAGAAATTTAGTATAGAAAAAATGGTCGGTGATTCCAAAAATGAAATAAACATCGGTACAAGGACTCACACAAGAGTTGGTAGTTTTATATAGTCAGTTGTAGTCCAAATGTTTTTAAAGACCCTTTCCATGAGAGAATTGAGAAGGCACGGTTTCATAACTCCTTGGATGAAGTAAATCACATTTAAGAAATAATAATACTAATTGATCAATTATATTCAACTCGTATTTGACAAATAAATAACGTTAATAAATCAACAAAAAAATTCATCCTCACACCTTGCAGCTCGTACTGGAGTTGACTGTAATTTTTTAACCCATTTACAATAGAGAAACATATCGTAAAGATCTATAAATAATTTTATATTTGTTTGTTTCCCTTGTATGATATTTGAGAGAAATCATAAAATCTAGAATATCCTTTTTCTTTCATATACAATGAAAGGAGTTGGAAAGAAGTTGTTAATAATAGATTACTTACATCGTCATTTACAAATAAATGAATATAATAAAACTACCCATCATGAGAAAAAAAGGAAATCTATAATTGGAGAGTTTTATTGCATGACTATGTATATTTCAATGACAAATTAATTCTACATTTGAGGCCCAGACGTTTATTGCATCATCGATCCAAACTTCTTTGCGGGTTCAAGTTGGGTGGAAACAGATCGCCCAACTTGGTTGATTGAGGGGATGAATCTAGCATGATTACTTTCTTGGCCCAATCACTTCGGCCATTCCATGGCCTTCCATCCAACAATCCTCATTTACGTCCATCTTGGATTTGTTGTTGGACCTAACACACATATTAGGCCTAAGAAACCAAAATCCATCGGCGAGAATCTTGGCCCGTCGGACATATTCATAGGCGGGTCATGTGAAACCAGAAGAAACGGGCAACTGGCCCGGTCGATTAAAACGTGGGGAGAAGACACTACTTATTGACAGTAAAGTTACAAATGATGGTAACAAATTATTCAGTATAATTCCTCGCTTAGTGATTTTTGTTGTGGTGGGGCTTTCGCATATAAAATCTATTCAAGAAGATACATGCTTTTGGGCTTTGGTCGGAGCTCGTTAGGGAAACCAGAACCAAAGTTCTACTCATTTTTCCAGGCCATGCACGGTGGGCACAGGTTATTGCCGAAGTGCATCCAAATGATTTTGGGGCCTGAAGTTTTAAGAATAGGACTCATCGATATAATGTGTCAAAAACCAAAGTCTTACTCTCTTTTTTTCCCCTAATAATCGGTCACTATTTTAGGTTTAATACTCATATCAAACAATTAGAGTCACATTTAACGTTTGCCTTGCCATGATTAGCTTTTCATTTTTATAGCTGTAAATATTTGCAGAACTTAATGACTGCACTGACATGTTTTTACAGGATTTTAGAATGTTGAAGGATATTAATTTCAGCAATTGCGAGTTCCTGACTTGTGTTTCTGATGTTTCGTCGGCTCCACATTTGGAGAGGTTGTTTCTTTCTAAATGCAAAAGCTTGGTGGAGGTTCACCAATCCGTCGGATGTCTTGACAAGTTAGAAGTTTTATATGTAAATGGGTGCACTAATCTTAGTATCTTTCCTAACGCACTCAAGACAAAGTCTCTTCATGAACTTTACCTCAGCGGTTGCCGTAAACTCGAGAAGTTTCCTGATATTCTGGCAAAGATAGAACATCTAAGACTCCTTATGCTAGAAGGAATAGCTATTAAAGAACTCCCAGCATCAATTGATAATCTTGTCTCTGTGGATTACATAGATCTAAGAGGTTGCGAAAATCTCGTAACGCTTCCATCAAGCATTTTTAAATTGCAAAATCTGTATTGGCTCGATCTTAGAGGTTGCTCGAATTTTGCCACATTTTCAATGAACTTGGAGGAGTCAACTGATCCTCATGGCAGTTTGGGATTCCCAAAGGCATTCCATCTATTTCTGGAGGGCTGCAATCAATTAGATTTAGAGTTCCTTAAGGATTCTTCCAAGTTTCCCCAATTGTGGACTTTAAATCTTTCAATGACCAAGTTCACTCATATGCCAAACTACATCAGCAAATACGATAGTTTGAGCCGCTTGTTTTTTAATGGGTGCGAGCAGCTGCAAGAGATTCCTCAGCTTCCACCAAATACTTGGCTTCTTAAAGCGAATAATTGCAGATCTCTGAAAAAACTCCCGGATTTTTCGAGTCTCTCCAACTTCGATTCAGTTTACTTCGCTTCATGTTCTAGATTATTCCTGGAAGAATTCAATCTGCCTGGCGTGTCAATACTCGAGGTCAGACTCTCTCTCTCTCTCTCTCTCTCTCTCTCTCTCTCTCTCATTGAATGCTAGATCTGTGTATGACAGCATCTTCGGAAGACGGAGGCGAAGAGGATTATCTCCGAATTTCTCCTAATTGGAGGAGAGATGCCAGAATGGATTCACCATTGTGAAGAGGGATCTATATCCAAGGTTCCCAATGAAAATTATGAAGGGGCATCTATATCTTTCAAGGTTCCCCATGACCTGGATGACAAGTACTTAGGACTTGCTCTCTGTGTGGTTCTTGGGCCGGAAAAAGGAAAAGCGGATGTTGAAATTGAGTACCGAACATTTGTTAATGGCCTGGGGGCGTGTCGTGGAAATTCAGGCCCCTATGCACTGGAATCCGATCATGTGTGGCTTGAATTTAAAAATCGCGTAAGGATATATAACAGAGGGATGCATCTGCAATCTGATTGGAGCCATTTCCAAGTTTTATTCCGTGTTTCAAATGCAACCATAAAGAAGTGTGGATTTCGTCTAATATGCCAGCGACAAGAGGATGATTTGAAGGTCGAGCTCGAGCTCGAGCTCCAATCCCCTGAGCTGAAAGAATGGTCGGAGTACAAAAGTGACTGAGCACCGATTCAAACGTGACTCAGAGGAGCACAATTTCATAGACACCGAGGAAGATAGTCCAATCGAAACAGATGAAGAGGAAAGCTGATCAACTTAACAAAGAAGATAAGATGGTCTTAACTATGGTTCCACTGGCACCAACTATTATACGAGCGTTGGCTTGCAAAACATGCCTGTCGAATTGGTAATGACTTGTTGAGGAAGTGACTCCAGGGGAAATAAACCGGTTGATTTATAATCCAATGCCTTTTGCTTTTCCCTTTATTCCATCTCTACTAGAAATCTTTAAATGTCTGCTCCTTCAATTTAAATTGAAAATCACAATGAAATGCGGGTTTTGCATTATGTTATTAATATTGACATGGTTGAGGAACTATTTTTTACTCTCTTTCTATATGAATTGTGATGCAGAATGCATTAATCCAAACTTAAGTGGATGCTTGTTGAATGGCCATGGCCTTCCTAGTTGCTATGTGAATGTTACATGAACCTATCACTTCTCTTAATTTAATTAATGATACCAATACTTCATACTCAAATTCTGAGATAGCAAGTTTTGCTCAATTTGATATGATCTATATCTTTGGGAAAGTGTTGATCTAATTGCATGAATGATCGAAAGGTCTACACAGAGAGCGGAATAGTTGATTCCTCTATTATTAAGAGGAACATTGAACTGGATAGGTACAAAGTTTGGTGTCATAACTAGAGGCTTCTTTGAACTGTAATGTTTTGAGCTTGTGGCATGTTGCTCACCTACTTTTGTGCCATTACTAAAATCTTTCTTGAGGGGAAAAAGAAGAAGTAGATAGAATGGCCATTTATGGTCGAGTCACATTATCACAAAACTCCATTCTATTCCACTTCCTTTAACCAACAATTTACTTTTACATAGTTTTCGCCATGAAGTGTCCTCCCTTGTCTGTGCTAATTCTCAAGTTTCAACCACATTTTTAAGCAGCTAAAATCTTCTGCAATGAAAAACAATTTATGTTCTTGACCTTTAGCTTAAGCACCAACGTCGCACACCGATCTCCCTAGTGAAATAGCTATTCTGTTTGACCAAACTGTAATTATGAGGATCTTCATTCTAGTTTACATATGATCTCTCCCGTCATTTTCTTTCTCTATCTATTCAACAATGCCACGGACCCGATCATCTTCAATCCTATTGAAACAGGGAGAGAGAGAGAGGGGGGGGGGGAGGTATGGATAATTATGAAGTGTAGCCATTATCTGGCATGAAGTGAACAGCATAATCTGGTAATAATTGTATTAAACGGCCCGAAATTTTATGATTAAGTTTAGTCTTTTCTAGTTGATAATGGCTTCGGTAGCAATGAAATTTATGGTAGAAACACGCACAAAGCATATGCTCCTATTGAGTAGAGCAAAGAATGCCAAGTTTCAATATATACTCTTCAATTCATGTAACAAACTTTATCGTGTAACTTTACTATTGCTGGATAATGTACATATTGGTGCCACTGAATATAGATCATTTTATTCAATCAATATATCTTATGGATGAAATGTAGAAAGTTCTTAAAGGATGTGTTGGACTCGACTTTAGAGCGCAGGTTTCTCATTTCAAGTTCTCTTTCCCACTCGAAGCATATGTCGGAAATGATAATAGAACTACCATACTTCAATATAGATGCCCTTTACTTATACCAACAAAAATGGGTTAGAAATCGATGTCATAGTTTAGGTCAACTTGATCGATCGATTGGTGTTGGCATTAAGCTAGTCATTTCTCGACATTTCCTCTCCCAGGCAATTAAAATTATTTTTTATAGGAGAAGGTAAATGAGTTTGGAATCGGGGATTAACCATCATACAGATGTGTTCCCGTCAGATTGGCGGATTCAGAGAGAGCCTCCCTCCATTTCTTGACCACCTCCAAGCCCGTCCCGCATTTGAGTTTGAAATTACTTCTCTCTTTTTTGTCTAGTTTTTTTTTTTTTTCTAATATATAGCAGTTTGTTCGAAAGCTGAGTGACCTTCAATTTGTTCTATGTTGCCCGGGTAGATGTATAAGGATATTACTTGTTTACGTAATTCTGTGCATAAATTTTTGGGAGGATTGGTACTAACACTCGGTGTAATGCTGAGACCCCGTTTAGTAACTATGCTCGTAATAACTGATTCTATTCTTTTGTTTCTCGGAATAAGAAAAAAACAGAAATCTATTTGGTAAAATTTTTATTCTCAGGAATAAAAATCTATTTTTTTTGTTCTTAGGAATAGATTTGGAATAAAATCAAGAAATAGAAAAACAAATTGTTTCTTGGGAACAAAAAAATTGTTTCTTCTTCTTCTTCTTCTTCTTCAACCTCACCCAACCAACCTTGGTTCTCCCCAACCATGGTGAGGCCGAGGCTTGCCATGTCTAGGCAAGCCTTCAGCGAGCTCGTCGAATCTCGCCCAGCCAATCACCGGCCATTGAGAAGAGAAAGGAAAAGGAAAAAGAAAAGGAAAAAAGAAAAATATAATAAAAGTATTAAAAATTAAATGAAACCAAAAAAAAAAATCCTACTAAATACATTTCTATTCAAGGAATAGCAATTTTGGATAATTAGCGAGCATCTTCAAAAACTCAAAAATTGCTCGCGAGAACGAATCGAAAAAATCATTTCTAATAAAAATTTATTTTCTAAAACAAAATGATGACCAAACGCGTCCTGAATGTTCGGAACTAACATCTAACTCCATCCAAAAAAACTATTATTTCTACTTTGCATCTGAACAAAATAGTTATGAATGGCTTCGCCATTTCCTATTCCAGGTCTTAACTTTATTGCATTTTCAATGAAATTTCGACGCTCTTTCTTGCCAAAATTAAGATCTTCACAACCTCCCGCCTCAACAACAGGCGATTAAAAAAAAATTCTCTGTCACTTCAATTCAAGCCTCCGTTTCACATGAGCATCCAACTTCCTGGGGCAGCTTTGATCACGAACATTCCCAGGACTCAAGTTACGATTGTGGGCAAGATGGAAAGATGATATTCTGTACTTTCCACCTAGACATAAACAAGCACTAATCTTTGCTTACACATTGTTCCTGACATAGGCCTTGGCTTGACAACGTTAACCAATCTACACTCTTTGCATAACGAGAACATGCAAAAATCAAGTATTAGATCTTACTGTCATCTCCATTTTGCGAGCTCCTCCACCAAATCCCACTTGTTTAGCCTATCTTTTCTAATACTCTTGGAATTCCTCTACAGAATCGAGTACCATTCCCTGCCTCGGTTTTATTACAATTTCTTTGTCAATTTGATTTCCTTTTGGCTTATCTGTGGCAGCTTCTCTTTCACATTCTTCACCGTTAGATAGTGCGACATCATTCTGCACTTCTAGTGTTGAAATGAGTTCTTGATGTTTGCTAAAATTACAAAAAACAAAACTTTTAGTATGACAATTAATTAGTGATATCGGTACATGAAGATACACATGAAAGCAATTGCTAACACAATTAAAATAGTAAGCTTTCTCAATTTCTCTCTACCGTTCGATGCAAGATTAGTGGTGTATTTGAACTAGAGGTCCAATATTTGTAAGGTTGGATCGGAATAATGTAATAATTTACGGTGCGAGGATATCAGGCGTTTGTGGGCTGGACTTAAAGAACATCATAATCAATTTTTTTAAATGCAGTACGCGGGTAATATGTTTAGCCTCCTTTTCATTTCTCTGTGTTTCTTAATAAAATGCACGAACGATGTTTTTGGAGATACATGTATAGGTGTTTTTACTTCCAATGTGAATCATTTTAATTCAATTTTACCGATACACGTGTTCATGTTTTGAGAAACAAATCCCAACATATCACCATGGCCACCTCCTCTCTTCGCAATCCCATCATCCATTGCCACGTTAACACTCGCCGTGGCTGGCCCAGCTCAACTCAATCGACGTAGTCTCGCCTCCGTCCGAGCTGCATGACGCTGCCGTCGAGGCCCCAAACTTATTCACACCTCTCTCTCTCTCTCTCTCTCTCTCTCTCTCTCTACACATCGGATTTGAGGTTGGAAGCCTAGATCTGACGGTGCTCATTGCTGTGGTCGCGGCCTTGCGACCGCCCAAAGCCCCCTGTCTTCATTGACAGAGGACACAATGGTGATGACGTGTTACCTGACCGCTCTTACGTTTCCATTGGTTACAAATCCAAACAAATAATAAAAGAGAAACAGAAAAAAAGCTTTGGAAGGCACAGAGCCAACTGTTCTTTCGCCTTTTACTAAAGAATACCGTGTGCACGCCGCGGCTCAGCAGCACACGCCACTTTTGGAAGGCTCTTGCCTCTACTGGCCTGAGCCTCTACCAACTGTCGAGTGTCGAGGGTTCTACAGGAATGCAATAAGGGCATCAGATAAATAGAGTTCATCTTACTTCATCAGGCTCAGACACATGAGCTGAATAGACAACAAACTCCTTTACCAGATCTTCTGCCACGAGAGGACGGGGAAATGGTAGCATACGATTGGAACCTAGAAAGTCTGGTAAGCATGATGCAGATTCTAGACCAGTCAGTCCACCAGCGACATTAACTGTTGCGTCTTTATATTACAAATGGCATCGGCCAAAGTGGTGCACAGATGTAACTATAGACTCGAGGATGATGAATTAGGGCTACATCGTGCCCACAAATTATCAAAGAAAGGACATAGTGCTTTGTTTTATGCATCAATCTCATCGCTTCCTACAATTTGCAAGAAAATTCTAGGGATTGGTGGCTTTTCTACGACCATAATCCCCTCCAAAATCTGAGCTACCTGAGACATAGTTGGTCTATCTCGCTCGCTGTCTTGAATGCATCAGCAAGCGACTTTGCATGCTCTGCACACTTCTTCCATCGCCACGAGTATCTGCAGTCCACGTGTGGCAAGACTTCTCCTCCTTTGGCGATTGGATTAGCTACCTGAAGTGGTAGATAATTGCGCATATTGCTAGTCAGCTCCTCAATATTTCTCTTTCCCGATATGATCTCAAAGAGAAGCTTTCCACAGCTGAAAACATTGACTTTTGACGTGATGGCTCCCCTGAGATCCACTCTGGTGGGAGGTACCCTCTGATTCCCCTCATGGTGGTACTGGTAGTTACACGGCTGACATCCCATCCTAGGAGTTTTGCGAGGCCGAAATCAACAATCTGTGGCGCGAGTTCTGCATCCAACGGTATATTCTCTGGCTTGATGTCGCAGTGTATAATGCAATCTCGACACCTCTCATGGAGGTACTCTAATCCTTTTGCAATCCCGATGGCAATGCTCTATCTGGTTTTCCAATCGACGGTGTTGGGACCTTTCTAAAACAAATGAGCTGCGAGCGAACCATTCGCAAGGTACCCATATACTAGGAACCTTTTTGACTGTTCTGCACAAAAGCTGCGCAGCCGAACCACATTGCACTGCTGTATTGTTCCGATAGTTCTAACTTCAGCAACGTACTGTTTGTTACTATGGTTTTGGTTCAAAAGTTTCTTCACTGCTATAGGAGTTGAGTCTGGCAGTACTCCTTGGTAAACAGAACTAAACCCGCCTTCCCCAATTTTCTCAGAGAAGTTCTTTGTCGCTTTCTTCAGCACTCCGATATTCAAAATGCATCAAATGGTCGCCTGCTGCATGAGCAGACGGTCTCGTCCTAACAATCACCAGCGACACACTAACGACCGCAAGAAAAGCTAAGGACACAACCACAACTGCTGTTATGAAATTCGAAGTGGGTTTCCTCTTTTTTGTTACGCTCCTCCTTCAAGTCCGATGGCGCGATCCGGCCATAGAAATCTCTCAAAAGTACATCATCGGCCAAAAGTTGAACCAAAAACTTCTCAGCCGTCCATATCTGACAGTCAGCAATGTTAGCATATGCACTGCACGAACAGTCGCTCAAGCAAAATGACCTGCATGCTTAAATATTTTCAACCATGAACGAATCAGAATTTTTCGGCAAGCGTGTGTTGCGCATGAGGAAAAAAATTATCTTTCTTGTCATCACTACATTCCGGTGCAGATCTCCTTTCGCATTGGCCCTGACGATCTTCCAGCTTCAGATAATCCAAGTATCCGAGAGCGCAATCACAAAGCGGTGCATCTCTCTGATTGCAGTTAGAAGGAGCGCCACAAAAGGGGTAAATCTCACACTTTGTTGTTGGGTGTACCCAAAGCACTTTCCATTCCTGGATATGCTTTGGCCTTACTAATTGCTTGAGTAGCCCCGTCGGTTCAAGCACGATCCAAGAAAGATTATGAGGGGCAACCGAGGATTATTTGGCGTACGTCTCATTCTCATTTGATGACATGGTACTCTTTTTTAATGATTTGATTTATGTGGAAAACACAAATAAATAAGTATCATACAATTTTCGAATTTATTCTTTTCTCGACAGTACCCTCAAATGAAATGCATTAAAAAAAAAGTTCATCTGCAAAATCAAGGCTCGATGCTTCATAAGCGGCAAAAGATGGCAGACCAAACTTGACCACTAGGTAGACTTAATGGCGGGTGAGACCCACCTCAATCTATGAAGTACCGACACTTTTTGAGAGCCTTCATGTTATGTCGGACACTCTAACACGTGTCCAATACTCAATCAACAGGTGTCGGAAAATCTAATACCCGATCAATTATTTCGACACTTGAGTCAAGAATTCTAACGTGTAAGTTCAGATTTTCGATATGTGATTTCGACATGTACAAGGTTAATTTTAAGAATTTTCAATAAATGAGAAGTCAATATGTAAATATGTAAAAACAAATAAATAATTAAAAAGATGATAAAGAGAAAAGAAGAAAAGCATAGCCTTCTATTTTCTTCTAAATCTTATTTGTTGTGATACACAATTCACCCTCCAATTTGTTTATTCTCCTCTCTTCCAACATGCTCTAACAGCAAGTCTAATATGTTGATTGCTTGTGTTTTTCCCCTCAAAATTTTATAAATTATTAAAATGGAGTTGAATTTGTCAAATTGAAATAATAAATGATATTAACAAATGGTAGATTAATGTTTTTAGTGTAAATTCATTTTAGGCTATTTTTCTATTATTTATTTATTTATTTATGAAATCGAATCAAATTAAAAATGATAAAATATAAATATATATTCATATACAAAGTGTCCAAAGTGTCGAAATTCTCTATTCTTTAATAAATGACGTCGACATGTTGCGTGTCGTGTATTGTGTGTCGGTGTCGATACTACTTAGGCCTCGGTGGTAGGCTTGGTTAGAGGAGAGGGGGAGAGTACGTGGAGTTGCGCAACTTCTTACATCGCATCTATAAGCAAAACATATGTTGTCCTTCGGGTGAGGAGAGAGCGCGAGGATCGGTAACCTTGTGGCCTCCACTCCAAACCAATCAATATCACACAAATAATACGATTGGGCCACATATAATCTCATATAGAAGTTGTCACATTAATTTTTTAAGGATTTCTAATCAAAGTTCAAATTATTAGGGGTGATTGTGTATAGGATATAAAATGTGGCGTGCCCTTTTACTCCTTTAAAGAAGCTAAGAGGTCTCAGCCTCATTTAAGTGCAAGATCTGCAAGGTTATCAGAGGAGCGCAAGTCTCTCTCTCTCTCTCTCTCATTGAGACAGAGCAAAATGAAGAATGTCAACAACAGCAACACAAGACTCATCCTCCTCCACCCTTACATCCAGAAGCAAGGAAGCTCCAACCGCCTATGGCTCCTCGCCTTCATCTCCTTCTTAACCACGGCCTTCGTCGTCACCCTCATTTGCACCAGAGAGTATTCCACAACCGCCGCCGCCTCCGCCGCCACCACCACCACCTTTCCCTCCACCACGACGGCCTATAGCAACGCGCCTCTGCCATCGACCGTCATCAACACCCTCCTTCACTACGCATCCAAGTCCAACGACTCTTTCCGCATGTCCTACCCCGAGCTCAAGTCCATCCCGGACGTCCTGAAGAAATGCTCCTCCCCTCGCAACTTCCTAGTGTTTGGCCTCACTCACGAGACCCTCCTCTGGAAAGCCCTCAACCATCACTCACAAGCGAAGTACCGCATGGATGAATTTTACTATACCATCGGGTGATTGCCCCCCAAAAAAGTTTCTAGTTGAGCATAATGCCGATGAGAGACAATGTCAAGACAAAGCAGTTTCCCTGAAATTGCCAGCTCTGTGCTGCATACCTGACAATAGCTCCCACAGTACCAGTCCTTGAATTCGGATGATGATGGCTTAGTCGTAGAGTGAGAGTTTAGAGCTGCCAGAGCCATTGATATCTGCGTGAGCAAGATTATCTCCTAGCGCCAGTGTTTGTCCCTTCGTATGAAGGAACCCCACTCTGTGACGTCCACCAGGTATTTGTGATTTTGCCCAACTAAATCCTTTGTGTAATTCACCGATTTAAATGTTTTGACTACTAGTTTCGTGATATTGTTTCTCTCTTTTTCTAGGTTTTTCCTATTATATCGATGCCCTGGTGAATCTAAATGGATGAGTTCATTCCATTTCCACCCAATTTCGTGTAAAAAATTTTGGGCGGGTTGCTGCTATCCCTGGGTGTAATGCTGGTATGAAACCGGCTTATGTTGTGTCTTGTAGACTTGTCCTGGATGAGGAGGCTGAGTCTAGTGAGGACTTCAGTTCTTCACAGGTTTACAGATACCAACTCCTGAAAATACTTTAGTGGAAGACTCTAATCAAGCCTAACAAATCGCAAGAGGCATAGCGCATGTGAGGAAGTTTCTGTCTGTATTTGGAAATTTGTGAAGTTTGTGTTATGTACCATTTGAGAAGGTAATCTTGTTCATTTTGTATTTCTTTTACCTTTCTGTGCATTGCTAGAAAGGATGATGCCATGGATGACTTTGTTTTCTTATGAATTGGAAATTAGGAATGGAAAACTGAGGTTGAGTTGGATGGCCTTAACTGAATGCTAGCTGACTGCATGTTTATGGTGCATCAATTGTGGTGCATTGATGGGAAAATTCTTGCATGCTAGAACTACTTGGATAGATGGCATATGCATCAGATACAGGCGATAAACTTCAAGAAACATATACATACCATAGGCTTAGGAATTTTTTTAAGTAAATTTCCCTGATATACATTAGTACCTGCCCTTGGTTTGCATCTAAGCCAGAAGCATTATTATCATTGCATACAATTCCAACCATCAACCAAGTTTCTTCAAAGGTCCTATGAGCACATGTAATAATGAACCGAGGATCAGCCCATCTGTACTCCATGAGAGCCAAGTACAAAGCTTGTATAGCTTAAATAAGCACACACCTTGATCTCCAGATGAATCAAAATCTTGTCATGCCCTACCCCACCTTCAAAAGACATGCTGGGATACACCTTGATCTCTAGATGAATCAAAATCTTGTCATGCCCTACCCCACCTTCAAAAGACATGCTGGGATTCACCTTTCTAAGGAGAATAACACTAGATAAATTATACTAACGCTCAATGTCATTAATATAACGAGAGAAGTACTTTCATGGCAACATAAGAGTACGACCAAATAAGAAAATTTCTATGGTGTGCTCGTACCTCAAAAGATGCCGATAAAATGGTTAACAAAACTCCATTAACTCCTGAAAACATAAGATTACTACCAAATAAGACATATTTCTTAATATATGGAATAGAGAAAAAGCATATCTTTAAATGTACAATTACCATTTTGAAAACTGCATCTTTGCTTTTCTTTTGCTTAGTCTGTTGAGCCCTAGTGTTTTCCTTCTTCTCATATTGTCACTTTCTAGCCGCATCAATAGGATGGAAACAAATTTAGAAGCTACGAAGGATTCTATGAAAAAATAAGCGTTCGTCCCTCTCAATCGAATCAACAATGACAGCAATTTGTTCGATTCAATATTGTTATCTTTACTTTTTGTGCTTTTTGTTTGAAGAAGTGCATTCCGCTGGTCAATCATGGAGAAAATAAAGGGAATTACTTTTTTCTCAATTATCAAGCATATATGGGTGTTATAATTATACTAAAGAGTTGATATTGCATTTTCTTTCACCTCTCAGTGTAGATAAGCAGTTTCTCAAAAGTTATGCCATGATCATTAAAAATAGGGAATTCACATGGAAAATATCCATGGAACACAGCTTGCACGCACGTGTGTCGACATTTTTTAAGTTGACACAATTTACCTCCATTATTTCATTGTATTGCCGTTTTAACTATTGCATTCCTCTAAATTTATAAAAGAAGAAATACGAATGTAATCGCTAGAGTGCACGAGGACTAGTCTATATGATAAGGGAAAACCCATTTCTGTCTGACTTTTGCTTAATTTCCAAAATTACCTTCACATAAAAAATAAAAAATAAAAACTGCTTAAGGGTTTATAAGGAAATGGCACGCCTTGGTCCTCCAGTGCTCAGATTTACCCAAGTTGCTAGGAGTTACTTTTACTGCTCAACCTCTGTCGTCTGCATTTCTTGACAAACCTTTAATTGTGATTGTGCAGGTATATATATACTGTAGCTGATTGTGCGTGATGATACATGATGTTTATACCAAAATCTCACCAGGCTCGTTGTCAGCCTTTTCAATGCAACGGGAAATACTTGCTTGGATTCATGTCTAGTAAATTAAATGCATGGTCATCGTTGATTTTTTAAGACTAACATATGGCACTCATGTGGATCTACAAAATTAATGAATATGATTCATGCGATTCAGTGGACCAAGTCCAAGGAAGATATTCCCAATGCGATGAATTTTATGGGAAGTGCACTGATATTCTATTAAGGGCGTACAGCTTCGAATAGTTAATTAGTTTGCTTTGAGATACGTGCATGCTATCTAAAATGTTGTTGGCATATTTCAAGAGTAACTCTTCATCAAGCAATTTTTACTTTTTGTTTGTTTGGCAATAATAAGGATCATCGTGATGTTAGATAGCGTAAGGTTGATACTCAAAGGAAAAGTCTCTTTATTTAATTTTTGCAATGGGTAGTATCAAAAGATAGATGCTATGCAAAAGAGTCAAGTTGTAAGATTTTAGGGAAAATTGTGGCAAAATTCATAAACCTATTGTTCAACGATCAATTTAGTAATAACATTTTAATTATGCTAATTTAGTCATAAACCTTTTAATGATTTGTCAATATAGTTATTTTGACCAAATTAATCAGAAATTACTAACATGACGGTGTAGTCAATACCAACTATCTCATATAACATGACCAGCACTGAAGTAAATGATTTAAAAAAAAAAAATTGAATTCTTTTCTTATCAAGGGTGGCTAGTTTCTAGCCATGACCAAAGGCCAACCACAAACAATGGACAATGAGGGTTGGCCTCACTACCCTTGCCCACCACAAGTGAGAGTCCCCTCGCTCAAAGCCTGTGAGAGCTAGCAAGCCCTTAACTAGTTATCGATGAGGGCCATCGGACCATCGTTAGCCTTGTTTGATTGCAATTTTTTTTTAAAAGAGAAAAATAAATAAAATAAATTCTAAAAATTGAGAAATGTTATGAAAATTTTCAGTTATAGTATTGATAATGTCACATAGGATAGTTGGCATCCACATCAATGATTTCTAGCCAAAATTGATCGAAATGACAACACTGACAAATTATCAAAATATTTAGAGATAAATCGATACAATTAAAATGTTTAAAACTAAATTTTTGTGCCAAAAAAGTGTCGATGTTCACCCCGTCAAATAATCTTTTATGCTAGGCTTTGATTTCTTCCTACGATATATATAATGATTTGCTTGAACCCTCTATGGCGAGTTCATTTGTGTGGTTCACAGTGTTATGTAGACAAAATTTAGTGGTTGCATTTCGAATCAATCTTGACCGCAATATGTTGGATTCGATATTGTTGTGTTCACTATAATTTTTTTCTTTTTATCAATCCAGGTCGTCACCTGATTTTTGCCTGCAAATTACATTTTTGTATAAAAAAGAAATGGAGGGTTATAAAAATATTTTTTAAAATGAAATGAATAAATAACAAATGACAAATAAAAAAAGTGCTCAATTGGGTCTAGTCCATCATACCTCAACCCACCAGACCAGATCATGCAAGTCCAAATTTTGTTTCAATTTGGCATGGGCCCCTTTGAAAAGCTTGGAATACATTTCAATAATTTGCAGCCCAAGGCCTGGATCTCCTTCTAATTCGGCTCTCGATTTCAACTTCATCGCTCGTCTTCAAGCTTCGAGGAATCGGTATTCAGATTTCTCGCCGCATTCATGCTCTTCAATCACGATGCTCTCGCGCTTGAGCTTCGAATCATTTACTCAGTCGATGAGCTCGAGCTTGTTACCCGGACCCTCAACAACCCGAAGCCTTTGAGCTTCCAGTTTTCACTTAGCATGGAAGTTTATAAACTCATTCGATCGCTCCAACAGGATCAAATCTCTTTCATTCTCTGATTTCTAATTTTTTTTATTCAATTGGCGACATTGATTTCTAGATGTCTCGCGTGTGTGACCAGCATTTTGCCTCAATCAGCTCTGATTCCACCGACGCAATCAGTTTAGGAGCTCATCTCCAGCGACGCTATCGATTCAGGATCTATATTTCCTCTTCACCGAGCTTTACCTTTGATTCTTTCAGATGTTCGTCGCTGAAGTCTGTTCTTTTTAGGTTGTTGAAGATCGCGTTGGATCGGATTCCCTCTGTTATGCTCTGTTTTCCGGTCAGATTGATCGAAGTATTCAAAGCTGATTCGTTTTTCCTTCATTGGCCCAATTTTCAACACCAACGCTTCCACGACGTCCGCTCTCCGGTCCGATCACCATTCGTAGCCAACCACTGCGCTTTCAAAGAATGAGCAAGCTGGAATGCGTATTGAGATTCTGAGATTCGTTTGAGTCGTGAAGGAGAAGAATCTGAGCTTTATGGCTTGATGATGCTGAAAGGCATGAACAGAAATGGTGATGAAAATGCAGAAGCAGGATTTGTGTTCTAGGAAAGAAATTCTTTAATCGCCTTTATATAGGTGAGGGGATTTTTTCGTTAATAAGTGGATTTTAGCTGCACTAATATTGTCTACGCAAAAATAACTACGAATAAGAATTGTTCTTCACGATCTCCACTCACTTGCTAATTCTTAAATCGTTTTTGACGCAAAAGAAAAAAAAAAAATTGTGTTGATTCCATGATTTGGTTTCGTGTTCTCTGTGCCCGCAATCGATACTATGTCTCAAAGATAAGGACAGGAGCTAATCCATATTAGCGGCTAAATCTGAATGCGCCTCAACACAATACGCACGAGATAATGCGGTTTACACTAAGTTATTAAGCATGATTTCTTGATATTCGTCTCGGTTGCTTGAAATCTGAATGCGTGAGTATGCCAGTTCTCTGTACACGTTATATGCTCAGCTGAGATGGGGGGTTTTTACTATGGTTGCCGGTATGAAATGGTTCGGAGATGATGTCCCTAAGCGTGACGGTTTCTAGTACTCCATTCATTAATTGACAAACATGAAAGCAATAGCTCACGGATGGAGTTCATGCACTATTGAGTCTTTTTTAGTAGTTTGCACCATGTTAACTCTTGACCTTGATCACTAGTATGGTAGTGACATTTAATCTAGAAAGTTTCTTAAACCTTATAACTGATATATTCATCTTTTAATTCTGGTAGTTAATTGGCCATTATCCAAAAACGAAACATTTTCCAATAGTTCTTCCATATTCTGTTATGGCATCAAAATTTATATTCTTAAAGCATTATTTCCTATTCAAAAGCTTTTTAATCCTTAATATGAAATTTTTTCATGCATGGCTGACGTATGTCCCTTATATGTTTGGTCATCTAGATTTCTAAATGATAGGATATAAAATTGAGAGGACTTTATTGTATCATATCCACTATTTCATGATTGTAATAATAAACCCGAATATATTCACATCATATTATAAATTGTTTCGTATGAACACCTATATGAATCACAAATTTTACAAACGGAGTGATAAAAATCTCTCGCAAAACTTTTATTTATTTTATTTTCTCTTTTTTTTAATTAATTTCTTTTTTATTTCTTTCTTCCCCATTCCATCATTCTCTAATAAAATTGTATTAAATAGAAAATTGTACTAATATACCTAAAATACTAAAA
Organism: Eucalyptus cladocalyx; assembly: GCA_017140615.1. Classification (NCBI taxonomy): domain Eukaryota; kingdom Viridiplantae; phylum Streptophyta; class Magnoliopsida; order Myrtales; family Myrtaceae; genus Eucalyptus; species Eucalyptus cladocalyx. The sequence goes on from CM029523.1 coordinate 32,322,054, forward strand.
CATCTAAAATATGTAATAGATATATTTATATATTGAATTTATATTATAAGATAGAATTAAATTCGAATATATAAATAAAAATAAGATTAAATCAAAAAATAAATTTTATTTTTGTTATTTTGAATTTATCATATTAGAATTCGAATATTATTTATATTCAAATATAAATTTAATTTGTTAATATAAGAAATTTGTTATTTTTAAAAAAAAAAAAAACTTTCCTATCATCGATATCGTAAATCATATCTCCCTTTATTTCACCCTCCTATGAAATAATTTTATTTGATCTATATCCCTTTTATATATGATTTTATCATATAGCGAGCAACACCAAACAAAGGATGGGATCAATTTTATCATATCCCGAATTTTATCCCAGCTGCCAAACGCAACTTACATGTCTCTTAAGTATCCAACTGTCACGTTCACATATAATTATCTCACATAAAATCTTGTTCAGATTGTCATCTATTCAATTAGCAACAATATTCGACCAAAAAAAAAAAATTAGCAACAATAGAAAATGGATTGTTGGTGCAAGAAGCCTTTGTTCATACATGTTCTTAAGATCCACTTAGAGAAAGAAAAGAAACAAATATGACCTTCCCATTTAAAAGCGTGCTCAATATGATTAAAAAAAATAACAGTTTAAAGTAGTTTATGAATACATTTTTTAGGAAACTTTTTAAAAAGTCTAGTAGAATATTAATAAAATGACTGAATAAAATATGGTTAAGCGTATTGGTACTTGTTGTGAAGAATAATATATGATGATGCACAAGGTCAGAAATTTTTATGATCTCTATTTCGTAAAAAGAAGAAATTCAAGATCCTTCTATTAGGTCTTCATCTTCATCGACCAATGAACTGGCGATGTACTTGAGAATGGATTACTCCAAATACATTAGTAAAGCTAATAAAGTCAAGATTGACATTCTAAAAATGGTGGAAAAGGAAAGCCAATAATTTTTTTATTCTTTCCACCGCGGCTCATGACTTGCTAACCTCACCGGCATTTATGATACCATTGAGCTCACGCTTAATACTAGTCAACATACTTTGGGAGACAAAAGGTGCAGCTTATTTGCAGAATGCTTAGAAATGGTTGTAGCAAGACATGATTGGTTTCGCAAGAATTGGCTTTAGAGAAACGTGCCCAATATGAAAAGGAGGACAATCACGACACCGTATCATATGAATCATAGTGGGGAACACGACATTGAAAATATAGAATTTATTAGAAATATTGTTTGGTGTAACTTGCATGTATTCATTATTAGGACACCATTATGTGTAATTTTCTTTTGCAAGATATTTGAAGATATATTTGTATTTCAATTTGGTTTAATTGAATGAGTGTTCTTCGTTAATTCTCCTCAATTGATTTCAATTATTTTTAAATTTTGCTAAAAAAGTTAGTTAATCTCTTCTTGAATTTTTCGTTAAAAATTAAAATTAAATTTTTTTTAAATGGGCCCGAGCCAATGGTGGCTTGACCAAACATTTCCATAGTATCAACTCCAGCAGCTCGTGTTATATAGTTGTGGGCTATACCCCTCAAGTTTGGTTTGGCCATCCCAAGCATTCTTCCACATTCAAACTTCTCCTTTCTTTCTGATGTCCATATCTATTAGTGTGGACTCTCTGATAAATTGGTGGTCGTTTAGAACTCTAGGCGTCTCCTCTGAGGTCGACATCAAAAGTTTCAAATATGCCAATTAAGGCCATCCCCCACACGGAAAATTTGGCCCTTTTGGAGGTCGCTTCGGGAGACCTAGAAACTGTTCTTGGACCTTGAACGTCAGCTTGAACAAATCAGCTCTGAGACCAAAAAAGGGAAGTAGGCAATACATCACAATCGTATGGAGACTATGCATATTGACATTCTAATGCAACGTGTTAGGATCATGAACTAACCGCTTCACTTGTTATGAAAAAAAGTGTCATTTTTTCTCATGGTCATGTAAGTATCACCGACAATTAAAGGCTGCAACTCATCCTCGGAATTAATGTTAAAAAATAATCAACGTTCCATTGACAAAAAGACTCCTAGATTATTTCCTTCTTATCATCCTCACCTTTGATCGAATGAGTATAAAACCCTTTCACAACTTCAAAATAAATCTCCTCGGACATCGACAAAAAACCAAAAATCTAACCCAACCAGCTAAACCATTTGCCTAAATGGAAATCTCTCCCGTGTGAAAAAAAAATCAAAGTCGATATCCTGTCTCTTCCAACACATCTCTAGCAGCAAATGTAGACAAATACATTTGATTAGCAATTTTCACAATTTTACATGTCACTGCAGTAAGCTTAACCAGACACGGGTGTTAACACTTGAATTTTACTTGATAAATCAAATATGCATTTAAGTAATAAAAAATGAGAAAGAGAAAAAGAATAGAAGAAGCCCTATCCATCATTTCATATGGCCCTATTCGCGCACCTGCGGCCCATCTATAAAGCCTGCCCATTTCAGCACTTTTAACGGGGATGGGGGGAAAACACGTGAAAAAAAAAAAAAACATCTTCTTCCATAAACAGTCTCCTCCCTCCAAATCTGAGGGGGAGACCACACAATATTCATAGTCATGTTCATCATCATTGGTAATTCTCTCTCAGACCTTTCTCTCTCCATAACCGCTCGCGCAGAGGACGCAATGCCAAGGTGGGATTGTCGGGTTTTTTTCTGAGTAGGAGGGGACTGAGGATCGTGTTTTGGGGGGATGTCACGGAGAGAGTGAGGTAAGAGAGGGAGATAGAAATTACTCTGTAAGAAAAAACAGAGAGTGGGGATGAAAATAAATTTTGAGAGCACTTCGGGAGATTTTCAGACTCTTCCTTCGCGGTCAGACGTCTTCCGTCATCACTCGCGGCCATTCCCTTACCACGGCCCAAAAACGCTCTGTTATCCTCTGTTTTAACACTCAATCCATCCTATGTTTTTACACCGATCAGTGTAGCCGGTGCACTTGGAGTCCCCATTCTGGCTTTCGATCATTGCTCGTCGCTTTGGATCTCTTGCTTCTGTGAAGTATCGGGAGGACCGTTGCCTTGCACCGTTTCGGAGGCGAAAACTCTGAAGCTGTCAAGTCCCGCTCGATCTCCACGTATCCATCTCAAGTTCGTTGATCGACACTTACCTGAACCTCCATGGACGAGTTTAATCAGCATTCGTGGTCGAAAATCCCCCCTCGGCAAGGTTGGTTTTGCAGCACTTTTTTGGTCATTTCATAAATGAAGATTGAGTTTGAAGTTGACACTGGTGTATGTCTGGGAAGAGACCAGGTTTGAAATCATTTTTTTTTGCCTCGATGAATCAAACCCTTTCTGCAAAGAAAGAAGTATTTGGATTGTGTTGTGGTGTTGATACACTCACTGTCTTTTTTCCTGAGATGCTCACCACCTGTTTGATGGCATGCATGAGTTAAATCAGTGACCCTTGCCTCGTCTTGTTGATTGATTAGGAAGCAAAACTGACACATTCGGATTGATTTTATTGAAAGATACTGATTATGGGATGTGGTTGCTAGTCTAAGCATCGTGGATTAAATTTTTTTTCCGCATTTGCTACGGATCTGCTTTCCAGTACACTTTGTGGTCTCTCAATATGTCACCGGCTATCTATTTTTGCTATTTTTTGCATCTCCATGGCCACATGGAGTGGTCGTTTTTCTTGGTGTGAAACGTGGCTCGAAATCTTTGACCCATACGTTGATTAGCTGGGTAAATCTCGCGCTGGATGAGGTCCAGTTCTTTACGCTCATATCCCGGGTGTCCTTCCGCTAATCTAGGTTTATGCATGACGATTAACGGACAATGGCCGTGCTCCAGGCGTCTGAAGCCAGACAATGGCAACGTTACATTCAATGCTTGAATACGTCGATCATTGATGAGGTTGAGTTGGTTTCTTTAGCAGAGCAGAGCTCCCAGGATGTGCGCGAGGAAGATTATAGGAAGAAGACGACAGGGCAAAAAAGAAGAATAAGGAGGAGAAAAGAGAATAAATAGGGAAATGGGCCTCTTAATGGACGATGAATTCATTGTGGGCTTACAATGAGAGAGTTGGGTTAGTGCCGTTATGTTCAATTCGGTTTTACTGGTGATTGGGCTATGGATCTTGTTTTTTTTCGCGAATTTGGGTTTGATTAGTTTCAGGTGGGAATTGGGCTCAATTCTATGATATGAGCCCAGTTTGAATTTTTGATCGAGCCCTCTTAAGGCAATAAGCCCAATTAATCGTGCCCATAGATCTGATATGTGTCAGCCCGTGTCTGTGCCGGGTCTGAAGGCTTAGCCGAGGCCCCTCTTTTCGAAATAAATAATAAGAATAATAATAAAAGAATAAAAATTGAAGATATAAAAAATATAAAAATCGAAAAAAATTGAAAAATGGTTTGAAACATGGACCTTGATTAGGTCGTTAAGCCAGTGTTCTTGAAAAATACAGGCAACACGTAAAAACTCCAATAAAGTTGGTGGAGGAGGAGGATACTATGGAAAAAAAATGAGGATTTCGGAGAAAAGTGGAGCAAACTGACCAAAAAATTGAAGTTACTCCCGAATTTCCTGTAAATCCCGGTTGCATTTCATTGCAGACCATGTGGATCTCCCCTCAAAGCCAAGTAAGCACGGTTTAGAGAGCCTCTACCAACGGATCACCTTCATTTCCGTCCTAATATCAACTCCAACGGCTAGCCTCATAAAGTGATGGTGGTTATACCCCTTGAGTTTGGTTTGTCCATCCCAAGCATTCTTCCTTACCCAAACTTCTCCTTTCTTCTTGTGATGTCCATACCTTTTAGCATGGACTCTCCAATAAATTGGCGGTTGTTTAGGACTCCACCGTCTCACCTCCGAGATCAACGTCAAAAGTTTCAAAAATGCAAGTTAAGGCCATCCCCCACACGGAATATATAGTCCTTTTGGAGGTCGCTTCGGGAGACTTAAAACCATTCTTGACCTTGAACGTCAGCTTGATTTGTTCCTCGACCAAATCAGCTCCATGGCCAGATATGGAAAGCAGGCAATACATCAAAATCATATGGAGACTACGCATGCTGACATATAAATGCAGCGCCTTATGATCATGGACTAATCGTCTCACTTGTTCAGAAAAACCATCATTTTCTCATAGTCATGTAAGTATCACTGAAAGCTAAACGCTTCAAAATCACCCTCAGGATTAATATTCAAGAATAATCAACGTTCCAAATAGAAAGGCTCGTGAATTATATTTCCTTTTTATCATTCTCACCTTTATCTAATGAGTATAAAACCGTTTCACGGCTTCAAAATAAATCTCCTCGGACACCGACCAAAACCAAATCCAACCTGACCAGCTAAAACCATTTGCCTAAATGGAAATCCCTCTTATGTGAAAAACTCAAAAGTCTATATGCTGTCTCTTCCAACACACTTCTAGCAGCAAATGTGAGATATCTATCGAAGCAAGCTTGGTTCCGTTTGCGGAACCCAACTTGCAGAGGAGTTGCGACCTCCTATTCGCTTTGTTATGCCCTCCGGTGTAATGGAGAACTGCTTCCCTTCTTTTCTAGCTGCGTGTTTGATCGGCATTCTCACAGGAGAGGGAGGATTTCTAAGGATTTTTTGGGTGTTTAGGATGGAATTGAATGGGTTTGGAAGAAACAGCTAAGATTCGAGGAAGATTGAAGCTAAGAGAAAGCGATTAGAGGCTTTGATTTGAAGAAATTTGAAGCAAAATCTAAGTGAGTGAGAAAATCTGTGGATTGAGAGAGAGAGAGATGAGAGTATGAGTGAAGAGTAAACAAAATTGAGAAAAAGCAGCAGATGGGGAAGATTGATTATTTTCATATTTCACCCACAATCAATCATGCAAAACACAAATATCTCGTATGGGCGCATTGCCTACATGAAAAAACTAGTTGTCCATTAAACAAACAAAAAGTACGTAAAATAAAAAAGATCTCAAAGCAATATCAAAATATATATTTCCTAAAAATTAGGCATTTATCGCACAATCATATTATTTATCATTGATGAAAGTAAACAGATTTGTTTTTATGTCCTTCTTTGTGTGTGAATGACACGTTATGGAACAATGGTACATGATAAATTTCTTATCTATGTATTTAAACCAACGTGCCCTTTCGTCTCATGCTAAAATTTGCCCTCATCTACATGGAGCGCTCTATCTCTAATTTTGCAATGCAATTTAAAAGAAAAAAAAAGTGTAAAGTCGGCCAAAGAAGAAGTTAACCACCTACTTTCCACTACTCGGTGCACTCGGATGAAATTCCTCAATTGTCTGGACAGTGAACAACCAACGTCATCTTGTACCATTTTCTATTTTATAATATTGTTGAATGAATTTTTGGTAAGTTATTAAAAACATAGCCAAAACGTTCGTTTAGGGTTTGTTTTCTTAAAAAGAATTTGTATAGGGTAAGATAAGAAAAAAATATCAAGTATTATATATCGTCATCCAATTATAATTATTAAATTTTATTATTTATTTAATATGACTTGCATGAGAAGTAAAATAATCGTGCATGTGCGTGTATATTTTAATTCCGGGCTACTGTCTTTGCACTATTTACATTGCCACCCAACAAGAGAGAACGCTATGTAAGCATCAATTTCGATAACAAAGGTGACTCGCATCGTCAGACATTTGACCCGATCAGTCCATACTCGACGCCTATTGAATTCAATTTGTTAAAGTGAAGCAAACAACCACCTTTTTTGTTTTTTTGATAAAAAAATCATTGACAAACTATACAACACCCAAAGTGCCTAAATCTAATTGAAACTAGAATCAAAACAAGGCCCAATTGACCCAATGGTTGGCTTGAGAGGCATAAATGATATAATGGCATTAAGGTCATCAAAAAAGTTACATCGTTGTACATTTGACCCAATGGGTCCAAAGTTTGACCCCAATTGAGTTCGATTTGTTGAAAAAGTGAAGCAACAACCCAATTTGAGAGCCCAGATCTGATCGAGACTTGACGCAAATCAAGGCCTGATTGGCCCAATGGCCGGTTTGAGAGGCATAAGTGATACAATTGCACTGAGTAAAGTTTTTTATATTAAATTGTTATTCATATGAAATTGATAAATGTGAGGTTGTATAACTGTGATCGTGAAAGATTGAAGTGCATAATTATTTGCTATTATTGTCACCTAACTTATCACTTGGTGAGTAAGTTTCATCTAATTTAGTACTTAGTAGGTAACGAAATATCAAAGTAATAGCAACTTTCTCATCTTATTAGTTACTTCTTATAAAGAAACAGCATATGCGGTTCTCTTGCCAATGAGTTATATTTCCATTTTATTATTAATTTTTCAAGATGTCGAGTAATCTTTAAAAACTCAGTAATTAGAATTGTCTCATCTCCTAACTTACTCGTAACATCGAAATAGTAACTATCAATATGCAAAGTAATTGCACTCAATACCATATTCACAATAAGGGTAACTCGTTATATAAGAAAAGAGAGTGCGTATGTTTTTGCTAGTGCTGGATGGAGAAAGATTAGGATGCTCTCTCCGTTAGAGACTAGCGGCGAAGGCGGGGTGCTACAATAACAAAAATGGGTTATTTGAAGAGGAAGAGAATAAACAGACAAATATGCAAGTGGAGGAAGATGTTGCTAATGAAAAGAGTAGGGGTTGGCGGTGGTCAGCAACAATCGCCTTTCAATTGGGTACTTAGAATGAAAGACAATTAGCTAGATGCGCCAAAAATGACCTTCTTAGATTCAACCAATGCCCAAAGTATATAGAGAAGTTATCATACCCAGGCCCATAGAGGGTAGCTCCCTTTTAATGTTCAAAGAAAAAAGTGATTTTTCTATAAGTTAGTAACTTTTCACCTGAATAAGTGGCTTTCAAAATATTAGTAAGTGGTACATTTCCACCTAATTGGCAACCTTCAATTGGCAAATATGTAATTAGTTGAAGTGACCTTTCATTTCATTAGAAACCTTTATATAGAAAAAAGGAAGTATGTACCTTTCAAATTTCTTGGTTTGATTATCAATTTTTCTTTAGGAAAAGATAATTTTCAATCCATCGAGAGTTCGCAGATTTTAAAAGTCTTGATTTAGAAAGTCGGAACTTTAATTTAATTAGTAATTAGTTGGTATGGCTTATAATTTTAATATAATAAAATACCTACTAGTATATCAAGAGTTGGCAACATTCATAAGTAGTAGCTATTCTGAAATATTAGATAATAAAATATTATTTATGTAGTCAGCAACTACACTACTGCAATAATTTCTTCAATTATCCAACAGTGGCTAGTAAAAACGGCATGAATTTTCTCCGCTTTTAATCTCACGACACCATGAGATCACCCATAATTGGAATCTGACACCTCAACAAGATGACTTTGGCTCCGAGGAGGTTCTTTTATGTTTTGTTTGCCAGAACATTGCACAAGCAAATATATTTTAAGCATATAAGTAATTTTTTTTTTTTTTTTGGACGAAACAGCTGATATATTAGGTAAAAGGAGAAATACAACCAGCTAGAAGAGCATCACTAAGTACAATATTCGGGAAAGGATGCGGAGGGAAAACAAGCCAATTCTTGGATAAGCCTTGGGCCCTATGGGCTTTGGCGGCCCAATCCGCAGCTAGGTTTGCCTCTCAACTAGCATGATTGAGCGACACATTAGGGCACTTTGGGAGAGGAGTTCGTGGAGAGTGGCGAAAAGGTGTCGTTCTTCCCGTGGCTGCGGCCGCTTCGTGAAGGATCTCCGGCGGTATGAGGCAATCGGATTCAAAAGCTACACGATGGAGGTGCGGACCACCGCTTGATGAGATGCTTTGGAGAGCCACGATCATGGCGAAGATCTCCGATTGGAATGCCGACTTCGCAGGTACAATCTCGGTAAACATATCAGTGAGTTCACCTTTACTATTTCGGTAAATACAAGCGATAGCTCCGTGACGATTGCCTGATACAAAAGCCCCATCGATGTTGCATTTGATTATGCCTCGTATCCGTGGCTTCCATCGGTGATCCTCGCTAACTTGTGATTTTGGAACCCTAGTTTTTGGGGGTTGAAGGCTGGTGAAGATTCGACACCGGGATATTGCATTATCCATCGCACTGAGGGATTCGAGAACTTTTTGCCGGAAGATAGCATTGTTGCGTTGGCACCGAGATCTCCCACAACAAGTTAGCAATGACTTCAAAGGTCGGGGAGGAGTGAGGATGAGTGGCGCGAGTAGCCAACCAGGCATCCAATCTTTTACCGAGGTAAGAGAAACAGTATTCTAATGCGGGCGTTTGACCATATCTTTGAGTCCAGTTACAATAGAAAAAGATATGTTCAACGGTTTAAGGGTGTTGTGTGCACAAAGAGTACGGTAGGGATTGGGAGATAGATGTCGATGTATAGATTTTCTTTTGTTGCGATGGCATTTTTGCAGCCGGCCACAAAAAAATTCGGATTTTAGGAGCTGTGTTCATATGCCAAATTCTTTTCCACAGTTGATGAGGAGGCTGATAAGAGGATGAGGCCGTTACAGGTAAGTTTCGGTATGTGGAAAGTAAGTAGTGATAGCAGCTCTTAACTGTAAAAACTCCTGATGATGTGGCTGTCCATACTAATTGATCTGAGTTGAGCGATGAATTAATGGGAGTGTTTTGGATAGCTTCACTAACCTGGTCATTGAAATAGTTTGTAATAATCTCCCGTTTCCAAGTTCTTTGACGAAGAGTCTAAGATATCAGCTACTTTGATAGGTTCCCCTGCAGCCAGACCTCCTAATTTACCAATAGATAGCCAATAGTCTGTTCGGATGTTGATGTTGGATCCATCTTTCACCGAGTCATCGAGTTTTAGGAAGGATAGCATCCACGCCCTTTAATATGCTTTTCCATCCCCACGAAGGTCTATAGCACAAGTGGCATTTTGAAAAGAAGAATGTTTAAAATATAGACCTTTAAACAACTGAGTCCAAAGTGCATGTGGTTGCTGAAGAAAACGCCACGCTTGTTTTCCGATCATCGCAATATTAAAAGTAGTTAGATGTCTGAATCCCATGCCCCCATCTGTTTTCGATTGCTTAACCTCTGACCATTTCATCCAGTGTATGCCCGACTCATGTTGCTGTTTACTCCACCGAAACGTGATATCTTGCTTTCCATTAATCTGCGAGAGAGACAAGGGGAGCAGAAAAAGGGACATCGCATATTGAGGTAAGGCTGTATGATCGCCTTAAGTAAAATCTCCTTACCCCCTTTAGATAAAAACTGTTCCTTCCACCCGCTAATTTTGCATTCGTTTTTGCCAAAATCCAGGAGAACATCTCACATTTGGAACGCCCCAAATCAGAAGGGATTCCCAGGTACTTGCCAAATCTTCGCACCACAGGTATTCGAAATTCTCCTTGTAAAGTCTCCCGTAATGTTAGAGGACGTTCGGCTGAAAAAAATGGCGAGACTTATTCTGTTAAGAAGTTGACCGGTGGCATGGCAAGATCGATGCAATAGATGAGTAAGATTTTGGCATTCGAGAGTGAAGCTTTGAGAAAGAACACTTGCATCATCAGCAAAAATAAATGGGAAAGCTTAGGGCAAGTTCTGTTAAATTGGATCCCCAGCGTAAATGACCCATATCGATTGCTTGCTTGATAACTCGTTGATAAAGCATTAGCCATTAATATAAAGATGTAGGGGGAGAGGGGTCTCCTTGGCGGATTCCTCTAGTAGGTGTAAAATATGGTAGTTGTTCTCCATTGAAGCGAATACTATAGGAAACCGTTGTGATGCATGCCATAACCATCTTTACCCATTGATTTGTGAATCCCAACTGTGTTAGATATGCTGTGAGGAAATCCCACTCCACACGATCATAGGCTTTCTGCATGTCTGTCTTGAGAATAAGATTGAATTGTTTTGTTTTAGATCGAACTTTAAACTGGTGGAGTACTTCCTGAACCAACATAATGTTATCTTGAATCTGTCGGCCACTGACAAAAGCTGCTTGTTCTGGATTAATTAGACTGGGTAGCCAACCTTTTAATATGTTTGCCATGACTTTTGCAATAATCTTGTATGCAAAGTTACAGAGACTAATAGGACGATACTGATCAATACTTTCAGGGCGATGAACTTTGGGGACCAAGGTTATTATCGTTCGGTTTAAATGAGGAGGCATGTGACCAGATTGGAAAAAGTCTTGTACAGTCTTGACTATTTGTTTTTTGATGATGTTCCAGTGATGCCGGTAAAAAAGTCCATTGAGGCCGTCTGGACCAGGAGCCTTGGAAGGACCCAATTGAAAGGTAGCATTGGAGACCTCCTCTTCTGTTACTGCACTCATAAGATGAGTATTCATTTGAGAAGTAACTATTGTTGGACATTTGCAGAGAAATGGAAGAAAATCCACAGGACCCACAAGTGATAAAGTTGAATAAAGAAGCCCAGTGTCATTGTTTTAAGCTGATCGGGCTCTTTATGCCGATTCCGGTCTTCATCCTTAAGTAAGCAAATTCTATTTCTCTGTCTCCTTTGCACAGTACAAGCGTGAAAAAATTTCAAGTTCTTGTCTCCCCATGCTAACCAGTTAAGTCTTGAACACAGCGCCCAGAATTGTTCTTCCTGATTCCAGAGTTGGTGAATTTCAGCACGAATTGTAGTGGCTAACTCCTTATCTCCACTGCGATAGGATTTTTGATTTGTAATGGTCTGAAGCTGTTGCTTTAGTTGCAGAATCTGTTGCCTGGCATTCTTTTGAAGCGAGAATGACTCCGCTAGTTAACTTATGAGATACTGCTTGCAATTTGGATGGTAAAGAAGAGTGGTTTCTCTCCTATACTGCTTGAACTATTTCAGTACATTCAGTATGTTGACTCCAGTAAGCTTTATAATGGAATCTCTTTTGTGGCTTTACAGGCAGATAATGAGTATGCAACATAAGTGGGCAGTGATCCGAACCGATCGATGGAAAAGCAAACACCGTGGTTGATGGATATAGAAAATGCCAGTCAAGAGCGAAAGGCATGGTCGAGCTTCTCCTTCACTAACTCATTCCCTTCCCGATTGTTAGACCAGGTGAACTCACAACCTTTACTATCCAGCTCTATTAAAGCACAATCATCAAGTAACTTCGCGAAATGATGACATTACGAGATAATTAGCTGGTTTCCGTCCCATCTTCTCCCGGGGTATTGGAAGTCGTTGAAATCCCCGATACATAACCAGGGTAAGTTAGTGGATTCATGAATTAAGCGGATGGTATTCCGAAAATCCTGCCTAGGAAGAAAGGAAGCGGGAGCATGAAGACAGGTAACTTGCACTGAGATTGATGTCTGAGTATCCAAAACTAGCATATGTACATAAAACTGACCCGAAGAAATAACCGTAATGTCAAACAGGTCATTCCAAAATACTGCAAGACCACCGATAAGCCTTCGTGGATTCCTCAAAAAGGAGTGGGAGAAAGAAAAGCGACGCCGTAAGTGCTTTACAATCTTGAAGCTTTATTTTTCGTTTCCATTAAGAACATAAGATCGGGCCTTTCGGAGGTCAATGTTAACGCTTTGTAAGGCTTGAATTGTCGGAGTGCCCAACCCTTGACAATTCCAACTTAACATTTTCATTTTGACTGTGGGGGCTGTTTAGGGCCAGCCGCCAAAGCCCAAGAGGAGGGGTCATCGACCTCAATAACAGGGGTATCTAGTAAAGAGGATTCATCCAATTCAGGTATAGTATTTGATCGGATCTCATAAGGGGAGTATCGCTTAGGTTTCTTACTAGATCCGATTCCTAGCTGAGATCTAGGAGATGTATGTTTTTTCTGATTTATAAAGCCAGGGGGTGAAGTTTGAGAACCTTTCAGCTTTGCATCTGCAGGGACCAAATCAGTGGTTCTGGGATTCATCACAACAGTGGTGGGTGGGATAACAGAGGAAGGGGGGCGAACCGCAAAAGCTGAATCTGTTGGAGGTAAAGCTAAGAGAGGGGGGTGGATAGTGGGAGGAGTTTCAGGTATGGTTTCTTCCATTGATTCTACTTGTTCTATAGGGTTGTAAAAAGCATCCCAATAGGGTATTTGTCTTTGTTTAAGCTACGCTCGTAACCAAGGGCCATACACCATTTTTTCACGGCCCTCATATTGAGATTCCTCATAAGGGAAGTCCTTACATGATGTTGCATAATGTCCTAATTTCCCACATGAGTAACAATAATGAGAGAGACGCTCATACCGAAAGTCAAGCCAAAGAGGTTTTCCAGCAATACTAATAAGCTTCCCTGATTTTAATGGTTGATGCAGGTCAATCTCGACACGAATTCTCCCGGATGTATCATGTTTGACTTCCTTCACACTACCCGATTCTTTGAACGGCGCGGCTTAAAAGTTGTGGGGTGTTCCATTCCAAAGGTAAACCTACTACTTGAATCCAGAATGGGCAGGTGGAAAAATCGTAGCAATGTACCGGTGTATTTGGTTTCCAGGGTCGCAAATTTACTAGATGACCAGAGAACAGCCAGGGGGTTCCATCTAATGCTCTTCGTTTTTCTGTTTCAGTGCGAAATTTAATGATATAGATGCAACCATCGCTTGAAGATATATCCACATGATCCACACGCCAAGCCTTCGTCATAGCAACTTGAAAAGCAGGTAAATTTATAGTGGGGTTAGTAAAAATATTACCAACCAGGATGAGACGACACTCTTTAATTTTGTCGGTGGCTTGTATGTCTTCCCAGGTTTCCATTTCTTGTTCCGCACAAAGTCTTCCGAGTCGGTGACACAAGGAAGCGATACGGGATGAGTCATCTTTATCATCCGTAGTCATGGCGTTGTTGGTAAGAGAAGATGAAGATTAAAGAAGAGGGACCCAGACCAGAATACAACAGTTCGAGGGTTGCATGTCGAGGATCGGCAACATGCAAATGGAAAATCGGCAGAATTCCACTAGAGATACAGTGCAGGATGAACAATCCCTGAGCTATGGTGGGAAAGGATGAAGCGGAGAGAAACTTGATAGAGAACGGGAGCGAAGATAGCCAAAGAAAAGAAGAAGTTGAGTTGAGGAGGATCGGAAGAAGGAGGTTGAAAAAGAAGAACTCGAACATAACGCGAGAGAGAAACTCGAACATAACGCGAGAGAGCATATAAGTAGTTTATGTTCGGATTTTTTTGTCTCTTTGTTAGATGGGTAGTTCAAGGCATTGATCATGACATTGCGAGGAGATCGTTGCTGGGGAAAGGCTCCATTTTTTTTTCCTAGAGGAGAGATGCTGAAGCGGTTGCTTATGGCTTCACATTGCTTGGGCGACGAGTTCCTAGGATAAGCTTTTTGTTATGTATATGGACCAAGAGGAGGAAAAGTGGTTGCCACGGTCCAGATCCTTCCACACATTAATGCCAGAAGGGAAGAGGGAGTACTCTATATGCACCATACTATCAAGTCATTTCCGATGACACATGGCTTGCATATTCCCAACCAAGAGCAGAAAAGTCGATTTTAATCAAGATGATTTGAATCATTTCCAATTTAGCCTCAAGAGTAATGGGAGAAATCTTCCAAAAGTGGGGATTCCGAATAATGTATGGGCAATTAGAGGACGACTTGAAGGCCGTGATTCTAGACAATCTGTGACTCAACTTGATCCAACTTTCCTCTATGTGGTTGGTCACTTACACTCTTCGAGGTTTGTCATGCTCAGGTATCAAACAAATTCATAAGAAGAGAGCTCAAGAGAAGCAGATTTACGGGAGAACCCACCGGTACCAGCTTTAGTCCATGAAAAAGGGACTTGCATCCAGAGCTATGGAGGAGGATATTGCACTTTAGGAAAATGGCCCAACTCAAATGAATCACGAGGAAAGTGGCCCAACAGTGTAGAGGAATGCATGATGGGGCTGAAGCTGGAATTCCCGGTTTATATCTACTGAATTTGCGTGATGATTTAGTGGAAACTCTAGTGACATCTATAATTATTGGGAAGACAGATAAAATTCTTTAAGACTTCTAATAATGGATTTAAAACCTTGGAATTATTTCTTTTAAATTTCTTACATTGCCTATATCAAGAATGCTATGTTGAAAGAATGATAGAATATACTTGTGTTATTATTCTACTTACACATGTTTTTTTTTTTTTCCCGATAGTAGTTTAAGCTTGTCCGTTCAATCATGTTATGACCATGCAATGTGGAATAATGAAGATGACACTGGCATTGGGGCTAGTTTTGAGAAAGCTCACCAAAGGTATTCAATCAAAATCACAACTTATTGCAGCTTTTTAAGTCGTCTTAGTTAAAATCACGGAGCATCTTTAATAAAAATAAAGAAAATCTTCAAATAAAAGCTTAAAATGAGGTCATTTTTTTTAAAGAGGGCCTAGAGTGGAAATTATTTCAATGACGGCTTTAAGTGGCTAAATCAATGTCAAATAAAGACCTGAGCTTATTGTCCAAATGTTCACTAGCTGACAAGCATATGATATTTCCAACAATTGGAATAGGGGCATTTTTGTAATGGAAATGCAATGGAAACGAGCTAGGGGACTCAAGCCCTAGATTCACTCAAGATATGAGCATGTAGAAGGAACAAGGTGGTGGGGCCCACCTGCCCATCAAAATCAACTTTATCTTTTTTCTTTCCACAGCGAAGTTGCGTGGAGGAGTGAGGCGAAGTTGCGTGGAGGGAACCTGGCACGAAAGTGATGAGCTATTTCTAGCACTTTTGCTCTAGACATGAGCATGTAGAAGGAACAAGGTGGTGGGGCCACCTGCCCATCAAAATCAACTTTATCTTTTTTTCTTTCCACAGCGAAGTTGCGTTGAGGTATGAGGCGAAGTTGCGTGGAGGGAACTTGGGACGAAAGTGATGAGCTATTCCTAGCACTTTTGACTAAGCAAAAAAGATAGAAAAAAGGAGAGATATTGTCAAATCATATGGAGTTCACAATGATAGGTGTAGTTAGTGCGCTCGATTAATATTAGTGATGTTCATTTTTAACATCAATTTAAATAGTAACAAAATAAGCTAAACTCTCAACGCAATGTTTATCACATCATCCAATTTTAGTGGATGATTATACTTTCGAAGTGTCATTCTTCATTAAAGCCCAACCACGGAAATTCTCTTTCTGGACTAAATAATTTGAATGTAACGTGCTCTTTCACAACTAGACAAGGTCTTTCTTATGATCTCTCGTATGAAGTATCCAATTCTTTTAACATCACTAAGCAAATGAATTCCAAAATTTGACCAAAAAAAAAGAATTCCAAAAAAATCCAATGAAAAAGGCCCTATTCAAGCGAAGGATCCTTCGCTCTAAAGTAATAGAAAATAAGTTATTGGCATTCCAATTAATCACAAAAAGGTGTTCTTCTAGAGAAATTTCTCATTTCTTTAAATTTGTACATTAGAAACAACCGCATTACATTCAACTGAGCAAAAAGCTTGACCTATTTTCATTCCCGAGCTATGAAAGAAAACTAGTCACACGAGGGACTATATACCCTCTTTCTTTTCCACTTATTCACAATTTATGGTGAGCTATGAAAGAAAACTTGTGCATTATAGACTCATTTATTTGAATTTAGACATTTGAAACAACCACATTACTTTCAACTAGGCAAAAAGCTTAATCTGTTTTTGTGCTCAAGCTATGAAAGGAAAAGGTAATCCTTATCCAATTCGTAACTAAGAATGCCTAACAATGTATAGAAAATGTGATGTATCAATTATTGGCGAAGACATACTGACGAAACCCTTCTCTCAAGTCAATACAAGTATTTATGTACTTGCATAACTAATACATCTTGCATAGGATATTACAAAAGTTCTAAAATTTGTTCTAAAACTTATTATGAAAGTACAATCGAGTCTTAAAACTTTCAAAGGTGTAACCAATAAAGGACTTGATTAGACAAACTTGACAAATTTGAAAACTTGATTACACTTTTTGAAAGTTTTAGAATTCAATTGTACTTTCATAATATGTTTTAAGATTTAATTGTACTTTTGAACGTTTTTGAACTCAAATACATTTTTGTAATAAATTTTGAGATTTCTAATACACTTATCCAAAAAAAGGAAAGGATAAAAAATGCACTGAAAATGAGCCACTGGCCGTCAAAATCAAATTGATCATTTTTCTTTCCAAAGTGAAGTCGTGTGGAGAGAAGCTAGCAAGAAAGTGATGAGCAAATATTTCCCAGAGCTTTTGACTAAGCAAAAAAGAAAAATAAAAAAGAAGGAAATTTTTAAAATCACACAAAGTCAATAATGATCGGCATAATTAGTGCACTCTATTAACATTAGTGATGCTCATAGGCAACATTTATTTAAATAGCAACAAAATAAGCTGAAACTCTAGACACAATCCCCACAACATCCAACATCAATGGATTTTTTACACTTTCGAAATGCCAATCTTTATGAAAGTCCAAATGCAAAAATCCTTTTTTGGACTAAATAACCTGAAAATGAGTCATTTCTCACTCAGACAAAGTCTTTCTTATGAAGTTTCGTATGAAATATCCAACGTTAACCACCTTCTTCTTTGAAACATCAAATTTGGCGTCCCCAAAGCTTTAAACGGAAGAGTGAAGCAGTGCAGAAAAACGGATTTCCACACACGGGAAGGGGATCCTCGAGGGGGAGAGTGTGAAATTTATTCCCAAAAAGCATCTTATGAAAAAGGTCCAACTTGAGCGGAATATCCTTCGCTCTAAAGTATTAGAAAATCCTTCGTTCCAAAGTAATAGAAAATAAATTATTGGCATACCAGCTAATCATTTAAAGATGTTGTTCTAGAAAATTCCTTGTTTTTTAAATTTATACATTAGAATCAATTGCATTACGTTCAACAAAACAAAAAGCTTGATCTATTTTCATGCCTGAGTAATGAAAGGAAAAGGTAATCCATATGCAATTTATAGCTAGAATGCCTAATGCATAGAAAATGTGAAGTACTGAGTATTGGTGAAGACATACTCAAATCATAACCCTTTTCTCAAATCAGCACAAGTATCTCCTTACTTTGCATAACTAATACATCTTGTGTAGAATATTACAATTGATTTATATGTCAAAGATATCCTCTCGAGTTACCCAATAGGCCACACCTAAATTTGGATATCTTCAATCATGAGAGACTAATTTAGCAAATAATTATATAAAGTGAAAGCACCAATTTTCTGCGTGAAGGCATAGTCATGCGAATTTTATCTATCAAAATAGTACTATGTAACCACCCTTTAAAATCTGTTGTCCCATTGATGTGTACGCTATAGACTTAATGGAATAACTTTTTAACACCGAATTGCAATATATTCAAGTGTGTTTCCACCAAGAAATTCCCTTGATTTTTTGGATTTAAGGAGGTAAATATTTATGATTATCAAAGTGCAATAATTCTCTAATAAATTCATTGATTTTGTGGAAGAGAATATGAAACGTGGCGAAAAATCAACTCGTACTTACTGAATATTCGAGGCGCAATCCTCATAGTTTCGTCGCACCCCGCCCGGCCGCTAACAAATCTATTTTGTGGTCTTCCGCAGTGTCGTAGCATGGACGACTGATGAGAATGGGCTGAGAGTGTCGCCCGGGATTTGCTCTAGATATGAGCGCTTTTTTTTTAAAAGTAGGAACAATGTAGTGGGGGCCACTTGCCCATCAAAGTCTCCCGAATTATTTTTCTTTCCGAAGGCTTGCCTTGTTATATTAGAAGAAATGCAGGGCGAAGTTGCGCGGATCCGCGCACATGGAAGGGGAAGGTGAGGGGGTTAAATTCCCACCTTCTCGTGCCGGGAGGGATGGGGGTAGGGACGCGTAAGTTTCGAGTGGGTTACGACTCCCACGCCCGGCAAGAGGCAGGACAAGTCTGCAAGTGAATGTAGAGTAGGAATAGAGTAGACCGACAAAAAAAAAAAAAAAAAGTCTTGTTTGGCGTTCCGTCTCACCAGGCATCTCATCCGGCTATCTCGCGGCCGGTGACATTACCACGAAAGTGATGAGCAAATATTCAATTGGACTTTTGACTAAGCAAAAAAGGAAAAAAAAAAGAAAATAAAGAAAATAAAGAGATATCATGAGGACTAAGTTAACACAAGTGAAGTACAATATCGTCAAGTCTAAGCATATATTATGTGGTCCAAGTTCATCAAATACGAATCAAGATCCAAGTGGATGTTAAAATGAATAAAAATGGGTTAATATATTAACACTACTTTTAAGTAAACCATTTAAAATAATGTTAGGGGCAAATGTTCGACACGTGCCTACATATGTTAATTAATCGTGCGAGCAAATGTTAGTGCACGTGATACAGATAGGTAAGTATATGTAATAACGTATTACAGAATTTTCATACATAAACAATATTTAATTTAAACACGTTAAATATGTTCAATCATATAGCACATTCAATAAATATGTCATCTTTCAGCTAGGCGAAAACTATCCACAACACCCACAGCACATTTACGAAGCAACAAATTAAGGAAGTTTTACGCTGCTACATCATAATTAAGGACAAATTTATCATAAATCCAATGATTTTTACCACATCTCATCATGTTTACAATGGGTTTGTCCTAATGCCGTAAAATCTTTCCAAAAAAGTTAAGGCAATGGGCATTTGCCGGTTTGAAAACCTGGGGTTGATCCAACAATCTATTATAGAAATCCCCATTGTCTTCTCTATTATTTTGGGCACCGCCACGTCCACAGATAATTAAAAACCACTTCCAATCAATTCCGAACTACTGGAAGAAAATAACTTAAAAAAAAAAAAATTGAAAATCCCATCTCTTCTAATCAGCACCACGCCGAAAGATGCTCGACAGTAAAGGCTGGAAGAGAACAGACAAGTGGCTCGATTTAAAAAGATCAGTGTGCTCGACACCGAAAATCTTTGACCGTCAAATCTACGAGACTGGTGCACATGGTGCCGCCACAGAAAAAAGAAAGGACTCGAGAGATGATATACTTTATTTTTCGTATAAGATAAAGAAAAACAATAATTAAGGAGATGAAAGCCATTTCCCAGAAACCTCAAGTCAGGAAGTATGAAATTTGGATTAATGTTACGAAAAACTGAAAATTTATATATTTATCATAAATTTATTTTAAAATTATCATTTTAATTTTTTAAATTTTAAAATTCTAAATTGAATGATATATTTATAATAAATTTACATCGATCTACCAACACGTTAAATTTTATCACCAAATTATGAATTAAAGGACCCCACGGGACGAGACTAGTTTGAGTTTTATTCTCCGTTTGTCATCATTGTATCAATTTGTGATTTTTCATGATAATTATCTAATTTAATGAAAAATAATAAATGATAAATTTATTATAAGTATATTAATTTGTTTTTTCTGATAAATTATTATAAATGTATCAATTTGATTTTTTTATGATAAAAATTCAATTTAACGTAAAAATAAATTTATTATAAATGTATATTTTTGAATTTATTGTAGGATTTTTGTATGATATTAATTCCGAAATTATGATAGTAAAAATTTATCTCATGTTGACCGGCGGCATCTGCTTGTTTTCACGACGCGAAGCCCGAGCCGAGCTTGTTGAGGCCGGCGGGCCCCATTGCCTCCTTCTCTCCAATTCCCTCATCCCTCCATTTGCTTTGCCGACAAAGCTGAAAGTTAATATAATAATCTTTGTCGACCCACGAAAATGAAAGTCATGCCTCTGGGTATGAGGAAGATGCCGAGAAGGTGCAATGGGGAACAAAGTCTCACTGGTTGCGAATACCATTTCCTGGAAGCCACAGCCAAGTATTTTATTGGGGAAGCCAATGGAGTAGCTTTCCTTTTAAGATCTCGGACCTTCATTTTCAGCACCTTCAGCAGCACCTGCCTTGTTTTACCAAATTCTAATGGCTTCTTCTTCTTCTTCTTCTTCAAAACGTAAAAGAAGCCACGATGTCTTCTTAAGTTTCAGGGGTACTGACGTTCGCAATAACTTCCTCAGTCATCTCTATACAGCTCTATACCAGAATGGTATATCCACTTACATTGACAGCAAGGAAATGAGGAAAGGAGATCAAATACGGCCAGCACTTATGAAGGCGATTGAGGAATCGCAATTTGCAATCATCATTTTCTCCAAGGACTACGCTTCCTCGTCATGGTTTTTGGAAGAGGTAGCAAAAATCATGGAGTGCAAGATACAGAAGGACCTGATTGTGTTGCCAGTGTTTTACAAAGTGGAACCAAGAGAAGTGAGATGGGGTAGAGGGAGTTATGGGAGAGCTATGGCTAAACATGAGTCTGATTTTGGGAAGGATTCGCACAAAGTGAAGAGATGGAAGAAGGCTCTTTTGATGCCAGTGAATTGTCTGGGTGGCACTTTGAATAATGAGTAAGTGTTAATTGATGTGATGCACTACTTTGTCCCTATTTTATATTTGCTTAATCACATCTTCACTCTATTTTTATGAAACTTAATCATTTCTTTGAATTGCTGAATCAATATGTCAAGTACTTTTCCGGTTTTTTTTTTTTTTTCAGAGTTGAAGCGGAGCTTATAAAGGAAATTGTGAGCAAGATCTCTATGCAGCTTGACCAAAGACCCTTACATGTTGCTAAGCATCTGGTTGGGATACATCCTCAAGTGAAAAGCTGAATTCAATGTTAAAACTTGAGTCTCGATGATGATGTTCACATGATAGGATTATGGGGACCAGGAGGCATAGGGAAGACAACTTTAAGTAAAACCCTTTACAATAATATATTTAGGCAATTTGAGGGTTCATGTTTTTTGGCAGATGTTCGCAAAACTTCAAAGGATTCCAAGGATTTAGTTGCTTTGCAAAAAATTGTTGTCCAAGATATTTCCGGACAAAAATTAGTGGTGGCTAGTGTTCATAAAGGTATTAATTTAATGCAAGATAGACTTTGCCGCAAGAAAGTTCTCCTTGTTCTTGATGATGTCAATGATGTAAGACAGTTAGATGCTTTAGCTGGAGAACTTAGGTGGTTTGGTGAAGGAAGCAGGATCATCATTACTACGAGATATAAGCATTTGCTAACTTCTCATGGGATAGATGAAGATCACATCTATGAAGTTAAACCTCTAGAGTATTGTGATGCTCTTGAACTTCTCAATAAACATGCTTTTCGAAGAAACAACAAAAAAATAATAAGGAAGGATCTTGTGGATATGGTTTTGCATTATGCTAATGGACTTCCTTTAGCACTTGAGGTATTGGGTTGTTCCCTGTGTTGTAGAAGAGAACGTGAGTGGGAAAGTTCATTGCATAATCTCGCCAAGTTTCCTAACAAAATCATCAATGATGCTCTTAAGTGGAGTTATGATGGACTAGAGGACTATGCAAAGGAAATCTTCCTTGATATTGCTTGTTTCTTCGAGGGGCAATCTAAAGAGTATATTATGAAAGTTCTTGACTCTTGCAACTTTGACCCTACAATTGTTGTGAAAGTTCTTGTTGAGAAGTCCTTGATAACTGAAGAGAGAGAGATCATACGAATGCGTAACTTGATTCAATTGATGGCCATGGATATCATTAGACAAGAATGTCCTAATGATCCTGGAAGACGTAGCAGGTTATGGCTTTTTGATGATTTTCGTAATGTTCTGTCAAGGCATTTGGTAAGATTTGCTGGTGTTGATATTGATTTTGCTCTCATTATTTAATTTTGTATATTAATTGCACTGCAAATTCTATAAATACATAGGTAACAGATGCATTACAGTCGATAGTTTTAATTTTACCTAAGCCAGAGAAGATAAACATAGGTCCTAATGCTCTCACAAATTTGAGAAGGTTGAAGAAGCTCATCATGAAGAATGTGCATAACTCTTTCCAAGATCCTATCTATCTTCCTAATGAACTAAAATGGTTTGAATGGCCTGAATGTTGTCCTCGCATCCCAAAATCTTCCTCCGGTCCTGAGGAGTCAACTAAACTTGATTTGCATGAAAGCAACAGCCAAGCACTGAGTAAGCAATTTGAGGTGTGCATTTAATTGAATAGTCTTTATTTCCTTATCTTCTACATATCCATATCTATTTGCATATGAATATGAATATGCATGCGTATTACTGAGAACTTTGAATGCAACAATTACTAACTCTGATGATGCTCGTTAATGTGCTTAAGAAACATCCGCATCTATTTAATTGTTTATATTTGATTAAAGCATTAATTACAGGATGTCAATCTACTACATGAACCAACATAAGTTGAATCCTCCCGTTTTAGGGGAGTATTAAGCACTTTCCCATGAGAATCTTGATGTTGATTCGAACAAAATGTATTCAAGAAAAAAGTCCAATCTCGTTTTCAATATATTACAAGTACTGAAACTTGAAAGAACAATGAACTGAAAGCATCGGTAACTCTTTGAGTACCAAAATTTGGAAGAAAGACTTATCGGTGATATAATTTGACCATTGAATGATGAATGTGCTTACATTTTTAATAAACATAAATGGAGATTTAATTTTTTTTTTTTTTAAATGATAGACTCTGAAAATGTTATTCAAGATTCTATATTGTATAGTAAAGATGGGCTGACTAGATTCTTTTCAAAATTGTGTGTGGAAAGAGAAAAAGATTTCTCTTGCTTATTTGCCTAATCATTGAAGTGAGTTTGCATTAAATGCTTTTGATTGAACCTCCCATTGTTCTCTCCAATAGTATGTGGCCGAAAATGAAATGACATGTAGAAAGTGTGTAGTGAAGAATTTCTATAGGAAGCTAGTCTTACTTAAATTGGTCCAAGCTTGACAACTCTCAAACAATGACAAAAAGGTCCCATGTCTCTTTCAGTCATGGGCTAACCTAATCGACGATTTCCGACAACTATTTCTTTATATTTAGAGGAAGAAAGAAGCAAACTGCCAGAATTTTAATGGATGACAAGTTCAATTTCAAATATAGTTGGGACTTTTCATCCAAGGAATCTCTCCTTCTAGTTCCCAATATGTAACTCGTTCCCCTCATTTCCTTTCAATTGAGACATCGGTCAATGCCTTTAATCTATTTCATCATGAAGTAAGAAATCACGGACAGAAAGCGACTCTTCTCATCCCCTTGTTGGGGCGTCCTCTTGCCTAGCGATAGAACAGCTAGGGAAATAGATTGATCATCCAATTCTATCTCTCGCTTTTGAAAACAAGGCTTGTGGAGTGCGATTCCATTGAAGAGCCTTTACTCTTAAGATATGCTAGGGCGCTAGGTCTAGCACTTGAGCCTTTTCTCATGAAAATTCCACACAAAAGCTTGCTCGCCTTTTCCGCAGCAATCGATGGCACAAGGTGAAGAATTAAACAAAATCAAGGAAAGTTATTAAGAGAGAGGGGTTTACATCATTACCTGATGCTTCCATTTTTTTTTTTTTAATTCGTATTGTTTCACATGCTCGAAATATTGCATATACATATATTATTATTAAATGAACATTGCAATATTATGTCTTATGATTACTTTTAATTAGAAGATAAATCTACATTATGAGGTTTGGATTAACTTTAAATAAAGTTTCACGTAATCTCCAGTGCAAAATTTGATTTATGTGGATATTTATTTTTGTTATTATTTCCTTCATATATCATATTTCTCTTGCGAAAATTCACTTTGGTATCAACATTTAAAACAATACAAATGCACGGGCATCTTACTAGTTTTCTATAAAACATTAGTAAGTTTAACTTATAGGTAAGTTACTTAAAATTTTTGGTAAATTATTAAATTAGTTGGTAATTTAAAACTATCTAGTAACTGTAGATACTTTCTCAAATGCTGTAGTTAACTTACCAATGCATTACTTCTGCTCAAAGTTTTGTTAGCCATAGAATTTGATAGTTAGAAACGTCTTTCACCTTTTACCAGCATGTAACAGTGATCCAATTTTTACTCTACAGAATAGCAGAATCGTCCTTCTGTAAATTGTTTAGGAAAACCTATAACGACAATCTGTTTGGTTGTGGACAAATAGAAGTTGATCCTTGTTCATCAAGTTTTCTGAAAATGCTTTTGAGTTATGACGCGTGAAAATTTTTGTATGTAGGTTCCCAGTAATCAGACATACCACTATCTTTTTTGTCAAAAGCCAGAGACAGTTTTGAATTGGATATTTGTCTCACATTTTCCTTTTCGTCCAAAATGTCTATCCTTATTGTTTTATTGTTCTCACAGGACCATAAAAAATTGGTGTCCAATAACTTCAATGAATGCCCATCGCTGGTTTATATGCCAATCCTTGCATCTATTGGCTCTTTGCGAAGATTGAATACAGTTTATATCAAGAGACTGGTAACCCTTCCGTCTAGCATATTCACGTTCCAAAATCTTGAATATCTTGGTTTGTCAAGTCGCCAAAGGAGGGGATTTTCTTTACCCAAAAAAAAAAAAAGGAGGGGATTTGATTGATCCCCATACAAAGACAGGATTTACTACGTTAAAGTTTTTAGATCTTGGAGCATGCAATCTGTCAGAAGTAGAGTTCTTGGAGCCTGTTTTATCTTCTTAACTTCTTTGCATTTGGAGGAACAATTTTACAAACCTGGCGATGGTTAGTGATAGCTCAAAATTGTAAGCAAATGCAAGTTCGAAACGGGCTTCCTTTAAGCGATTATAAGCAAATGCGAGAAGTCCTCTCATTATCTGATCTATTCCCCGGCAAATAATAAACTGATTTATATATGCCAGGTTTTAGCTTACAGTTATGTTTTATAATTAAGTGCGTTTATTCATTTTATAAGTAGCGACGGCGAGGCTTTTCTTTAGCCCCCATCTAATGTCTCTGAAGAGACTCATTAATGATGAATATTTTCTCTTGGCATTTTCACTTTTCAAGTGTGCAACTTGTAGAGAGGTTTGGACAACCCCACAAAAGGATGATTAATGGAGGCTTGACTAAACAATTCAATAGTTTATGTTTTAAGTAGATGAACATATTTATGGGACACCAATGGCATAAGCATAGAGTGCAAAATTTGTTTATCAATGTATGAGTATAATAATGCCCGGTTTGTCAATCCAATCATGCTATTACAGTTTTTTCTTATTTTATAGCTATCTAATGCTTATATTAGCATCTCTTTTAATTGTCAAACTTAATTTCTAATTTTGGTTCTATACCATTTGAAGTGTAAGAGGTTGGAGATTCTAATTAGCTTTTTCTTTTGGTCAATTCATATCACAGAATATCAAAAAACAAACGCAAAATTCTAAATTCATTAGAGAAGTAAGATCTTCATTTGTATCATGCAAGTACTAACCAAAGTTTTTTATGTTATTTTATTTTATTTTATACTTTATCTATATTATCTACTATGTTCACTTTACATCTACAAGTATAACTTCTATTTTCTCTTCTATTTTCTTATTTTGAGAAAGCTGCGTGGCATATCAGAATTATTATTGGTACACCATGAAATCACTCTCTTCTCAATTTAATTGTGGATATTCGACAACTTAAAGGTAACCATTCTCCTCGATGTGCTCCATTCCAAGAATCTTCAACTTCTCTATCTTAGTGATGACTCAAAATTGTAAAGATTCCTGATATTCTGTATAATATAAAAGGCTTGTGAAGACTTTATTTAATGGGGACTTCAACTGATGAATTTTTCTTGCATTCATAGAAAATCTGGTCTCTTTGGAGATAATGTATTTATGTTATTGCATGTCAACATCTGAATTTTTGTCGACCCATCAAGCATAAATTTTTGTAAAAAAATAACAAATAAAAAGAAGAAAGAAACGAACAAAAAAGAAGGGGCTCCAATTTGGTAAAAATGGAAAAGCCCTGATCCAACTTACCAAGCCCGGCCAATCAATTTGCGGGGCCCAGAAATTCAATCCAATTCACCACCAGCATAAGCCCACAAGATCATTTAAAAGCCCACAGCAGCCCATAAAAAATGCCCATGACACGTGAAACGGTGGAATCCTCTATCCGGTACCCTCCCTTCGCCGGCCACCAATCGACGCCAACACCCGCCGTTCCCCATCTCCCACCGCAATCCCTCCGGTCGCTGGCCGACGGAGAATCGAGAATACCGGAGCAAAGAGGAGGACACGACAAATTCCATTTCTCTGATCAAGAGGATTCCTTAGCTTCCGGACCACGAATCGTCGCTTGCATTCACTGCTCACCACCTCCAATCGCTGCAGACTTCCATGTTTTCCAGGTGCTGGCCACCATTGATCAGAAAAAAAAAACCGAAACAGAGTGGGTCTATAAGCGTTTTCTTAGCCTAATTCACCTTCTCCGACGTTCTCAGTTCACTAACAATCATCGCCATCGCCGTTCGACATTGCCTAGCCGAAGTCAAACCAGCTCTCTTTGCCCCTGTTTCTCAGCGAAGGAGTCCAAAGTGTTCAGTTATTGCTTGAGACTCCTCCTCCAACGCCGATATTCATCTCCAGCGTGTCTGGGACGTCCAGTTTCTGATTTTCCCATTCGCCGAGGTTAGAGTTCCGATCTCGCCAAGGTAAGAATACATGCTCTGTTTCGGTTCTTTTACGAGCAAAAACAGAGGCCGAAAATCCTAGCTTCTGTTTGTGACAGATTCAACTGCGATTGAAGTTCTACGGATGATCAGAACCTGTGGTGTTGCTGTTGTAATAGTCTAGGTATGAATTTCCATTTAGTTGTGGCATTTAGACTTCATGGCTGAGACAAAG
Organism: Eucalyptus cladocalyx; assembly: GCA_017140615.1. Classification (NCBI taxonomy): domain Eukaryota; kingdom Viridiplantae; phylum Streptophyta; class Magnoliopsida; order Myrtales; family Myrtaceae; genus Eucalyptus; species Eucalyptus cladocalyx. Next base: position 32,349,724 of record CM029523.1, read on the forward strand.
TGAATTTCCAGGTCTCAAGACTCTCAACTCTAATGGCTTCTTCTTCACAGCCCAGACGAAATTACGATGTCTTCCTTAATTTCAGAGGCAAAGACATTGGCAACAACTTCGTGGGTCATCTATGCAAGGCCTTCTATCGGGCCGGCTTAAGGACGTTCGTGGGATAGCAAGGAACTAAGGAAGCGAGAGGCAATATCGCCCTCGATCATGAGGGCGATCAAAGAATTGCTCATTGCAATCATCATCTTCTCGGAGAGCTACGCTTCGTCGTCGTGGTGTTTGGAAGAGCTGGTGAAGATATTGGAGTGCAAGAAGATGAATGAACAGGATGTGATGCCTGTATTTACAAAGTGGAATCAAGGAAAGTAAGAGGAAGGCACGGGAAATCATGGGCAGCAAAGCATGGAGTCAAGTCAAGAAATGGAAGGAAGCTCTCGTTGAAGCTTCTAATTTGTCGGGGTGGCATCAGGAAAACAGGTAATTCTAATATATAATCACCTATGAAAAATGATAGACAGATCGAGACACACCTGGTCCAATGGCGCGCAGGTCCATTCGTGCCTTCTCTTCTTTAATTCGAAATTTCTTGCGCGTTTTCTTTTATTTTTGGATATTGACACAAGATATCAGTATTGCATAAAGGGGTGTCAATGAGTTAGCTCGCGCCAGGCACGCATTAACCAGTCCCGGAAAGCCCTGGTTGGGTCAGGTTAGCAGGAGCCTGGAAAATAGAAGAAGATAAATTAATGGAAAAATAGCAATGGAAGGGTCGGTCCTCCGGTGCTCAGATTTGCCCACATTGCTAGGACTAGGAGTTGCTTTTACTGCTCAACCTCTGCTGTTTGAATTTCTTGATAAAACTTTTAATTTTGATTGTGCACACAAACATTTGTAGTAGCTGATTGGGCGTGATACATAATGTTTATACCGAGATCTCGTTAGGGCTTGCTGTCAGCCTTCTCAACACAATGAAAAATACTTGTGTGAATCCATGTTTAGTAAATTAAACACATGTGACCATTTATTTTATGAGACTCACATATGATGCTCTAAGGTGCACATAATTAGCTGTTATGATTCACCTGATCTAACAGACGGCATCCAACACCGATATTTTATTTTTCGTGCGAAGCTTTGAATGGACAATTATTTGGCTTTGATCAACATGCATGCTATCATATTTCAGGAGTAACTTTTCATCAACCAACTTTTATTTTTTGTTTGGGTAGCAGTAATTAAGATCCGTGATGTCGGATGGCGTCATGTTGATACTCGAAGGAGAAGTCTCTTTAGGTATATATATTTATTTTCACCATAGATAGTAGTGACTTCTAAATGCTATGCAAAAAGGTAAAGAGTTATAAAACTTTATGTATGAAGGCAATTCATCACATCCATATGTGAGAGATAATTGGTTAGTTTTCGCCATATATTGCATAGATAGATAGATGCTCAGCTAAAAGGTCAATTTATAGAACTTCATAGATTATAAATTTTTCAATCCACGCTGTTTATGAATTTTTTCCAAAACATCAAACATTAATTTTTTTTTTCTTCTTCAAAAGTATTTGAGTCCTTAATATTAAATTTTTCCCATGCATGGCAGACATATGTCCCTTGTACGACTCTTAAAGATCCAACTATCACATTAACATATTATTATCTCTCGTTCATGTATATTTGATGCATTAACCATGAGAAAATTCAAAAGAAAGTGGGCAGTTTCAAAACGTTCGAACTAAAAGTTAGAATAATGCCATGTAAAAACTTGTTCAGATTGTCATCAATTCAATCAGCATCAACAGAAAATGGATTGCTAATGCAAGTAGCCTTTGTCCATTCATGTTCAAAGATCCATTTAGTAATAGAAAGTGCATAACAAAATCTTCCCATGCAAAAGCGTGCTTAAAATAATTGAAAGAAACTAATAGTTTAATAGTATTTTTTATAAACATGTTTTTAGGAAAGCGTGACATCTATGTGGAAGAGAGCCACCTCAGATCATGAGGGAGGTGGACTGGTTAAGATGTGCAAAAACTGACCCGTACACCACTTAATCGCTAAATAAATAAAAAAACAATTCGAGATTTATATATGTTGGGAATAACGGATCCCCGAAAACCGGATTCGACACCGAATCGAACCCCTAAATCAATGCGGAAGACGAAGCCCGAGAAAACACGCATCACCGATCGTAAAGCACACCACGGATTCGAGCGTACCTTGTTAGCCACAGATTAGACACCAACGCTGAAGAAGAGGAAGAGAAACGGTCCGATGTTGATCCGATTAAGCAATGAAAAGGGAAGAAGAAATTGGAAGAAAAGAGAGCGCTTTTCTTTTCTTTTTCTTGGAGAGAGAGAGGAGAGGAGAAATACGTACGTATCTTTTTTTCAAAACAAGAGTTTATCTCTCTCTCTCTCCTCCCTTTTATACCTATCTCCTTCCACGGGCCTTATTCCCGTGGGCCGGGCCTTTTTGGGCCCAACTTGAGCGGATGGGCCTTAAGCCCATCTCATAAATCCATCATCTCCCACTCGCACATAGTGGTGCAAAACCAACATGGGCGGACGGCCTTCTCAACCCCATCGAGAAAAATCCATCATAGACTCTCACTTAACATGATGGGCCGAACATAATCCTCTTTTCCTCTCTTCAACATTCATACCGGTGAATAATCCGTGCGACCAGCATACTTTGAGAGCTCGTTGCCATACATCTGTTAGGAATATATAGCAGCTCATAATGGGCATCATATCCTGAGTAGATTTAGTATGCGGTACCTAGATCGATCGATCACATTTATATCTCTCTTTTATCTCTTTTAAATAATGATATATATATTGTATTCACAATTATGATTATCACAAAGATAGTCATAATTGGTTAACCGGTGAATACAAAACTACAATGTGATTCTCCAAAATCGATCTTCCTCTTTCCTTCAAACTCTCAATTTCAGTCCAGCTTGCTTTTCTAGAAATGCCCCATTAGATCGAATCAAACTCATGACCATTGGCAACATCCTAAGATAGCAAACATTAAATAGAAATCTTGAGAATAAGTAAGAGTCATGAGGGGACTAAGAAATTGAGGAACTCTCTTCCTCAAGAGTCTCACACGACATAAAAATTGAGATCAAACTTTTGCCACTCTTATTGGTCGTCTCATGCATACGTAGTATGAAATACGTATTACGGTATTAACTCCTTTCCCATGGAGCGTATGTCTACACTTTTCAATACCGTACGGATGATAGTTCGGACATACCCAATGTCTAACTTGAGTTCACATATCTACTCATTCACAAAATTCATCGAACTCACATCGGCATCTTAGACGGATAAAGTAAAAAATGTGGGGTATCTTACTTTCGGACATAGTAAGTATTATATCCTCATCTTAACACTCAGTTAAGGCGACATATGTGTTTTAAGCTTGAGCTCTCGATTATCACCTAGATAATAAGCTTAAAAACAGTCTCATCTCTATTTATCACACAGTAAACATATGCGATTACCCGTGTGAGTGGGCTAATCTTATATCTATCCGACATACTTCTCAACTTAAAGTAATGCACTAAGCATTAAGATGCATAAAGATTAAACAAAGATTCATAGGCATTAATGATGAAAACACAAATTCATCAAATTGTGAACATTTAGGGAAATTACAATATTCGGTACATCGCCTCTACGCAATCCTAGAGATTCCATATGGCCACAAAACACATCTCTAGGTATTGGCTTTGTCATAGGATCTGCTACCATTCCATGCGTAGTATGTACTCTAAGTTCACATCTTTTCATGCAACCATATCCTTGACAAGATTATACTTGATATCTATATGTTCAGTCTTGCCATGATATTTTGGATCTTTGGTGTACACTTTTGCTGCTTGGCTATCACAGTTAACCAACAATGAATCTGCAGCACTTCCAATAACACCTAAATGATCCAAAAAATCTCTTAAGCCAAACACTCTCTTATATTGCTGCGATAATGCCACGAACTCAACTTACATCGTGGACAAGGCTATACACTTTTGTTTCTTACTTTGCTCCAACATATGGTGCTATTATTTGGTAAGAAAACAAACCCAGGGATAGATTTCCTTTCATTTAAATCTCCTCTCCAATCGTATTAGAATAGCCTTTGAGTCGCAGATCCTTTTCCTTAATAACTCAACGTATAATCAGCAGTCCCTTTAGATACCTCGGTATTCTCTTAACGGCTTTCAATGTGCTTGACCTGGATCGGATTGGTAACTACTCACCATTCCAACTGCAAAACATATGTCGGGTGTTGTACACATCATAGCATACATTAAGCTCCCAACAACACTAGCATAAGGAACATGTTTCATTTGTTCCTTCTCTTGTGGAGTCCTTGGACACGAGACTATGGCTCAATCCTTCACCTTTTTGCAATAGGAGTGTCTATGGGTTTACTTGCATACTAAATCATTCAAGAACCTTATTTATATAGGTTTCTTGCGAAAGAGACAACGATCTCTTCAAAACGATCTCTTGAAGTCTTAACTCCAAGAATGTATGCAGCCTCACCCATATCCTTCATCTCAAAGTTAGAAGACAACTATCTCTAGATAGTATTAACCAACTCCATATTGCTTCCGGCAATTAGTATATCATCAACATATAATAATATGATCACAAATTGATCATTGGATCTATTGATATATACACAATGATCCTTATCAATCATTATAAAATCATATGCCACTATGGCATTATGAAAATGTATATACCTTTGTCTCGATGACTGCTTAAGGCCATATATCGACCCCCAGAGTCAACATACATTTTCTTCTTAGCATTTCACTATGAAACCAGCAGGTAGTTCCATATATGTTCCTTCCTCTAATTCTCCATTGAGGAAAGCAGTCTTTACATCCATTTGATGTAACTCAAGATCCATACTAGTCACTATTGCCAGAATAATGCGAATCAAGGTAAATCTCACTACAGGAGAAAATGTATTTTCATAATCAATTTCTTCCTGTTGATTATACCCCTTCGCCACAAGGCGAGCCTTATGCCTTTCTATTGAGCCATCAGCATTTCGCTTTATTTAGAGAACCTACTTGTTCCTATAACTCTGCGTCCTTTTGGAAGATCAACTAGTTCCCAGACTTGGTTTGATTTCATTGACTCCATTTCCTCTTTCATTGCATGAATCCATTTTTCCTTATTAGGGCAGTTCAGAGCCTCATTAATATTTCTTGGCTCATCCTCATCTTGTGGAGCAACCATAAAAGTTTCCCTTTCAATGTCAAAACATCGACGGGGAATACTTTGGCGACTTGTTCATCGTATGGGAGATTGTACACTTAACACATTATTCCCTATCATGCTCCCACTTGGATTAGGTAATGATGATGTCGTCACATTAGGTGGTTGCAATTGAGAATGAGTTGAATTCAATTCATTACATCTCATATTACTCCCACTTGAACGAACTCCACTGACATCATTATCTTGATCCAAGGTTTCAAATAGGGAGTTATTTTCCCTTATTTCGCCCCTCTTAGAAAATTCATCCACTAAGGATGTGACATCCCGTGATTCAAATTCAGTTATTCTCCCACTTTCCTGCTCACCTATGAACACATACCATTTTGAGTGTTCGCAGTATCTCATGAAAATACTCTTATTTTCTTTGGGACCCAATTTCCCAAAACTTGTGAGAGGACTCATGAGCATAGGCAGCACAACCCCATGGCTTAAGAAAACTTAAGTCCGGTGTTCTAACTGTCCATAACTCATATGAAGTGGAAATAACCGATTTGGAAGGCACCCGGTTAAGTATATAGGCAGCGATTAACAACACATCACTCCAAAAAGTGATGGGTAAGTTAGCATGCGCCATCATGGACCTAACCATTCCAAAGTAGGGTTCTGTTTCTTCTCTTCGCAACACCATTTTGTTGAGGAGTATATGGAATAGACAACTATCTTTCTATTCCTTTTTCATCACATAATTTTCTGAACTTATCGAGATAAATATTCTTAACCTCGATCGGATCTAAATACCTTTATTTTCTTGTCTAATTGATTTTCTGCCAGATTCATAAACATTTTGAAACAACTTATGCTTCAGATTTATGAGAAATCAAATAGACATATCCAAATCAAGTAGAATCATCTATAAAAGTGATGAAACAAACAGCCCATTGCCTTCCTCTCACATTCATTGAACCACATATGTCCAAATGGATTAAATGCCGAGGAAATTCAGCTCTTTTACCTTTTCCAAATGGTCTCCTTGTCATTTTCCCTACTAGGCAATGCTCACATATGGACAAATCAACTTTTTCAATATTGCCCAACAAGCCCTTTTTGGCTAGTCTTTTCATATGTTGTTGGCCCATATGACCAAGTCTAGCATGCCATCATATTCACATCATTATCATATAAGATAGAAGACGTGAAACAAGGGGATAACATATTGACATCACCACAAATCAACATTTAGTACAATAAAACCATCTAGAAAGTGACCACAACCATAGTAGTTCGTATCTAAACACAAATCTACACATTTATTATGGAAGTTTATATCAAAACCAAGCTTAACCAACACTAAGACAAACACTTAAAATTTCGACGAATCTCTGGAACATATAGAACATCAAGGTGCGTCAACCACTCATGTTCTATTGGTCGGTGCCAATTCCTTTACATCAGCTTTAGAGTTGTTTCCGATATGGATCCACTCAGTTCCAGTTGGTACTCATCGGAATTCTACAAAGGATTCCTTATCCTTTGCTACATGGTCTATCGCTCATGAACCTACATTCCACAAAGGATTGGATTCAGCCTATAATGCAGAACTTGACACATAAGCAAAGTTCTCAAATGTACAAGATGTGTATTGCTTCTTTGGCTCACGACAGTCGCGAGCATAGTGACCTCTCTTGTCACAATTGTAACATCACACCCTTGACATTTTCTTCACTTGAGGATGTTTTCCTCTCTTGTGTTGGTTAACTCTTGATTTCTTGCAATAAGGACTTGATCATTTGCATTCCTACATATTGAACGAATCAATACGCTTGTGCTTAGAGCACAAAGCCCTTTCTGAGCTAGAACCAACATAGCAAATGTCTATTTTCGGCTCAAATACCGTTAGGCGGTCCTCTACTAGCTCAAGGTGGTGCACGACACCCTCAATATCTTCCATAATGTGGTCAAGAGCTTCTAGTGCTTCTTGCTTTTCCAGCACATATTGAATCTTCATATTCAATATTTCACAATTATTACCGTTCATATCAACAATTACATTCTTAGTTGCTTTGAACCATCGTTTCCGAACACATCGACATACATGCACGAATAATTAATGCCTATCATTTATGCATCCCTATTTGCATAGACCCATCATATTAATAAATAATTTCAAGTAAGGTTTCAGAATCAAAAGGTCACTATGTTTTCAATCATCCTCCAAAAATCCTAACTTAAAATTATTATTAATATAATTATCTTATGCAAATAAATTCTATGAAGTTACAAAAACTTCTATTACTACCCACAGCTAATTACCCACAGCAACCAGCAATAACAGAAAGTAACAGATAATTGACATACAATTAAAAACAATAATGCTTTCAATTAACACAATTAGGTAGTAATCATTACATAATTAATCAAAGAAATAAATAGGGAATGTCCCTTCTAATCTATCAGTCAAAACATCGAGAAAACCGAAGGCACATTTGCCAACCATGGAAAAACTTTTGGAGAGCTTTCATGTCGCCTCCAAGGCGCATTCACTCGCGCCATGTGGCGCTCAATCTAAGGGTTGAAGTTTTGGCCAACTCAATCCTATAGTGCTCTCTTACAAAAGCTTCCACCAGCCTCCTATAACCCGGACCACGTTGACCTCCCATAGCCGATCCAACACTGCTTGCATTCGGGTGGAAGAGTGTTCATCAAAGCCGGCACCTTCTCAAAATCCGGCATAAGATAACCATTCCATATGATTTCCTGTATCATCTGATTGACCTTGACCACATGTGATACTAAATCACCGTCATGCCACCGATAATCAGCTAACTCTGTCATCAGCCTCTTAAGTCTTGCATTTCCCTCGTCCGTTCTCGGGATTGCAGGTATCCTTGCATAACGCATCATAGTTCCTGCAACAAATGCAGAATTAAAAATGGATCACTTATAATCCATAATTAATATAAGAGAAAATACATAATTTTCCAAAATTCATGCAACAAATGCATAATTAAAAATGGATTACTTATAATCCACATAGGCATGACTGAAAAAGAAAACAAATTCTTTTCTTTTCTTTTCTTTTTCTTTTTTTCGGGTCGACGGTCAACGGTCAAAGTCAACGGTCGTCGGTCAACGGGTCGGGTCAACGGGCGCGCGGGTCGGACCGGTCGGACGGACCGACCGCACGTGCCGCATGCGTGGGGATGGCGTCACGCGAGACGTCACCCGGCACGTGCCTCGCGCGTGAGCTTGCGCGTCAACCGCACGTGCGGGTTTGGCGTCGCCGGTCGGGTCGGGTCGGGCCGGTGACCGTCCGGCGGTCAGCGTCGTCGGTGATGACGTCATCGGTGACGTCATCCGTACGGTTACCGACCGTTGGATGACGTCACGATGACGTCATCCCGTGACGTCGCACGCGTTGGTCCGCGGACCGACGCGTGCCGGTCGCCGGGCCGCCGGCGTGCACGTGCCGGTTCGCCACCGGCGCGTGTGGCGCACGCGCGGCGGCGGCCCGCGCTTCCAAGCGCGTCGCGCCCACGTGCAGCGGCTTCTGGCCGCGCGTGTGGGCGCGTCGCGCGCGCCACGGTGGCGGTCGACACATCGCCGGACTCGTCTCGACGTCGCGCTTCTCCCGTGCCTTCAGAATTTGATTTCGACTTACGAAAACTCGAAAAAAGGCCGAAAAGCGCTTGGGTGTCGGGATTTTCGCCCGGTTCCGTACGGCCGAAGGGATTTCGCGAAAAATCAATCAAAAACATCGAAATTGATCGGGAAAAACGTGAAACAGGGCTCTGATACCAATGTTGGGAGTAATGAATCCCCGAAAACCGGATTCGACACCGAATCGAACCCCTAAATCAATGCGGAAGACGAAGCCCGGGAAAACACGCATCACCGATCGTAAAGCACACCATGGATTCGAGCGTACCTTGTTAGCCACAGATTAGACACCAACGCTGAAGAAGAGGAAGAAATTCGGTCATGATGATCCGATTAAGCAATGAAGGGAAGAAGAAATTGTCGAAGCCTTTGGAAGAAAATAGAGCGTTTTTCTTTTTCTTTTTTGAGAGAGAGAGAGGGAGAGAAACGACGTACGTACATCTGTTTTTCCAACAGGTGTTATGTCTCTCTCTCTCCTCCCTTTTATACCTATCTACTTCCACGGGCCTTATTCCCGTGGGCCGGGCCTTTTTGGGCCCAACTTGAGCGGATGGGCCTTAAGCCCATCTCATAAATCCATCAATATATTTATAAACACATTCATTTCGAGAAAATATATGCCATGCCTTCACAGTCTTCAAATAGATTAGTATAATGCATCTTTCCTCGAAAAATCTGGCACATATATATGCTTTCCTATCACAGGAAGGCACAATCATTATAACAATTGTAAGTTGTAGAAATTATTTGAATTCCACCAAAACTATAAAAACGAGCACATTATCTTCGAACTTGTTTCTATGAAGAGCTAGAGTCTAGACTCTAGAGGCTGTCTATCTTTACTCAGATGGAATATAAATTGACCAAGTGTTTGAACTTACTGAAGAAAAATCAATTCATGTGGACTTCTTCTTGAACTTATCGATCCTTCTGCTTTTCGGTAACTCATCTATGGATTCCTGCTTCCCTCATGAAGCGCGCATCCGCGGGAAGGTATTCAAGGAAATTTTTCTTCTTTTTTTTAAATCACCTTGGTTGTGGAAAGCAGCTTTTTTTTTTTTTAAATGAATTGGAGCCTGGTTTGCATTGAGACACCCATCTCTGCGACCTCGTTAACACTGTCCAATTTGTGGGAAGAACTTGTCCACTCTCAATGACAAAAGACTGCCGCGATTTACACTTATTTACTTTCTTATCTTAAAGGATGCTTCTCGGTGAGAATACGCCCATTAAACTGTAAAAGCTCATTTTCGGAATTTGGGATACTGTTACTCAAAGTGCAAACAGTTTGAGAGCGAGAGAAGTTTGACTATCGGAATTTCTTGGGAATTTTTTTGATCAAATGATCTACAAGTTTTGTTTCCCGACACTGATGTGCTTCTTTGATTGACTGAACTATACATGATGCTCTGCATGCGCATGATGACCAGAAATTTCAGGCAAGAGCAGACAAATAGATTGATCAAGATCAAGAGAAACCATGAACGGGAATAAGAGCTTGTCTCGCTCATGAGTAAATATTTCCTTGTAAGCTCATTGAACCGTGCTCGTTTTGAATTCATTTCATAATTTAATTAAACAAAATCTAATAGAAACGGATATAACTTATAAAAGGGGCAGATGAGAGCTTGACACCTTTTCTTTGGATGTCACGCTGTTTCTGCTTGTTGGCTAGGTATTCTCCATGGCTTCCATATCACCAGGCAATTACAAAGTTGGTGTTCGGAGTTCCACAGGCTCTATGCCATGGATCATCTGAAGGGCAAAGCATTCCATGATATGAAGCTTCATCAACCTAAGTCTTTTGATGTTGAACAGATCAAACGACAGACTATCTTATGCTGTTTATTGTCCTTCTTACGGTTAGTATGAATTCACTCTTTGATTTATTGTTGAGCCTGCTTTTTCCAGTGGAATTCATTCATACTTACCCATAAGAAAATATGATTTTGACTTAAATAATTGCAGTTAAATGGTGCCTAAGTTAGAGGCTTCCCTACCCAACACTCTAGACTCCCGTGACCTCAGGACTTGAAAGAACGATAGTAATTAAAGAAAGTGCAGAGTAGGAGGTGATGACGATGAAAGGGGAGCAGGTGAGGCCACTGGAACGGGACGTCCCTGTCTATCTTCCACATTAACTTCTTATTCAAATCCAACTTTGCAAAATTTCGCCTTCTACAGACCAACCAAGTTTTTCTTTCAATTATTTTGGCGAATATTTTCTGCATCCACGCATGTCAGTTCTCATTTTGTGCATGTGTGGATATACGTGTAGTTGGATGTTATGATGAATGAGCAAAAAAGAGATTGGTCTTTGTCCGGTTGGGGTTCGTAAACAACATCGATTATTTTTTAAAATTTGATGGTGATTGTGTATGTTAATCAATCAGTCGTGGAATAATTTCATGAACATAATGCTCTTCTTCTTTTCCTTTTTTTTTTTTTTTTTTTGGAGAAAATAACTTCTGAGAGTAATATTGAGACAAATAGATCTTGTTACTTTTGTACTACTACAACGTTAAATAATTACAAAAGGGAAAACAGAAAATGTACAAATATTTTCAATTACACCGGAGTGTAAGCCTCTTTGATTGTCAAAGCTTCGTTTGTTTTGCGGATAACGTAACATTTCTTGTTCAGGAAAATGATTTTCTTATGTTTGGCTGAAATTTGAAATGAACCAAAAAATATTTTTCATCGTTTGGTAAGGAAAATCAGGTGCTACTGATTTACACATGAGCCGCTAGGGAATTGAGTACAAGCATCAAAGTCCCCAGTTTGATCTCGATGGACCCCGACTTTGGTGTCGAGGACTTGAGCATAAGCACGAGCATTGATCCTAGGTCTAACCTTGATGGACCTAAGTGCCAAGGTCCTGAGCCAAGCCCCAATGGACTCAAGCGCAAGTGCCATGGACCTGGGCCCAACCTCGATGGACCTAGATGCTGAGGACAAGGCATGGGCTCTAGGGTCCCAATCTTAGCCTTGATGGACCCGAGTGCCGGTGTGAAGGACTCGGGCTCAAGCACCAAGGCTCCAGCCCCCAACCTCGTTGGTCCTAAGCCCAACCTTGATGGCCCTGGGTGCCGGCATCTGGCCTTGATTCACCCAAGTGCGAGCGTTGAGGTCTTGGATGCTTCCTATGCCCAAGCTTGGCCTTGATGGATCCCAACAGACCCCACCCTATCCTCTACACCCAAGTTCATTGGCAAGGGCCCAAGAACAAGTGTGGGTTTTATGCCCAAACGTAGAGTTTATGGTTCCGTGCCAATATATATTTATTTTTTGGAAAATGGTTTTTTATTTTTTATTGAGGAAATCATTTTCCTGAATTTAAGTAAATATTTTCTATTGACTCATTTTCTTAAGCGATTCAAATGCTATAAAATGAAGAAAATATTTTTCTGAAAAATATTTTTTGTGAAACAGGGCATAATTGTGGATTGTGTTTTCTTTCTTATAATTTTCGTGATTCTTCACGGATAATCTTCATTGTGAACCGTTGCAATTTAAAAAAATCGAAATTCACGTCAATCTATTCTTTGTCACAACGTGCCGTCATAAATATTTGTGCCCTTTCGAAATTTTAAAATTTCGAATTTACAACACTTTACTCTTGATTACGATGGAATTGTAAATCCTCATAATTACCATCCCTATTTAAGACTTTATGTTGTTTGTTACAAACATGTGTCCCAACCCTTTGTAAATTGTTGCAATTAAAAAAAATCTAAATTTATGATGTTTTGTTCTTAGTTATAATAAATCCTTGTAAATTTCCAAATAGTGGATCGTTGTGTAATTTTCTTCTTTTTATGAGTACTCGGAAGTGTAATTAAGTTGAGTCAAGTCAATACACTGGTAAACTCGAGCCCAACTCCACCCACAATCGACATGCTTGCCGGTGGCATCCACTTGTTGTTCCCGGTGCTGCAGTTCCCCGGTTCCCTGGCGACGGAGGTCAAGCAGAGCTTATCGAGCCCTGTGGGCCCCACCGCTTCCTTCTCTCCAATTCCCTCATCAATCTCTCTCTTCTGCTTAACCCAAAAAGCAGAAAATTAGTTTAACCTCATTTCCTTAATTAATTCTATTTTATTTTTTTAGATGCTTTTTATCCCATTTTCCATAGTGACTGTGGTTTCAAGTAAAATGTGGTGCAACAAATTGTAATTTCATTTGCTAAGTTACTGATAGATTTGGGCAAGTAAGAATTCAATTGTTCAACATGCGTCGAGGAATACCAATTTTTGATTATCTTAAAAATCTAATAAATATGATTGACCAACTTTTGAAGTAAAAGCACGTGAGGACTAGTATACTTTAACGTACACATAAGTAAAAAAAAAAAAACTCCAATTGAAATATCTTTCGAGTAGTCGCAAACTGTTATTTATAATTTGCACATATAAAATATAATAAAAAAAGGGAAGGCATACTCAAGCGGTTGCAAACTACATTTCCTGGAAGCCACGGCAAAGTTTTTCAATTGGGAGGCAACGCAGGTCATGCATTTGAAACAAGACCAATAATAATATTTTGTTGACCTACTATGAAGAAAGTCATTAATCAATTTTTTTTCTTTTGCCATAAGAAAGTCAGTCGTCATGGATTTGTTTCTAGGGATGTCGATGAAAGATTCCACTCCTAGAATTTGGATTGCGTTTCATTTGTTTGTACTTTGGTCTTTAGCGATTGTCTTCTTGCATTCTAATTGGATTCTTTCATGGAGCCTTATACATTTTATTCTGATTTTACACTGATGTATTTTTTGTAATTTCAAGATTATTTCGTTTTTAATTGATTAGTTTTTCTTTTTCTTTTGTGTGAGATAAGAATTCGATTGTTCAATATGCGTTAAACGATTTCACTTTTTGGTCACTTTAAAAAAAGAAAAAGAAAAAAGAAATGAGATATTCTGTTTTCCATATAATAAAAAGAAAAGCAAAGGGCTAAAGTTCTTTTCTATTTATTATAAATCAACGTCTGTTGATGCCGAAGTGTAGAGCTAAAAACTTGACGGCGGAGGCTATTGGAAAGAAGTTAAGGAAAAAAAAGGCTGAGACGGAGCGCGGGTTAGGTTGATCTTTTTGGCAGTGTCCGTTTGTGCCATTTGATGGACCCCTCCCCTTTTCCATCCCACTGCATCCTCTCTATTATTGTTAGGCAAAAGTCACAGGGAAACTATTCTCATTATGACACGTCTAATCTAAACTAAACTAAACTTTTTGTGTATGATACAAAATTCCAAACTTCTATCGATGTTTCTCATTAATCTTCCATCAAAATTTTATTAATGGGAACCATTAAAAATCTGCCTACATGAACATCAAAAAGCAAAACACATTGACATGACACCTATGTGACTTAAATGAAATAAATTTGATATTATTTTGACTGAAAATTCATATAATGGAACCTTCACAGGTCAATAAATATGTCATATATGTACAAATTTAGATTTTTTTGTCACAAGAGAAAGTTTAGGATAAATATATCACAGTGGATATAATTTAGGGTTTTTTAAGTCACAAAAAAAAGTTCAAGGTAAATATACCATGTTGGGCATAGTTTAGTGTTTTTTGTAATTTTTTCCCTTCTCATTAACATGCCCTCAAAATTCATTGGCTCTTTCTACACTTGAGTCTCTGCCCATATTGGGTTTTACTACGTGTTAGCCTATCATTTGCCAAGGCCTATCTACTTGCCGTCGCCCTAATCTTGTTGCCACGCTTATAACTTTTTTTGTTTATTTGGCCTCGTCATCTTCACATGCATTGAATGGTAATGACACGGAGGCTTCATGTCGTTTACCTTTGGCAAGGCACATTGGATGAGATGTGAAATCAAAACAACTTATGTCGACACTATATGTCTGATTGAGTCGTGTGGCTTAGAGCTTTGTGGAGGTCATTAGTGAAATTTCCATTGGATTTACCTAATACGCCTTTGAACACTATTCAAGGGCTTTCTTTTCAGGAAGCAACCAATCAAACGGGCCTCCAACCAGGACGGGATGAACTTATTGTCACAAAAAAATTATGTTATGTTGACGGGGCAAATTATTTATCAAATCAATTAATAACAAACTCAACAATTACTGACGCGGCAAATGCTATCTTCGATGAAGAAAACTCGAACGCGCAAATTTTCAACACTTTCAGGCGGTTAAGGCGCACAATAATAATATTAAAAGACCAAAACATATGTCTTTGTTGACCCACGAAAAATAAAGTTAAACATCTGCCTATAAAGAATATATCGAGACAATCAAGTGGTGAACAAACTACCTCAAACAAAGTACCAGAACTTGGCAGCTCATTGCTTTCTGTTTACATCCTCCTAATTCTAATGGATT
Source organism: Eucalyptus cladocalyx (assembly GCA_017140615.1). Classification (NCBI taxonomy): domain Eukaryota; kingdom Viridiplantae; phylum Streptophyta; class Magnoliopsida; order Myrtales; family Myrtaceae; genus Eucalyptus; species Eucalyptus cladocalyx. Next base: position 32,364,994 of record CM029523.1, read on the forward strand.
CTTCTTCTTCTTCTTCTTCTTCTTCTTCCAAGCGTAGAAGGAGTTACGATGTCTTTCTCAATTTCAGAGGCACGGATGTCCGCAATAACTTTGTCGATCATCTCTACACAGCTCTAGACCATTCAGGAATAAACACTTACATTGACAGTAGGGGTGTCAAAAAGACCCGACCCGACCCGACCCGACCCGAAACACGACCCGAACACAAAACATGTATTAACGTGTTTCGTGTTCGGGTCGTGTTCGGGTAACAAATATAAAACAAGCAAATAAAATGTGTTTCGTGTTCGGGTCGTGTTCGAACATTGTTCGACCCGAAACAAGTTCAAAACCCAAAAACACAAACGCTTTAGGGTTTAGACTTTAGCCCCAAAAACACGACAGTTGAACACAACTCAAGCACTGAAGGCTAAACTTGAAGCACATACCTCGTCGGCTCCGCCTTCTTCTCCGACGAGTGCGCCTTCTCGTGGAGTCCGCTGCCGCCCTCCGATTGACGCGCCTCCGCCTCGCCGTCGCCTTCGCCACCCCTCGCCTCCGCCTCGCCGACGCCGAAACCCTTGCTTTGTTGTATTAAGATGTGAGGGATCTTCTCTATCCTTTCTTTGTTGTATTTGACAGAGAAAAAAGTGGGCTGCTAGTGCTAGATGCGTGGTTCTTAGTTTTGAGTTTGAGCTCTAATTTCATCACTATCTCTCGTTGCCTTTCTTCCTCATCTGACAGTCGTCCTGGGTCGTCGTCTTTTTTTTTTTGGCCTCTCCCTAAAAGTTCCTTTGTTTGATCTGATTATTGGTTATGCAGGAAGACATAGATCTTATTGCAAAGCTTGGGTTTGATGCTTATCGATTCTCCATATCGTGGTCCCGCATATACCCTGGTATGCTGCAAGATTAATTATGAATTTTTATAGAAAGCAAGTATCTTTACTGAAATTAAAGGAGATGGGTGCTTCAAGGTTGAGATAATTTGTTCTGTTCATACGGAATTGCTCACTCATCGAGTGTTTGTGTACCAACGAGCATGAGATCACATCCTCTTCATGTCTTTGTGTTGTGCTAGAAATTGCGCTGGTTGTATTAAGTGGGTGCAAACGGAGTGCAGTAACTAGGTGTTGAAGATGATCTATGGTTACAATAAGCTGTTGAAGTTCTCTCTCTGATACTGGCATTGCGCTTTGTTCACTATGGCTTTAACCACGAATCTCTGGATTACTTAAGGTGGACAAGCAATTGATAATTGAACACACCAAAGTTTAGATTTGCGTGATGTGTCATGATCTTAGCTTGAGTGGCCGGGGGTCACACCACCTAGACAAGCTTAGAAAATAGCCTGATGCCTTTGCTTGTGTTGGTTGTCACATAAGGAATAGGTTATATATGTAATCAAACTATGTTGAATTGATTTATTGTTTTAGAGTAATGTTTCATGTACATTTCATTTGATTTTGCTTACTTTGTATTTCCACAGAGATGCATGTTAAGTCTGTAAATTTTAGAACAAGCCATGTGCACATGATGCACATGTTTATGATGAGATCAAAGTTTGTCTACATTCACTTCTGGTACATGTTTGGTTGCAGCTGGGCATTCGCTGGTTTTTAATGTCTGTCTCTGTCTCCGTCTCCATGGGAGGTCCCTGTTATGTTGGTTTAGATTGTGCTTGCCTGGGGTATTGATTAGTGAATAGATCATTATGTATCCACTAATTGAGGGTCTCAAGCGATAGCTACCTTACAGCTCTACCTACTTTGACTCATGGCTGCTATACTATACTGGTTTAGATCCTTCAACTTGCTTTCTTTGTGGCATTGATTACAAGGCTAGGTAGACACAGTTACAAAAATTGGACATTTGATAGAAAGCCAGTCAAGGAATGATATTCCTAATAGTGGTCCCTTTCATTTCTTTCTCTCTGTTTGGTGCGCTAGAAAACTGCTGGAATCTTGTCAGCTCAAATAAAATGTGCAGGCACTTCTCTCTTTTCTGCATATGAAGATCCCATGTGGCCAAGAACGAGTCTTTGGTCTTGGGTGGATTTGGCCACTGCAGTGAGGTTCAAGATCATGGTCTTTGCAAACAAAGTGAATTTTGTTTGCCTTCTTAAAATTCTCGTGTGAAAGACTGCATTGGGAGAGAATCTGGTTTTGTTAATTTTTGTGTATCTTTGGTGTGTATCAGATCAATAGCATGAGATTCTTACTGCACAAGATGTTACTACAAAATTAGACAGCTCGATTCTCCATGTGTAAAACCCTTTTCAGCATATTTACCGAGCTCACCATACCTTATGAATTCTTGGGCATTGGCAAGAAGTGCAGTTTTTCTTATTTCCGATTCTCTAGCATCTTCTTTTTCAATTGTATGAATGTATTTCTTAAATATTTACTTCTCTTCAACCCCATTTTAACTTCTTTCTTTTCCCCACATGCATATGCTTGTGCTCATTTGTAGAAGATACATTCATTTGCGGCCCAATGCCCGTTTGACTCTCACCCGAAAAAAAAAAAAAAAAAGACCCGAAAACCCGACCCGACCCGAATTTCATATGCGAGTTTAACGTGTTTCGGGTCGGGTCACAATATGCGACCAGTATGTTTCGGGTCGGGTCGGGTAACATCAAGACCCGACCCGACCCGTTTACACCCCTAATTGACAGTGAAGAACTTAGTAAGGGAGAGCAGATATCAACCACGCTTATGGAGGCAATCGAGGAATCAAAAATCGCGATCATCGTTTTCTCGGAGAACTATGCCTCTTCACCGTGGTGTTTGGAAGAGGCGGTGAAAATCATGGAGTGCAAGGAGCAAAGAGGCCTCGTGGTTTAAGTGAGAATGCCGGGGAAAGGTAAAGGGGAGAGACAGAGTTATGGAGAAGCTATTGCTGAGCATAAGATCAAGTTCCGGGAGGATTCAGAAAAAGTAAAGAGATGGCAAAAAGCTCTTCTTGATGCTGGTAGCTTGTCTGGCTGGCATCATACCGATGGTTACGTACATCACTTCTTCTACTTCAGTTGGTCTAAATCTTTCGATGCTATTTTCTCTCTCAAGAAAACACTCTCGTCAGACACACACAACACAGAGCACACGTTCGGAGCACACGAACCAGAGCACCATATGCAAGCCGTTTGTCTTCTCCGACCCTCCGCTGATTCTCGACACGCTGCCGCCCGAGTGCACACATCCCCACGCCACCCCAGCCGCGTCACCTCAGCCCCTCTCCGTCTCTCTGCGTCAAGCGGCCTCGACGACTCTAAGCTCGCGACCTCAGATCTAGGTGTCAAGCCCGGATCGACGGTCGCTAGCCGTTGGCCATGGTCGCCTGAGGCTGGCGGCGATGGCTGAGACGGGACAAAAACAGAGAGAGAGAGTTGCGACAACACGCGAAGGTGACCAGTAGGTACGACGGCGGGGGGAACGTAATGACGACGGCCGTGGGGCAGGGGCGAAGGCGGAGGGGAGCAGAGGCACAAACCTAGCCATCGTCCTTCACTAACACCGTTAAAACTGGAGAATATTCCAATTAGATACCCCCATATTTTTCCAGTTTTGCCCTTCCTCGTGATGCGTATCCATGGGGCTCTTTTTCTTTTTTTGTTTTTGTTCTCTAAATGAAACAGAATATTCTTAAGAAGCCAGTCTTCTGTTAATTAATTTTATTAAATGAATCATGCCAATCTAAATTGAGGGAAGAAGGAAAATTTTAATTTCGTGAGCTAATGGAAGTGGTAAAACAACGCAATGGATATAGATCATATTCACTATTAAAACATTTGAGTTATCCCAAGTAACAATATGCGCCACCATAAAAAAAAAAAATTGATCAAAAAATATTCATAAGATGATAAGAAACTCCTTAATAAAATTTGATAATAATAAAGCATAAAGATCGTTCACTACTTTAGGGTTTGTGTCTCTTTTCTTTTACATCAAAAATTTATGTATTCAAAACTGGCAACAATTTCAAGATTCAAACTCAAAGCCTATTGACCAAAAATAAAAACCTCGAAGTCTAAATTTGTGAGTTCCTGCCCATCCATTGGTTTATAAACAAGTTTGTCATGAAAATTGTCGTTTTCATTAAGTACTCTGCAAAGACTCTTTTTGTGGATATGTTTATGGACAAGCATGAGCCTTATGGACTTTCATCTTAGGTATTTTTATTGAACACTATCATCTTCAATAAATAGGTTTGTAATGACAGAGAAGCTATGGCTAAGCTCTTAGCTATTTTATACCTAAAATTTGTTTGAGATCATAAGAACTTACTTACAAGAATGGCTCCACATACTTCACATGTTACTTGGTCTATATTCTCCTACATTTGTTATCATAGAAAATCATTGTGACCCATTCCTCTTTCCTTTCAAGCACATGTTTTTCAGTATCAAGATAAAGAAAAGCACACCCACCCATAGGTAGCTATGATGGTTGGGCTTTAATATCTCATCGTCGAATACTTGGCCTAACTACATCCTCGAAGGCACCAATGTCGTTACCTGAAAAAAAAAAAAAAAAAAAAAGCACCCAGGCCTAACTATAGACCTTAATGAATATCCTTTGAACAAATTACAATTTTGTTTTATGAGGATAATCGGGCTTACATAAAGTCCTTTTTCCTGTTAAGAGCTAATCAGATATTCTAGCATCATTTGAGATTCTTCAGCCTCTAAAGACTGCCGAGTTGGCTGCTCTTTTTGCAGGACCTAAAATGAATGGAGTAGATCTGAAGCTTGTCCCTCAGGATTCTTTATATTAGTCTCTTATTCAATTACATCAAGCATTTTCATTAAAGACACCTCCTTTTTACATAGTCAATTTCTTGAAAGAGAAATTTTGTCAAGAGAATATTTACTTTATAATGTAAGCCATTATGCATAGGAGAAGATATCTGGTATTCTATCAGCCTATTTTATTAATTAGAAATGTATATTTATTTATTTTTAAAAGAAGAAGCTGGGGTTTTAGAACGAAAAGCTGGGTGTTTTTTTTTTTTTCCTTTTAAAGATAATAAAAAGGCCTAATGGCATTTTTGTAAATACCTGAAGCTATAAAGAGCAAAAAGGTTTCTACAGGAACCAATAGGCCGTGTTTGTCCAAACGGCCGAAGAGCCTGCCTTTATTTGTCCACTTTCAGAACTGCACCTAAAATCGTTCCAAAAGGGATAATGCTTGATTTACCCCATTGGCAATGCTAATTTGGACTTTCACGTTGGTAGTTTTATCACAGATATTTGCTTCGCAAAGAATTACCAGATATGACCCAAAAAAAGAGGAATATACTAGATAAATGGGTAGGCATTTGGACAATTAAAGGAAATACAAGTCAGTTTTAACGAACTTTGTAAAGAGATCAAAACAAGGCCTATCAATAATTTAGTATATCCAGCAATTAACTTGAATTATTAATATGCGAAATAGATAAACATACAACATTTAGAATAATGTAAAGAATATAGCTTTAAATCCGTTAAGACTTGGGCATCTTGCTAGTTAAACATATTTGGACATTCATTTCCAAATATATTGCGGACTAGCTTCTTACTCAGCAATTTTCATTGACTACTTGTTCATTTTTTGGTTTGCTCTAAAAGTACTTTCAACTAAATTTCCCTTCTTAGATATGAAACGGGGCTTATACGACATATTATACAGGAGATCTCAACCCAACTAGATCGAACATCATTATATGTGGCCAAATATCCAGTTGGGATAGATTCCCGAGTACAAGAGCTTCAAACAATCCTAAACCTACAGTTCAAGGATGATATTCTTATGGTAGGATTATGGGGACAAGGTGGTGTAGGGAAGACAACCATTGCTAAAGCCATTTATAACACTATTTTAAGAGAGTTTCAAGGTTCTAGTTTCTTGGATTGAGTTAGAGAAAATTCCAAAAGTTCCATTGATTTGGTTCATTTGCAGAAAAAATTGCTATTGCAGGTACTACAGAAAGAATTAACAATCTTTAGTGTCGATGAAGGAAGTCAATTGATTCAAGATAGACTTTGCAACAAGAAAGTTCTCATTATTCTTGATGATGTGGATGATGAACGCCAGTTAAATGCTTTAGCCGGAGATTGCGAATGGTTCGGTAGAGGAAGTAGAATAATTATCACGACAAGAAACAAGCATTTGCTAACATCTCATGGAGTAGATTCGGATCATTTGTATAAAGTTAAAGCTCTCGAGGATGGTGAAGCTCTTGAACTTTTTAGAAATCATGCTTTTCTAAGAAGTCAAAAAATAAAAATAAGGAGCAATCTTGTTGATAGTGTTTTACATTATGCCAGAGGCCTTCCTTTGGCACTTGAGGTGTTGGGTTCTTTCTTGTGCGGTAGAGGAGAACATCAATGGGAAAGTACCCTAGGAAAATTGGCCAAAAGTCCTCACAAAAAAATCAATGATGTGTTAAAGGTAAGTTATGAAGGATTGGAGGACTATGTAAAGGAGATTTTTCTTGACATTGCCTGTTTCTTTAAGGGGTTGAATATAGACTACATTAAGAGTGTTCTTGATAGTTGTGATTTTGACACCACTATTGGGTTACAAATTCTCATTGAGCGCTCATTGATTAGTGAAGAGAGGGGGGCCTTACAAATGCATGACTTGATACAATTGATGGGTATGGATATTGTTAAAGAAGAATGTCGTGATGATTCTGGCAAATGCAGTAGATTATGGCTTTATGATGATGTTCTTGATGTTCTATTAGGAGATGCGGTAAGATTTATTAGTGCATAAGAATTCATATTCTATTCTAATCCTTGACTTTTTTTTTTTTTAATTGTAGTTACAAAGTAACCTAAATATATTGGAATAATATACAGGGAACATATGCGATAAAAGCCATAGTTTTGAAGCTACCAAAGCCAAAAGAGATGTATATTGGTCCTAATGCTTTCACGAACATAAAAAAGTTGAGGTTGCTCATCTTGCATAATGTAGAAAATCCTTTTCAAGGTCCCATCCATCTCCCCAATCAGTTAAGGTGGTTTGAATGGACTAATTGTGCCTTGATTCCAGAATTTGGCTATGGTCCAAACAAGTTAGTTGGACTTGATATGCGGAATAGCAAGTTCAAGGAAGTGCCGAAACAATTTAAGGTGCGCATTTACTTGGTCCTTTTTCCATTACTTATTCCAGTATGTATTAAATCAAATGATTTTTTTTTTTATCCTAAGAAAACATCTACAATTACTATATTCTTTATACATATTAAAGCATCAAATGTAGGTTGTCAATCTAGTACATAGATCCAATGCAGTTAAAATCTTCCGTTTGTAAATAGTCTTTCTTGTAACTAACAACTTGTTGATTATAGTTGAAATACATGTAACAAAGTCTTCATTTCTTATTATTGTACTTTAACTGCTTTCCTAACCACGTCCATGTGTCTTTAATTTTTCTAACTGAGTCATTCTATTTACGCAAATTGTTTAATCAAGTTTCACCAGCATCAAATCTGATCAAATTCAGCCTACATGATCATCAAAGGGTGTTGGAGTATGATGCGGATTAAATATTGCCTACGCGGTTGCTCTCATAAATAGTGATTGGTGGTAGATGCCATAACCTGTTTAACTAGCTTCTATTTTAAGCTAATTCTATGATTGTTGACGTATGTGTGATATTTAATCCACATTATATTGCAAGGTCAGTCTAACGACCACATCTGCTAAAATGGCTAGATTTGGTACGGGAGAGATTTGATTAGACAATTTATTTAAGTAGAAGGACTTTATTAAAAGAGTAATGAAAGTATAGGGACAAAAAGTAGAAGTTTTCCGTACATTTACAAAAAAAAAAAGAAAAAAGAATACAACAACAACAGTGAGCTTAGACCATCATGACTTTGAGCTGAAAATCAAACAAAAACTTATCGGTATGTAATTTAATGTTTGAATATAGATTGTGCTTAAGCAATACAATGAGACTTTTTATTTGATTTGTAGACTTTTAATGCAATAGTCCCAATATCTTTAAAGACCCTTCCCATGAGAGAATTGTGAAGCCACATACTCATTACTCTTTGGATGGTACTTGTTAAGTTTCAATTGATAAAATATTGGAATGTCTAAATGAAATTTAACTAATTCATAGAGAATCAACAATTTTATCAATGTGACGGATCTTGATGAAGGCTTTTATTTTTCATGCTAAATCCAGGAAGTTTTTATCCATCTCATGTTAGAAAATTACAAAAAAGGATTTTATCCATCTGATATTAGATTAATTTCTTACCAAATATAAAATAGTGAACATTATTGGAAGATCTTGACAATATAATTAGTAAGATTTTAATATTTTATTGAATATCTTTTGTATTTAACCAATTAAGTTAGCCCTTGTTTGCTAATCACATTAAGTGATTTTCAACTTAAAGGAATTAATAAAGTGGTGTGTAGGTAGAGTTTATCAAATGCACTTAATGATATCAACTATCGAAAGGAAGGTTTAACTTTAAGCAATTAATATAGTTATCAAACACCCCAAGCTAAAAGTAGATGATAATTTAACACGTGAAAAATTGTTAAACCACCAAAATCAAAGTTGGTAGTTTCCTATATGATTTAATAACTTTAACAAGTTGGCAACCATAAAAGTAAATGTTGCTAATTATTAGAGTAATAAAAAATTTCAAAACAATCAAATAGAAGTTAGTAAATGGACTCAAATAAGAGTTATAATATATAAATAAATAGGTGAAGCTTCTGCAAGGTTGAGCTACGTGGCATGCTTACGCATGAGCTTTGCTAAATAATTTGGTTTTTATGGTCAATTTGGCAAATCTTTATCCTACGTGTCTAATTGTTACCCATATTTCGATAATAATTGATATAAATTTATATTCTATTGCATAATTCTCTAATAGAGTAATAAAATTTGGTAATACAATTGATATATATATATATATATATATTACATGCTTAAATATGATTGTTCATGATGAGCTCTGAAAAGAAACTAACCCATCTCGGATTTGACTTACATTTAACAAACAATAATAAATGAAAAAAATCAAATTCATATTTGGCTCATATTTTACAAATAAATCATTTAAATCATATTTGAGAAATAATCGTAAGGCCCTGGAAGTTTAGGGAATTATCCATCCAAACACCTTGTGGGGTTCATGTTGCGCAGTTACTGATTGCCCAATTTTATTGATCCTGGGGATGAGTCTACCATGACCACTTTCTTGGCCCAAACACTTCGGCCATTCCATGGCCTTCCAGTCAGTGATCCCAAGGCCCACTTTTGGTCCATCTTGGATTTGCTAGTTAATCCTAACTACAGCCCACGGCCTATTACACGTTGTTGGACCTAACAAAGAAAGGTTCTCTCAAAAACGAAAATCCATCCGAGAATCTTGGCTTGTCGGATTTATTCATAGGAGGGTCATACTAAACCAAAAGAAATGGGCAACTGGTCCGTCCGATTAGAACGCATGAAGAAGATGATACTTACAGATACTAAAGTTACTAATGGTGAAAATTATTCATTGTAATTCCCCGATTAGTGCTTTTCATTTTGATGGGGGCGTTCGCATATAAAATCCATTCATGAAGATACATGTTTTTGGGATTTGGTCAGATTCGATGAAGGGAGACCCAAACCAACGTGTTATTCATTTTTTCATGCCATGTGCGGTGGGCAAAGGTTATTGCCCATGGGCATCCAAGTGATGGATGAGTCCTTCGGGGCACGACGAATTAGGAGTGGTACTCATTGATATAACGTGTCAAACCAAAGTCTCACTCAGTTTTTTCAGTAATGTTTACTGTTTTATGTTTGGATTTAATATCATCACACGTAAATTTTTTGCGTCGGATCCATCATTCTCTATATCAAATCCATTTTGCAGCCGTCTACCAAGTGGGCTGACATATATGCATTGTAACAATGGAGGATCAATTTGGGCAGAGGGTACAAGTTTGAGATTTTTTAGAGGTGGAAATTAATCGTAAATGTGTCATGAGGGACAGTTTTGAGTCTTTAATGATATTAACCCTCTCTATTAATCAGATGATAAACCTGCTAATTCCATATAGCTTAGAAAGAGATTCATTGATGTGTATATTTATTTTGTTCTGCACATGTTTTATCTCTATTGCGAAAAAGTCACGTCGATATTAGCATTCAGATTAGTAAATATAGTCTTATCCATGCATGCACAGGCATCATACTAGGTTTCTATAAAAGTCAATACCATTAACTTTTTGTAAGCTCTGTAATGAAATAGTTTGTAATTTAAAACTATGTAGTAACCTAAATGTATTGGTTACTTACCAAAGCGTTACTATTAAACAAGTTTTCAATCAAAATTTTGTTGGCAACGGAATTTGACAATTGATAACGTCTTTCAACTTTTACAAACACAAAATGGTGTTCCAATTTTACACAATGGGACAACAGTATGTAATTTGTTTAGGAAACCTATAAGAACCATGTATATGCCTCTGGATAGATAGAAATAAATACTTGTTCATTAAAGTCAAATTTTGAATTAAATACTTATCTCAGGTTTTTTCTTTCATCCGGAATGTCTACCCAAGTTGCTTTCTTTGTTCTTGCAGGCCTTCATAAAACTGAAGTTCATTAACTTTAGTGGATGCGAATCATTGGTTTGTATGCCGGACCTCGATTGTACTCCAAATCTTGAGATATTGCATCTTTGTGGGTGCAAAAATTCGGAGCGTGCCCACGAATCAATTTCATATTATCTCAGAGTGAAAATTGCAAAATTCCTTGTGTTTTCTCTCGTTTGTGCGAGCGCTTCTCTACCGCCATGGTAGTGCTTCCTTCTTCCAAACCCTAAGATCTCCCTGCCTTTCCATAACCATTTCCCTTTTTACTGTCCTTTTCCTTTATGTATCCATTGGAAGAAAAAAAGAAGAAGAGAAAAGATCAAACTAAATCTACAGATGTTGCTATGTCGAAATCTGAACAGCTAATCAAACAATGGGATGTGCCGATCCAGTCATCTGAGCAGCTTATTGACCAATGGGTTGTGCCGATCTCGCCATCGAGGTCTGCATAGGTTTGGATTCAGCATTTTCTATCTTTGATTTCACTCTTGGTGATTGGAAAATTGTCGATTTGTTGGATCTTTCGCCTCTGGTTGTTTGCTTAATTTTTCTGCTCTCGGAGGTTATGGAGGAGTAGAGGATGTCGGTTTTCTGATTAGCCACTAGTTGAGTGTTTCAAGTCTGGTCTTGGCAGTAGTGAAGGAGTACTGAGTGTTTGCTTTTATGTGCCTAAGAAAGATGAGTATTATCGCTATTTCAGAGCAGGTAGATTAATCGAGTCACATATCAAGTTAGTATCCATGGAGAGTAAAGAAGAAAATGAAATGCGAGTGGCAGCACTTTGCAAACATCTGGGTTACCTTTGGTCTGAGGAGGACATTGTTGAAGCACCCACTGAAGTATCTCCGCAAAAAAAGGAGGAATGTAAACGTACACTCCTTGGCAAACTCTATTCCAAACCCAATGTCAATTACCCAGCCTTTGTATCCACAATGAAAAAAGTATGGAAAACTGAAACTGTTACCTGTTCACAAAAAGAACCTGGCCTATTTACTTTTATCTTTCAAACAGAGGAGGAAAAAGAAAGGATCATGAGGTTATCACCTTGGTCTTATGCTAGTAACTTGCTGGTGTTGAAACAGTGCGAGCCGGACGTGTCAGAGCACTGTTATGAGTTTTCTAAAGCTGCTTTCTGGGTGCATATTGGCAGTGTACCTCCTGGCTAGAGAGTGGAGCAAGTCTTCAAAGATCTGGGAAGTAGAATCGGTCGAGTTATAGAAGTTCACCTTGATACAACAGATTACCATCAACAGAAAGGAGGAAGAGTGAGAGTAGAAGTTGACCTAAATGAGCCATTAAAATCGGGGGCAATTATGGACATTGGATCCAAATGGCTTTGGCTGGAATTTAAGTATGAGCGTCTCCCACATTATTGCTATTCTTGTGGAAAAATAGGGCACTATGCTTCTGATTGTACTGACATTCCCTATGCACAATCACCTTGGGGAAACAACAAAGTAGGGCTATATGGACCCTGGCTGAAGACATAAGCAAGTGAGCACAGCCCTTATTGGGAAACATTTTATGGCAAAATCGAAGAAGAAACTCCTGTGGAAGAGACTGTACCTGTAACACCTTCTCCAGACAGTGGCATGGATATTGCAGCTCACAAGGCAACTCAGAATATGCAGATGGTAACTTGCAGCAAATGAAGAATCGACAGCTCCTATGGCATTGAGATAACCCAAGCAAATGAAGGGTCTGTTAATATAATAAGAGAATATGGCAAACAGGTACAAAGCTCTGAACACCATAAACTAGTTCTCTCAAAAGTTGGGAAATGTAGTGAGAAGAATATGAAGATTCAGAAGGCAAAAAAACAGAAGTGCATACCTGAGAAAACCCCTCTTTTGATTGATGATACTGAACTTCTAGAAACCCCTGTGAAGTTGATTGAAGATGAACAAGTACGGGGCTTTGGTGGCTAGCCCTAATAAGCCCTCAGTGACGCCATGAAAATAGTGAGTTGGAATTGTCAGGGGCTGGGCAACCCCTTGACAATCCAAGATCTAAAAGCCTTAACGGCTAGAGAAAAGCCCAATTTACTCTTTCTTATGGAGACTAAGAATAAAGAAGCAATGGTGGATAAAGTTTGCAAAAAATTACAATTCCAGAACGTTTTTCTAGTAAATCCATCAGGTATAGCAGGGGGTTTGGCACTTCTGTGGAATGAGGAAGTATCTTTAAAGGTGAAAACCAGTTCAAAGCACTATATTGATGTGGATTGTACGATCCGGACAAGAGCAACATATGCAAATTACTTTTATTCATGCATCTACTAATTTTGGAGAAAGACGACCTTATGGCAGATGTTGGAATACCTCAAGCCTCATAACTCCTGCCCGTGGATCTGCATGGGAGATTTTAATGAGATTTTGTATGTCTGGGAGAAAGTTGGGAAAAAAGAAGCTGACAACAGTCGCATAGCAGCATTTAGAAACATGATCAATGAACTTTCTTTAATGGATATGAATAGTCACGGGTGTGCATATACATGGGCGAATAACAGAGATGGGGAGGAGCTCGTTAAGAAACGACTAGATCGAGTACTATGTACTTTGGAGTGGAGACTTACCTTTCCTGAAGCTGAAGTGCAAGCATTTCCAGCTGTTGGTTCAGACCATAGTCCTTTGGTTCTTAGCCTCTATCCTGGGAAGAAGAAGACAAGAAGATCTTTCAAAATGGAGGTTTTCTGGACAAAGCATGAAGAGTATCATGATGTTATCCAACAAACATGGAAATTTGAACATGTCCAACCATGCACACTTTCAGAAAAATTGAAGCAGACATCAAAAGTATTGGCACAATGGAGCAAAGAGAAGTTTGCCAATGCAAGGTTGCAGATCAAAGAGCTAAATATGGCCTTAATAAAGCTTACTAATCGGTCCGACCAAAGACACACCAGAAAAAAGCAAAAAAAATGCAGTATTATTTTCCAGATTGAAAAAAACTGCGAAGACAGGAGGAACAATTCTGGGGTATGAGGTCACGCATTAAGTGGATGCAATGGGGAGATAAAAATACCAGTTTTTTTTCATGCATCAACCATACAGAGAAGGCAGCGAAATAGAATAACAATGCTGCAACTACAAAATTCAAACTGGTGCAGAGATCCTATGATACTTCGCAATCATATCCTATCTTTTTATAAAGAGCTATACAAATCAGAGGGTCTAAGGCACTATCAACCGATCCTCAACCAGTGTCCATCACCCATAACACAACACATTAATGAAGACCTGGTGGCTGTACCTTTGATGGAGGAAATTCAGGATGCTGTTTTTCATATGGGAGCACTTAAAGCACCTGGCCCAGATGGCTTCAGTGGCATTTTTTATCAACATTCATGGGATATTGTGAAAACTGACCTGTTACAGTTAGTTTAGAAGTTTTTTCAGACAGGTGTTCTGGATCCCCTGCTCAACCGAACTCATCTTTCCCTAATCCCGAAAGTGAAGAACCCTGAAAACATCAGCCAATACAGACCTATCAGTTTATGCAACTTCAGTTATAAAGTAATCTCAAAACTTTTAGTAAATAGATTAAAGAAGTGGCTGCCATCCATTATTGAACCGGAGCAGTGTGCATTTGTTCAAGGCAAACAGATACAAGACAACATCTTCATTGTGCAAGAAGTATTGCACCAACTGCGCATCACAAAAAAGAAGAAAAAACATCAGGCCATACTTAAATTAGATATGCAGAAAGCATATGACAGAATCGAATAGGATTTCTTGAGGGACTGTATGTTGCATATGGGGTTTTGTGAAAAGTGGGTAACACTCATTATGCAGTGTGTGTCTACAGTGTCTTTTAGTGTGAAGATCAATGGAGAATCCACCCCTTTCTTCCATCCTTCGAGAGGAATTAGACAAGGCGACCCCCTCTTGCCTTATCTATTTATCTTGATTTCAAATGTCCTAACTTGGTTGATGAACAAAGCAATCACTGATGGCAGTATTCAAGGCATACAGATTAATAGGTTTTGTCCTAAACTCTCACATCTGTTGTTTGCAGACGATGCAATATTTTTTCTGAATGCTACTATTTTGGAATGTCAAAATTTGGCATTGATACTTAAGCAATATTGCTATGCTTCAGGACAAGCAATCAATTTAAACAAATCAGGGGTGTATTTTAGTGCAAATTGTCCCCTACCCTTGAAGAGAAACATGGCCACAGAATTAAGGGTCCTTGTGTTTGAAAAAACAGGGAAGTATTTGGGGATTCCTACAGACTGGGGTCAATCAAAAAAAGAACTATTTGCATGGATATTGGCCAGGGTTAATACAAAGCTAGAAGGGTGGAAGGAAAAACTACTTACTAAGGCAGGAAAGGAGGTGTTGATCAAAAGTGTTGTTCAGTCCATACCTATGCATGCTATGTCCATTTTCAAGCTGCCCGTTTCAATCTGCAGAGCAATAGAACAATGAATTGCATCATTCTGGTGGAAAAAAGGTGATCATAAGAGGGGAATTCATTGGAAAAAATGGGAGGTAATGAAAACTCGAAAGGATGAAGGAGGAATGGGTTTCAAAGATTTGATTACCTTTAGTTATGCCATGTTAGGCAAGCAAGTCTGGCGGCTATCAACGTCCCCTTCTGCCTTGTGGAGTAGAGTGTTGAACGGAATATACTTTCCTACAGGGGATCTCTGGACAACAAGCACAAGCCTACGCCCCTCATGGGGATGGAGGAGTCTGTTAATTGGCCAAGACACTATCAAAGAAAATATCAAATGGTCAGTTGGGGATGGTCAATCTATCCGCATTCGAGAAGATAAATGGTTAATGAAAGGGGTAATTGGAGGCCACACGAATCAAACAGAACCTACGATGGTTTCTGAACTAATACAAACAGATGCCAGAGAGTGGAATGCACAGAAGATTCAACAATTCTATAATGCAGATACAGTCGAGGAAATTCTAGCTATCCCACTGAGCCCACAACCGCAACTAGATTCCCTACTTTGGACAGGTAATAATTCGGGGAAATATTCTGTTAAGAGTGGCTACAACAAAGCAATCTCATCAACCACAAATCACAACCACAATACGGCCTCATGTTCGTTTCGACCACCACGCACCTTATGGACCACAATCTGGAGCGTTGCTGTGCCCCCAAAACTCAGAACTTTCCTTTGCGCTCTCTGCCAAAACGCCCTTCCCACGAGAGAAAACCTATACAAACGAAAAATTGTTAATGACCCATTATGCCTACTCTGTCATATGAAGGTTGAAACGTCTGAACATCTGTTCTTTCTATGTAAGTGGACAAAAGGTATATGGGAAGACCCAACTTGCAGAGGTCTCAGTCCCACAAACAAGATCAGACGGACAGAACAATGGCTTATGGAAGCGTTCCGAAAGCATACAGACATACCCGAAAGAGAATATACCAGTTTGGTTCTGTGGCACATCTGGAAGGCAAGAAACGAATGGATTTTTCGATCAAAAGTTCCGAAATCTACAAATCTCCTGCAAATCGTACAAGATCAGCACCTTACCCTGTTCAGAGGAAAGAAAATCTAGAATCGCGTTAACCCTAATTGCAATTTACACGGGCGATGGAAACCTCATGATCGAAGTGAACTGAAGATGAATGTCGACGCTTCTTGGATACCGGGCGAGTTTCTGTGCTCTATTGCTGGTGTCGTGAGGAATTCGTCGGGGCAAGTACTCGAGGGCTTCGCTTGTACAGCTAGGGTTTCTTCATCTCAAGAGGCAGAAGTTGAAGCCATCTCACACGGACTCTTTTATATCAAGGACTTACAAAAGCGGCACGTGGGCGACTTCCGAAGTCAATCACTTCGCTGGATATGCGAAAGTGATTGTTCCCCCGATGTTAACCAGCTCTTTGGCTGGGCCGAAATTCACTGGAATTTAAAAGAGAAGATCCTCCGGTGCAGACATGAACTGGATCAAATCGAAGGGGCTATGGTCAGCTGCTGTACCCGAAAAGAAAATGGTGCAGCGGATTGGATAGCACGAAATTTTCGTTTAAAAAAGCTTCCGCTTAACTGGTGGATTAGTCCTCCATTGCCTTTATGGAATATTTTATGCTCGTACATTAGTCCTTTTTCGCCTTGTAAGACTTTTATTAAGTGAGTATAGATCGTGACATCTTTCGTCCAAAAAAAAAAAAAAGTTACAGATTTTGAATTTAGGTGAGTGCTCAACACTCCATCATCTCCCTAATGTGCTCCGTCCAAGAATCTTCAGCTTCTCAATCTTAGAAATTGCTCAAAGTTGCAAAGACTACCTGATTTTTCGGATAAAATGAAAGGCTTGCGAGAACTTCATTTAGGAGGGACTTCAATTGAGGGACTTCCCATATCCATATAAAATCTTGTCTCTTTGAGGGAAATGACTTTATTTGCTTGCAAGAAATTGGCAATCCTTCCGTCTAGCAGTTACAAGTTGTCAAATCTTGAATTCATAATGCTCAATGGCTGCTCAAAACTAGTCAAGTTTCCAAAGTGGGAGGGGGATTCAATTGATCCCCATATGAAAATGGGATTTCCTAAGTTGTGGTCGCTAGACCTTACCGGATGCAATTTATTAAAAGTAGAATTCCTGGAGAATCATTCCTTTTTTCCTTCCTTAAATTATTTGTCTTTGGAAGGAAACAATTTTACTAACCTTCCTACGTGTGAGCAACAATATAAGTTGCCCTATTTACCTATTTCATATTGTCAAAGAATACAAGAGATCCTCAATATTCCAGGGCAATTTCAACGTCAATGGACAATTGGCCGTGAATCTCTAAGTAAAAGGCCCTAAAAAATATGTGACTTTGACAATGTTGACTTATCTTCATATCATGAAGGAGTCCATTCAACATTCCGCTATGATGATATGTTGAAGCATGAGGTTAGACTCTCCCTCTCTCTTTTATTGATATGAGACTGTGTACATGTTGGCTGCACCGAGTGCTTGTGTACTGTGAAAGGCCGAAAATCCTAAATCGGTGGGCTAATTAACAAAAGCAAACATTTTGAAAGTGATTCTACATATATATGTAGTGGAGGTGACTATAAGGCAACGCAAATGATATTCTCTCTATCTATAGAACTCTAGTTCTTTGTGTCATTACAAGGATTGCCCAATTAAGTAAAAAAAAACTTCAACGATATATGTTCATCCAGTTACAAAATCTTCAACAGTACATATCTTGTTTCCACCAATTAAGTACAAAAAATCTTTGTAATGTTACTGCTAACTATGGCTAAACTATAAGATTGCCCACTTAAAAAAACTATCTAACAGTGTGCATTGTGACAGGTGTTTCATAATTTCTTTGGTAGCCGACAACTTATTATGCCTGGAGGAGAGATGCCAGAATGGTTGCTTCCTAATAATGAGGGTCATATTTCTTTCATGGCTTCAAAAGACTTGTTTGAAAAATTCTTAGGATTAGCTTATTGTGTCGTAGTTCGAGCAAAATGTGGAAAAGAGAAAGGAAAATTGAACATTATCTCAACCATTAATGGTAAAAATAACATGCAAGTGACAAGTCCTTTACTACTAGATTTCAATCATGTGCAACTTCAGTGTTACGAACCAAGGCTACTGTGGAACCAAGACTCTATTGGTCCAAATGGCTGGAATTGTTTCATGTTAACCATTAGAGCATCGGGTAATGCAATTGTGAAAGTACGTGGATTTCGACTAATATGCAAGCCATTAGAGAATGATTTGGAGATTTTTCTTCAACATAATCAGTCCCTGGATCGGGCTTTATTGTATGAGGTTCGACATGAAGATGATTGGAAGAGCACGGTGGAAGAAAGTCTAAGTGAAACAGAAGATTCACTAGATAATAAATACAATAGAGAGGAAAATAGTTCAAGTGATTCAATACTCGAAGGATCCCGTGCGACTGACTTCCCACTCCAGGTTCCTCTCTCTTCTGTCCCTCCTCGTAACCCCCCTCCCCCACTTTCTCGCCGCTCTCTCTGTGCGTGGTTGTCTGTGTGTGGGTGAGAGAGAAACATACAGAGTCTATGTTTAGTGCTTTGTGTGTTTTATAATGCAAAAGCAGAAAATGCTAGATAAACAAATTAATCTAGGGTGATTATGCACCCTATATGTAATATAACGAAAGCAAGGATCAATACATCTAATTATTATAGAACACCAGCTTAGGTCGAATTACAAGGAATATGCTCAAGTCAAGCTCTTCTACTTGTACTTAATTACAAATTTGAGTTCTTCTAACTATTCACTCATTTAACAGAACCATCGCTATTCCCTGATTGATCGTGCTTATCAAAATGTTGTCCCTAGAGGAGAGATGCCAGAGGAGTTTGTGCCTGTTGAAGACGGTACCATATCTTTCATGGCTTCACAAGACTTGTATGACAAGTTCCGAGGATTGGTTCTATGTGCTGTTTTCAGTGTAGAAGATGGAAAAAAGGAAATATCTTTTGATATTGTGCCACATGTTAATGGCGAAAGACGGAATGTGCTATCAGGAACTCTCGGTTCATTTGATTCAGATCATATGTGGATTCAATATCTCAAACCAAATGTGCCGTGGGGATTGTTGGAGGGGGGAATTGATTTTGGTCAATTTGACGAGAGAGATTTACGATTCAGCCTTAAACTTAAAGTATTGGGCGGAACCGTGAAAAAGTTTGGATATGTGATAAGATGCAGGGAATTAGAGGATGATTTGAAAGTTGTGCTAAGAGACAATCAATTTGTAAATTTAGCTTCCCTCTGTGAGGACTCTCTTGATCCAACAGATTTAGAGATAGACCCGCCTTTTCAGTCGGAACATCATCAAAGAGAGTACTTACGCAAATGTCACATGCATAAAGAGGAACTAGAAGCCAGTGACAGTGAAACAGATTAAACGGGAAGGGGCAGGGGTCTCAAAGAGATTACTCACGGATATGCTGTTTCTTATTGATTCCTTGTCGATCGGATCATTATCTCCTTGATAAATGTCATGTTCTGCACAACAGGCTTACTTATGTGTCATTTACATATCATTTACTGATTTCACAGCAAGTTTTCGTTTTTGGACGACTCTGATTGGAATCCCGTGTTAATTCCTAGTGATTGATGATTAATGAGGCAGAGAGCGATGGTGACAGAGTCCCTTGGACTGCTTTTTAGTCCAAAATTCCGCTAGGTAAGAATGAGCAAAATCATCCACGACTTTGACTGATGGCTTAGCCATAGAGCGAGCGTTTAGAGCTTCCAAAGCCACTGACAACTGTGGGAACAAGATTATCTCCTGTAGCCAGTGCTTGTCCCTTCCCTCTTTCGTCTGAAGAAAAGCCCGCTGTAACGTCGACTGGGTGTTTGTGATTTTGTTAACTATTACCATTGTATAATTCGCGGATTTAATTGTTTGACTACTAGTTTTCTGAAATTAGTTTTAGTGTTTTTCTATTATATGAGATGTATTGTGTCAATTTAGATGGATAACAACATTCCGTGTAAAATTTTCTGAGGTCGCTGCTGTCCATCGGTGTAATGCTGGAATAAAACCGGCGTACTGTTGTTAGGTTTTGTTGACTGTTATGGATGAGAACTGTTCATATTTTGTTTGGGAGGTGAGTTGACTTTTAATCTCACCCTATTGGTAGGTATTCATTAGCATCTGTTTGTTTTTCTTCTCAAACCTATAAAGTTGTTAGTTTTTATATTGTGATCTAGTCGATTCCTCTGTTGTTACTAAACAGATTGCATGGGATAGGTGCAGTAGTCCTGTGTCGTAACTGGAGGCTTCTTTGAGCTAAAAGGTTTTGAGCTTGTAGCAGGTCAGTCGCCTATTTTCGTACCACGTTATCTTAAGCTCCGTAGCCTCCCACTTTCTTTGACATTATTTAGACAGTACTTTACAAGGCTTTCGCTGCAAAGTGTCTCAATTTACAACAAACAGTTTTAAGCAACTATAATCTTGTACATGGAAAGACAACTTCCTACAGCTGAAACAGTGATTTCGTGCACCGATCTATCTAGTTTATGTGGTCATTGATGATTGATAGGCAGAGAACGAGGGTGATGAAGAGTCCCTTGGACTGCTTTGTTCGGTCCAAAATTCACTGAGGTAAGAATGGACAAGATCATGCATATATTTGAATGATGGCTTAATCATAGAATGAGAGTCTAGAGCTTCCAAAGCCATTGACATCTGAGTGAACAAGATTATCTCCTACAGCCAGTGCTTGTCCCATCTCTGTTTCGTCTGTACAAACCCCCTATTAGGTCGAGAAGGTTTCTGTGGTTCTATCAAACTGAATTTAGCTTTAAACCACCCCTCCTCCCCAAAAAGAAGCAAACCCATCGTTGAATTCAAGATTCAAAAAGTAGCAGATACGCTCCATTTCTCATTCCTTGTCATTAAAGTACACTTCGTAATCAACATAACCTTTTTCCATCACCAAGTTCAATTTCATCAGGAACATTATCGATGGAAATGGAACCTTCAATTTTTTCTCAGAGTTGAATAACTAACATATATTCATTTTCAACAAATTATCTGCAATTGCTGTTCGTGCAAACATCTTGAAATTGCTTACCAATGACGTATTCTGAGGGGGTTTCGGGGTTAAAAGAGTCATATTCCTCTAAAGGTTTACTTTTCCACCTTACCCAACTGGCGAACGTACCCTTCAAAGAAAGAGTTCATACTTTCACTTATTTGAATGGTAGATATTCCCGTCCAAAAACCGTCTTTCACATAAATAGGAACCCAGTGATGTCGCTTATTATATAAGTAGCCCCACCATTCATTTTCACGAAGATCATCACTCAAACATATATCCGCAAGCTATTTCAGATTCCTCAACAGTTGAGGATCGTAGGCAATTGTATGTAAAATCACCTTGACTTGTTGAATTTGAGAATATCAACCTAATTTTCTAGGATCTCTTTTCATGGTATGCCATAAGCACCGTGGATACTTAGGATCGCTCGACGCACCCTCAACTGCATTTTGAATTGTCTTGTCCTGTTCGGTCATGATAGTGAATGCTGCTCGTCGTCCCATCAAAGAAAGCCAAGCCTTAACTTCTTGCCATTTCAATCTTTCTCACCAAAGGTAAGATTTCATACCCTGCTGCCTTAACAACATGCAAGTTAAAATACCATTTCTTCCCTGGTTTTATCATATTCTCTTCATCAATTTGATTTCCTTTTGGTTCATCACCTGTAGCCTCTGTTTCACATTCTTCGTCATTAGATAGAGTGCTATCATTTGCTAAAATTATGGGAAACAAAAATGTCAGTAGGACAATTATTAGAAATGCGGGTTAATTCCAAAAAAAAGCACCAACTTTAGGTCGATGGACAAATCTGCCCAAACTTTTTTTTGTCTCGTAAAAAAAAGCACCAAACTTTAGGTCAATGGACAAATTTGGCCCAAACCCTTTTTTGTCTCGTAAAAAAGCACAAACTTTAAGTTAAGTGACAATTTTGGCCCAAATTTTTTTTGTTTGGAAAAAAAATCAACTTTCACTTAAATCCTAAATGTGGCCACCCTTAACTTATATTCATTGATTGTCCTTAATCCATGTGCACTTGTTGACTAACACCATCCATTTTCTTCTTGTTTGAGCCATAGCTTGAAGAATAACAGTGAAACTATGCGATTTCCTATACTTCACTAGCAAGTAAAAAAATCTCCCGATTGAATTTCTCTCGCTAGACTTTATTGTTTTGTCGTAATATGAAACTGTAGATCACCACCTGTCAAGAGAAACCATGGATGAGATCTACCAACCTCATAGCTAGAATCTTTTCTTTTGAAATAAGGTTAACTTCAAATAGAAAGTTAATGGGAAGGGTTAGATTTTGAATAGGAGTGAAAGTTTGTTATTTTTTATGAGACAAAACAAAAATGGGGCCAGAATTGTCACTTAATCTAAAGTTTGTGCTTTTTTTAATAGACAAAAAAAAGTTCGGGCTAGATTTGTCCCTCGACCTAAAGTTTGTGCTTTTTTATGAGACAAAAAAAAGTTTTGGCTAGATTTGTCCATTGACCTAAAGTTGGTGCTTTTTTTTGGAATTAGCCCTTAGAAATGCCGATATGTTGAAGATTATAACAGGTCATTTTTCTAAATAAGAATATGATGCAATAGTAGTTTATTGGTATAATCGTAAATCAACGCCATGGCGATCTATTAATAACAACTTATGCCATCTGCAGATCAAGGTCCTTCAACCATGTCTTGTAGATAATCAAACAATTATTGATTGGTGGGTGGATGGAGACAAAATAGGTACGACCCATCTCAGGCAAGCGCAAATCGGATACATAGAGCTAATAGAAATCATAAGAAACAACACAAGATGACAAAACTTAATACTAATTCAATCAAAATCACACTCTGAAATCTTGAACACCAAATGTCACAATTCAATAACAAAGTGAAACAGAAAGAAAAAAAGAAAACAAAAAGAAGGGCAATTCGAATCTAATTCCTTGGCTTAAAAAATTTGTGTATCCACATATCAATAACTCTTATCCATTTTTTTCTTTTCAATTCAGTCCATCTATCGTATATATGGGCAGATATATTGCTACACGGAAAGCCATGTTAGCACAACATCTATGCAGTTTTCCAATCTCGTCATTAATATGAAATAAATAAATACTAATATTAAAGAAAATAAACGAGCCCACAGAAAAAAAAAAGGGACTTGGACTCCATTGATGGAAAATGGAGGCTCGGGAGCCTAGACAGAGAAGGTTGAGTTGGGCTGTGGGGCGGCACCATCTGGCGACCTTCGCAGGTACATATTTTCTAGCCCTCATACAGTGACCGCCAAGTGAGAAATGTCAAGGATTAATACGTTGCCACGAAAGAGACTTTTATCGGTAGTTCTATCGTTGCTCTGTCCCTCAAATGAATGACTTAAGGTATTTATAATCAGAGACATGAAATGGTTGTTAAATAGGATCTTACCATATGGCGATCCACTTGATTGAATCAATGGACAGTGTATTTCACATGTCAAGAGGACGCTAGCTACGATTAGATGGCTTGTATCATCCAACCGTAAATTGATAAGAGTATGAAAGCATCTGTATGGTGTCACTCGCTAAAGTTAGGCTTGGATTAAGTTGATTAGTAGGATAAGAGAAGAGAGACAGCAAAGTGAAATTCAATTATTAAGAGCACGTTTGGATAGCCTTTCACCATTTTCATATCGATGAGTTTAGATCACCAACGCTAAACTTGGAAGTTGGGGACTCCAGTTCTTCAAGCAAAACCTTGGAATGGATTTGGTTAATTCGAGGATGGGAAGGTTAGAGATGGTGAATTCACCGCCATCATCGCCTCGCTTTCGAACATTCAGCTACACATAAAAGAAGCGACTTAATCCAAGGCTCCAAGCTTACAAGCATTTTGGCATTTATGCATGCTTAGGCCTAATAAGGAAAATCCATGCAACCCTCAAACATGGATTAAAGAAAGAATTCTCAGGCATCATAACTTCTTGCCAGAAATCTGTAAAGATTATTAATAGAGCACGATCACCATATGCTCTTGCTAGAAATCCGTAAAGATTATTAATAGAGCACGATCATCATATGCAGGATGACATATTTCTAGACAATCAGCTATAAATGGCTAATTATCTTTCAAATAACAACTTTTAGTTCCCTACCATGTAAAGAATCACAGAAGTGACTTTGATCATTCTCCCTTTCAACATCTCTACCACAAATTTCCAGGTGCAAACCAATAGAGATCACAAAATTGAAATAAACCTTCCTCGAGGTTTTGAATCATTACACCGTTTTACTCTTTCTTTGTACAAAACCCCCTTCTTTGAATTTCCCGTGTCGTTGGCGACTTGTAGAGTAGGCCGAGTTCTCCTCTATGGCCCTTTTAGATGGTACCAATGCTCCTCCCAATGAAGGATTATTTGAAAAAGGAATAGGACGAGTTCTCCTTTTTATGACACTTTAGGGCTATCCATGGTGAAAATTTTGACCATGAAGCACTTCTTGAGGGCAGTAAGATCAAACCATATTATTCACACGTCTCATTTATTCTTGTGCGATGACCAAAGCAAGAGAGGATTAGACGAACAATCAAGGCTAGTTACAAACCTTGACATTCAGAAAAGGAGACACTTGAAAGAAATTGTCACACTGATCCACAAATTTAGCATAAGTCATTTTTAATTAGAACATTACGAAATGTTCGAAAATGAACATGTCACTCAAAGATGATTATGTGTGAGCTTAGGGGGTGCATGACAAACCATTGTTTCTGTTCCAGAAAAAAATTTTCTATTTCAGACTTGTTTCTGGAATAGAAATCCATTTGGTAAAATTATTTCATTTTTTTATTTCTAAAATAGATTTTTGTTCCAGAAATGGGTTTGGAATAGAAATCGAAGTAAAAATTTTCAATTTCTCTATTTCTGGAATAGAATTGAAAAAAAAAATTCTTTTCATCGTGTTCTCCATCCGCTGCCGCCGACCATGATCCACCGGTCGCCGGCTGCCGTCCGTCGGTTGCCAATCGCTGGTTGCCCATTGCAGCCACTCAAGTACGGTCGTCGCCACTACCATCCGTCACCGCTGATTGTCGGTCCACGGCCGTCACCGGTCCGCCGCCATCCAAAAGGAAGAAATTTTGTGCCGTCATCAAACGAATTTCTATTTTTAGAATAGAAATCTTATATCGTTATTAAACGGTTATTTTTGCTTAGAAACTTATCTAGAAATAGAAATAGAAAAATTTATTTCTCTTCCAAAAATCAATTTCTGACTAGAATGGTTATCATTCGCGCCCTTAAAGACTGATGATTTTTCCCATACCCATTTCTTCGCAATGGACTTATAACTTCCTTTATTATGCTTGAGGACGATAAGCTTATGTCAATTCAATCGATAAATAATTGGAAGGAAACTATGACAAGATAGGCCAAGACTTTTGTTGTTCCTGCGGGTCCCTCCTCAAACATCGGTATATAAATTCAAGAAATAGGACCGCATCTAAAAGAGGCGGTCACTTTTCTGTAGAGCAAGCTACTGGAGAACTAATGATGCGTTCGGTAATGTTTCTGTTTAAAAATTGTTCCAGGAAACAGAAATAGAAAAAAGTGTTTCTATTGTAAGGAACAATTTTTGAACAAAAAAACGCATTTGGTAAACTTGTTCCGAGAATAAAAAATGAACAAAACACGTTTGGTAAATTTGTATAATTTTTTTTATTTCTTTTAATTTTTTCTATTTTCTTTCTTATTATTTTTATTTATTTTTCCTTTTTTTCTTTTTTTCTTTTTCCTTTTTCCTTTTTCCTTTTTTTCTTCTTTTGGCCGGTCGTCGGCCTTGGCCATGGCCAACGACCGGCCGATGAGGGCGGCGGCCTCGCCCGGCCACGGCGAGGCTCGTCGGCCCCCGAAGGACGAGCTCACCCGGTGGCCGGCGAGGCTTGGCCTCGCGGTCGCTGGGCAAGCTCGGCCTCGCTGGATCTGGGCGAGATCGAGCTCGCCCGCTCAGCCCGCGAGGTCGGCCTCGCCAGGGGCTGGCGACGCTCCGGCGAGGTCACCGGCCCTCGACGGCCAGTCGCCGGCCATGGCTGAGGCCCGCGACCGGCCAAAGAAAAAAGAAGAAGAAAAGAAAAAGTAAAAAGAGAGAAGTGTTTCTAAATTTTGTTTCAAAAACATAAACAAACGCGTTTATGTTATTTTTTTTTTCGTTCTTTTAACAAAAAAACAGAAATTTTTGTTCCTAGGAACAGAAACAAGTTGCAAACAAAGAGGCCCTAATTAACTACGTTAATGCATGAGAGACACAGGAACGGATCAATCGCAGTGGAGTCTATACCAGTCTGTGAGGGCTTTCTTGCCTTCTAGGGAACTCGGCCACATCCCGAAGGTCTATCTCCCTAGCTATATAGCAAGGGTACAAGAAATGAATGTTTCCTGTCTTCCTTTACTACTCTTGCCACACGATCCTATAGATGCAGCCAAACATGTATACACGTATGTTTAAGCAATGAAAAATGAGTACATGAGCGGCTGCTCAAACATACAAGCTGATGGAAGGCCTAATCACTCGCCATCTAAATCAACACCAAGATCTCTATGTGTTAGCTCAGGTCATCAGTGGGGAGTGACCTTGCTAATCCGTCGGGCAATATAAATGAAAGCATCACACTAAAGAATTGTAAAACTATTTATTTTATAATGATCAGGTCTGAACTCAATTGACTGGAGCAGTTTTCCTCTTCAGCACTAGGTCGTCCGTCGAATAAATATTCTGCTATTAACTAATACATATATGATGGATTTTGCCTCTCTTTGAAAACATAAAAAAATGAAATGAAATTCAAATGATGATGCCACTAAATATTAATTGAGTGTATAATTCAGCAATGTCACTATCACAATTGCCCGACCTAGTAAAAAGATTATGCAATGCCCACAAAGTGAAAAATTGGTAAATCTGTTCTAAAAGATTATATGAAATCTCCAAGGTTCCAAGTCAATTGCAAATCTGTCAAAGAGATGAGAACAAGTTTGAAGTCTTTACTATAGCTTTTGTCACAATTGTCATAACCTTCTACATAATGCACCCGTAAGTAAATTCATTTTCAAACTAGCATTTACATATAAGAAACAATTCTGACGAGATAGGCTTATTAGAGATAGGTGTCTGTGAAATTCTAATGAAGACCCATGATTGATTTTGCTATGTGCGTCGAATGATTTATAACTTTTGGGCAAAAATATAAAAAGTCATTTTTCAGTTTTTTGTGAATCATAAAACGAACAATTCAACTCGAAATGGAATGGAAAATTAACTTGTCGTCGTTTCTGGAAAAAAAAAATTGAAGAGGAAAAAGCATCATGTTCCATCTTCCAATGTCGTCGTCGTCGTCTCCTTCTTCTTCCGAAGCAAGATGACCGTTCGACGTCTTCCTCCGCTTCAGAGGCGAGGATGTCCGCCCTGGCTTCCTCCCTTCACGGCGGCATCGACGTCTGCATCAACGGCAAGGGCTCGAGGCGCGAGGTCCCGCCGGGCGGTCACGAAGGCCATCGAGGAGTCGCGGATCGCCGTGCTCATCTTGTCTGAGGACCACGCTTCGTCTCGGTGGTGATTGAGTGAGCTCGGTGAAGGAAGGTGATGGAGTGGAAGAGGCTCAAGGGGACAGCTGGTGTTGCCCCTGTTCTACGGAGTGGAGCCGGAGGAGATTTGATGGCAGAGAGAGGGGGGCTTATGGCAAGGCATTGACCAGTCACCGATTTGTCCGATTGGCATTTTTATGACCATGGGTAATCACGGTATTCCTGTTCGACCTTATAAAAGAATATTGAATTCATTAATCTGTTGATACTTGATGAGATTGATTCGTGCGTTAAGAGTCATGTTTCGGAATGTTACAGAGTGATTGTTTTCTTCGTGCCATTTTTTATTTAGTTCAATGGATCGTATATTGCCATTTATTCCCACTCCCTTTGCTACTTTCTTTTGGTGTAGGTTGCTGGGTAGAGAATGTAAGATCGTTGTTAAGTACAGGCTTGGATGAGGTTCGAAATGATAGGAATATGGGGAGCGGGAGGTATAGGGAAGAGCGCTATCGCTAAAGTTGTCTATTAACAGTATCACTCGTCAGTTTGGTGGGTGTGGCTTTCCAGCAAATGTTAAAGAAACTTGCAGTAAACCTGACGACCCGGTTCATTTGTAGAAAGCACTCTTATCTGAGATATTGTGGAAAGAAAAGTCGGTGGTCTTCAGTGTGGATGGAGGCTTTAACCTGATACGAGATAGACTTTTCTGCCGGAAGATTCTGCTTGTGCTTGATGATGTGGATCATGGGGACCAGTTGAATGTACTCGCCAGAGAATGTGAATGGTTTGGAAAAGGGAGCTCGATCATTATTATGACAAGAGATAAACATGTACTGACTTCTCACGGGATAGATCAGGTATTTGAAGTTAAAGCATCGATTAAGGTGAAGCTTTTGAAAGTTTTTGTTTAGATGCTCTTCCAAGATAAAAGAAAAAAGAATAAGCAAGGAGATACCATAGATAATATTCTGGGCTATGCTAATGGCCTTCCTTTAGCAATTGTGTTGTCGGGTCCATTTTTATGTGGTAGGAGCAAAAGGGAATGGGACACTATGTTGGGTTAACTTGCTGAAATTCCTAATAAAGATACAGATAGTGTTTTGAAGATAAGTTTTGATGCATTGGAGGACAATGATGAGGACATTTTTCTTAAGATTGCATGCTTCTTTAAGAGGAGGGATAGTGATTATGTAACCCGAGTTCTTGATAGTTGTGGTTTAAAGACATTAATTCGGATTCAAAGTTTAATAGATAGATCTTTACTAACCATTGAGAATCAGAGAACAATGCAAAAGCATGACTTGATTCAGCTGATGTAGGATATTGTAAGACAAGGGAGTCCAGATGAACCTGGGAAATAGAGTAGATTATGGTGCTATGATGATGTTTCTAAAGTGTTATCGGAGGATAGAGGGAGAGCTTCTCATGAAACCATTGATAATCTTATCTTCTTCAAATACACACTTTTACCTAATTTGGGTTGGGTAATGATGATTATTTTCTTTTCCTTAGTAGATAACCAATGCTGTTAAAGGCATAGTGCTAGACTTGCCAACACAGGAAGAGCTAGGCATAAATCCCAGTGCTTTCACACATATCAGGAGACTCAGATTGCTTCTAGTTCTGAATGCACAGGTCAGCGGAGGTCCCATATGTCTTCCTAACAACTTAAGGTGGCTTGAATGGAATATCCTTTATCAACTTTGAAATTTAGTGCTGGTCCAAAGAAAGTTGTTTGGTTTGATGTGCATAACAGCTGGATTAAATAATTAGGAGACAACTTAAAGGTATGTCTTACATGCTCATAGTAATTATGACACGAGCATTCTCTTTGTTTAATTTGATAAAAGCATGTTATTTTTAAATTGCTGCTGCTTTATAAAAATTTGAAGTTCCTGAATTTCAGCTGCTGTAAGTTGTTTATTATTGTTCCGAACTTTTCAGAGGTGCCAAATTTGGAGACATTGAACTTAAGTAGGTGCTTGAAACTCAAGGAGCTTGCAAGCAAACTGAAGCCAAACAAACAGTCGATGCAATTGGCTGCTCTTAGCTGATAAGTTTCCTGATATTAAGGATATGGAGAGCTTAACAAAACTTTATTTATCTCAGACCTCTATAAAATAACTTCCTGCATCAATTGAAAACCTAATCTCTGTTAAATTTTTTCTGTTGAATTCATGCAAAAGTCTTATCAGTCCTCCTAGTAGCATTTACAAGATGCAAAGACTAGAGCACCTTTCTCTTGATGGTTTTTCATTATTTGGCTTGTTTCCATAGAGCAGTGAGAAATCCAATCTCCCTAATGGTAGACGTGGATTTCCAAATCTGGTCTACTTGTGGGTGCAATCTATCACAGGCAGAATTCCTTCAGAGTCGCACCTGCTTCTCCTCCGTAAATTTTTGGCATCTCTTAGGAAATAACTTTGTTAGACTTTCTACATGCATTTGCAAGTTTAAGGAGTTGCTGGTTCTTGAAAAATTAGATGATTGCAAACAGGAGATCCTAGAGCTTTCACCAAACATTTGCAGCCTAGAAGCAAATGGCTGCAATGAATTGTCCAGATTTCCAAAGTTGCCTATTCAGTGCATTCAGTATTCCATGTCAGTGTATGTTCACTTAGATTCATGTCATGGATTGGTTCGTGAAAATATTAACCTAGCTAATATTATGCATATGCATGAGCTGGTGGGATTCTGATTTAATAGATTTGCTATAGCAGGATGTTTGTGAGATGGGTCACTTCACGGATACTATACTTCCCAGAAGAGAGATAGCATGTTGGTTTATCCAAAGTCTAAGAACGTTCTTTCTCTTCCTTGGTGTCCCGAGATTTGCATGGGAGTATCTTTGGATTAGCTTTGTGTGTTGCTTTTGAATTGGAGCAACGTGAGGCCAGCGTTTCATGTGAGGTTCGGGTAATGGTGAATCATGTTCATAGTAATTATGATACAAGAACATTCTCTTCATTACAGTTTCATCACTCATGGTTTAACTATATTACACGCCGTTCATTTGATGAGCTGGATGAGATGCTACAGATTGAGTAGAGTCAATTTGAGGTTTCATTTGAGGTATCAAAAGCAATGCTAAGGAGGTGTAGGTTTCGCCTTATATGCATCCAAGCGGAGAATGATATAAGTTTTCTCTACCGACATGAATTGCCCTTAGGAAGCGCCTCAAGTTGTTACAGATAATCTCGGTTATCGGAGATATTCCCAATTCATGGTAGAAAGGTCCACCTATGGATTGCATTTAATTTAGAATATTTGATATAATGCTTAATGTAATCTGTCGCATTTGCTAAATGAATATTTGACGATTACATTGGCTGTCACATGAAGAAACTTCATCTAGGTTAGTGACAAAAGATAAATGGATGGGATATTTGTTGATTTGGCTAGTTCTAATTCTAAATTGTGAAAATTGAATTGTAAGAGACTAATTTGCAGATGTCCATGTGCCAGTCCTATTATTTTGAAGCTGCTAATTCAAAATTTTGCAGCCAAATTTAGCTTTAGGCAATTGGGAGTTATCCAAATGCTGAAATATAAATGGATATTGAAAGAAGTTATGTAAATCTTGTTTTTTGGCCTCAATGTAAGTATTTTTTGAGTCACTATGATCTTGTGCTCTAAAATTTGCTAGATTTGTATTGCTTTTTTGTGCTTCACTCTTGTGGATCCTATTTTTTTTTTTCCGTATTGCTTATTGTATCACAATACGAAATATCAGTGTCAATACAAGGAGACTGAAGTTCTGGCTCTTTGCTCCCTCTTTCACGTTTATGTGTCTATTAATCTCTTTAAGTTTCCCCCTTTTATGCTAGTTGGAATGCTTATCATGCAAGATTGTAGTAGCAATACAATTTGATGTGAAGGTTAGCTTTTCCAAGTTCCTCAGATGCAGCTCTGTTTCTGCCTTTAACCAAATTAAGCTGGCTGGTGTTAATTTTACTCTTCTGCAGAGCTTTTGAATGTTCCGTCTTTGTGCAAGGTTGAACAAGCAAGTAGCTCCATATGTTTTATGCCACAGGCATCAATTGGTTGAAATCTCTCTGGTTTTTAGCAAATTTATGGTGTATATTCCTTAAAATGCTCAGAAATAAATTCAAATTCCTTCCTATTTTTCATAATAGTATTTCGCTATGCATCCAAACAATTACCCTTCAATATGCCATTTTCCTGCCTTTGTGTCTGTTTCTGTGATAGAGTATGGCTATACTTATGTAAGAGGAACTCCATTCACTGCCACTTACTTTAACCGACAATTTACTTTACATAGTTTTCACTGTGAAGTGTCCTCCCTTGTCTGTGCTAATTCTCAAGTTTCTAACAATAGTTTTAAGCAACTAAAATATTCACATTGAAAACTTATGTTCTTGACCTTTAGCTGAAGCAGCAATTGCACACCAATCTCTCTGGTGAAATAGCTATTCCGTCTGATTTAACTGTAACTACAAGGATCTTCATTCTAGTTTATATCTGATCACTCCTATAATTTTCTCTCTCTTCAACAATGCCATGGATCCAATCATATTCATCCCTGTCGAAACAGAAGAGGGAGAGAGTTATGGATAATATAGCCATTATCCAGCATGAAGTGAACAGCATAGGAAGAGGAATTTTAAACGGGCCAAAAATTTCTGATTAAGTTCAGTCTTTTCTAGTCAATAATGGCTTCAGTAGCGATGAAATTTATGGTGGACATACACAAAGCATATGCTCTTATTGAGTAGAGCGAAGAATGCCAAGTTTTGATATATACTCTTCAATTCATATTAGATATTGCTGGATAATTTTACATATTGGTACCATTGAATACAGATCATTTTATTCGATCAATATATCTTATGGACGGAATGCAAAAATTTATGAAAGGTTGCGTTGGACTTGACTTTAGAGCGCAGCTTTCTCATTTCAAGTTCTCTTTCCCACTCAAAGCATATGTCAGAAATGAGGATAGAACATCTATACTTTAATATAGTTGCCTTTTACTTATACCTGACAAAAGCAAGGCAGAAATCGATGTCATAGGTTAGGTCAACTCAGTCGATTGGTGTTGGTGTTAAGCTAGTCAAGTCTCAGCACTTCCTCTCCCTGGCAGTTAAAATTATTTTTGATAGGAGAAGATAAATGAGTTCGAAATTGGGGATTGACCATTATACATATGCGTTCCCATCACATTGGTGGATACAGAGAGAGCCTTCCTCTATTTTATGACCTCCCCTCTGAGCGTGTCCACTTTAGTTTGAAATTATTTCCCTCTTTTTTGTCTAGTTTTTTTTTTTTTTTCCCTAATATATAGTAGTTTATTCAAAAGTAGATTGACCTTCAATTTGTTCTATATTGCCCAAATAGATGTATAAGGATATTCCATGTTTACACAATTCCATGTATAAATTTTTGGGAGGATTGGTGCTGACGCTTGGTGATGCTGAATGTTCTGGAACTGTCATCCAAACCCATCTCTAGAAAAACTGTCATTTTTACTTTGCATCCGACCAAAATAGTTATGAATGGCTTTGCCATCTCTAGTTCCAAATCTTAACTTTCTTGCATTTTCAATGAAGTTTTGACGTTCTTTCTCACCAAATTTAAGATTTGCATTCCTGCCTCAACAGCAGGTTATAAAAGAAATTATTGTCAATTCTTATACCAGCTCTATCATTTCAATTCAAGCCTTTTCACATGAGCATATATCTTCTTGGAGCAACTTTGATCACGACCTTTCCTAGGATTCAAGTTACGATTGTGGTCAAGTTGGGAAGATGATACTCTGTACTTTCCATCTGGACATAAAACAAGCACTAATATTTGCTTTCACATTGTTCCTGACACAGGCCTTGGCTTGACAACGTTAACCAATCTACACACTCTTTCCACGACGAGAACATGCAAAAGTCAAGTATTAGATCTTGCCGTCATCTCCTAATTTTGCGAGCGCCTCCTTGGGACACCAGGTCCCACTTGTTTAGCCTATATTTTGTAGTCCTCTTGAGAGTTCCTCTACGGAATCGAGTACCATTCCTTGCCTCGGTTTTATTACAATATCTTCATCGATTTGATTTCTTTTCGGCTCATCTACGGCAGCTTCTCTTTCACACTCTTCGTCGTCAGATAGCGTGACACTATTCTGCACTTCTAGTGTTGATATTAGTTTTTCTTGTGTTTGCTAAAATAACCAAAAACAAAACTTTTATTATGACAATTAATTGGTGATATTGGTACTATGAAGATTATTACCGGTGATTTTTCTAAATAAATGACAGTATAGTTGCTTATTTGTCTAGCCATAAACAAACACCATAGCTAATCTATTAAAAACAATTTGTACCTTTTTTTCTTATAAATAGGAGACTATGGTCTCAATTGTGTAAGAAAGTTGTTGTGATATTGACGCGGAAGCTGATAAGGATATTGTAATTTAAATCAATGCAAAATCACCAAAGAAATAGATAAAGAATAATAAAGTACATAAAAAAATTTACCTAGCTTGAACCGAGTATTAGTACCTACATTTACAGAGAGCGTCAATAATAAATAATTCATTATAATGAAAGAATTAAAACTTATAATCGCTCACACATTTAAGTATTTATCTACAAAGTGTTTATAAATAGAACTACTCAATTGGATGTAAAGTGTTCTAGTTCTGCCCCCGACGAATAGGAGCTCTCTTTGCACGCCTTCTCGATTTCCTTTCTTCACGGCGCGGCTCTCGAGGAAATCACTGTGCGGCTAAAACCACTCGAACCTTACTGTGTGGCGACCATTCCCGAGAGCTGAGATGGAAAACCCACACTTCTCCTTTATTGCTCCTTCGTGCGGTTGGCTACAGTAGAGGCTAGCGAGGGGAAAGAAACAAAACCTTTCACAATGACCCTTTTACCCCCACAATAAAGGTATAATAATAAAATATGGGAGCCCCTCATTTTGCCTTCTAGTGCACGAGGGTTTTCTCCCTTTTATTTCACAATTATTTAATCCCAATCTATCTCTTGAAGATAAAATAATAAACTTGAACTGATAATTGCCGATACTCACCGGAATCGAATTTCATCAATCATGAGTTGGGTGCAAATTTTAAACTTGCCACGCCGATACCTTTGAGAAATTACTTCGATTGCACATACGATGATACATGGTAGCGTCGTGCTTGAGTTATACGATTCCATGTGATGCAAATATAAATTAAAATGCAATATGAATTATGTTAATGGTATTTTTATTTAAAGGTTGGACCAAACCCTAATTTCTACTAAATGTGACAATCAAAATTTAGGTATTAACGAATTATTGTTCTTATCATCGTGGCACTGAGACATGCAATAGCAAGTATATAACCGCTTATGAAAACATTCCAAATGAATGTGCTTTTCTTTATTAATGTAGGTACCTTCAATCACCTTTCTAAGTGTTTTAAATCTTTTTTCCTTCTTGCATTTCGCACATTGTTGGATGAAAACTCATAAGATATTTTCCATTTATTGACCGTGGTTGAGTTGCTGATCTTACCAAATCAAAGCTCGAGCTTGAGTTTTTGAAGGCGACAACAATAGTGAGCGCACCTCATTACTAGACTGAATTTGATAATCTACTCCGTAAATCCAGCATTTCTCAGGAAGTCAACAAGAAATGTCCCTCCCCTTCTTTACAGCAGAGAAACAAAAAATGCATAATATTGGGGGCATGTCATATTCCACTTCATTAACATTCAACTAATTAATCGACACGTGGCGAGATGGGTCCCACTTGTCAATTAATGCCTCCCTTCCCTCTCACTCTCTCTCCTCCCCTTCGTTGTTACTGACCGTGGCACGCTCTCTGTCTTCCTCTCCATACTTCTCTTCTTTCCCTTCCTCTTCCGTCCGCCATGGCTCGAGCTCGAGCGCGAGGCTCATGCCCGCTTCAGGTCGAGGTGGGACGCACGCCACCGGACGCGACGATCGGGTTGGGGGGGGGGGGTTGGGGGGCGATTCGGCGCGAGGTCCTGAGGTTTAGGAGCGTGGAGACTTGGTCGAGCTTCGTTTGCAGTGAGATGGCGATCTCAGGGGATTCGCAGCAATTTTGCAGGAGACATCACGCCATGGTTGGTCACCTTGTGCGTTTACTGTTGACTTTGCCAAGCTCGATAACACCTGAATTTGTGCTCCACCGTCCCCCCTTAGTAAGTCTTCAGCAACAAATTCCTCCCTTCCTCTCTCTCTAATCTAGCGGCCATGGACGGGAGTTTAAACTCGGGCCACCATGGCTACGAGCTCGAAGCTCAAGTGGCCATTGCTACGAGCTTGAGGAACATGCGCACATGAAAAGTGTATCTCCATAAGTGTATATACTCAACTTTTCCGTAAATGTTACGTACGAGAAATACAGACGGTGTACGTGTAAAGAACCGACTGCATTTGTTTAAAGAAAGAGAGAGTTAAAAAGAAAGGAAAAAGGTCTGCGGACAATACCGCAAGTGCACTCCTTTTCCGGGCTACTACTGCCTTTGCAGTTTTGACACTGCTCCCTAGCAAGAGTTTTGACGTTGCTGATTGCTGTGTGAGCATGACGTCGTTAAGAATAGTGGCTTGGCATCGTCAGACAATTAACCTGGTCGGTCCATAACTTGACGCTAATGAATTCAATTTTTGTCGAAGTGAAGCAACCACCCGATTTTAGAGTCCGAATTTGACTGAAACTCGAAGCAAATCTCTATGATTTGATGGCATCAAGTTCGTTAAAAAAATAAGTCACATTGTCGAACATTTGACCCAATCTATCCAAAATTTGACGTGAACTGAGTTCGATGTGTGGAAAAAGCAAGGCAACAATTGGATTTAAGAGCCCAAATCTGAGTGAAACCCAAAGCAAATCAAGGCTCGATCAACTCAATGGCTGGTTCAAGAGGCATGCATGACACAATCACATTAAGCAATAGATTATTTTACATTAAATTGTGATTAAGATGAAATGATAAATATGAGATTGATAATCGTAATCACGAAAGCTTGAAGTGCATAATTATTTGCTATTATTTTTACCTAACTTCTCTACTTGGTGAGTAAGTTTTCACCTAATTTAGTTGGTACCAAAATACCAAAAGATATTACAGCAACTTTTCTTATCCTTATTAGTTACTTCTTGTACTGAAAAAGCATGTATGCTTCTATAAACAATAAGTAGCATCTCCATTTTATTAGTATGTTTCAAGACATCAAGCAACTTTTAACGACCCAGTAATTATAAACTCCTCATCTCGCAAGTAACTTTTTAATATTGAAATACTAAGTGTTAATGCACAAAGTAATTGTCACTCAGTAACTTCTTTGCGCAATTAGAGTGAATCTATATATTGGAAAAGTAAGTGAGCATGTGTTTTTTGCTAGTGCCGGCTGGAGAAAGATCGAAACACTCTCTTCTTGGTCGGAATCTAGTTGCAAAGACGGGGTGTGACAATAACAAAATTGGGGTATTTGAATAGGAGGAGAATACATAGAGAGATCTATGCAAGTGGAGGAAGATATTGCTAACGAAAAAATGGGAGGGTCAGCGATGGTCAGCAACAATCTCCTTTTTGGCTACTTAGAATGAAAGACGATTATTTAGACGCGGCAAAAATGGCCCTTGAAGATTCGACCAACACAGGGACATTATCATAGACGGGCCATAGAGGTTAGCTCCCTTCTTTTATCTTCAAAAGCAGTGATTTTTCCGCAAGTTTAGTGACTTTTTACCCCACTAAGTAGTTTCAAAATAATTGTAAGTGGTATTTTTCCATCTAATTAGTAAGCTTCAACTGTCAAATATGTAATTGGACGAGTGACTTTTCATTTCTTTAGTAACGTTTATACAGAAAAAAGGCAGTATCTACCTCTCACAATAGCTAGTAATTTCTAGGGTTGATTATTAATTTCTCTTTAGTAGATAAAGATAATTTTCAATTTATTGGGAGTTCATAAATTTAACTTAATCAGTAATTAGTGGGTATGGCTAATAATTTTGATATAATGAAATACCCACTAGTACATCAAGGGTTGGTAACATTCACAAGTAGCAACTATTATGTAAAGTTTAGATAGCCAAATATATTTATGTAGACAGTAACTATACAACTACAATAATTTCTTCAATGATCCAGCAATAACCAGTAAAAACGGCATGAATTTCATTCATTTTTAAGCTTATGACATCATAGGGATCACCCATGATGGGAATCTAACACCTCAAGAAGAGCATGACTTTGGCTCCAAGGTGGTTCTTTAATGTTTCATTAGTCGGAACATAGTGCAAGAAAATAAAATTTGGGCAGATAAGGGCGTGCATGGAAATGTTTCTAAGAAACGTTTCCGGAACACTTTTGTACGGATTTTGTTCCCGGGAACAAAAAAAAAAACAGAAACGCGTTTGGTTGCGTTTCTTTTTTTTTGTTTTTTTGTTCCCGGAACAAAATAAGAACAAAAAAAGAAACAACAAATTGTTGTTTCTTGTTCCGAAAACAGAAATGAAGAAACGTTTTCTCTTCTCTCTCTTCTTCTTCTCTTCTTCTTTTCTTCTTCTTTTTCTTCTTTTTCTTTCGCCGGCCTCGGCCATGGCCGGCGACGCCGATGAGGGTCGGCGACCTCGCCGGAGCCTCGCCCGCGCCCGGATCCGGCGAGGCTCGG
Organism: Eucalyptus cladocalyx; assembly: GCA_017140615.1. Taxonomy (NCBI): domain Eukaryota; kingdom Viridiplantae; phylum Streptophyta; class Magnoliopsida; order Myrtales; family Myrtaceae; genus Eucalyptus; species Eucalyptus cladocalyx. The sequence continues at coordinate 32,403,281 of CM029523.1, forward strand.
CCTCGCTGGATTTGGGCGAGCTCGAGCTCGCCCGGCCATGGCGAGGCTCGGCCTCGCCGGATGCAGGCGAGCCCGAGCTCGCCCGGCCAAGGCGAGGCTCGTCCTCACTCGAGGGGAGATCTTCGGCTAGGGTTTCGGCGAGGGGCTCCGGAGGACGGTGCGACGGCGGCGCGGCACTAGAGGCTTCGGGATCGGGACGGCGTCGAGCTGCGGGCTTCGGGGCGCAGGTGCTCGGCTCCGACGGCAGGGCGGCGAGGCTCGGCCTCGCCCGCGCCGGCGACGCCGAGCCTCGCCTTGGCTAGGCGAGCTCGGGCTCGCCCAGATTTGGCGAGGCCAAGCCTCGCCATGGCCGGGCGAGCTCGAGCTCGCCGGGCTAGCGACGCTCGGCCTCGCCGGATCTGGGCGAGCCCGAGCTCGCCCAGCCAAGGCGAGGCCGAGCCACGCCCAACCACGGCGAGGCTCGGCCTCGCCGGGGCCAACGAGCCTCGCCGTGGTTGGGCGAGGCGTCGGCCCCATCGGCCGGCCGGTCGCCGGAGGCCGGCGGCCGGCCGAAAGAAGAAAGAAATAAAAAAAAAAGGAAAAATGGAAAATAAAATAAAAATATTAAAAAATTAAAGGAAACAAAAAAGAATAAAATTTACCAAACGTGTTTCTACTCATTTTTTATTCCCGAACAAACGTTACCAAACGCGTTCTTTTGTTCAAAAACCGTTCCCCGGAACATAAACACTTTTTTTTTGTTTCTGTTCCCTGAAACAAAAAAAGAACAGAAACGTTACCATTCGCACCCTAAGTAGTTCACATAATGTTTGGATAGACTCATATTTTTGTTTCTTTGTTAGAGTGTAGTTAACTGGCCGTGATCACCATGTTGTGGGAAGTTTGTTGCCGGGGAAAAGGCTCCACCTATTTTTCTGGAGAGATACTAGAGTGGTTGCTTATGGCTTCACCTCTCTTGTATGATAAGTTTCTAGGATAAGCTTTCTATATTTCCGACCAGGAGGAAGAAATGAGGTTGCCATAGTCCAGATCCAAGCACAAATTAATGGCAAGGAAGGGAGAGGGATTGCTCCATACGCACCACATATGATCAAGTGAATTCTAATCATATGTGGCTTGCATATTCCAAACCGTCATCGTTGTGAAAAAGTCGATTTTGGTCAACATGATTTGAATCATGTCTATTTTATAGCCTTAGAGTAATGGGAGGAGTCTTGGTATAGTGGGAGTTCCGAATAACGTATGAGTAGTTAGAGGTAGGGGTGATCGGGTCCATGGTGGGTAGGGTCTAGACCTGGACTATATACCCGACCCTATTATAACCGGTTCTCTTTTTTTGGACCATGTTCCCGACCCTATTTGCATTGGACCATGTTCCCGACCCACCATGTTTTTCCAGTTCGGGAACAGGGTTAACCCTGTTTATATTGGAACCTATTTTGCAAGGCTGGTGAGTAGCCAGGAACCGGATTGATAGAGGCGGCGTCGCAATTTCGAGGGGACCGTGGGCGAGCGGAAGTAGCGTCAGCGCTCGGATGGAACAAATTAGGGTTTCCTAGTGTCAGTCATTGGCAGAAACGAACAGAGCAGAGGGCAACGCCGGGTTGTCGGATCGCTGGATCTATGGCGTCGAGTCACTAATCGGAGGTCGCGGTGGTCAAATCTAGTTGTAGGAGCGGAGCAAGGCGAGCATAGTGGTGTGGCGCGGTGCAGGGACGCAGGCTCGCAGGCGAGAGTTTCGGCGAGATGGGACAGTGACGGCTTCGTGGGTCCGGGGCAAATCTAATGGGCGTCGGAGCGGGAGCGTCGTGGGTGGAGGCTTGAGCAGAGGCGGTGGGCTCACGGGTGAGGCAGAGCGCGACAGTGCTAGGTTGAGTTGCTACGGGGAGCATCGGTGAAGGAGGTCAGAGGCACAAGTGTCGCGGCGATCTGTTGGCGTCAGGCTCTTCTGTGGTGCAGCGACAGCAGACGCGAGGACGAGCGAGCATCGGCGCTCGGGCGGAGAGGTAGGCTCTGGCTCGCCGGTGAGGCGGTAGTGCGAGTGGTGCGGCGTTGCTGCTCAGAGGCCGGCGTTGCAAGAGACCAGCGGTGCAGGGAATCGGCAGAGGTCGCGAGCTCGGGGAAGTTTGCGAGTGTGAGAGTAGATAGAAACAATTTAGGGTTTTGGTCTTTTTGGGTTGGTTCTCAAACCAGTTCCCAAACCGGTCTGGTCGATCCGGTTCCCGGGTGAGTAATCTCTCGGAACCAGTTCCCGGACCAGTTCAAACCGGTTCTACATTTTAGGAACCGGTTCTCAGACCAGTTTCAACCGGAATCGGTTCCTGACCCTGTTTTCTGAGTGGGCCGATCTGGGAACCGGGTTGACCCGGTCCAGTTGCACACCCCTAGTTAGAGGACAACCAAAAGGCTGTGATTCCAGACGATCAGCGACTCAACTCGATCCAGCTTTCCTCTATGCGGTGGTCACAAACTTACACTCTCCAAGGTCTGTCATGCTCAGGTATCAAACATATTCAAAGGAAGAGAGTTCAAGAGAAATCAGATTTACAGGAGAAGCCACCAGAACCAATTTCAGTCCATAGAAACAGTCTCGCATCAAGAGCTATGGAGGATATTGCACGCTGGGATGGCCCAAGTCGAGCGAATCAAGAGGAAAGTGGGCCAAGTCGAGCGGATCAAGAGGAGCGTGGCCCAACCAGTGCGGAGAAAAGCAGGATGGGGCTGCGAAATACAGAAGCTGGAATTGACGATTTATATCAGCTGGACGATTTAGCGGAAACTTTAGTGACATCTATAATTATAGGGAAAGATAGATAAAATTCTTCGAGAGACTTCTAAAAATGCATTTATAACCGTAGAATTATTATTTTTATCTCTTAAATTTCCTATATCACGAATAATATGTTGAAAGAATCATCGAATATACTTGTGTTTGTACCAAACTTAAACTTGTTTTCTTCTAAAGTATTTTAAGTTAGTCCATTCAATGAAGTTACGACTTTGCACAGCGAATAATGAAGATGAATTATAGTGTTGAAGAGAAAGTTCGGCCTAGTAGAGAAGCAATAGGTATGGATGTTTAGTTTATTTCACGAAAAATGATTGATTTAGAAAATAATTTTCTAAAAATGATCATTTATATCGTTTAAAGTTGCACTATCAACAACAATTTTTTTTTAGATATTTTCATGGACGATAAAAAAATTCATTGCTCATTTATTTATAAGTGATACAAGTAATTTCTTTTAAAGAAAATATTATTCAAATCATTCATTTTTTACAAAACAAACGGACTCAAACAAACAAAATATTAAGACCAAGATGGTTTCACATGATGACTATTGGCATGCGATGCAAGACGTCAGTAAGGAAGGAATTAGATTTAGGGTATTTCCAACTTCGGGCCGACGGCTTTCATTGACTCGGGCTCTCCCAACTCATGTCTTGCGCGACATCAAGCATTCAAATTTTAAACAATTAATCGTACATGAATTTTTAATAATCAGTCACCACTAGCTTATTTTGGTCGGCTAGAAACGAAGTAAGACACGAGAAGAAATCTTATTATAAGATTTGCGCAACCATAGACTTTAGATTTGGAAGATTGATTATATTAGTCTTAAGACTAGTGCCCTTTTGGTACCCCTAACTTGATTAAATGCTCACTAATGCCAAAGCAACCAAATGATCATCAAACGATACAATCCATATGCCATTGGAAAGCTAATGAGATGCATAACAAATATTCAAAAGACCAATTAAACTGATTCTAAGTCATTTGACCCGAAACGGAAGATTTACAGAAAGGAGTTCAGGATTTGACCCTATTCGGGTCTGAACATGAGGAAATTTGGAAGAAATGCCAAACAACTTTGAAAATTAATGAAAATTTTTGTGCATGTAGAACAGAAATGTGCTAAACAAATTCTCAGTTTTGAGTTTTATGGAATGAACAATGAATTAATGCAGAAAAATCTATCTACATGTGGATGTCAGAACAAACTCTATTATGGAAAACGGAGCAGACCCAATTCAAATGTGATTTCGAAGCCATCAAACCTTGGAATACAGATCCAAAAATTTGCATGCATCAAGTTGAGACGGAGATGAACAAGTTTCATGTTTGATAAATTTGCAAATGGGGACTTTAGCTTCATTAAAGATGATGAAACCAATTCAGAAGTCCTAAGAAGATTAACTTCAGGGTTCGGGTGCAAATTGACCATGCACGCTTATCAAACCCTAAGAATGACTAAACTAGCTTCAATCTTAATGAAACTAACGTCATATGAAAGGTTTGGAAGCTGGCTTCAACTTTGATGTTTTGAGGATTTTCAAAAAAAGAGAAAGGCATTGATCTCATTAAAAATGCAAAGTCACACCGTGTATTCAGGGAAGACTTGGGCGCGAATTGACCAGGTCCACTGATCAAGCCTTTTGAATACCCTAATGTGCTCTGGATTCAATGGAATTAATGTCAAAACAAAGCTTGAAATCTTGTCTAAAAATTTCATGGAGAAAATGTTTTCAAATCTTGAATGTATGATTTTATAAAATTTTGGGAATGCATGAAGGTCTGACTGTGAACCAAAATTCCAGAATAGATGTGATGAACATTTTTCATGGAGGAAGCATCATGAGATTATAAACACGGAATTTTGTAAAGATCAGAGAGTACGTGAAGGTCAAACTGGAAATTAAAATTCCAGAAACCAGCACGTCTCTTTTTTTTTAGGTCAAAACAGCACGTCTCTTTGAATGGTGTTCGTACCAACTAAATCATTTCAAATTTTTATGAAGATTTTATATGACCTAAACCTAGACGTGAACAACAAATTCCATGTGGGCCATCAACATATAAATCGCATCATAAAAGTTCATAGAAATTCGACAAAACAGCCAAGTCAGACAGAACAGAACACATTCAGAGTTCAGATTCTAAACCTAAGACCGCAGCACAATTTTAGCATGCAATCGACATCATATGATGATGTATGATATGTTAAAATGGAGCTAATGAAGATTACTAGCATTCTCGAGTTGATCACATCATGAAAATCAGCAATATACATCATATCATCAACATTGCACAGTCAGTCCAGAAATTGTATCTACACTATCAACATCCACTAATCATACCTTAACCGCCATTAATTAACATCATACCCACACATATCCATCTCGAAATATCATCGAGCATTCAAAATGATGACCTAGCCCTGACCACTTGTGGATGATCGGAAAATCACCACAAGTGGCCCCACTCCCTTGTATCAAAGGCTTACAGAGTATTACCCTGATTTTCTTGTTTGTCGAGCTCAAACGAGCTAACCGGACACCTCTAGGAATGGTCGAACGCAGCTCCTCTAGAAATGCTTCGGAGAACCAGATGACAAATGGTATCCATCTTCTATATCCAGCAATTTCTCATCAGCGAGCGCCCCCAACATCCACTGGAATATGAAATGAAGAGAAACATAGAAAAAAAGACGTACAAAAAGGCATGCTCAGATTTGCATTCATGGTGAAATGAGTCTCAATCTTGACAAAATTCAGCAAATTCTAACACGTTCCTGTAAACAATCGAGGTCCGGTTGTAGAATTTCATGATACATCTTGCAATGTGCAGACAATTAATCACGTAACCACTTTAAGACCAAGTATCAGTAGAAACTTTCGGTAAATGGAATCCTATGATAAACTTCTAACACAACAAGGCTGTGATCCAGCATCAAACAAGATCTCAATTCTCACAAGTTCAGATTCTGTTACATGGCCTGAGTGCTCAAAATTCATCACCAATTCACTACAACATTCTCCTACATCCCCATACATAAATGTATGAATAAAGCGGCATTGAATCAAGGCCAAATCGATACTGAATTGAAACGAGACAGTCAAGATCAGGATCTTTGTCCCTAGATCTAGTCCAAAACACTTTCAATCCATGTAAACCAAGAGCACAACAGGAAGTATTAGCAATTTCTGAATGACATCCGATGATGTGTGAATCGAGAGCAAACAAGTATAACATGCCATGAAAAACTTCGGAGTGAAGCAAGAAACGACAATCATCCAAACTCTGGAAACCATCATGCTTCTACGTTAGAATACAGCGACGATATCCTGCGATGAAGTTAGTCGATAGATGTTTTTGTCTGTAATTAGCTCCAGCTGAAGACAGCAACCAGTGAAGAAGAAGACAAGTAATAATGTTCACTAACCGGTGGATTGGCTTAGCGTGGAAATCTCCGGAATTGAACGAGTACGTCTCTGTGAGCCCATCTGAGACGAAGCTCCATAGATATAAAGAAGTCAAGCTGAAACGTTCAAAGAGAAGAAGGCGTTGGTGAGACCGTCCGAAAGAGAAAAAAGGTTCCAAAATCCGTGGTCACGATCATGGCGCTGTTTGAACCCGATCAGCGAGCTTCTCGATCACTTTCTTACAAAATCGATTCCCCAGCGCCATGCCCGAGCGACGCGAAAACGAAGGCATCCGTGACGGCTACGCTTTCTGCTTGCGGGACGATTATGATCGCTTCCTCCTCGCAACAGATTGATTGATTGCCGGCTCGCTTTCTTGGTGTGTGCTCTGTTTTCTGGAGTTCAGACGCGAAGAACCGCGGTGGCAGGCGATCGAAGACGAACGGCGGCCTCTGGCCGACTGAGAACGACGAAGGGGGAATGAAGATCGAGGAGGCCGTCCGTCATCTTCTCCGGCGAGGGGCGGAGGGGAGGAGCGCCGAAAACAGGACAGAGGACGTGTCGCAGCGAACGTCGAGCATGCCCCCTTTTGCCTCAGCATGGAATCTTTTTCTGTTATGGCTGTCTCCAGCTCAGCAGTCTTCTAGAAGGTTTGGCCATGGTTGGGTCACTCGTCCGTCGCTCTTCTTTTTCATTCACGGGCGCTTACAGACGCTGCTCACGCCTTTCCGTCGTGGTCGCTGTACACTCCCCTCCCTCCACGGACGCGCGTTCGTGCAAGGGGAAGAAGTGACATGGGCTGGGTCTTCTCTCTCTGTTTTTTTTTTTTTAAGCTCTGGTGGGCTCAAAAAAAAAAAAAAAAAGAAATGAGGGTGGGGCGAAAATGATGGGCTCATTAGGCCGAAATTTTTGCCAAGTGGGCTGGACAACATCGGCCCGCTGGATTTTGTTATTATTCATTTTTTAATTTTTTATTTCATTTTTCATTCATCCATTTTTTTTATCTTTTTAGTTTTTATCTTTTTTTAATATTTGTAAAATAAATGGATATCAAAAACGTCGACAAAAATTTGAGTGTCAACACCCAAAATAGGATAACTTCAAGCAAAGTGAACAGACATAGTGCATTTTCTTCTAAAGAACATTAAAGAGGTTGGAGCTCTTGATTGCTCTCTAATTATTTGAATTTCCACCATCTTGGCGCACATCAATTTGGGTCAACGTCTTTTTGACACGCCCCCATATAACTTTTCCCCAACGTTATTTTTTCACTTTGATTCTGGTGGTGAGCATTTCATGATTGAGTATGTGAAAGCTATATAGAAAATATATATCCACTTGCTTTCTCAATACCTTAAAAATGGCTCAGCAGGTGAGTTGCATGATTCTTTTTATGAATATTCTGATCAGGCTAATGACTTAGAAAATCAAAAAAGTTGTTAAAAACAAGAATTGTATTGACGGGATGTATCAACTTTTGGCCCAAATATGTAGAATATGCACTGCAATATCCAGTATATTCACATAAATTTTTGGCAATAGCAATTTGTGAAACTCATAATATGCACGTAAATAAGAGGTAGAGACAAAGGAATGCTTAGCCGATATAATGGTTCAGCCTAAATTGATGCCCACTCCACTCCCTAAGACCGTTCGAGAGTTATGCTTCATCCACTACACTTGAAACTTTATACAAAAGTCGGTATACAATGGAGCCATCACTCCTTTACAAGTATGGTGCCTCTTTTATAAAGAAACACTCTTACAAGATTCATCTCTTAAGATTTTGATTGCGAAGCATATACAAGAGGGATCTTGCGACTATTGGTAGTGTACACAATTACCCAAAACAATGAGCTACCTTAGAGGGGGGGGAGGAGAGGAACCTGACTCAACTAGTCGGTATTAACACATCAAATGGCTAAAAGTTCTTCAATCGAGAGTTCCGGGTGTCCGACTAAAAATGGCCTGGACACTTGTTGGATTGAGCAGACAAATCCAAGTTACAAAGCTATAGGAGCCCAGAGTCTGGAGGTAAATTGGCCGGGCATCTGGCTAGCAGGGTACCCAGCCTTGTTTTTCAAATTGGCAGTCGGTTAGAACTCTCAGAGTCCCAACCTCAAGATCGACATTAAAAGTTTAAAAAATTATGAGTTAAGGCCAACGATTGAAAGATTCTAAAGGATGAAAAAATTCATATGTAGCAATTCCGAATGTTAAGAGGTCCTAACGTGCTTCTTAGATTTAAAAGACATTTTTGTTTATTTTTCTTTAACCCAAGCATCACAAACTTGATCCTTATTAAATTTAAAATTAGGTAAGCCACGGACCGAACTAAGCCTAGAAAGCTTTGAGATAGAGCCCATACTAAATGTCCTAATTTTTTATGCCATTAATCAAGGATCATTTTTATTTGAAACAACAGACAAGTTATATCATTTGAGTTCAAGCATTCTGGCTAATCACATGCGCATTTCCATGCCGTTTTGCAATAACCTGACCAATACCAGGAGTATCAACAATAGCGCAAGAAGAAGATTAAAATTTAATCTTAGAAAAAAGGTTAACTAAGAAATCTATAGAAGTATATTTTCGTGGACTTTGGCTTTCCAATTCGGACAAGCAGTTAGTATACGAAGCTTGCGCTCCCCTGCTCCACCCCATTTACTGTGAGTTGGAGGGTCTTTCGTGCAAACACAGGCATTTTGCTAGTTAAACATATTTGGACATTAATCTTCAAATATATCGTGGACTAGTTTCTTCCTCGGTGATTTTCTTTGAATATTTATTCATTTCTTTGGATTGCTCTAAAAACAATTTCAATGAATTTACCAATTTACCATTGCCAGATGTGAAACGGGGATTATACAACGTATCGTACGGGAGATCTCGTCTCAGCTAGATCGAGTGCCATTAAATGTAGCCAAGTTTCTGGTTGGGATAGATTGCCAAGTACATGAGCTTGAAAGTATCTTAAATTTATGGTCCAAGGAAGATGTTCTTATGGTAGGATTGTGAGGACTTGAAGGTGTAGGGAAGACAACCATTGCTAAAGCCATTTATAATGATGTTTTTAGGGACTCTAGTTTTTTGGTTGTTGGAGAAAATTCCAAAAATTCCAATGATTTGGTTGGTTTGCAGAAAAACTTGCTATGGGAGCTACCCGGAAAGGAATTAATAATCTTCAATGTTCATGGTGGAAGTCGGTTGATTCAAGATAGACTTCGTAATAAGAAAGTTTTCATTGTTCTTGATGATGTTCATGATGCACACCAATTAAATGTTTTAGCCGGAGATTGTGTGTCATGCCCCGAACCTTGAGCGCGCCAACATCCTGCCATGGTCATTCCAATGCGACGTTCCCAGGTTAAGTCACTGACCCAATTAGTTCTTTAATGCACATGCGGAAGCTTATTATAAAACCCCTAACAATAAAATATGGGATAGAAAAGTAGGAAGCAATTTCACAACAATACACTTTCATAAATCAACGGAGTTACAAACGAAGGCTTACAGCCAAAAGTCTACAAAAGACCGGCTCTTAAAAAGGAACCGTTCTACGACCTACAAGTTGGACACGTTCTCCAATCCTCCTGACTTCACCTTTGCAACTCCTCAAGGCCAACCAAAGTTATCTGGCCGCTCCGTCCACTAGGAACCTGAAATTTTAATCCCACAACCGGGATGAGACATTGTATCAGCAAGTTCAATCCCCTAAACCCCTATTAGAAAGAAAATACACCCCAGGTGGCCTAGCCACATCATACAGAAGACTTACCTCGTCTTAATTCTTTCCTGCAGATTAGCACAATTTGTATCACACAATCTCAAGTAGTAATAATAATTCAAACAATTGGAACGCCATTACTTTCATATAAATCACAATCGCACTTAGCACGCATTCCAATTATTATTTACTGCCACACAATGGCATAGCCTACTCGCAATTCGGCTATCTACTGGTATATAACCAGGCATCGCCTCCCCCCATGGAGCGCGGCTTCGTCAGTATGTCGACGGCATTCCTAAAGGAGCATGGGCCCAGAATCTACTACGACCCACATCAGTTGTAAGGGGCATCTCATATAGGGGCAAGTCCGGTTTAACAGCCCAGGACGATCTCTTCTTAATTATCACACAACAATTCATATTTGGCCTAGGACACTTTGCATTTCACTCAATGCTTCCACTTAAAATAGTGATCCCGGCCATTTTTCTTCATATTAAAAATAGTCTAGAAATTAACCACGTGTGTGGGGACACGTTAATTTCGATCCCGAAAACCAATATCTTACTTTTTCAAACCCCACTATTTAATATAATACTGAAAATCTAATTTTTGCATCAAAACCCGACACTTGGGTTTTTATGAATAAAATCCATAGATATCACAATCAACACTCAATTTGCCACATCCATTCATCAAATTCAAATTCTAAATGCACATCAGCGATCAAGACGAAATTTTGAGAAAATAAGATCCTGAAATAATTTTTGAAATTTATTAAATAATTAAATTTATTCCGAAAATTAAATAAATAATAATATCCATATTTTTCACGATCCACACTCAATTTATAATATCCAATCATCAATTTCAAAATCTGATTACACAGTGAGTGACCAAAGCAAAATTCGATAATTTAGGGTCTGACAAAATTTTTGGAATTTAATAAATAATTAAATTTATTCCGAAAATAATTAAATAATAATATTTTAATAATTTCGAATAATAATAATTATTAAATTATTTAATAATTTCGAAATATTTAAATAAATCAAAAATAAAACCCATTATGTCACATCAAGGCTTATATTAAAGTAAACCTACTTAGCTTTAAACTAAACACACTTTAACTTAATTAAACACCCTAATCTAATCCTCAACCAAATAAACTAATTTAACTACCTAAACTTACTTAGCTTAAATTAAACACACTTATGGCATCATTAACCGTCTAATCAAGATTTACTGAGCTAAACTTACCGGATTAGTGAGCCGAGCGGACAAAAAATGACGGGGGCCGAGGGGAACAACTTTTCTCAAAGCGGCCCAAGCATTTGGGGTCGGGAAGCCGGCCAAAACGGGCCAAAAAACGGGCTGCCATACCCATTTTTCCAAATGCTGATTGGGGCTGATGGAGGGGAGATGGTGGCTGGTTTGGTTCGGAATGGGCGGAGGAGGATGACAGCAGGTTGGGCGGTGCAGACGGTGGCTCCGACAGGTCTCCAGCGGTGGCTAGCGACGAGGAGCAGCAGCTGGACAAAGGTGTAAGAGGCTCGGGGTCACATGAGTAGGGCGGAGCTGCACGCGGGCTGGTTGATCGTGCGGGCGAAGGGGGAGCGGCACGCGCGGACGGGTGGCGCCGGCGATGGTGACAGGTGGCGGCGTCGAGCGACCGAGTGAGCGGCGAAGGGGCGTGCAGCATGCGAGCTGGCCTGGTCCGGTCGCACTCCCTTCTCCCCTCTTTCTCTCTCTCTCTTCCCAAGCTTGAAGATGATGTTGATTAGTGCCATTTTTGAGATTAAATCTCCACCCTCCACTTGTCAAGCTCTCATCACTTGGCTTTAACCACCATGACATAAGATGATGTCATCTTCTACTAACTCTAATCTCCCATAACCTTAGTCTAATAGGTTCAATTTCATTTTCCGCCAGGGCATAAAATCTTATACAATAACTTCTTCAATTCCACTCGATTCTCTTCCAATTGAATCCAATTAAAGTCCATAAATTAATCCAATGTTCCTAATAAGATTTGTGACACACCATGACTTCCAATTTCAAAATTCGATATCAATTTCACGGTTAATTTCACTTTGGCATGATACTAGCGCGTCCTGATCTATCGGGTAACTTTTAGAAATTTTTATGCATTTAACTTGTGGTTGATCAATTCAAGTCACAATGTACATCTTTAACACATTGGCGACTTTCGGTTGTCGGGGTAATCTCAAGGTTTCAAATACGGACACAGGGTACCCAAACGACAGAAAAGCTAATCCAATGCCGATTGACAAGAATTGTGCGATCTGGTGGAATCACCCACACTTGATCACATGCCTCTGTCGAGTCGACCTATCTTCGATCTCTAATCGATTTTTAACTGTGCCGTAATGACCCTTATAGATTAACTCGATCTAAAGGTTGTTTCCTAGTCAAATTCCCGAGTCCGATGCATTAGAATTTCTTACCGGTTTCACCTGATAGACTAGTTATCCCATGAGTGATCAGTTCAGGGAAAAGAACTATATACGTGCCAACGAAATGCCCATCTCAATTTATTGAAAATAGAATTGGAAAATCGGGATGTCACATTGTGAGTGGTTCGGTAAAGGAAGTATAATAATTGTCACAACAAGAGAAATTGATTTGCTAACTGCTCGGGGAGATTGTAATTATATCTATGAAGTCAGAACTCTTAGACATGATGAATCTCTTGACCTTTTTTGCTAGCATGCTTTTCCAAGTACTGAAATAAAACAGTAATAAGAAGAGATCTGATAGACAGGGCTCTACACTATGCTAAAGGACTTCCTTCAGGACTTGAGGTGTTTGGTTCTTCCGTATGTGGTAGAGTAGAACATGAATGGGAAAGTTTGCTGCGAAATGCGAAGGAGATTTTTTTTCGAAAACACCTGTTTTCCCAACAGGCGGAGTTCAGAGTACAAAGAGAAAGTTCTCAATGGTTGTAGTTTTGACATGGCTATTGAGATACAAATTCTCATAAAGAGTTCCTTGATTAGTCAACAGAATGGAACCTTGCAAATGCATGCGAAGAAGAAATCTGATAAGGACCCTTTTGCTTCGATGTCATCCTTCCCTTTTTGGTCTAATTCCCCGTCATGTATTATTTTATGCGGTGGTAGTAAAACGTACAAAGATGACTCCTACTAAAGTAGCGTGCAAATGATTGATAGGAATCACGATTGTTGAAAGGCGAGAAGAAGAAAGAGAAGAAAATCCTACCCCCTTTTTCAGGGGTAAGAAGGGTGTGGGACTATCTTCACCGAGAGTCGACATCAGTACAAACGTTAAAGACAGAGATATCGTGCCTAAACTTGAAGACATCAATGTTGACGTCGTCGGTATTATTAATGGGCATGGAGCAGGTTCATCGAATATTAACATTGATGGTTTTATATGAGATGGGCTTAAGGCCCGTCCGCCCATGTTGGGCCTAAAAGCCCGGCCCACAAGATTAGGGCCCATGGATGAAGGGGCACAATTCCTGTTTGGAGGGAACGTATATAAGGGAGGAAAGAGAGGGAGAACGCACCCTTTGGCATAACGTAACGTACGTTTCCTCTCCCTCTCTCCCTCCAAAAGAAAACGAGCGCTTAAGGCGATGCCGTCTTCCCTTCAAGGCTAATCGACATCATCGGATAAGAATTTCTTCCTCGATCTTCAGCATTGGTGTTTAATCTGTGGCTAATAAGGTACGCTCGAATCCGTGGTGTGCTTTAGGATCGGTGATACGTGATTTTCCCGGGCTTGTCTTCGGCATTCATTTTAGAAGTTCGATTTAGTGTCGAATCCGGTTTTCGAGGATCCGTTAATCCCAACATTGGTATCAGAGCCCTAGTTCATGTTTTCCCGACCCCTTTCATTTTTATTGATTGATTTTTCGTGAAAGTAATCGGCCGGTATGGATCGGGGCGAGAAATCCCGACACCCGAGCACTGTTCGTCCTTTTTTTTTGAGTTTCCGAAAGTCAAAATAAAAATTCTGAAGGCACAAGGTGAAAGAGCTCGTCGAGATGAGTCCGGTGACATGTCGTGCGCCGCCGGGCGACGCCGCACGCGCCCACACGCGCGGCCAAAAGCCGCTGCGCGTGGGCACGACGCCCGGAAGCGGCCCAGCTCGCCCGGCGCGTGCGGCACACGCGTCGGTCGGCGGACCGCGCGCATGCGACGTCATCGTGACGTCACGGTAACCGGCCGGATGACGTCATCGATGACATCATCGCCGACGATCATTGGCTGGCCGGCGACCCGACCCGACCCGACATTGCCCGTAAGCCTGGCGCTGCTGCGCACGCGCCAGCTAACGTCTGCGTGACGTCAGCCCGTGCACGCGCGAGTCACATGTCGGATGATGTCTGCGTGACGTCAGCCTACGCATGCGCGCAGCACATGCGGTCGGTCCGTCCGACCCGGCCCGGTTGGTCCGACCGGCGCGACCGGTCCGACTCGCGAGCCCGACGACCCGCCGCCCGTTGACCGACCGTTGACCGTTGACTGACGGCTGTTGACCGTTGACTAGAAAAAAAAAAAAAAAAGGAATTTGTTTCCTTTTCATTTATGCCTATGTAGGTTATATGTAATCCATTTTTATTGTGCATTTGTTGCATGAATTTTGGAAAATTATGTATTTTCCCTTATGTAAATATGGATTATGAGTAATCCATTTTTAGTTCTGCATTTATTGCAAGACTATGATGGGTTATGCACGGATACCTGCAATCTTGAGAACGGACGAGGGAAATGCAAGACTTAAGAGGCTGATGTCAGATTTAGCTAATTATCGATGGCATGATGGTGATTTAGTATCACATGTGGTCAGGGTCAATTAGATGATACAGGAAATCATCTGGAATGGTTATCTTATGCCGGATTTTGAGAAGGTGCCGGCTTTGATGAACACTATTCCACCTGAATGGCAAGCAGTGTTAAGTCGGCTATGAGAGGTCAACGTGGTCCCAGATTATAGGAGGCTAGTGGAAGCTTTTGTAAGAGAGTACTATATTGAGCGCCACATGGCGCAGAGTGAATGTGCCTTGGAGGCGACATGAAAGCTCTCCAAAAGTTTTTCCATGGTTGGCGCATATATTTTGACTGATAGATTAGAAGGGACATTCCCTAATTATTTCTTAGATTAATTATGAGATGTGTTATGGGTGTAAATATCTCTTTCCATGTTGATATTTTTCTCTATATATATTGCTTAGTGTAATGTATAGTTGTATTATGTGAAAGCATTGTTATTCTATTGAATGTTAGAAATTATTTGATTTCTGTTATGTTGACTGCTGTTGCTAGTTCATAGAAGTTTTTGTAACTTCATAGAATTTATTTTGCATAAGACAATTATATTAATGATAATTTTAAGTTAGGATTTTTGGAGGATAATTGGAAACATAGTGACCTTTTGATTCTAAAACCTTACTTGAAATTGTTTATTGATATGATGGGTCTGTGCAAAATGGATGCATAAATGATAGGCATTAATTATTCGTGCATGTATATCTGATGTGTTCAGATCGATAGTTTAAGGAATTAAGAACGTAATTGCTTATATGAATGGCAACAATTGTGAAATATTGAATATGAAGATTCAATATGTTCTGAAAAAGCAAGAAGCACTAGAAGCTCTTGACCATATTATGGAAGATCTAGAGGATGCTGTGCGCCACCTTGAGCTAGTAGAGGACTGCCTATCGGCATTTGAGCTGAAAATAGACATTGGCAATGCTGGTTCTAGCTTAGAAAGGGCTTTGAGCTCTAAGCGCAAACGTATTGATTTGTTCAATATGTGGGAATGCAAAGGATCAAGTCCTTGTTGCAAGAAATCAAGAGTTAACCAACACAAGAGAGGAAAACGTCCTCAAGTAAAGAAAATATCAAGGGTGAGGTGTTACAATTGTGACAAGAAAGGTCACTATGCTCGCAACTGTAGTAAGCCGAAGAAGGTATACACCTCTTGTACATTTGAGAACTTAGCTTATGTGTCAAGTTCTGAATTATTAGTTGAATCCAATCCTTTGTGGACTGTAGATTCAGGAGCGACAGACCATGTAGCGAAGGATAAAGAATCTTTCGTGAAATTTCGACGATAACAACTGGAACTAAGTAAATCTATGTGGGAAATAACTCCAGAACTAAAGTTAAAAGGATTGGCACCTGCCAATTGAATGTGCGTGGTGGACGCACCTTGTTCCCACATAATGTTCTATATGCTCCGGAGATTCATCGAAATTTAGTGTCTGTTTTGTTGTTGGATAAGCTTGGTTTTTATATGACTTCCATAATAGATGTGTAGATTTGTACTTGGATACAAACTCTATGGTTGTGGTCATTTTCTGGATGGTTTTATTGTACTAAATATTGACTGTGGTGATGTCAATATTTGTTATTCCCTTGTTTCACGTCTTCTACTTCGTATGATAATGATGTGATTATGTGGCATGCTAGACTTGGTCATATTGGCCAACAACATATGAATAGACTAGCCAAATAGGGCTTGTTGGGCAACATTGGAAAAAGTCAATTTGCCCAGATGTGAGCATTGCCTAGTAGGAAAAATGACAAGGAAACCATTTGGAAAAGATAAAAGAGCTTAATTTCCTCTGCATTTAATCCATTCTGACGTCTGTGGTTCAATGAATGTGAGAGGAAGGCATGGGGCTGTTTATTTCATCACTTTTGTAGATGATATACTCGATTCAGATATGTCTATTTGATTTCTCATAAATCTGAAGCATAAGTTGTTTTAAAAAGATTTATGAACTTGGTAGAAAATCAATTAGACAAGAAAATAAAAGCATTGAGATCTGATCGAGGTCGAAAATATTTATCTAATGAGTTCAGAAAATTATGTGATGAAAAAGGAATAGAAAGACAGTTGTCTATTCCATATACTTCTCAACAAAATGGTGTTGCAAAGAGAAGAAACAGAACCCTACTGGAAATGGTTAGGTTCATGATGGCGCATGCTAACTTGCCTATCACTTTTTGGAGTGATGCGTTGTTAATCGCCTATATACTTAACCGGGTGCCTTCCAAATCGCTTACTTCCACTCTATATAAGTTATGGACAGGTAGAAAACCGGACTTAAGTTTTCTTAAGCCATGGGGTTGTGCTACCTATACTCATGAGCCCTCTCACAAATTTGGGAAATTGGGTCCCAAAGGAAAGAAGAGTATTTTAATGAGATACTCCGAACACTCGAAAGGGTATGTGTTCATAGGTGAGCAGGAAAGAGGGAGTATAACTGAATTTGAATCACGGGATGTCACATTCTTAGAGAATGAATTTCCTAAGAAGGGCGAAATAGGAGAAGGTTACTCCCTATTTGAAACCTTGGATCAAGATAATGATATTAGTGGACTTCGTCCAAGTGGGAGTAATATGAGAAGTGATGGATTGAATTCAACTCATTCTCAATTACACCCACATGATGAGACGACATCATCATTATCTAATCCAAGTGGGAGCATAATGGGGAATGATGTGCAAAGTATACAATCTCCCATACGGCGAACAAGTCGCCAAAGTATTCCCCGTTGACGTTTTGACATTGAAGGGGAAACTTTTATGATTTCTCCACAAGATGAGGATGAGCCAAGAAATATTAATGAGGCTCTGAATTGCCCTAGTAAGGAAAAATGAATTTATGCAATGGAAGAGGAAATGGAGTCAATGAAGTCAATGAAGTCAAACCATGTTTAGGAACTGGTTGATCTTCCAAAAGGACGCAAAGCTATTGGGAACAAGTGGGTTCTCAAAATAAAGCGAAAGGCTGATGGCTCGATAGAAAGGCATAAGGCTTGCCTTGTGGTGATGGGGTATAATCAACATGAAGGAATTGATTATGAAGATACATTTTCTCCTGTAGTGTGATTTACCTCGATTCACATTGTTCTAGCAATAGTGGCAAGTATGGATCTTGAGATACATCAAATGGATGTAAAGACTGCTTTCCTCAATGGAAAATTAGAGGAAGAAATATATGGAAAAACCCGCTGGTTTCATAGTGAAAGGCCAAGAAGAAAAGGTATGTCGACTTTGGGGGTCGATATATGGCCTTAAACAGTTGTTAAGACAATGGTATAGACGTTTTCATAATGCCATAATGGCATATGACTTTTACAATGATAGATGAGGATCATTGTATATATATCAAAAGATTCAAGGATCAATTTGTGATCATATCATTATGTGTTTATGATATACTAATTGCCGGAAGTAATATGGAGTTTGTCAATAATGTCAAGAGTTGGTTGTCTTCCAACTTTGAGATGAAAGACATGGGTGATGTTGCATACATTCTTGGAGTTAAGATTTCAAGATTGTAAACCCATAGACACTCCTATTGCAAAAGATGAAGGATTGAGCCATAGACTGTGTCCAAGGACTCCACAAGAGAAGGAACAAATGAAACATGTTCCTTATGCTAGTGCTGTTGGAAGCTTTATGTACGTTGTGATGTGTACAAGACCTGACATATGTTTTGTAGTTGGAATGGTGAATACTTACCAATCCAATCCAGGTCAAGCACATTGGAAAGCCGTTAAAAGAATACTGAGGTATCTAAAGAGGATTGCTGATTATACGCTGAGTTATTAAGGAAATGATCTGCAACTCTAAGGCTATTCTGATACTGATTAGGGAGGAGATTTAGATGAAAGAAAATCTACCTCTAGATTTGTTTTCTTACCGAATAATGGCACCATATGTTGGAGCAGTAAGAAACAAACATGTATAGCCTTGTCCACGATAGAAGTTGAGTTCGTGGCGTTATCAGCAGCAGTATAAGAAGATGTTTGGCTTAAGAGATTTTTTGGATCATTTATGTGTTATTGGAAGTGTTGCAGATTAATTGTTGGTTAACTGTCATAGCCAAGCAGCAAAAGTGTACATCAAAGATCCAAAATATCATGGCAAGACCAAACCTATAGATACCAAGTATACATTTTGTCAAAGATATGATTGCACGAAAAGATGTGAACTAAGAGTACATACTACGCATAGAATTGTAGCAGATCCTATGACAAAGCTAATACCTAGAGATGTGTTTTGTGGACATATGAAATCTCTAGGATTGCGTAGAGGCTGATGTACTGAATATTATAATTTCCCTAAATGTTCACATTTGATGAATTTGTGTTTTTCATCATTAATGCCTATGAATCTTTGTTTGATCTTTATGCATCTTAATGCTCAGCGCATTACCTTAAGTTGAGAAAGTATGTCGGACAGATATAAGATTAGCCCACTCACACGGGTAATCGCCTCTATTTACTGTGTGATAAATAGAGATGAGACTGTTTTTAAGCTTATTATCTAGGTGATAATCGATAGCTCAAGCTTAAAATACGTATGTCGCCTTAACTGGGTGTTAAGATGATGACATAATACTTACTATGTCCGAAAGTAAAATACCCCACATATTTTACTTTATCTGTCTATGAAGCCAGATGTGAGTTCTGATGAATTTTGTGAATGAGTAGATACGTGAACTCAAGTTAGACATTGGGTATGTCTGAACTATCATCTGTACGGTATTGAAAGTGTAGACATACGCTCCATGGGAAAGGAGTTAATACCGTAATATGTATTTCATATTACGTATGCATGAGACGACCAATAAGAGTGACAAAAGTTTGATCTCAACTTTTATGTCGTGTGAGACTCTTGAGGAATAGAGTTCCTCAGTTTGAGTGCCCTCATGACTCTTACTTATACTCAAGATTTCTATTTAATGTTTGCTATCTTAGGATGTTGCCAATGGTCATGAGTTTGATTTGATCTAATGGGACATTTCTAGAAAAGCAAGCTAAACTGAAATTGAGAGTTTGAAGGAAAGAGGAAGATCGAATTTGGAGAATCACATTGTAGTTTTGTATTCACCAGTTAACCAATTATGACTGTCTTTGTGATAATCATAATTATGAATACAATATATATATATCATTGTTTTGAAAGAGATCAAGAGAGATAAATGTGATCGATCGATCTAGGGAACTGCATACTAAATCTACTCAGAGTGTGATGCCCATTATGAGCTGCTATATATTCCTAACAGATGTATAGCAACGAGCTCTCAAAGTATGCTGGTCGCACGGATTATTCACCGGTGTGAATGTTGAAGAGAAGTAAAGAGAATCTTGTTCGGCCCACCATGTGCGAGTGGGAGATGATGGTTTTATATGAGATGGGCTTAAGGCCCGTCCGCCCATGTTGGGCCTAAAAGCCCGGCCCACAAGATTAGGGCCCATGGATGAAGGGGCACGATTCCTGTTTGGAGGGAACGTATATAAGGGAGGAAAGAGAGGGAGAACGCACCCTTTGGCATAACGTAACGTACGTTTCCTCTCCCTCTCTCCCTCCAAAAGAAAACGAGCGCTTAAGGCGATGCCGTCTTCCCTTCAAGGCTAATCGACATCATCGGATCAGAGTTTATTCATCGATCTTCAGCATTGGTGTTTAATCTGTGGCTAACAAGGTACGCTCGAATCCGTGGTGTGCTTTAGGATTGGTGATATGTGATTTTCCCGGGCTTGTCTTCGGCATTCATTTTAGAGGTTCGATTTAGTGTCGAATCCGGTTTTCGGGGATCCGTTAATCCCAACAAACATCAATGCCAATATCAATGCCGAGCAAAATTTGCCTGAAGAATGTGTTGCTGCTGATGTCGATTTGGCTCCTCAGGTCTAATCCCCATAAGCTCAACCGCCACATGTACCAGCAAAACAAGGTTGCGATTATAGTGACTATGATGGCAATGATTGCAGTGACTATGATTCTGATGGTAGTGATTATAGTAACTACACATTAAGTATTGGTGATCTAGACAATGGAATATGTGAGATCAACCTTCCTGTTGACCTTCTATCTACAGGTTCAGGAACTAACACCGTTGTGTGGACATCAGTGTCATCTTCTTTAAAGATTCAAATTTCTGCACCAGAGGCACCTGTCGCTTCAACTGGTCCATCAAATCCACAGCCATCGATGATTCCACCTGTCAACATGTCGACACAACCGAGAGCGACCATTGGATTAGCACCAGAATTGGCAACTGATATATCAAGTGCACAGCCAGATGAGATTGAAGAGTCTTCTGCTGCTTCTTCTGACTTTGATATGGCTGATATGGAGAGGATCGACAATGCTCTGAATTGGATAGATTCAAGATGTCGTAGTGACAATCTTCGAACTGACTCTGGTTCATTGTCCCCTGCTGCTGCTGATGTTGTGAGAGCCAAATGGGTAGAGTTCTATGCACTCACCAAGGGTGGATTCTCGGAAATCATCTCTGAACCAAGCATGGAATCCAAAGTTAAAGCTCTACTCTCGGAATTGAATACTGGTAAGGAGTATTTTCCTAGGACCCCTGGATTCCAATTGGAGTGTGAAGAATTCTTGACTCTCTTCAACGGAAGGAATACTAAGTTCAAGAAAAATTATGACAAGATCGCTGTGTCGACAATGAAGGAAAGAACATATAATGCCTTGAAAATCCAGCTAGCGGAACAAAAAACCATGACAAAGGAAAGTTGCCAACTCTTCCAAGTCGTTCTCGATCAGGCGGCTAAACTTCTGGAGGAGAAGAGGAAACTTCAAGAACAACTAGCTGAAGTCGATCGCCAACTTGCCATCAAAAGGTCCAGCAAGGAAAAGAAAGGACAACTTTTGAAGAGGCACTTCAAAGACTATGACAAGATTCTAAAAGAATGTGATCAACAGCAAACGGAGATGGACGAGCAAATTGCAATCAAACAACAGTGTATTGCTGAGAATAATCTGTTAGACCAACATTTGTTTTCTTTTAGAAGGAATGTTAAGAAGTTATTGGACACATTGTAAATCTCATTTTATTAATGAAATGCCTCCACTCGCATCTCTAATATTTCTTATTGAAATGCCTCTTCCCGCATCTCTGATACCTCTTGACAAAATGAAATTATGCTAACAATTTCTCATCATCTTGGCATTGAGGCACGTAACAGCAAGTACATGACCGCTTATGGGAAACATTCCAAATGAATGGGTTTCTTTTCCTAGGCGTCTTAAATCTTTTTTTTTCTTTGCATTTCACATATTGTTGGATGAAAACTCATAAGATATTTTCCATTTATCGATCGTGGTTGAGTTGCTGATCTAACCAAACCAAAGCTTGAGCTTGAGTTGTTGAAGGCGACAATACTAGTGAGTGCACCCCATTACTAAAGTGAAATTGATAATCTACTCCGTATTTCTAGCATTTCTCAAGAAGTCAACAAGAAATGTCTCTTCTTCCTTACAAAAGAGAAGGAAAATGCATAAATGAGAGTTCGAAAAAGCGGCAACGTGTCGCGGCACGTACTCCAAAACATGGCCAATAATGGAAAAATAGCACCCCGGGAACCACCCCACTGCACTGACAAACAAACGGCAGGCTCTAAACGAGTGCAGACATCAACCCATCTTCCCAAGTAGGCCCTTTGATGTAACTGAAACACTTATAAAAGTCTCCTAATACGACTCATCCGACAAACCCAACAAAGAGAGACCTCAAAAGAAACCAAGCCAAACTTATTGATGCTCAATGAACGAAACAAAACTGTCTCGTACATGCTAAAAGAATCGAATCAATGATCAAAATGGTATTCGCAAAATAAGTAAAATGTGTATACCGTGAATGAGATTGTAAAGGCTGCCATTGGGTTGATAATCAAAGACCACAAGCCTCTCCCCTTTGGCCCGAAAGAAAGCCCTCATGGGCACCAAATTCGGGCGCCTCAACCAGTCCACGGAGTCCATGTGCCCCTCTAACGCCTCCTCGCTCGTGCCCGCCATCTTGCCCGCTTTGAGCGCTTCACGGTCACAATTAGCTGGTTGTCGAGCACGGCCTTATACGTCGTCCCGATCGTGCCTT
The DNA here is from genome assembly GCA_017140615.1 of Eucalyptus cladocalyx. NCBI lineage: Eukaryota > Viridiplantae > Streptophyta > Magnoliopsida > Myrtales > Myrtaceae > Eucalyptus > Eucalyptus cladocalyx. The sequence goes on from CM029523.1 coordinate 32,426,128, forward strand.
TGTTGAGCAATTCGGTGGATGCTATCATGAGCTACTCCAGCGTGAACAGCTATGACTCTCCTGCACAAAACAGCAAGCACCCACTCCTCTGAACTCTCTGCCGAGCCTCTTGAATCTTGCTGTTGTACTTCTCTCGCTGCTCCATGATCAAGTTCGGAGCGGCAGGACTCATGGCTCTCGCTTGAACAACGGGCTCTTCGGGCTCCGCAGGCTCTTTCGGGCTCGCGTGGGTGTGGCGTTTCCGGGCCTTGCACCGGATGAAGACGATTAACAATGCCGAAACTAGCAGTATGACCCCGAGCGCAATGTTAGACGCAAATTGCGCAACCCCAAAATCTCCATAACTAGAACAAGAACATATATAATTGAATAGAAGGATTAACGCACCTGTTTTGGGATTCATCAAATATAAAGCGGAAGTAGAAAAGGGATTACCCACTCATCAAAGGGATCAACGCATCAAATCATTCTCCTCTATTGCCCTCCGTATCATTGGCTCAATGAGGCGGCCCCCCTCACGTGTAGCGTTAGGTAAACGCCTTTTAGGTGAGGATAAAGGTGAGAATTTGGGTTAGAGGAGAGACTTGAGCATTATTTATAGAGTTTCCAGCTAGTCCCCCTCATTACGGGCCAGGCTCAACTCGGCTCACACTAGCCAACCCATATTAGACTAATTAAGAAACCTTATATCTCACCTTAGACCAACCCTGTTTTACGATAACCGTAAAAACAGTAAATTACAATATCAATTAATTTAGTCCACATCAGGAAAACTCTTACATTCTCCCACTTGGACTATATTAATTGAAATCGTACCGTATGTGCGCACATTTGGTCCAGAGATGATTCTTAATAGTCAATCATATCCCATAAAGTCTTAAATACCGAATCATGGCTGTAACTGCATGTATACACACAGAGCCTTCCATGGTCACGAATATTCTCAACTTTATTGATATAAATTCAATATGGTAGTGTGTCAAATGGATAACATCTCTCATAGAGAGATCCCATTTGTCAGTCATCATTCTCTTACCTTAGGCGACACAAAAATTTGTGCCACTAGAGAATGCTTTATGGTTCCAATAAACCCACATATGTCTTATCCTTATGGTTAACCTTTCTTTATGTATCACAAAACATATGCACAAGGCTAATAACCGGATGCCCAGATGCCCCTAGTATTCACTCAAGGTTTATACAATCCATTGAGACTTTATCAATATGTATTCAACATAATAACAATACATTCAAAAATATTTTATTGAATGCAAAAGTTGATACATATCAAACTGTTACAAAGTGTAACGAACACAGATGAAACATTTATCAGAGTAAAGCCAAAATAGCTCTCACTAAACAACAGCATCTCATGATGCTCATAGGCCCATGTTAATGATATGTTACTCAAATACACATGGGCGTAGGCCTTTAGTTAGTGAATCTGCAATCACATCATCTGTGAAAATATATTATATTAAAACGTCACATTTCTGTACCGTTTGCTTTTGATCAAAAATTTTGACCACCATATATTTAGACCCATTGAGACCTCTGTAGTAAATAAATAATACTACAAATTTGTTATCTCAATACAACCGTATGGATCTATCTATAAAGTTAAAACGATCAATTCCTTCATGAGGTTCTAGAGCTTAAAAGCCAAGTAACAGCCTAAAAGAATGTTACTAACACTGCTTGCATAGTAGAAGATGACATAGAACTTTATTTACTGCACTTACTGCTAACATAAATATGTATTCCGTTATTGATTGCATGTCATCAGAACAGCCAGCAAAGTTTACATCTAAATACCCTACTAACTGCAAGAATTGAACATGTCTATAAATTAGCATATAATCTCGTCTTTTTAAGTACCTTAAAACCTTCTTGACAGCAACCCAGTGATCATGTCCTGGATTTGATCGATATCTGCTGAAAAGTCCCGTCACAAAGACAACATTTAGTCTAGTGCAAATTCGAGCATACATTATACTTTTAAGTGCACTGACACAAGATACTCCATTTAATTAGATTTTATCAATATCTAAATAAGGACAATGTGATAGATTTAGTCCATCGCCCTCAACAACAGGAGCAATTCCTGGCTTGCAATAATGTATATTGAATATTTCCAATATACAATTAGCAAATGTCCTCCGAGAAAATCTAATATAATATCGCAAAAACAATCTTTACAGACCTCAGTGCAAAAGATGCCTCAAGGTCACTACTTGTAAACAAAAATCATGTACATAGAGTATGAGAAAAAATAAATTTCCTCCTACTGACCTTGTAGTATAATGAATTACTTTGTTCCCAATTGAACAAAATAACAACACTATGAAACTTTAATAATATTGTCTAGAAACTTGCTTAAGACTATAAATAAGACATTTTCAGTCTACACACAAGTTTACTCGAAACATTTATTGCAAAATTCTCCAATGGCACAATATAGATTTCGTATCTATTTGGCGTAACTCCATAAATAAATAAATAAATAAATAAATAAACTATTAATGTCGTATTCACTCTGAAAGAATCTTTTAAAGAAATAGTTATTTCTTTACTATAAACAATCCACCCCTCTTTCAGAGTGAAAAATTTAGTTACCAATTTGGCTTTAAATTCAACAATCTTTCTTTGAAATTCTTTTAGTTTTGTACGCCAATTTGTAACTAATAAACTTGTGATCTTTAGACAAGTCAGTAAGTTTCCAAATATGTTTCATAGATTGTATATTGCCTTTTATGGCATCTAATCATATACTTGATTGAGGATAAGAAACAACATTTATTTATGTCGCTAAATCAACCATATAGTGGATATTATAGTCATACTCTCACAAATAGATTATATAGTCTAATGGAATAACTGATCGTCTTTCCCTAACAAATCTCTTTAATAAAGTTACCACCATTTCATTCTATACTTGAGAGGTTTGAAAAAATTTCATCATAACTATATCAAGAATGGTACATTGAACCTCAACAAGTTTAGTTTATGGTATAGGAGATTCTACAATTGTCTGTATATGTAAAGACAAAAACATAATAACCTCCATTATACTCATCACTATGTTCAATATGGTGCATTTATACCTTTCGACCAAATCTTTTTGTCAGAATTTTTAGGTATAGTAATTAAATTACCACCCTAGAATCTACCAAGTATTTGACAAATGACCCTTTAAACTATTTCGCATTGTCATACTTGCCAAAATACTCATGGCCACTGTTAAACCTGATAACCTTTTAATCATATATGAGATGTATATGTCATTAGGACTTAAACACAATCTTTGCAGATGTGTCCTAATTTCAATATCAGACAAGACATAATTTCAAGCAATTAAGGCTTCCATCATCTTATAGCAGTGCAGTCCAGAGTAAACCTCTTTTCAAGTGTTCTAGAATGGAACGCTTCATAGACGGTAAGCAAATTCAATTGCTCTTTTCTCAAAAAACAAATCATATTGAAGCAGTAAAAACCTTAATAATAAAAAGTTATTAATTACAGAAAAGGTGATTGAAAACCAAGCAATGTATATAATTAGCATTATGTGAGCACTGTGTAACTTGATATACAAGTACACATTCAGAGAGTTACACTCATAATCATATAATCACTTTTGGGCAGAATACATGACATGCAGTTGTACACTCCCCACATGATAGCGATTATGAGAATATATTCCAATTTTTTGTGAATTCATCACCTTTGGGCATATGAATCACTAGAATCAGTCACTCCTCCACCATACTATCATGTATCCCTCCATGAACTAATACACAATCACCTCCTTTGGGAGTATGACTGCGCATTAGACCAGGAGACATCTCAATCATCATACGAGACTGAAATTTCTCAAACCTAATCAAGCGTGCCACTTTGACGGTCACTACTCAATTGAATTATTGAAATTCTCTCATACCAGAAATATAAACTTTACTCCTCACATACACCATATACATGTGATTTTAACTTTAGTGTAGGGGCAGCATATCACCAAAATCACATATCATGCTAATTACATTACTTTATTCATTAATAAAAATTAATATATATATATATATATATATATACAGCGAACCTGAAAGACAGATTCCAATGAGATCATTGATCACAGTAACACAAGAAATTTCTCATAACAGAGAATAAAACATCAATATTAATACAGGGTACACCAAATTGATAAGCTTAACAGCTGATCCATTATCACTCATGAGTTCATAAGGCAAAAATGACTCCAATGCCAACAACTGATTTATTAATCAATTTTAGGTAACAAATATCATTACTTCAACCAGTGGCCTATAAATTGAGTCAAACCACATAATTAAATATTTAAACTATAACAGTAGATACTATTGCTCTGCATAGATATTGTCATACTCCTTAATCATAAAAATATTCAACTTCATAGATATTAACAAGTGACCGGATGAGTTCATGTACAATATGCAGTAACTTAATCGACATGCATTACCCACATACAACAAATATGTTAATCAGTACAATCAGTTTGGTCACGAGTTCTTGAGACGTCCATCATTTAAAGATTACCAACGTGACAAGGAGTATGATTGAGCAACAAAAATTTCATGACTTTTACTGTTTCTCATCAGCTCAATACATAGCTCAAATACTATCTCATAATGATTGTATCTCATTAAGTCAGCTTTAGTTCACAATAAAGTTTGATTTTTAGTGATGAATCACACCTTATAATGATTATGTGATAATATACCTATAACCCAACACTTGTATTTCCAAAATCACAGAAAAATACAAGGAAAAATACGCAAAAATTCATTTAAAATACATGTATTTAGGGTTTCATATACAATTTCACATCAATAAAACTATCAAACATATAAAATAAATATATACCACGGGATAGGAAATCATCATACGAGTCTAACGCCGCCAGCCATGCGCCGATCGGAGTCTCCACGCGCCCACACGCGCCGCCTGAGTGCGCGGCGCGTGGAGCTCACGCGCGGTGCGCGTTTGATGCCTAGGCGGCGCGTGGCCACGCGTGGGGGCACGTACGGTCTCCTCCGGCGACGCGCCGCCGACCGTCTTGCTCGTCTCGTCGAGCCCAGTCCAAATTTGTGATTTAATTTAATTTTTATTGAACAAAAAGTCTCGAAAATCACAAATTATGGCAAGATCTGTACTAATTAAGGCTAATCCGTACAAATTAGGGCAAAAACTTTATGCGTTCAAGTTCTAGGGTTATGGTTGCTCTGATACCATATATTAGACGCAAATTGTGCAACCCCAAGATCTCCATAACTAGAACAAGAACATATATAATTGAGTAGAAAGATTAACGCACCTGTTTTGGGATTCATCAAATATAAAGCGGAAGCAGAAAAAGGATTACCCACTCATCAAGGGGATCCACGCATCAAGTCCTTCTCCTCTATTGCCCTCCGTATCACTGGCTCAATGAGGCGGCCCTCCTCACGTGTAACGTTAGGTAAACGCCCCTTAGGTGCGGATAAAGGTGAGAATTAGGGTTAGAGGAGAGACTTGAGCACTATTTATAGAGTTTCCAGCCAGTCCCCCTCATTACGGGCCAGGCTCAACTCGGCCCACACTAGCCAGCCCATATTAGACTAATTAAGAAACCTTCTATCTCACCTTAGACCAACCCTGTTTTACGGTAACCGTAAAAACAGTAAATTACAATATTAATTAATTTAGTCCACATCAAGAAAACTCTTACACACGAAGGCCAGGATAGCACTAGTTCTCTTGGGCTTCCTTGGCGATGAAGACAAGGGTGACATGACGACGGCGTTCTGAGACTGCGCGCTCTACGCCAGCAGAGCCGGCACGGAGCTGCTCCCATTGCGGCCGGAGGACGAGGAGGTGGGCCCAAAGAATGGGGCGCCCGACGCGCACGCCTTGTTGATCACCTCGCCGCAGAGCCCCGGGTTCCCGGCATACGCCGAGGGTCGAACCGGGACAGAGTCGGCGTGGTGGGGATCTGCTCGGTGAGGTTGTTCCCGAAGACGTTGAAAGCTTTGAGTAGGGTCTGGTTGAGGGGAGGCAGCGCGTCACCGAACCGGTTCCCGTCGAGGAGGAGGGTGTCGAGCTGGTCCAGGGCGGTGATCTGGGCCGGGATTAAGCCGACGAAGGCGTTGAGGCCGAGGTCGAGGATGCGGAGGCGGCGGAGGGAGAGGAGGGAGGAGGGGAAGGGGCCGGAGAAGGAATTGAGACCGAGGGAGAGGGAGCGGAGGTTGGGGAGGAGGAGAGGTCGGGGAGGGGGCCGGAGAGGGAGTTGTTGCGGCGGGAGAGGACGCGGAGCTGGTTTAGGCGGGAGAGGGTGGCGGGGGCGAGGAGCCGCGGAGGCCGAAGGACGGGAGGGCGAGGTGGACGATGCGGCCACTGGGCGCACTTCACGCCCCGCCACCGCGAAGTCGAAGCGCTCGTTGAGGGCGAAGAGGAGACGATTGTCAAGGTTGGCGCGGGACTTGAAGGAGAGGAGGGCGACGGTGTCGGACGGGAGGAGGGAGTCGAGGGGCGGGTCGGCGGCGGCGGTGGCGGCGGCGGGCGGCGGGAGGAGGAGGAGGAGGAGGAGGAGGAGGAGGGAGAGGGCGGCGGTGCTGAGCGTCATTGCTTGGTTGGAGTGGAATGGGAGTTTGGGGTCACGGGGGACTGAGAAAAAGGTCACGTGAAAGTGGGGAATATGGTGGAAAATGTGAGTGACTTTTTTTGAATTCGAATGTCGCTGCTGGGAAGACAGTATTATGGATTATTTTTTGCTAGTGTTTGAGACTATTTCTTACATTTTTTTTTCTTTTAGTGCCACCAGAAAAAAGAAAAATCTCAAACTATTAGACTTATGACAAATTTAACCCCATTAATTTCTATTATATATTACTATCAATTTGCTAAGTTGAATGACACACGACGATTGACGGATGTACTAATTGGAGGTTTTACTCTCCATTTGTCACATGTTCACTAGTTTGTGATTTTTCAAAATATTAATCCAATTTAATAGAAACTAATAGAAAATAAATTTGTCACAAATATATCGGTTTAGAGTTTTTGATAGAATTTGAGATTTATGATTTTTCATGATACTAATACATTCTTTCTTTTTTAGATAATGACATCAATCATTTACTTGATTTTCAATCTAAGCACATGGACTTTTATTAAATCAAATACCTTAACTTTTTTAAAAAGTTATTAAAAAATGTGGTTTTGCTTTTACTAAAACTACCAAAAGTGTTCATTTAGTGTTTGCTTTCTTGAAAAGAATTCATATAGCAGTAATAATGAGAAAAAATTCTAGTAATTATTCCATCGTCCAATTTAAAATTATTAACATATTATGACGTTGTGCAAGGAATAAAATAATCGCTCACGGATGTAAAATGTGCATGAAATTTAGTAATTAATATGAAAAAAAATGTGCACATGGAAAGTGTATCTCATAAGTGTATATACTCAACTTTTCCGTAAATGTTACGTACAAGAAATATAGACAGTGTACGTATAACGAACCGAATGCATTTCTGTTTAAAGAAAGAGAAGACAGAAAAAAGAAAGGGAAAAGGTTTGCAGACAACAGCGCAACCGCACTCCTTTTTCGGGCTACTACTATCTTTGTACTATCGACATTGCTCCCCAGCAAGAGTTTTGACATTGCCGATCGCTGTGTGAGCATCGAGGTCGTTAAGAATAGTGGCTCAGCATTGCCGGACATTTGACCCCATCGGTCCATCACTTGACGCTAATGAATTCATTTTTTGTCGAAGAAGCGATGCAACCACCTGATTTTAGAGCCCGAATCTGACTACAAATCGAATCAATTCTAGGCCCATTCGGCTCAATGGTCGGTTTGAGTGGTATATGTGATTTGATGACATCAAGTCATGTCATTGAACATTTGACCAGATCTATCCAAAATTCAATGTAAATTGAGTTTGATTTGTTGAAGAAGCAAAGCAACAACCAGATATGAGGGCCCAATTCTGAGTGAAACCCGCAGCAAATCAATGCCTGATCAACTCAATGGTTGGTTCAAGAGGCATGTGACACGATCCATGGACAAAGCATGATCCAAGACCATTCTTGTACTGCTCCAGTTGGTTAGTGGGCCTCGAAGTCGCTGCAGTTTCTGGTCAGATGAGACTGTTTGGTGGCCTTGTCTTAAGTTCCTGTCGATCGAAGATGCGGATTTGGATGATGATATGCTCGGGCGAATCTTCACGGGAAGTCCCGTTTTAGAGTTCCTCAAGTTGCGGCGGTGCTGCTGTGTGAAGAACATTATAGATTCAACAAGTGTGAAAGATTTGGTATTGATCGGCAGCGAAAATACTCTTACGTGAACAAAATTTGGGCTCCACGTTTACTCCCGATGCGTGTATCAGGGACGTGGTCGGGGTCATGGCTGTGTTCTCATATGTTCAAACTTGATGATATATTTTCGTTGGTTGGAGCCCAAATAGTTTTTTCCATTCGAACTTTTGTACCGTGACTTATTGAAGGAACTTCTTGTGAGGTTGTGCGGAGTTCAATAATTGGTGTTTGAAGGTGTAATTGAGTTAGATGACATGTGACAATTGACAAGTGCACAAATTTTAGATTTTTACCTTTTTTTTTTTTATCACAGATTTACCAATTTGTAATTTTTCATGATATTAATTCAATAAAAAATAAATTTATCACAACTATATTAAAAAATTTGGTGGAATTTGAGATTTAGGATTTTTCGTGATATTAATTTTTTTTATAATAACATTACAAGCTATTGTACGTTTAATCGATTTTCAATTTGAGCACATGGCCTTTTATTAAACCAAGTACTTTAATTTTTTTTTTAAAACGTTATTTATTGCGTTACTCTCTTCAAATGAATTGCCATTAGTCTGCTTTGGCCTGACTTACTTCGCTTGATCGGAAAATGAGGTTTGCTTATTCAACAAAAGTTATGTCCATTCGATGTCAAATTATCAAAGGAAATTCATTTTATGCCCTTTTCTTTTTCCTTTTTCATTTTTCCTCCTCCTTCTTCTTCCTTCTGCTATCCATCGCCACCGGCACCATCTCTACTCTTACCACTGTCACCATCCTCATCGTTACAACTATCTCTGTCTCCATCCATTTGTCGCTCAGGTTAACATCTAATTGAGGTCGCGACTCCGAGTCGAGGTCGCACGACCTCTGAGACCTCAAATTTGAGGTGCAACCTCGAGGTTAAGGCGGCGGCAAATGTCGGGCGGAGGCTTGTGCGGCCTCGACTTATGGTCACAACATCTATTGGAGGTTCACTGGGCGAAAGAGAGAGGGTTTCGTGGTGGTTTTAGGCCAAAATGCGTTGGTGACAAAGAGCCCACCTCTACTTGGTGAAGTTTGCGGAGGTCGTGCGACCTTTGACATGGCAGAATGGGCTAGGTATTGAAATTTCTTAGTTGTGCATACAGCGCAACAATTAGCTTCATCTTTTATCACCTCTCTAAATTTTCGAATAAGCGTTTTTTTAAGTCACTAAAAATATACCAAAAGTGTTCATTTGGTGTTTGCTTTCTTGAAGAGAATTCGTATTGCGGTAAAAATAAGAAAATATTTCAGTAACTATTCCATCCTACAATTTAAATTATTAACTTATTATGACCTTGCGCAAGGAACAAAATAATCGCTCACGTATGTAGAATGTGCATGGATTTTAGTAATTAATATGAAAAAAATGCACACATGATAAGTGTATATACACAACTTTTCCGTAAATATTACGCATGAGAAATACAGACCGTGTAGGAATAAAGAACCGAATGCATTTCCGTTTAAAGAAAGAGAGACAGAAGAAAGAAACGAAAAATTTCTGCGGACAACTGCACAACTGCACTCCTTTGCCGGGCTACCGTCCTTTGCAGTACTGACACCGCTCCCTAGCAAGAGTTTGACGTTGCCGAACACCGTGGGAGTGAGCATCGAGGTCGTTAAGAAAGGTGACTCAGCATCGTCGGGCATTTGCCCGGTTGGTCCAAAACTCGACGCCAATCGAATTCTAACTTTTGTCGAACAAGTGAAGCAACGACCCATTTTGAGAGCCCAAATCCGAGTGAAACTCGAAGCAAATTGACGCTTGATCGATCCAACTGTTGGTTCGAGAGGCTTATGTGATTAATGACATCGAGGTCGTTAAAAGAGCAAGTGACATCGCTGGACATTTGAACCAATCCGTTCAAAATTGACTTTGATTTATTGAAGAAGCAATGACCGGATTTGAGAGCTCGAAGCAAATCAAGGCCCAATCAACCCAATGGTTGGTCCAAAAGGCATGCATGACACAATTGCATATATATACACACACATTACGTCGAATTATGATTTAGGTGAAACGATAAATATGAGGTTGCATAATCGTGATCAAGAAAGCTTGAAGTGCATAATTATTTGCTATTATTGTTGCCCGACTTCTCTACTTGGTGAGTAAGTTTTCATCTAATTTAGTTGGTACCGAAATACCAAAGTAATAATAGCAACTTTTCTTATGCTTATAAGTTACTTCTTCTACTGAAAAGGCATGAATGCTTTTTATTGGCAATGAGTAGCATCTCCATTTTATTAGTAAATTACAAGACATCATGCAACTTTTAAGAACCAGGAATTATAAACTCCTTGTCTTGCTAATGACTTAGATGATTGAAATGGTAATATACAAAGTAATTGCCATTCACTAATTTCTTTGCGCGATAAGAGTAAATCTCTATTTTGGAGAAGTAAGCGAGCATGCGTTTTTCGCTAGTGCCGGCCGGAGAAAGGTCGGATTGTTCTCTACTCGGTCAGAATCTAGTCGCGAAGATGGGAAGCGACAATAACGAAAAAAGGGTATTTGAAGAGGAGAGAATAAACAGAGATATATGCGAATGTAGGAAGATTATTGCTAAAAAAAATGGTAGGTCAAAGGTGGTCAGCAACACTCTCCTTTTATGCGAGTGTAGAATGAAAGACGATTGTTTAGATGCGGCAAAAATGACCCTTTAAGATTGAACCGACACAGGAAGATCATCATACACTGGTCCATAAAGGTCAGCTTTTCTTCAAAAGTAGTGATTTTTCTATAAGTTAAGTGACTTTTTACCCACTAAATAGTTTTCAAAATATTTGTAAATGGTATACTTCCATCTGATTAGTAAACTTCAACTGACAAATACGTAATTGCCTGAGCCACTTTTCACTTCATTGGTAACGTTTATATAGAGAAAAGGAAGTATGTGCCTTTCGCGATAGCTAGTATCTATCGGTTTGATTATTAATTTCTCCATAGGGAAAGACAATTCTCAATCCATTGAGAGTTCATAAATTTTAAAAGTCAATATTTACTTTCCACGGGACTTTAATTTAATTAGTAGTTAGTTGGTATGGCTAATAATTTTAATATAATGAAATACCTACTAGGACATCAAGAGTTGGTAACATCCACAAGTAGTAACTATTCTGTGAAGTTAGATAACCGAATATATTCATGTAGTCAGTAACTATACAACTGCAATATTTTCTTTGATGATTCAGCGATAGCCAATAAAAATGGCACGAATTTCAACCATTTTTAAGCTCATGACATCGTATGGATCACCTATAGTGGGAATCTAACACCTCAAGAGGAGCATGACTTTGGCTTCGAGGTGGTTCTTTAATGTTTCGTTTGTCGAAACATAGTACAAGAAATATATTTTGGGCGGTATGAATGATAACATTTCTGTTTTAGAGAATAATTTCTTTTGAGAAATAATTCTTTTTTATTTTTACTTCCTAGAACAATTTCTAAGTAAACTAACGTGTTTAGTAACTATAAAAAAATTTTATATTCTTGGAATAGAATAGGAATATGAATGTGTTTGGTACGATTTATAAATTTTTGTACTTTTTTGTTTTTTCTTTTTGCTTACTGACCGCCGAATGCCGATCGCCACCTATCGCAAACCGATCGTAGCTCGCTGCCTGTCAAAAGCCGATGTCGGACCACCGTTTGTTGGCTACCACCCATCTCACGTGGCCACCCAATGATCGGCGATCAATGTTCAGCCGGCAGCGGACGGTGTCCGGCAGGTGGTGGCCAACGACGGTCGAGGAGGCGTTGGCGGAGAGCGATGGTCAGCCAACGGTGGAAAGTGGTTGGCGGTTGGCCGACGGTGGTTGGCGATGGTCAGGCGGTCGATGGCAGCCCAAGACAGTCGGCTGGAGGCATGTAGTGGTCGACCAGGGAATTATGGCGGCTGGTGATCAGCCGGCACCGGCGGTTGGCGGTCGGTGGCAACCAGTGACGGTTGGGTAGTCGACAGCAGCTGATGACGATCGGGTGAGCAGTGGCAGCCTATGGTGGGTGGGGACAGGTGGCCGGTGGTGGCCACGAGCGGCGGCAAATCCAAGGGTGATGGCCATAGCAGGGAAGAAGAAAAGAAGAAAAATAGAAAAAGAAAAAATGACTTATTTTTAAAAATTGTTATTGGGAACAAGAAGCTATTTTTTTTTTTATTTCTTATTTTTGTTCCAAATATATTCCTTGGCCACTTTTCTATTTCAGAAAATAGAAAAATTACTTGACGTTATCAAATGGATTTTTGTTCCTTTTTTGTTCCGGGAAACAAAAGAATAAAAATCAGAAAAAATAGAAACATTACAATTCAAACTCTAAGTTATTCAGGTAAAGTTCGGATAAACCCGCACTTTTGTTTCTTTGTTAGATGTGTAGTTTATTGGCACTGATCCCGACGTTGCGGGAAGATTGTTCCTAGGGAAATTTTATCTCATGCAAGAGAGATGTCGGAATGGCCACTTATGGCTTCATATCGCTTAAATGACAAGTTCCTAGGATAAGCGTTTTATTTCATATTCAGATCAGGAGGAAAAGAGGTTGCCACGGTTCAGATCCTCCCACACATTAATGGCAAGAAGGGGAGAGGGATTGCTCCATACACACCATATGATCAAGCTAATTTTGATAATATGTGGCTTGCATATTCCAAACCAAGATAGCTGTGAAAAAGTCGATTTCGGTCAAGATGATTTGAATCATTTCTGCCTTATAGCATTAGAATAATGGAAGGAATCTTGACAAAATGGAGATTCTAAATAACGAGCAAGCAGCTAGAGGATGACCTAAAGATCGAGACTCCAGACAATCAGTGATTGGCTTCGATCCAGCTTTCCTCTATGTAGTTGGTCACAAACTTACATTCTCCGAGGTTTGTCATGCTCAGGTATCAAACACATTAAAATGAAGAGAGTTCAAGAGAAGCAGATTTGCAGAAGAAGCCACCAGAACCAGCTTTAGTCCATAAGAACGCTCTTGCATCAAGAGCTACGACGGATATTGCACTTTGGAAAATGGGCCCAAGTCCAACAGATCAAGAGGAAAGTGGCCCAATCAGTGCAGAGGAAAGCATGAAAGGGCTGCAAAATAACCGAACGTTTATAGTTATTGGGAAAGATAAGCCAAAATTCTTGGAAAGACTTCTATAACGCATTTATAACCCTGGCATTATTTTTTATATTTCTTATATTTCCTATATTCGGAACACTAAGTTGAATGAAAGATCGAATATGCTTGTGTTGGTACCCTAGACCCTTACCCTCGAGGTATCCCGTGAATCCTTGGTACCTAGTAAAGGGTTAACCTCATCATAGAAGAGGAGCTAAAACTCCAGTTGGGACTTCTGTGACTTATCCATTTGATATACAAGGATGGGAGGTTCTACGAATGCATTTCTTATTTTAATGTGTCAATACCTACACATCTAACGCCCTCAAGTTGGATCGGTAATTTTATCGAATTTTGGCCTCGACTCTACCCTCTTAGTGTTTTACATCCCAAGGATCTAGAGATTCAAATGAAGCTTGAGATGAAATAGATTAGCGTCTTATCTAGGATGACTATAATGCATTTATAACCTTAGAATTATTTTTTATATTTCATACATTCCTATATCCAGAAACACTATATTGAAAGAATGATCAAATATACATGTGTTAGTACCCAACTTACACATGCCTTTTTATTATTGTTATTATTACCAAAAGTGTTTTGAGCTTGTCCATTCAATCACATTATGACTTTGCAATGTGAAATAATGAAGATGAATTATAGCCTCTAAAAAATTGGGGAAAATTATCCAAAAAAACCCTAAATCTATGACACTTTTGTCAATTCAATAATAAACCTTTTAATTGTATTATAAATCATGAACTTTTTTACTTTTTAAGAATTGAGTCTATCTGGCCAATTTTGCTTGAAAATAACTGACGTGGATACCGATCATCCTATATATATGGCTGGAGCAGACATGGATATTTTAAATCACTTTTTGATTATTTTAAAAAATAATTTTCTCACTTTTTTTCTCTCTTTTTTTCCCTATTCTTTTTGCTAATAGTAGGCAAGGCTTGCCAGGTGTTGCATTGGCCCAAGCTATGCTGGGTGAGGGCGACGGCTAACCTTGCCAAATCTAGTGAGGTTGACCCTCGCCCAGGCCATGGTGGCCTTGCCTAGTTGAACGATCCCAGGCAATGCAAAAAATAATAATAATTATTAAAAAATTCATATAATTATGAAGAAATGTTCATGTCGGCGTCAATCATGCCAAGTAGATAACTAGTATCCACGTTAATGATTTCCCATCAAAATTGACTGCATGGCTCGATTGACAAAATATGAAAATGTTTATGATTCAATTGGTATAATTGCAAAGTTTATGATCAAATTTGTAAAAGTATAATATGTTTAGGATTTTTTGGATAATTTTTTCAAGAGAAAATTTGACCTAGTCGAGAGGCAATAGGCATGAAAGAACAAAAGATTAAATCCAGGATGGGTTCCCATGATGACTAGTGGAAGATATGCATTGCAAAAAGTTACTTGCAAGTAAGCTGGCGAGCAGTGGAAGTCATCTGGAGGGCATTGAGGCAAAACATGTTGGATCAAGTAGTTGCCCCCAAGTTTCAAGCAAAGTGGACAGGCATGGTGCATCTTCTTTTGAAGAACATTAAAGAGGCCGAAGCTCTTTATCGCTCTCCAATTGTATGAAATTCGAGCGTCTTGGCGCACCTCAATTTGGGTCACCCTGATCCCGATGGTGAGCATATCGTGATCAAGTATGTGAAGCGTATATGGCAATGTATATCCACTTGCTTGCTCAACGCCTTAAAAACGACTCAATAGGTAAGTTACACGATTCATTTGATGAATTTCTGGAGAGGCTAATGATTTGGAAAATGAAATAGTTGTCAAATATGAGAAATTCAATAATGGGAGGTATCGACTATTGTCCCAGACATGTAAAAATGCACCGCAATATCCAGTATTTACACACAAATATAAATTTGGCAATTGCAGTTTGTGAAACACACATTATGCATGTAAATAAAAGGAGTAGCGCTAGTGGAATGCTTAGCTGATATATAGTGGTTCGGCATAAATCGATTACCCATTCCACTCCCCGAGACCATTTGAAAGTTATGCTCAATCGACTACACTTGAAGCCTTATACAAAAGTCAGTATACAACGGAGTCAGTACTCCTTCACAAATAGGGTGCCTCTTTTATAAAGAAACACCCTCGCAAGATTCATCTCTTAAGAATTTGACTGGAAAGTGTATACTAAAGGGATTTTGCAACTATTGCTAGTGTAAATAGACACCCAAAACAATGAGGTACCTATTTTTAGGCAAAAAAGAAAAAAAAAAAAAAAAAAAACTAACTCAGTTACTCGTTACTAACACATCGAATGGCTAGAAATTCTTCCATTGAGACTTTCGGATGTCCGACTAAAAATAGCCCGCACACTCGTTGGATTGAGCAGACAAATCTAAGTTCAAGTGAAAATAAAATAACTGTCTTGACGAAATTAAGTCGTTGATGCAATTGAAATCAGAAGCTTCCCCCGCAAGATTGCTCATTAATCAAATCAAATATCACCCGCATCTTCCTCCCTTCTGTGATAACATCCAAATGAGCTTAACTGGCAAATAAGTAGATCAAATGATTTTTAACAATCCAACGTACTCAAGGTCAAGTGTTTTAAAATAAGATCACACAGCAATGAAAAGAATCTTGAACACCTCTTCAAGTAAGAAACAAGCCCAAATGTTCTTGAAAAAAATACGATAACACATATCTAATAAGGTGGTGGAGGAGGACGAGGAGGTGGAGGCTGTGAAAAGAAATGAGGACTTTGGAGGAAAATTTCAGCATAATGGTTGAACAATTGAAGTTCTTCACGAATATCCGGAAAATCTTTCTTGCATCTCATTGCGGACCATGTGTTTCTCCGCTCCAAAAGCAAAGTACGTTCGGTAGAGAGAGCCTCATCCTTATTTTCATCCTCGTATCAACATAAACGGCTCGCACGACGATGGTGGCGATACCCTTTGGGTTCAGGTTGGCCATCCCAAGCATTCTTCCTTGTCCAAACTTCTCTCTACTTGATGAACATAATTTCTAGTGTGGATTCTCCACCAAATTGTGGGTCGGTTAGAACTCTAGGAATCCTGACATCAAAAGTTATAAAGATTATGAGAGGCCATCCCATACTTTTTACCAACAAGACTCGAAGATTTTGAAAGACCAAACATATTCATGAGAAGCAATTTCAAAAGTCTAGAGGTGTTAACGCGCTTCTTAGATTCAAAAGACACTTTCGTTTATTTTCCTTTCACACAAGCATCACAAACTTGATCTTTAAATTAGGTAAGCCACGAACTAAACTAAGCCTAGGAAGCTTTGGGATAGCATCCATACGAATATGTGCTAAAGTTTGATGCCATAATCAAGGATCATTTTCGTTTAGAACAACAAGACAAGTTTCATCAATTTGAGTTTAAGCATTATGGCTAAATCACATACACATTTCCAAGCCATTTTCCAAACCTGAACAATGCCATTAGGAGTATCAGTAATAGAACAAGTAGATGATTAAAAGATTACTCGGAAGCCTTTATCACGTAATTGACCGATACTAAGCAACTTATGTCTCAAACATTTAACAAGTAAAAAATTTAATAAGAGTTTCTTCTTCACCAACATTACCAAATACCGACGACTCTTCCTTTTGAGTTGTCACCATAATTCACATGTCCTCTATCCATTCTTTCAAATACTTAAATAAACTTGCATTTTCAGTCATCTTTATTGAGCAACCTCTGTTAAGATACCATTTGTGCATTTTAGCATTGGTGCAAGACGTACCTACAAACAGCAGATTTAAGCCTCTTCTTGGTAGAGTAGTAGACTGTACCTTTAGGCACTCCCCGTACCTTTTCTACTCTTCTAACAACACAATTTCTCAAGTAGCAATTGTTTGTTTGCAATGTCCATATTTAGGGATAATGATACAAATGATCCATGGACTGTGACCCAATATATAATGTAATCTGTGAACTTTTAATTTATTCAATATGATCCATGAAATTTTGGTACATATTTAATGTAGTCGCTAAATTATATGAAAATGTTTAATGTAATCTTCCATTAATTGAAGATCATGGACAATATTGAACATTTTCATATAGTTTATGGACTAAATTGAAATACACCTAAAGTTTAGGGACTACATAAAGTAAATTAAAATTTTAGGAATCACATTATACATTGAATCAAAGTTTATAAACTACATTGAACAAATTAAAAGTTTGTGGACCATATTTCACATTGGGTCAAAGTTCAAGGGTTATTTGTGCCATTTGCCATTTCTCACCACAAAGTTCCGGGTGAGTGATATGTGAAAAGCTCTAACAATAATGATATAAAACAATTTTCCTATTTTGAAGAGGTTGGTATCCAAGACCAGTCTAGAATTAGGAAATCTTTCTTAGTTAAAAATTATGTTCAAGGTCATAGTACCCTTAATAAAATTTTGAAAATTGGCACTCAATTTATCAATTTTCTTTTTCAAATCCTCGAATTCATTTTGCAACTTCTCAACATTTTCTTTGATTCCATTTTTGCCATGCTTCAAAGCCATGCTTTTATTTTACAAAACCATCACTCTTTTTCTTCAAAGGTTCCAATTTATCAACCAATCTCTTGTTTTCATCAATAAGAAAATCATTTAATTTCTTTAGCACTGAGTTTTTCTTACTAACTTTTCAAAATCTACCGCAAGATCATCCAAGGCACCTTGAACTTGAAGATCTTCAAAAGTATACATAAAAGTATGATCATTTACCTCATGTTCACAGTCACTATGAGCCATGAGACATGAGAAAAGGACACCACAAGTGTTGTAACTATCATATGATACTTACTTGAGTGCCAAAAAAAATTTTAATCACTTGAGTGGCTTATTATTATTATTTTTTAATCACTTGTTGTTTCAACAAGATGCAATCACTTTCTCTTGGACAAATGAAGGACTGGCTGCACCAATTTGAACGAAATCAAATTTGAGTGGAGATCAAAGTAAAGCACAAACTTGAAAAAGGAGATGGAGAATCGAGGCCCTTGTTTTACGTGTGAGCATCTGACTAATGAACAGGTAGGCCTTGCTTGAGTTTGGTCTTTGTCTTTGGAAAGAAACGAAGATCGGAAGGAAAGGAATAAGATGTGAAGAAGCGAGAGAAGAGAGAAAGGGGAACGTTTGGTTTTTTTTTTTTTTTTTTTTTTGGGGGGGGGGGGTTACATATGAGTGTGCTGACTAATGAAGAGGCAGGCCTTGCTTGAGGTTTGTCTTCATCTTTGGAAAGAAAAGAAGACCGGTAGGAAAGGAAGAAGATATGAAGAAATGCAGGAAGAAACCTCTTCTTTTTTTGTGGGGGAGGGGGATGGTGTTATGTTACATGCGAGTGCCTGACTAGTGAAGTCCTGGTAGGCCTTGCTTGAGCTTTGTCTTCACCTTTAGAAAGAAACGAAGATCGCAAGGAAAGGAAGAAGATGTGAAGAAACGAAGGAAGGGGGGGGGGGGGGGAGGGGGCGGGGACCCTTATGTTACATGTGAATGTCTGACTAATGAAGAGGTGGGCTTTGCATGAGCTTTGTCTTCATCTTTGGAAAGAAATGAAGACTAGACGCAGAGGAGAAGATGCAAAGAAATTAAGGAAGAAAATTTCGAGCGCACTGTGTACGGGTTGGTGGTGGTGTTTAGTTTTGGAATTTATAATTTTTAACAAATTTTTTTAGACAAAAATATCCAGATTTCATCTGTTGTATCAATCACACACCTACCGGTTATCAAAAAATTGGCTGATCAACCAGCTTTGGCTCCTATGTGAGATTGATTTAGTCATTTTATGCAATTATTTGATTATATTTAGTTTAGGCTTTTTTTATAAAACGAGTCTAACCCATCTCCTTGTTTAAAATTTTCCCGAATAATAACAACCAAGCCGTTTCTGTTTATAACCAAAAAAAAAAAAAAAAAAAAAAAAAATGCAATGGGAATGAGCCACCGGAGTCAAGTCTTGGAATCGCTCAAGATATGAGCACGTAAAATATCAAAGTGGTGGGGGACACCTGCCCGGTGCCCATCTAAATCAGCTTGATCTTTTTTACTTTTCTGAGCAAAGCCGCGTGGAGGGAAGCTAGCACGAAACTGATTGAGCAAACATTTTCTTGCGCTTTTGACTAAGGAACAAAGATAAAGAAAAAAGGTGAGATATCATCAAATCACGTTAAACTCGTAATGATTGATATAATTATTGAACTTAATTGACATTAGTGACGTTTATATGCCGCATAAATTTAGATAACAAAATAAGCTAAACTCTTACACTTTTGAAGTACCATTCTTCATTAGAGTCTAAACGCAAAGATCCTCTTTTGGACTAAATAATTTGAATATAATGTGCTTTTATACCTTGTCAAAGTCTTTCTTACAAATTGTGCATCCAATGCTTTTGAAAATGACTAGCACTTTGATTTGATAGGGAATGACATCACCAAGTATATGAATTCCAAAAAAGCATCCAATGAATAATGCCCTAGTTGAGCGGAAGATCCTTCACTCTAAAGTAGTAGAAGATAAACTATTGGTGTGCCAATTAATCATTTAGAGATGTTCTTCTAAAAAATTCATGTCTTTGAATTTATATAGTAGAACTTACCACATTACTTTCAATTGAACAAAAAGCTTGATCTGTTCTCATGCCTGAGCTATAAAAGGAAAAAGGTAATCCTTATCCAATTTGTAATTAGATTGCCTAATGCATAGAAAATGTGAAACCGATTGTTGGTGAAGACATGCTCATATCAAAGCCTTCTCTCAAATTGGCTAAAGTATCTACATACATGCACGACTAATACATTTTCTATAGGATATTACAATTGATTTACATGTCAAAGCTATTCTCTCGAGTTACCCAGTAGGTCTGCACTCTAAATTCAGATTTCTTCATTCACGTTATATATTGATTTATTGGAAGGCATGGCAAAAAAATCATGTGAATTTTAACTACCAAAATAGTAGTATGCAATAAATCACGCTAACGACATTTCCCCGTGCCACAATACATCAGTTCTCAAGAATAGGATCCCAAGCCGAGCTTGCTGAGCCCACCAACACCGCCTTCTTCTCTCCAATTTCCTACCACATCCTCTCATCTGCCTTGCCCACAAAGCTGGAAATTAATATAATATTCTTTGTTGACCCTCAAAAAAGAGAGTCATGCCTCTGCGTGCAAAGAAAATACCGAGAAGATCTGATGGGGAACAAATCTCACTGATCGCGAACGCCATTTCCTGGAAGCCATATTGGGTGGCCAATGGAGTAGCTTACCTTTTAAGATCTCGCTTCATCTCTGAAAAAAAAAAAGAAAAAAAAAAAGCTCACCTTTCATTTTTTCCAAGCAAATACACCAGCACCTGCCTCCTTTTACCAAATTCTAATGGCTTCTTCTTCTTCCGTGTTAATTATTTCGCGACCAAAGAAGTGACATTGGCATTGAGGCTTGTTTTCAGAAAGCTCGCCAAAGGAATTAACGAAAAAATATTCGATTGAGTTCACGGCTTGTTACATCGTTCAAAGTGGGTTGTAGTTAAAATAATTTGAAAATGTAAAGACTCGATTTCAAACAAATCTACTTGTATTTTACCAAGCTGGGATCTTCTGTACGTATCATGTGTAAATAACATACAAAGTGCATAAGTTAAGCCCGGTGCATATTTCCTTTTCTTTTTTTAAGTAATAAAATAAAATAGAAAAGAGAATTTTCTAGGGACACGATGAGTTGAATGATGTAAACATGCACATGACTCCCTCATTCCATTCTTAAGCAAAAGATGGCTACTTAAAAATATGAAAATCAATTAATGGAGAAAAAACAAAATTATATCTAGTAGGCGTTAAAAAATCTATTTCATGACTTATTTTTTGGGGACACAATGAGTTGAATAAGCAAAAAATCTAAACAATTTCCTACCTAATAATGCGAAAGATATGTTGCCATTCATAGAAGAAGAAATATTGGAATGGAATATATCGGATTTGGGTTGAGAATGATAATTTTTTTTATTGCATACATAAATTCATAGCTAATTTTTTTATATGCTTTGAATAATATTGAACTTTGGCAAATAAAAGAAAGTAGGGATGATCGATTCTCGATCCGATCCATTTTTTTTAATTTAAAAATCACTAAAGAGTGTTCGTGCACAATGAGAGAGTGATAAATCTTAAGATATTGACGAAAGTGGTGATAAATGAAAAGTCATTGTGCCATAACTTATGATGTTACTGGACAAGATAATATTTAGTTCATACTTGACAAATTTTTTTGAAGAAATAAAAACTATATATAGTGGGTCTAGCCCGACCTCATTTTCACTTTTTAGAATCAGGAACAAGACGGACACTCTTGAGAATCATATCCAATCCACCGATTTGGCTCAACCTAGGCGGTTCTAGATTTGAAAGATTCATTTTGAACACCCGTAAAATAAAGTCACTTTCCGGTTTTTTGTAAGACAAAAACAAACGATTTTAAAATAAAAATGAACGAAAAAAAAACTTCTCGTCCATTTGCGAAAAATGAAAAGAAAAAACAAAAATGAAAAAGGCGCTTTTCCTAACGCGGTGCGACGTTCGACGTTTCTCAGTCCGCGTCGATTTCTTGACCAACTCCACGATAAAAGCATCACTCATCGCTCGACACGAATCCAAACTAAGCTCAGATTCTATCTTTCAATGTCGTCGTCGTTTTCTTCTTCTTCTTCCGAAGCGAAATGGCCGTTCGACGTCTTCCTCAGCTTCAGAGGGGAGGACGTCCGCCTCGGCTTCGTCGATGACCTCCACAAGTGTCTGCTTCATCGAGGCGTCAACGCTTACATCGACAGCGAGGACTTGAGGCCCGGGGACCAGATCTCGCCAGCGCTGACGAAGGCCATCGAGGAGTCGCGGATCGCCGTGCTCGTCTTCTCCAAGAACTACGCTTCGTCTCGGTGGTGCTTGGACGAGCTGGTGAAGGTAATGGAGTGTAAGAGGCTCAAGGGGCAGCTGGTGTTGCCCGTGTTCTACGGAGTGGAGCCGAGGGTGGTTCGATGGCAGAGAGAGAGTTTTGGCAAGGCATTGGCCAGGCACGAGCAGAAACTGGGAAAGGATTCTGAGAGGGTGGAGAAATGGAGGCAAGCCCTAATCGAAGCGGCCAATTTGTCCGGTTGGCATTATGACCATGGGTAATCACAGTGTTCCTATTCGACCCTGTAAAATAATTTGGAATTCTCTAATTTTATTGATACATGATAGCATCGATTAGTATGTTGGTCTAAAGTAATGTTTTGGACTGTTGAAGAGGGATTGTTTACTTTGCGTTAGCTTTAGTTAGTTCAATGGACTGTATGTTTTTGTTTATTCGCTTTCTTTTTGCTGCTTTGTTTTGGCAGAGATGAGACCGAGTTCATCGAGAAGATCGTCAAAAAAATCTCAACTACAGTAGCACGAGTACCCTTGAGTGTTGCCAAGTATCCCGTTGGTGTAGGTTGCCGGGTAGAAAAAGTAATGTCGTTGTTGAGTATGGGCTCGGATGATGTTCGGATGATAGGAATATGGGGAACTGGAGGCTTAGGAAAGACCACTATTGCTAAAGATGTCTATAACAGTATTGCAAGTCAGTTTGATGGGTGCAGCTTTCTTGCAAATGTTAGAGAAATTTCCAATAGACCCGACGGTCTAGTTCATTTGCAAAAGACGCTGCTATCTGAGACATTATGGAAAGAAAATTTAGTGGTCTTAAGTGAGGATAAAGGCGCTAATCTGATACGAGATAGACTTTGCTGCAGGAAGATTCTTCTTGTGCTTGATGACGTGGATCATGGGGACCAGTTAAATGCATTAGCTAGAGAATGTGCATGGTTTGGAAAAGGGAGCAGGATCATCGTTACCACAAGAGATAAACATGTACTAACTTCTCATGGGATAGATCAGGTATATGAAGTTAAACCATTAGATCAAGATGAAGCTTCTGAACTTCTGAGTTCATATGCTTTTTCAAGAAATCAGACGAAAGACATAAGCATGGATCTCATAGATAATATTTTGGGCTATGCTAATGGCCTTCCCTTAGCTATTGTGGTCTTGGGTCCCTTTTTACGTGGTAGAAGTAGAGGGGAATGGGAGAGTACATTGGAAACACTTACTAAAAGTCCTAATAAAGATATAAATCGTGTCCTCAAGATAAGTTTTGATGCGCTGGACAACAATCAAAAGAACATTTTTCTTGACATTGCTTGCTTCTTTAAGAGGAGAAAAAGGGATTATGTAACCAGAGTTCTTGAGGGTTGTGGTTTAAAGACTTTAATTGGGATGCAGACTCTAATAGAGAGATCCTTAGTAACAATTGAGGATGACAGCACAATACAAATGCATGACTTGATTGAGCAGATGGGTCAGGATATCGTTAAAAATGAGTGTCTAGATGACCCTGGGAGACGGAGCAGATTATGGTGCTATGATGATGTTTTTGAAGTATTGTCGGAGGATACTGTGAGAGCTTCTCATGAAACGGTCGATAATCTTATCTTGTTTAATTTACATGCTATCACCTAATCACAATTGATTATTATTGATTATTTTTTTTCCTTTATAGGGAACCAATGCTGTTAAAGGCATAGTGCTGGACTTGCCAACACGAAAAGAGCTAGACATTAGTCCCAGTGCTTTCACACACATGAGGAGACTGAAATTGCTCATAATTCTGAATGCACAAATCAGTGGAGGTCCCATATGTCTTCCTAATGATTTAAGGTGGCTTGAATGGCCTGGATGTCCTTTGTCCACTCCTGTATATGTTCCAAAGAAACTTGTTTGCTTTCACGTGCCTGACAGCCAGATTAAGGAATTTGGAGGGGACTTAAAGGTACGTCATTAACGCTTTAGTTGACAGTTTTCTTTTTCGGCGCATATAAATTGAATTTATCAAAATCTCGTTCAGATGTTCTTTTTAACTTCCAGCGTTTTAGGAATTTGAAGTTTTTGAACTTCAACCACTATAGGTCGCTGATTTATGTCCTGACCTTTCAGAGGTGCCAAATTTAGAGATATTGAACTTAACTAGGTTGTCAAAGCTCAAGGAGCTTCCAAGCATTGCCAAACTACTAATATTAATTTGAGTGATTACCAACTCCTCACGGGTTAGGTTGCCATCTAGTGTTAGTTTTTCTAAATCTTATTGACTTAATGACGTTTTTAATTGTTTTGAAATCACTTTCTGATTTAATAATTTACTGATATCTAATTTGCAGATGTTATCGACATGTTGAAGTTACCAACTCTTACAAAATTTACTGATTTTTATTTGAGTCCATTTACCAATGTTTAATTAATTGTAACTTAAACAAACTGGAACTTTCCCCAAGCAAACGTGGTAAATTATGTGAATAGTTGATACTTTTGAAACAATCAAATAAAAATTGGTAAGTGATTCAACTAGGAATGTGTAACTTAATCACCACAAATGATGGTGATTGTAATGACGTCAGTAATATTCAACATAATTAGTAATTTCATAAAAGAGTGGTAATATTAACATGCTAGTAGGCTTTCCAAATTAACCTTTGTAAACTATTGAAACAGTGGGTTCTTCTTAAACAATTAAATAAATATTAATTAACTCAGATAAGAGTTGATAATTTTGGATATGAGTTATTAACCTTTTCCAGTTGCTAAGTTGCCACAAATGTCAGTAAATTATCGGAATGGTTAGTACCTTTAAAACAATCAAATAAATATTGATAACTAATTTAAATATCCGTTGGTATTTTCATGTAAGAGTTCTTAAATTAGCTCTGCATATAATTGTTGGTAAATTATTGGATTAGTTGGTAATTTAGATAATAGTAGGTAATTTAGTATAGGACTTAGTTCAACTCATCGATAACTTCAACAAATAAATATCGGTAAATTATAGAAGCAACTTTAATTTTTATAAACAATCTAATAATCGTTAGTAAGTGGACTCAATTAGCAGTTGATAATTTTCTAGAACAGATAGTATCTTAAACGAGTTGTTAAGCTGACAAATAAACATTCATAGATTATTAAAACAGTTTACAATTTCAAAACACTAGAAAAAAACATTAGTAGTGATTCAAATAAAAATTGGTTATTTTCTTTTTTTTTAAATTGTAAATTTAACACATTGGTAACTCAAACAAAGAAATGTAGTATAGAAAAAATGTTTGGTGATTCCAAAAATGAAATAAACATCGGTACAAGGACTCAAACAAGAGTTGGTAGTTTTATATAGTCATTTGTAGTCCAAATGTTTTTAAAGACCCTTTCCATGAGAGAATTGAGAAGGCACGGTTTCATAACTCCTTGGATGAGGTAAATCACATTTAAGAAATAATAATACTAATTGATCAATTATATTCAACTCGTATTTGACAAATAAATAAAGGTAATAAATCAACAAAAAAAATTCATCCTCACACCTTGCAGCTCGTACTGGAGTTGACCGTAATTCTTGAACCCATTTACAATAGACAACATATCATAAAGATCTATGAATAATTTTATATTTGTTTCTTTCCCTTATTTGATATTTGAGAGAAATCATAAATCTAGAATATCCAAATCCTTTTTCTTTCATATAAATGAAAGGATTTGGAAAGAAGTTGTTAATAATAGATTACTTACATCATCATTTACAAATAAATGAATATAATAAAACTACCCATCATGGGATAAAAAGGAAATCTATAATTGGAGAGTTTTATTACATGACTATGTATATTTCAATGACAAATTAATTCTACATTTGAGGCCCAGACGTTTATTGCATCATCGATCCAAACTTCTTTGCGGGTTCATGTTGGGTGGAAACAGATCGCCCAACTTGGTTGATTGAGGGGATGAATCTAGCATGATTACTTTCTTGGCCCAATCACTTCGGCCATTCCATGGCCTTCCATCCAACAATCCTCATTTACGTCCATCTTGGATTTGTTGTTGGACCTAACATACAAATTAGGCCTAAAAAACCAAAATCCATCGGCGAGAATCTTGGCCCGTCGGACATATTCATAGGCGGGTCATGTGAAACCAGAAGAAACGGGCAACTAGCCCGGTCGATTAAAACGTGGGGAGAAGACACTACTTATTGACAGTAAAGTTACAAATGATGGTAAAAAATTATTCAGTATAATTCCTCGCTTAGTGATTTTTGTTGTGGTGGGGCTTTCGCATATAAAATCTATTCAAGAAGATACATGCTTTTGGGCTTTGGTCGGAGCTCGTTAGGGAAACCAGAACCAAAGTTCTACTCATTTTCCAGGCCATGCACGGTGGGCGCTGGTTATTGCCGAAGTGCATCCAAGTGATTTCGGGGCCTGAAGTTTTAAGAATAGGACTCATCGATATAATGTGTCAAAAACCAAAGTCTTACTCTCTTTTTTTTCCCTAATAATCAGTCACTATTTTAGGTTTAATACTCATATCAAACAATTAGAGTCACATTTAACGTTTGTCTTGCCATGATTAGCTTTTCATTTTTATAGCTGTAAATATTTGCAGAACTTAATGACTGCACTGACATGTTTTTACAGGATGTTAGAATGTTGAAGGATATTAATTTCAGCAATTGCGAGTTCCTGACTTGTGTTTCTGATGTTTCGTCGGCTCCACATTTGGAGAGGTTGAAACTTTCTAATTGCAAAAGCTTGGTGGAGGTTCACCAATCCGTCGGATGTCTTGACAAGTTAGAAGTTTTATATGTAAACGGGTGCACTAATCTTAGTATCTTTCCTAATGCACTCAAGACAAAATCTCTTCACGAACTTTACCTCAGCGGTTGCCGTAAACTCGAGAAGTTTCCTGATATTCTGGCAAAGAACGAACATCTAAGAAACCTTATGCTAGAAGGAACAGCTATTAAAGAACTCCCTGCATCAATTGATAATCTTGTCTCTGTGGATACGATAAATTTAAAGGGTTGCGAAAACCTTGTAACGCTTCCATCGAGCATTTTTAAATTGCAAAATCTGTATAACCTCAAACTTACAGGTTGCTCGAATTTTGCCACATTTCCAATGAACTTGGAGGAGTCAACTGATCCTCATGGCAGTTTGGGATTCCCAGAGGCATTCCATCTATATCTGGAGGGCTGCAATCAATTAGATTTAGAGTTCCTTAAGGATTCTTCCAAGTTTCCTAAATTGTGGACTTTAGATCTTTCAATGACCAAGTTCACTCATATGCCAAACTACATCAGCAAATACGATAGTTTGAACTGCTTGTTTTTGGATGGGTGCGAGCAACTGCAAGAGATTCCTCAGCTTCCACCAAATACTTGGCTTCTTAAAGCGAATAATTGCAGATCTCTAACAAAACTCCCGGATTTTTCGAGTCTCTCCAACTTCGATTCAGTTTACTTCGCTTCATGTTCTAGATTATTCCTGGAAGAATTCAATCTGCCTGGCGTGTCAATACTCGAGGTCAGACTCTCTCTCTCTCTCTCTCTCTCTCTCTCTCTCTCTCATTGAATGCTAGATCTGTATGACAGCATCTTCGGAAGACGGAGGCGAAGAGGATTATGTCCGAATTTCTCCTAATTGGAGGAAAGATGCCAGAATGGATTCACCATTGTGAAGAGGGATCTATATCCAAGGTTCCCGATGAAAATTATGAAGAGGCATCTATATCTTTCAAGGTTCCCCATGACCTGGATGACAAGTACTTAGGACTTGCTCTCTGTGTGGTTCTTGGGCCGGAAAAAGGAAAAGCGGATGTTGAAATTGAGTACCGAACATTTGTTAATGGCCTGGGGGCGTGTAGTGGAAATTCAGGCCCCTATGCACTGGAATCCGATCATGTGTGGCTTGAATTTAAAAATCGCGTAAGGATATCTAACGGAGGGATGCGTCTGCAATCTGATTGGAGCCATTTCCAAGTTTTATTCCGTGTTTCAAACGCAAGCATAAAGAAGTGTGGATTTCGTCTAATATACCAGCGACAAGAGGATGATTTGAAGGTCGAGCTCCAACCCCCTCAGCCGATAGAATGGTCGGACTACGAAAGTGACTCAGAGGAGCACCAATTCAAACGTGACTCAGAGGAGCACAATTTCATAGACACCGAGGAAGAAGATAGTCCAGTCGAAACAGATGAAGAGGAAAGCTGATCAACTTAACAAAGAAGATAAGATGGTCTTAACTATGGTTCCACTGGCACCAACTATTATACGAGCGTTGGCTTGCAAAACATCCCTGTCGAATTGGTAATGACTTGTTGAGGAAGTGACTCTAGGGGAAATAAACCGGGTGATTTATAATCCAATGCATTTTGCTTTTCCCTTTTTTCCGTCTCTACTAGAAATCTTTAAATGTCTACTCCTCCAATTTAAATTGAAAATCACAATGAAATACGGGTTTTCCATTATGTTATTAATACTGACATGGTTGAGGAACTATTTTTTACTCTCTTTCTATATGAATTGTGATGCAGAATGCATTAATCCAAACTTAAGTGGATGCTTGTTGAATGGCCATGGCCTTCCTAGTTGCTATGTGAATGTTACATGAACCTGTCACGTCTCTTAATTTAATTAATGATACCAATACTTCATACTCAAATTCTGAGATAGCGAGTTTTGCTCAATTTGATATGATCTATATCTTTGGGAAAGTGTTGATCTAATTGCATGAATGATCGAAAGGTCTACACAGAGAGCGGATTAGTTGATTCCTCTATTATTAAGAGGAACATTGAACTGGATAGGTACAAAGTCTGGTGTCATAACTAGAGGCTTCTTTGAACTGTAATGTTTTGAGCTTGTGGCATGTTGCTCACCTACTTTTGTGCCATTACTAAAATATTTCTTGAGGGGAAAAAGAAGAAGTAGATAGAATGGCCATTTATGGTCGAGTCACATTATCACAAAACTCCATTCTATTCCACTTCCGTTAACCAACAATTTACTTTTACATAGTTTTCGCCGTTAAGTGTCCTCTCTTGTCTGTGCTAATTCTCAAGTTTCAACCACATTTTTAAGCAGCTGCTAAAATCTTCTGCAATGAAAAACAACTTCTGTTCTTGACCTTTAGCTTAAGCACCAATGTCGCACACGGATCTCCCTAAGCTATTCTGTCTGACCAAACTGTAATTACGAGGATCTTCATTCTAGTTTACATCTGATCTCTCCCATCATTTTTTTCTCTATCTATTCAACAATGCCACGGACCCGATCATCTTCATTCCTGTTGAAACAGGAGAGAGAGAGAGAGAGAGAGAGAGAGAGGTATGGATAATTATGAAGTGTAGCCATTATCTAGCATGAAGTGAACAGCATAATCTGGTAAGAGTTGTATTAAACGGACCAAAATTTTATGATTAAGTTTAGTCTTTTCTAGTTGATAATGGCTTCAGTAGCAATCAAATTTATGGTAGAAACACGCACAAAGCATATGCTCCTATTGAGTAGAGCAAAGAATGCCAAGTTTCAATATATACTCCTCAATGTTTCTCTTTCCCGGTATGATCTCAAAGAGCAGCTTTCCATAGCTGAAAACGTTGACTTTTGATGTGATGGCTCCTCCTGAAATCCATTCTGGTGCGAGGTACCCTCTGGTTCCCCTCACGGTGGTAATTATCTGGCTGACATCCCATCCTAGGAGTTTTGTGAGGCCGAAATCAACAATCTGTGGTGCGAGTTCTGCATCCAACAGTATATTCTCTGGCTTGATGTCGCAGTGTATAATTCAATCTTGACACCTCTCATGGAGGTACTCCAATCCTTCAGCAATCCAAATGGCAATGCTGTAAGTATCTGGTTTTCCAATTGAGGTGTTGGAACCTTTCTGAAACAAATGAGCTGCGAGCGAACCATTTGCAAGGTACTCATACACTGGGAACCTTTTTGACTCTTCTGCACAAAAGCTGCGCAGCCGAACCACATTGCAGTGCTGTTTTGTTCCGATAGTTTCAACTTCCGCAAGGAACTGTTTGTTACTACGGTTTTGGTTCAAAAGTTTTTTTACTGCTATAGGATTTGAGTCTGGCAGTACTCCCTGGTAAACAGAACTAAACCCGCCTTCCCCAATTTTCTCAGAGAAGTTCTTTGTCGCTTTCTTCAGCCTCAAATGGTCGCCTGCTGCATGAGCAGACGGTCTCGTCCTAACAATCACCAGCGACACACTAACGACCACAAGAAAAGCTAAGGACACAACCACAACTGCTGTTATGAAATTCGAAGTGGGTTTCCTCTTTTTTGTTACGCTCCTCCTTCAAGTCCGATGGCGCGATCCGGCCATAGAAATCTCTCAAAAGTACATCATCGGCCAAAAGTTGAACCAAAAACTTCTCAGCCGTCCATATCTGACAGTCAGCAATGTTAGCATATGCACTGCACGAACAGTCGCTCAAGCAAAATGACCTGCATGCTTAAATGTTTTCAACCATGAACGAATCAGAATTTTTCGGCAAGCGTGCGTTGCGCATGAGGAAAAAAATTATCTTTCTTGTCATCACTACATTCCGGCGCAGATCTCCTTTCGCATTGGCCCTGACGATCTTCCAGCTTCAGATCATCCAAGTATCCGACAGCGCAATCACAAAGCGGTGCATCTCTCTGATTGCAGTTAGAAGGAGCACCACAAAAGGGGTAAATCTCACGCTTTGTTGTTGGGTGTACCCAAAGCACTTTCCAATCCTGAATATGCTTTGCCCATACTAATTGCTTGAGCAGCCCCGTCGGTTCAAGCACGATCCGAGAAAGATTATGAGGGGCAACCGAGGATTATTTGGCGTACGTCTGATTCTCATTTGATGACATGGTACTCTTTTTTAATGATTTGATTTATGTGGAAAACACAAATAAATAAGTATCATACAATTTTAGAATTTATTCTTTTCTCGACGGTACCCTCAAATGAAATGCATTAAAAAAAAGAAGTTTGTCCGCAAAATCGAGGCTTGGACGCTTCACAAGCGGCAAAAGATGGCAAACCAAACTTGACCACTGGGGAGACTTGACGGCGGGTGAGACCCACCTCGGTTTAAAAAGCACCGATACTTTTTAGGAACCTTCATGTCATGTCGGACACTCCAACATTTAATCAACAAGTATCGGAAAATCTAATACATGATCAACTCTTTCAACACTCAAGTAAGAAATTCTGATGTATGAGTTTAGATTTCTGACACGTGATTCCAACATGCATAAGGTTAATTTTAAGAATTTTCAATAAATGAGAAATCAAAATGTAAATATGTAAAAATAAATATATAATAATAAAAATGATAGAGGATGAAAGAAGAAAAAACCGCCTTCTCTTTTCTTCTAAATCTTACTTGTTGTGATACATAATTCACTCTCCAATTTATTTTTTCTCTTCTTTTCCAACATGCTCTAACAGAACAAGTCTAAAATATGGATTGCTTATTTTTTCCCTCAAAATTTTATAAATTATTGGAATTGAGTTAAATTTGTCAAATTAAAATAATGAATGATATTAATAAATGGTAGATTAATGTTTTTAGTGTAAATTTATTTTATATGCTCTTTTCTATTATTTATTTATTTATAAAATTGAATCAAATTTATTTAGATTAAAATAATCATATAAATGATAAAATATAAATATACATTTAATATATAACATATTTCAAACATGTTATAATTTTCTATTTTTTAATAAATAACATTATCACATGTCGTGTCACGTCGTGTGTCGTATGTCGGTGTCAGTACTACTTATTTACCTTGATAGTGGGCTTGGTGAGAGGAGAGGGGAAGAGTACGTGGAGTTGTGCAACTTCTTACATTGCATCTGTAAGCAAAACACGTGTCGTCCTTCAGGTGAGGAAGTGCATGAGGAACGGTAACTCTCTGGCCTCCACTCCAAACCAATCAATATCCTTAGCTCGAACTACTAATTCATGAACTACTTAACCATACTTGGAAGGGATTCTACTGCCTAGAAAGCCCATTTCTTTGGGGAACCCAAGAACTCCTAGCTCTTACAACTAGAACGAAGGAACTCCTTTTGAAGCCTACCTTTCCGGTTATGGATTCAAACATTTCTTTGACTTATCTTTTGCTTAGTCAACTAGCTAGTAGAGGCGCAAGAAAGTAGAACCTCAATCGACGACTACACACAAATAATACGATTGGGCCACATATCATCTCATATAGAAGTTGTCACATTAATTTTTAAGGATTTCTAATCAAAGTTCAAATTATCAGGGGTGATTGTGTAAAGGATATAAGAATGTGGCGTGCATATGCTTCTCCTACCAAGATAGAGCCTGCTATAGTTGACATGTCACCCTCAAAATCCAAATAGATAACTCATTAACAAGTAATTGTTTGAGGGCAATTGGGGAGGTTACTTGAGAAGCGAAGCCCACGCAAAGAAGCAACAGAGACTCTTGGCTTGTAATCTGTTGTTGGGTCGCTACATCACCAATCCCTCGCCGCTAGCCTATCTTCTTGAGTCCTAAGATGGGTCCACTTCACATAGCGTTGAATGAAGTTCATGCCCCCATTAATTTCCATTGATAAGAAAGAGTGACAATAACACCGTACCATAGCGTTCATCAAAGCATATTATCAATTTTATGTTTCACAGATTGATGAAGGGATATTTAAATATCATTGCATGAATATATTAGTAGGAGATTTCACTCATTCGTAGTTTAGAAAAATAGTGTTGTAACTGTAACGTGATGCAAGCACACAAAATAAAAATTCGAAAGGGCAAAAAGAATGCTATGATTAATACGATATATTTCAATGATAATAATGTAAACCTAGCTAAAATTTTCTATCATTATAGTGATTCGTTTCTTTAAAATTCCGTTTACCTACAGTCCCTTTTTACTCCTTTAAAGGAGCTAAGAGGTCTCGGCCTCTTTGTTCAAGATCTGCAAGGTTACCAGAGGAGGGTAACTCTTTTTCTCTCTCTCTCTCTCTCTCTCTCTCTCTCTCTCTCTCACTGAGACAGAGGAAAATGAAGAATGTCAACAACAGCAACACAAGACTCATCCTCCTACACCCTTACATCCAGAAGCAAGGAAGCTCCAACCGCCTATGGCTCCTCGCCTTCATCTCCTTCTTGACCACGGCCTTCGTCGTCACCCTCATTTACACCAGAGAGTATTCCACAACTGCCGTCGCCTCCGCTGCCACCACCACCTTTTCCCCTACCACGACCGCCTATAGCAACGCGCCTCTGCCATCGACCGTCATCAACACCCTCCTTCACTATGCATCCAAGTCCAACGACTCTTTCCGCATGTCCTACCCCGAGCTCAAGCCCATCTCGGACGTCCTGAGGAAATGCTCCTCCCCTTGCAACTTCCTAGTATTTGGCCTCACTCACGAGACCTTCCTCTGGAAAGCCCTCAACCACAATGGCAGGACCGTCTTCATCGACGAGAACCGCTACTACGCTGCATACGTCGAGCAGAAGCATCCCGAGATCGACGCCTACGACGTCCAGTACACGACGAAGATGAGCGAGATGCGGGAGCTCATGGCCTCCACAAGGGAGCAGGCGCGTAACGAGTGCAGACCCGTGCAGAATCTCCTGTTCTCCGAGTGTAAGCTGGCGATCAACGATCTCCCCAATCATGCCTACGAGGTGGACTGGGACGTCATTCTCGTGGACGGGCCCCGCGAGGAGTGGCCCAACGGACCGGGCCGGATGTCGGCGATATTCACGGCGGGGGTCCTGGCGAGGAGCAAGAAGGGCGGTAACCCGAAGACGCATGTGTTCGTGCATGACTTCTGCGGGGAGGTGGAGAAGGCGTACAGCGAGGAGTTCTTGTGCAGAGAGAACTTGGTGGAGTCGACTGAGAAGCTTGGTCACTTCGTGTTGGAGAGGATGGATCCTAGCAGCTTCCAATTCTGTGGTAACCGCACTCAACGGCTCCATCACCCAGCTCACTAGTACATCATCCTAAGTTCACCGTAATCAAAACGATGTAAGAAAGTCAATAATTTATCCCACAAAGCCTTAGTTTTCCTGGATGCAAAATAAATTTTGCCAAGCAAATTGCACCAGTCATTGGAAATCTCCAGTTGTTCACTTTGAAGGATTTTCTAATCTCTTCGAAAGTCTGCTAAGGTATTGAGAATTATCAATGAAGATTTTTAGCGTTTTCATCGTGACATGAGCTTTGAGCATTTGTAGCATATCGCTTTGCGAACTTCAGTGCCATTTTTCCAAATGCAACCACAGACCACCATGTGATGTGCTAAATATATGTCCTGGCTATGGTTGAATGAGGTTCACTTGCATGTACACGTCAGTAAGAGCTTAATTCTTCCAAGCATTTCAGTTCTCATTACGTAGAAAACCAGAAATTTGTGGAATTTTAAGGAATGAATGTATAACTGTAGATGCCTGGAGAGATTAAAAATCCAAGGACCTAAAGTCTACCTTAATTAACAAATGACTAAAGAATTCCAGTAAATTGGCCAAAAAAAGGCTTAAAGATAGTATGACGTTTTTGAAAAGCAAGACAGGTTTTCTTTTCTTGGATGCTAAGCATCGGCTGGACCATATCCATTTCAGAATGAATTGCAGCATCAACCAAAATCAAGCAAGGCAGTCCATCATGAACAACATCTTAATGTGCACTCATTGCTTAGCCCTCTTCCAAACCACTAGCAAAGATACCCAGGATTCGCCAGGAAGTAAGAGAAATGGTTTCAGTCTCCTTACTCATGCTTGAAGGAGCATCCCAAGATCGAGTAATCAAAACAATAAGAGAAAACCCAATCTATCAAAAAGTGACAAGAAAACTCTCGCTAGAAGTGCACCTATAGCATGGAACAGAGATGAACCCATTAAAGCTCATAAAGCTTGAGAAAATAATTATCGCATTAATTTAGCCAGAGAAACACCACAAGCAGGCTGCACTTAATACAAGGTAAAGTTCAACTAAAAAATAAACACTACAGTCGCAAGTCAAGACGTTTTCAGTAAAATATTCTACAACAAAACTTTCTCCACATGACATTCTCACTTCACTGTGAAAGAAAGAGGGACCTCTATTTTCCATGTGTGCTTGTGACCTCGAAAAACATTTTGGCCAGCATAGCACAAAAAGAATCAGACAAAGAAGCACTACAGTAAACTTAATAAACCAGGCCCATCTTTGGTGCCTGCTACAGCTTAATATTCAAAAAAATGATCAAGTGGCAGAACCATTGGCTGAGATCCTTACTACATCCTCATCTTGAACATATAATGGAATTCTTAGTCCCAAGTCCTTAAGCTTATCGACCAGACCATAAAGAAACTCAAAGGTCAGTTTCGACTGTGCATTGAGCTCATCTCTCACCTGCGGATGAATCTTGAACCAATCTCCCAGCATCTTGTGCATGTGAGAACGAATCATCCTCCATGGGACAGGGTATTTTTCGCAAAACTTAAGATACTCCACCAGTAACTCTGCCTGGTCCAGATGTCCATCTTTGTGGCTTTCTTCACTTCCAACTATCCAGTCAGCAGTTCGATACCCTGCAAAGAGAGCTGGATTCTCTAGGAGAGTCTCTGCCGAAAGCACGCCATCAGCACCAGTTTCTTGTAAGCAGCTCTCTACATCATCCATGTGCCGTATGTTTCCATTGGCAAGGACTGGTATATTTAGAGCCTTTTTTACAGCCTTTATTGCCGACCAGTCAGCACGAATTTTCTTCCCATCTTTCTCATCTCTTGTTCGTCCATGGACAGCTAAAAGAGAGCATCCAGCTTCCTCTAGCATCCTGGCATAGTTAAGCGTATCCTCCAATTTCGGGAAGACTCTGATTTTGCAAGAAACAGGGACATTCAAGTTGAGGGCTAGCTTCTGTACTAGGGATTTTACCAAAGGAAGGTTATCCATCAAGAATGCCCCATAGTTTCCTCGCCTAGCAATACGCTGAGGGCACCTGTAGAGTGCAAAATTACCAACTCAATTTTAAGATATAACACAAGATATCAGTTGCTCCTTGTCACATAATAGCCTACAGGATGTACAATCTAAAACAAGCCCCACTTCATCTCAGTCTTGGATGATCTTCCAAATTCGTTCAAAAGTTTTTCACAATCAAGCAAGTAGCGCATCCTATTGGATCATGACTACGGTGCAACACTCAATAAGCGCTATGACAGTTTGCAATATATTGAGCAAAAGACCCCCCCCAAAAAAAAAAAAAATTCACTTCAGAAGACGAGTTAGTCAATAAAATCAGTCAAATATCTTATGTATTTTATGCAATCAGAGAAAAATCCTTTCAGTAACCACATATGACATGCTTAATAATTTCAGTGTGTACCAGCCATATAATACATCAACTAATAATATATCATGTTCTGATAAACTGATATATGTAAAAATGTTCAAGATGATGGATCAAATGTTACCCCAAATTTATGTCAACATAATCACAATAAGGTTCCACTCTTTGTGCAGCTTCCAACAAAATGTCTGGATCATTGGCACAAAATTGAACAAATAATGGGCGATCCTCCTGCCAATTCAAAAAAATTACAGAAAAATTACATTAAAAAGAGGAATGACAAATTAACAATATATGCTTTTTTCATTCTAGAAGAATTGTATGAATCATCCAAGTCATCTATAGTCAGTCACAACTAAAACACCCCACTCTACTTGCATGAAACACACTGAATATAATAAATCAAAACAAATTACCATGCAACTTAACATTCATCCGAAGTGATATCCACAAGTGCTAGAACAGAATAAAAATAACAGCAGATTCAAAGATGCAGATGAATGTCAAAGCTAGACAGAATGCTCCAATACAAATCAGCAGCAAAAGCCATTTTTTCACCTTGGCAATAAAATGTAATATATCTTTTGTTCACATGAACTACATTGCAATGTCAGATCAGTTTCTGGGAAAAAGATATCAAATGAGTTTTCAGATTTTTATGAAGTGAATTAAGGCCCAAAACAAATCAGAGGGTGCGAATTGATAGATCTAAGCATTAGACATCCAATAATACATTTTCGGGGCAGGATAGGATATGATGTACAGATAATTAAGCTGATTATGTCGGGAACCTTCAAGTATGTCACATTGGGAAATAAGACTCTCAGATCCAACTCTTCACTACTAAGAAATACCAAAAATATTCCAAAAATCCAGACAATTTGGAACATTATCTGCAGGACAAGTCCACTGGATATTTGCCAATAACATAGAGATATCTTCTCCAACACACAATAAATACTGGCAGTATAGCAAACTCCAAAGAACATGTCCCATGTGCATACATTTTTTTAATAGAAATTAAAAGCCTAAAAGTTTATCAAAGCCAAAGAACTTCAGAATGAAGCTCATAGTAACAATATCTGTATTTCGATGGTTCAGCCAACAAAATAGATTGAAGCGTACAAACAATGGTTCCTGAATGATTTGCCTGGTTCTTTAACCCCAAGTGCCACCCATTAAGCTAATTCTAGTAAAAAGAAGACAAGTAAGGGAAGGAACAATGTCCTCAAATATACCATTTTCATAGCCAGAATCTGCATGCGAAACAACGTTGGTCTTGTCTTAAATTGGATCATCATTCTTAGAAAAAATGCTGGCCAATGAATCAAAGACTTAATGACGCGATGAAGTTCTACTTTGCATGGGTTGCCACGTTGAGCAGAGAAGGCGCTCGTGAATGAGGTTCTCTTGGACATGGATTTGTGAAAGAGTAGGAAGAACAGGGTTTTAAGACTTCTGTCAGTGTCTATCTTTTCCATATAAACTTCAGTTGCTTCTGCATTTTGAAATATCCTTCTTTTTGCGATAACCCTCTGCCAGCGTGGTAACATGGTGGGACAAGACAAATACCATCCTCCCCCCACCCCCCTAAAAAAAAAAAAAAACAAAA
The DNA here is from genome assembly GCA_017140615.1 of Eucalyptus cladocalyx. Classification (NCBI taxonomy): domain Eukaryota; kingdom Viridiplantae; phylum Streptophyta; class Magnoliopsida; order Myrtales; family Myrtaceae; genus Eucalyptus; species Eucalyptus cladocalyx. Next base: position 32,464,427 of record CM029523.1, read on the forward strand.
ACAAAAAAAAAAAAGCAAGTGTATCTTTTCCCCGTGCCCATTTAAACCACTCAAACAAGGCATGGATTGGAGGACCACAAGGGAATCCATGCCCTATAGCCATCCCTATCACTTATTATCCTGACAAGAATTGAATTTAGATGAGTATGGGCAAAGAAAAGCAATTGCACAAGAAATGTTTCCTTGAATGATTTTCCTGGTTCTTTTAAACAACAAAAGCCATTCGTTCTGAATAATCCAATTCAAAAGAATTATAATGGGAAGAACCATCTCTACAATTACATATCATCAACAGAATCTGCAAGCAAAATAATATTAGGAATATCCTTGTTTGGAATTGGACCATCATTCTTAAGCAAAATGATGGTTGATGACCTGAAGATTTAAAATTCCGCTCGCTGATGGTTAAAAAAAAGTGAGAACACTTAACACAGTCTCGACACATGTTATGATAGGCCGGCCCCCTGTGGATAAACAGAGGTTAAGACTAAAAGGGCTGTGAACACCCTATCTGCTTTTACATTTCTCAAAAGAAAACCTCAGCGACAATTTAGTTGGCTACATTGAGCACATCATGATAGAGATTCTCACATAAAGGAAGCACCTCTTTAATCGTATTTGTAGTTGCCTATTCCAAGAGCCATGGCAATTTTAGTCAAGTTGATTGCAGCTTTCTAGCACCAGAGCTAACAGCTCTTACCAACACAACACAAGACATCTACATGAATGCTCCACCATGTTACTATCACCTCAATCAGCCTCCACCCAGTCACCAACTTAAGCCAGCTAAAGCAAGTCTAAACAGCAATCAATGGTGGTATGTAACATTCTCTCCCAAGGACAGAATCATGCTCCTTATACAGAGCAATGGCGCAGCAAGAAACCGCTCCATCACAACCCAAAAACAAAATATAAAAAAGAAAGTAACTTTGACAAGATTTACCTTGCAGGTAGTGAATTCCGTGCTCCTGTACTTCTCAGTCTCGGTGAAGATCCTGGAATGGAGCATGGGCGTGTAGGCCGCCTCGGCGCCATACTTGCGGCACAGCATCCGGAACGGGAGCTCGGAGTTGTCCACCATCGGGGCCACTATCAGCTTCGGCCGGCCGAGCCCCGCCCAGTGAGCCCACGCGCGCTCGGCCCTCGACCCGGCGCTCAGGCACCGGCTCGGCGACCCGTTAGGAAACGGCGCGGCACCGTCGGCCGGTTTGCGGTCTCGGGCTCGTGGGTCGGAGCAGAGGAGGTCGTCGTCGAGGTCCTGGGGCGGCGGCGGCGGCTCGGGAGGGGCGGCGGAGGTGTGGAAATCGGCGGAGGTCCGGGCGAGAGAGGAGGCGGCCATCGCGGGTTTCGGAGGGGCTTTGGCGGCGGGGAAGAGAGAGAGGATGACGCCGTAGGGTTTGAGTTTCATGGGCCGGCGACGGGAGCGGAGAAGAGGCGGCCGCCCATCGCCGCCGCGGCCTGCGGCGCTCCGTAAGGCTGTCGCGGAAGGGTTTCCTTCCTACAACGAATCTGAAAAGTTGCGTTCGAGGGAGATGAGAAACCGAGTTTATTTTACGAAAGATACAGAACGACTTTTCAACGAATTACCTTTTTTTTTTTTGGTATCATATGTGAAGGTATAATAGAAAATAAAATTTAAGGAATATGTCGATCGGTGTTTCTCAGACATTTCTTAATTTTCCTTTTGAAAATAAAGATGCTTTTTAAAATTAAAAGTCTTGTGACATGGATTGTTTATCGGCGGTCCGCTTTAAAAACAAAGCGAATCTATACCGAAAAAGGAAATAGAATTTGGAGATAATTGGGTAGTTTTTGAAAAAAGTCAAATCATCATCAATTGAATAATCTGTACTATTTTATGAAGTGAAAATAATCTCTCGTTTTTCAAGAATGTCAACCATTTTTTTCTTCCCCAGACGTCCTCAATACACATATTAAATCAATGGACAAACATATAAGTTTTAACAATTTTGTGTAATCTTACCCAAGTTTTAATATTGTGGTATGCATATTTTTTATGCTACAATAACCTTTGTAAAATATTTTAAATCTTGAAATATATGGATGTTTCCTCATAAAATATTTCTTTTGTAGGTAGTGTGTTCTGTCGGTATTTTCTTTTCATAGTTAAATGGTTCTTTAATAATAAGGTGGCTTTCCTCAATCTTTCAAATGTGGATTTTTCCATACTAACAATAGGTTTGCGTAAGTACTGGGCATTAATTGTAGGGATAGAATGGCAATTTCCTTAGTAAAATAGTAATAATCGTGTGACTTTTTTAATTCTTTTATATTTTTAGCGAAGGCGAGTATGAAGAGGAATTTCTATGATCCCTTGAAAATTTTATCAAACCGTCCTAAAATGTCGTTCCCTGAGGTGCATTTTATTGTACTTCTCGTATAAAATGTAGTAACCCAAAATATTAATTATATTCTAGGACCCAATCTTAATTAGTTTTTGTTAAAGAAGCATAATTCGACGATCATCAATCCTCAAGGATCCAATCTTTGAAAGTTCATACAAGTGCCTCATGAGATGAAGATCGATTGACAACATTTAGTTGGGAGGACTTTTTCTTATTATTTAGGATTTGAACAATGAACTGCCTTGATTATAATGTTCATACTCGGTTTGAGCTCTATGATGGATATAGACCGTGCATCAAATCTCCTTGAGTTCCGCTTTTTTCTAAGTTATTTGACAATTCATGTCATGACATCGTGTATATATTGATTATTTATATCCCTTCTATATCATCCAAATATTTGAACATGATTATGAGATGTTTTCCATTTAAAATGAGCGAAAAACGAGCCAATTACCATCGATTTCGAGTCAGATCATATCATGCGATGATGAGTTTACCGTAGGTTTCAAGAACGGAAATGTTTCTAATGATTCTGATTCGCACCAAACGGCATCCAGAGCGCGACCTCTCATCTTCCCTGTCCGAGAGCCGCCGCCGCCGCCGCCGCCGAGCCAATCATCTCTTCCACGCCGACCTCGCCGTCTCCTCTTCCTTTCCGATTCCGCAGTTGGTAAGAAACGAGAAAAAACTAATATTTTTAAAGACTTCGGTGCAGTTGCTTCTTCAACCCAAAGATTCCTTCCATTGATGGACATCTACGGGGAGGATGTTGATGGCAACATCACCTCCAACCACCGTCTCCGTCACCCGTCACCCGTCGCCATCGCCCCCCCACCTCGCCTCCCAACTCCAACCTTCCTCCTCCGCCCCTTAATACGAATCAGCTTGCACTGTAGAGGGACGGAGAAAGAGGAGAGATGAAGCTCTTGGCAATGCAGCAGGGCCACCCCGCCGACGGCCAGAGCAGCGCCGCCCTCCGGGGGCTGGCCCCGCTCGACTCCTCCAGGTCGCCGCCGGCGACCGTGTTCTGGCTGGCGGTTCACGCCCTGTGCTGCCTCGGCAGCCTCGTGCTCGGCTTCCGTTTCTCTGAGCTGCTCGTCTTCCTCCTCTTCTCCACGTCGCCGATATTTCGCGCCGCCGATGAAACGGCCTCCGACAATCCTGTCCTCCTCCTCTCAAACCCGAGCCCGACGACGGTCAACCAGTCCATGACGCGTGTGGCTGTGGGCCGGCATGGGATCCTGGTCCGGCCGTGGCCGCACCCGGACCCCGTCGAGGTCATGAAGGCGCACCGGATCATAGAGAGAGTGCAGAGAGAACAGAGGGCTCAGTTCAGCGCTAAGAATCCTAACCCGAGGTCTTTGATTGTGATCACCCCGACGTACGTGCGGGCATTCCAGGCGATGCATCTGACGGCACTGATGCACTCCCTGATGCTCGTGCCATACGAGGTGGTGTGGATCGTGGTGGAGGCCGGCGGAGTGAGCAGCGAGACGGCATCACTGATCAAGAGGTCGGGTTTGAGGACCGTCCATGTGGGGTTCGAGCAGGAGATGCCCGAAGCCTGGCAGGATCGGCACAGTTTGGAGGTGAAGATGAGAGTTCATGCATTGAGGTGAGTGGCTTCTCTTTGGAGTGTTTTCCTGCTCTTTTTGTTATTGGTTAGTAAAGGATTGGCAATTGAACTTCTTGAATATTAGTGTGAGCCATAGATCTTATTTAATGTTTCAGAAACTATTATGATTGATCCACCGACTAGCTCGAGTCCTTGATAGTTTTCCAGAAACTTGTTCAATCTTTCATTTTCCGTTCAGATAATGTCAGTCAGAAATCAAGTTTTCCAGTAGTCGCATTTCTTCCGAATTGTCATTCTTGTTTTGATTTGAAGTTCATCATCTGGAATAAAATTATAAGTCTTGACTGTTCTCATGGTTTGAAAAGAATTTTCTTTGTAGTCTGTGAAGTAGAAAACGAGAAGGCCTACTGATTTCCAGGCAAATTGTACTTGTTTTCACTGATAATGGAAACATAAACTAGAAATCCCACCGTAACAGATGCCTCCAATAAGGTCGCATCCGTTAGCCTGCTGATATAGAAATGGAAACTGATTCTAATGTGGAGAATTTCGATGTATCAGAATCGTGAGAGAGAAGAATCTGGACGGCATTGTGATGTTTGCTGATGACAGTAATGTTCACAGCATGGAGCTCTTTGATGAGATCCAGGATGTGAAATGGATCCGCGCTGTTTCTCTAGGAATCCTTCCACATTTGACTGTGGATGAATCGGACCAAGCTGTTTCGAAAATCTTGAATGAAAGCAATTCGGCACTTACTATCCAAGGTCCAGTTTGTGATTCAGCCAATCAGTTCATTGGCTGGCGCACCGATAATAGGTCACATAACATGCACAGGGGAGCGAGTCACAAGATGATCGGGGTTTGCTTTTGCCGGAAAAGCTGGAATGGGCTGGTTTCGTGCTAAATTCTAGGATGCTGTGGAAGGATGCTGAAGATAATCCGGAATGGGTGAAGGACTTGGACTCACTCAATTGGGATCAAGATGTGACAGTCCCACTGTCTTTGCTCAAAGACCTATCGGTGTTGGAGCCACTAGGAAACTGCAGCCGCCGGCTTAAGGTCTGGCAGCTTCATGTCGAAGCCCATCCTGGTAGCAAATTCCCTAAAGGGTGAGTGTCTTGCCTTTAGAAGCTCATCACTTCAAATATATCCCCAATGCTTTGGATAATCGGGTCTTTGCTGTCATTGAAAATGGAGTTTATCTCCCTTCCCCTTGTGATGCAGATGGCTTATCAACCCTCCCTTGGGGATCACGTACCCTCGAAGCGCCCTCCATGGCCCAATGCTCCTCCAGAACTCCCATCTATAGAAAATGCAAACAGCGAAGAAGAGGAGACCGACCAGCACCCGGCTGAAAATCAAAGGCACGAACGAAGTTTTGAGATTAAGAGAAGGCACGAGACCGAAACAGTCGAACCCCAGCTGCTCAGAAGGGAACTGTAGAAAACTGACGGCTTATCTTAAGAACAGGAGAAGATGCACAGCCTCAGAATTCGACAAGCTTCGGCTTCGAGGTATTTATATATTGCCTTGCCAAGGCGAACTTCGAAATTAGCCATTTTGGTCGATCTGGATCACAGGACATCAGACCACACTCTGTTTCATTGGTTTTATGCTGGTCGGGGATCGTGAAATCTAGTAATCACAGGAATTTTCTTGCTTACACTTCCTTACTGCTCGCATATTCAGAAATTCAAACACCGGACAGACATACAAAAAGTACATCTTCATCTTCTTCATTTGGTCTTTGTACGTTACAGAAGTTGTACATGGTATAACACAACTTTATGGGACATTTGTTTGATTGTAAGAAAAATTGCACAAGTTCTTTCGACATCTATGTGAAATCATGGTTCATGCCTTGGCGTCAATCAAAATGCCAGACCACTAGGTGCCGCAAGGTATGATCATAGGAGGGCCGGTTAATTCCATTAACGGTGTTTTTGTCCATGCAGGATTCAAGGATCTGTTTCTATGCTAGGCGGTTAAACTCTGCTTTTTCCAGCTAGAATCGTCAAAGGGTCTTCAATCTTGAATCGCAAAATCAAATGGTAAAATCTAATAAACTTGGACAAAATCTCGCAAGATAGCGCTACTCTCATCTACTAAAATTCAAATTATGCAAGCAAGATTGCTATGCTTATCCGCATGAATCGCATTTCATCAATTAACTCCTATTGAAACTGATGTGCTAAACTACAAATATGAAGAACAGAAAATGAAAAAACACAAAGTTCAGCGTTTATTGAAAAAGAAAATGGCACTCCACTAGTATTGTTCCTAGTCCAGATATATAACCAGCAGCCCTAGAAACAAAGATTGGTGAAATGCTTTAGATGCAATTTCACTAATTTTAGCACCCCGACATGTGATTTACCCAGTTCCAAGTTTCCGGCAGACGTCTGATCTTTCAGCAATCTGCATTATCTCTGCATTATCTCTTGTTACATCCAGGTAGTTTCTGTTGAAGTGGTGAGATTTTCTTTCAAATGTTCTTGCTCATGCTTAGCATATGATTTTATTTTTGAAGTATATAATACCAGTATAAGGTCATGAAAGTTCTCTGTCATGCTTAATAAGCCAACTGTGAAGTACACAATCGCGTTCATTCAACATTTTTCCTGCCTCTGGACAGCTTGAGACAACGTTGCAAATGGAATCATTTGGTAGTCAAAGTTGCTTTCTCATCTCCTTCAGTTCGTCATCGTCAAAATTATCCCATGCATACATTCTAACTGGAAGAGCGGAGGATATGATGGATAACTCCAACTTATGATGGACAAATTTTATACATAGATTTTTTAACTGTCTTTTGCTATTATTGCTTTGATATCTATATTGTTGGTATATAAGATTTAGTCGTTTGATAAAATAAAAAAAATAAAATAATCAGTGGGTACCCTGAGGATAATGAAAACAAATTGTTCCAACTTCCTTAAAACTAATTGATTTCCAATATTGATCACAAGATAAATTTCAAGTTCAGAAAAGATCAAACATTGATTCTTGCATGGTAACGTTTCGAGAGCTCCATATACTCATTCCACCGTACAATGTGATGCATGGTGAGTTTGTCAAAAGTTGATGGATGTGTTTGATGGAATGAACAGAAGTGTTTGCTGTGTTGGAGGGAAAACAACTTCAGTATATAAGAGTTCACCACCAAAGTATAAAGGAATGTTCCATCAATCAAGAATAAAGAATTCTAAAGTTCATCATCAATTGGATAGAGAATCGAAAGATTCACTCTTTCAAGAGATACTTTCATGCATTGTTGACTCAATTCTAAATGGTTACAGTCCAGAACATGCCTCTCTTCACAGAGGCACAAGAATTAGGAGACACTATGAAGGAAATATTAAAGATATGGGGAAAAAGGTAATGGTAAAGACATTTGAATTAGAAAACATTATGCAGGAAATGATTAGGAAACAGCCCTCTAGCCTTGATCAAGTCAGATCTACCTTTATTCTTCAACTTCAGGAATTTCCAATCTTGAATGCTTTCTTTTCATTAGATTCATTGGATCATGTTATGGCCGCAATCTACTCTCCGCTTGCATAAATATTAAATGGGCTTAGTTGATTATGAAACTTGAGTTGGGCCTGCGAGACTATTGTGTTCAAAAAAATTTTATGCTTCCACATTGTAATGAGACACTTGCAGAAGATGTCATTTCTCAGTCGGATTCCATTAGAAACGCTGACGACTGGTGACAACCTCACAATTTCACTTCATGTAAGACCGTTCTTTTTTCCAGCAAAAAATGATATTTTCCTTTGTCTCTGATAACATTGTTTCAATTAGTAGATTGTGAATATGGACATCACTTAGATTTAATTTAATAAAGCTAACAGTTGAGTAATTTCCACACAAATAGCGTAAAAGTTTGATGATCAAAACAAGAACTGTCTTAAGTGCACTCCAAGACTAATAGATAACCAATCCCATTTTTAAGGAAATATTTTACTTTCTCTCCATGTATTCATATTGTTTTTGGCAGTTAAGTCCATGTGCTATCGAATTTCAAATCAAACCCTCTTACTTACACATAATGTCTTGTCAAATCCTCCTGGTACAAAATCCGAACAAATCCAACTTACCTGGCCGTCAAACAATGCCAAAGAATGACGTGGATAAGCATAGCCTATCCACATGAGCATTGTTTAGTCACACTCCAACGTCCTCTAATGGCCACACGATTGGTTCTGACCAGAATATGAGGATTTGATTGGTAAAATTGAAAGTCCGGAAACTTGATTAGAAAAGTATCGAAAGTATACGGACAAAAAGTAGAGTTTTATCCAAATTTTGTAGCTGAAATGGTCCAAATTGTTGTCCCCTAAATCTGATGGACATGGGCCAGTTAAAGGTCCAAGTGCAGATTCAAGAAAGAGGGAAAACAACAAAGCAGGCAGGAGAATCCTGAACACATGATCTCTGGCAAGATCAGAAAGGTTGAAAAGGCAATCATGAAAGACCAACCGACCGAGGAATGGGCGAGGAATGGGGGACGAGGTTGCCTGAAAATTGGATCTCTGAAGAAGACGGAGCGGAATGGTAGTTGGATAATGTGTGATCTAACTTTCACAGGTTTTGACCACGCCCATTCAATGAGGTTGCAGGCTTAAAAATGGCAGGTTCCAATATAAATATGGAAGGTGGTTGAATCAATTTTCGTGCCGAGAGGATAAGGTGGGGGGAACGTTGTGATTGGATGTATTTGCCCGCAAAACTGTTGGGCGGCTCTGGAACATCTCCATCTTCACTGAGGAAAGCACATGAAATCAATTAATATCTTTAATCTTTTTATGTTTTTATTGCTTTTGTTGATTTTATTTCCTCCTCTCTAATATCTTTGTGACAAATAGGATATACCATCCATTAGTTACTAAGAGTTCTCTTTTGATTGCTAAAGAGCAGAGAGAAGGAAGAACTCGAACGGAGAAATTTTGTTAGCGATAATATATTGTTCTTGACATTGGACGCTTCTATATGGTCATCACTTTTTAGGACTATCCCTTATTTCTTTTCCAATAGAGGACTATATCTGTTAAATGAACGATGCCAAGAAAACTGAACATCCATGCTGATGTTTATCATCAAATGCCCCATAAAATAATAGAACATCATCATGGAATTATGACAACATAATCATTTATTTGTCAAACAGGTGATGGAAAATAATCTCTAGTTACATGTCGTCTTAAAGGATTTGAAGTTTGAGATTTATCTCTTTGTTGAATCGTGTGAGAGTAAATCCTGATTATTGGAGCATCGTTTCGATGATACACAATCTTGCATGCCGATGACTACACGCATTCCAAAGTCCGGAAAAACTATAACCCTTTGACTACAAAAGGAATAAAACTATATATTCAGGAAAATTATAAATTAAATAAAACTATATTCTAAATCTTGTCACCCTCTTCTCGGCGTGAAAGTATAACTTCTGTGGGTAGGGGCTTTTGATGAGAAAATATTGGCTGCAGCTCTGACTCCAACCTGTCTTCCTCCGAGTCCATTCACCGGACGACACGTGTCACCCGGCAGCCACGCTGGAGTCCGAGCACATCCTTTTTATTTTCGGTAAAATAATCTTCTTTCTCTCTTCTCTATCGCCTGTACACTAGCCCTGCACTCTCTCTCTCCTCTGCAGAGTCTGCACGCATTTATTGTATTCTCTTTCCTCTTCCTCTTTCTTTCCTCCCGAGTAGAAGAAAAGCCATTCCAAGCGAGCGAAGCTTTCAAATTTTGAATCTCTGGTTTCGCTCTCGTTTGCGTTCCCTCCTATTCGCTCTCTCCCGTGGTCGCTCGCTTTCTGCTCCGGCACTCGCTTGGGTGTCACTTCTTCGTTCTTTGCTCCGACGCTCGCTCAATGCCCGACCATGCACATCCGGTTCCGCTCGTTCTCCTCCGCCGCTCTTCCAACTCCTTCATCGCCTCGACAATCGAGTGCTCGGCTGCGAGCTCCTTCACCAACTTCAAGACGCAACCCTCTCGAAGGACGACTTCAGGGTTGGGATCCGGTTGACGCCATTCTTCACGTTGCTAACGCACCACGCCTAGATGAGCCGGAGGAGCGTGTGGTTCAAGGTGAGGCCGCAAGCCCTCGGCAGTGGCTGGTTAGGCAAGTGGTGGCCGCACCGTTGCTGGAGGACTTTTTTTTTTTTTTTTTGACAAAGCTGGAGGACTTGGACAGCCGCTTCTCGGTGGTCTTGTGCTCGTAGGTTATGCCCGTCACGGTCGACACGGGGCCCTCATGATCTGCGGGGATATTGAACAAAGGAAGTACCGAGGATTTCGACGTCGCGACCCTCCATGAATCGATGTGGCGACTCTCGGATTGAAGAGGGGGAGAGAATGTCTTGAAGTTGAAGTTTTCTGCATATTTTCAAACATGGACAATTATACATGACATTCTTTTTGCCTAGCATTTTTTTCATTTGGGGTGGATGGAACAATCAAAGGCTTTCTTTTCTTGTTACTTTCTTTCTAATACTTTGTATGTCGTTGAATATGTAAACATATAGAAAAGAACTCCATTTGTAACTAAATACAACATCCTCGAAAACCTTTGTTCTAAGGATATCGGCTACTTCGAGACTTGTCTTCTCGTAACTCATGAGCATTTCAGCGCAAGTTTGAAATAGTTGTATCTTGCAAACAAAAAAGTAATCTTGTTTTTTACCTATTCTTCATTGTTTTCCTGGCACAATTCAATTCAAGCGAGAATAGTGCTTTTTTATCTTTGAATTCATAATGAATCATTTTGTTTGCACCAGTCTAAGTTCACCTTCATTCCACAATCTCTTTATTTTAAGTATGAAATCCAAACAGAATTTCTCTTGAATTCTTTTGGGCAAAAAAGAATTGCCAATCAAAGCAAAATCGAATTTTTGTTTCTGTAGAAAAAATCAAACTTTTAATTGCAACTACTAATATATTGAAAAAAAAGGAGCCAAAAATGCGAACCCTTTGAAAAATTATGAATTGTAACGAAAAACAATTGGATTTTCGTTTCAATCCCGACCCAAAAGTTTAAATCCCTAAAACAATCAAACAATACTTGAAAGTTCACGCACTTCCAATCAAACCGAAAAAAGATTTGCCTAGTTAAACTTTTGACTACAAAACTTGCAGTTCATGATAAAATGCCCGCCATATTCAGGAAAATCTTTATAAATTAAATTCTCTCCCCTCTTCAAATTCATGGAGGGCCGCGACTATCCTCGGTTCTTCCTTTGTCCAAATCATGAGGGCCCCCGTTGTCACCTATGAGCTGTCTTCCTCCAGCAACGGCGCGGCTGCCACTGGCGTGATCCAAGTATAACCTTCAAGAGGGTTGCGTCTTGAAGCTGGCTGTCAAGGATGAAGGAATTGGAAGAACTAGGAGAACGAGCGGAACCGGACGTGCATGGTCGGGCACCGAGCGAGCGCCGGAGCAAAGAACGTGGAAGTGACACCCAAGTGAGTGTCGGAGCAGAAAGCGAGCGACCATGAGAGAGAGAGCGAATAGGAGGAACGCAAACCAGAGCGAAACCAAAGATTCAAAATTTGAAAGCTTCGCTCGCTTGGAATGGCTTTTCTTCTACTCGGGAGGAAAGAATGAGGGAAGAGGAAAGAGAATACAATAAATGCGTGCAGACTCTGTAGAGGAGAGAGAGCGCAGGGCTAGCGTACAGGCGCTAGAGGAGAGAGAAAGAAGATTATTTTTCTGAAAATAAAAGGCATGCGCTCAGACTCCAGCGTGGCTACCGCGCGCCACGTGTCGCCCGGTGAATGGACTCGGAGGAAGACACGCTGGAGTCAGAGCTGCAGCCAATATTTTCTCGCTTTTGATATGTTGACAAGTTGCTGCTGGTCCTAGTTGAACTGATGAAATGTCATCCTCTTTAATGCCCTGAACGTGACTTATAAGATTCAGCTTGAAGTGAAGACATAGATTTTGCATATCCTAGGAATTTACTCTCGTAGATAGGTGTCACGCAAGTCTAGGAGAGAGTTATGCCCGCCGTCTGTAGTGTGTGCGGTCCTAATCTAGCCCCTTTTTTCTTCTTCTTCTTCTTCGTTTTTTTGTTTTTCTGTCCATTTTAAAATAACGACCACATGCAAATCCATAGAACACCGTACGAGCTCCATGAATAGGTTAAATTCAGCCTTTAGCCTACGCAAATGACATTGGCCCAAAATAATTTACATGCAATTGATGAAATTTAAATGTGCGACTTTAAGTCCTTGAACTGAAGGTACTCTAATACTCCAAGTAACACATTCAATCCTGGAGTTGATTTTATATATAGCACAAATTTGATAATTTTTATTTTGAACTAATCTCCAAATCCTTTTTTTTTCTTTTCTAATATCATTAGGCTATCCGGCAACAATTAAAAGCAGAATAATCTCTACCGAATACGACATCCGTCCCATTTCAGCCATATCAAATTATTACAAAACCACACGTCCCCAACTCTTAAGAGTGACCTGCATTTGATTGTCCAAATTTGAATTGAAATAGGATAGGATGAGATTGGATTGGAAATCCTCCAAATGTACTTCGAATTATAGAAAATCCTATCACATGTTTGGTGTAATCCAAGATATAATAAAAATATATCTTTGAAAATCTCACTTGCCCAACACAATATGTCACAGCTTGAGCTCCCTCAACAGCTGTATCAAACCTTCTCTCTCTCTAGCTCCCTCCAGATCGTCTCCTTTATCGCCATCCCCACCTTTGGACATTAGTCCTCGCTCAGCTTCACCATATTAGAGAAGATTCCACTGGGGAGACAAGCCTTAGTCACCAAGAGCGCCGCGAAGCAATTAAGGAGGTATCGCCTACGACGATCTAGTAGACAAGGCAACAAAAGTTGACATAGAGGTAAAGGATGGCAATGGGGTGGTGGATGCCACGCATGAAGCTCGGGTGCCACTTGACATCATAGTCTAGAGTCTGGGTAGTGAGGGGTGGAGAGGAGGTGGATAGAGATCCACTAGTGGATGGCACCGGAGCAATGAGTAAAAGAAAGCAAACATGCCTATGATGTGGATAATGAGATCCTTCGAGCACTCTTATGAAAGGATTTGAGTTCTTCAATGTTGATGGCCATACAATGTATAACTTCTCATTTTCATCATCAGTCATCAAAGCATGATCAGCTAATCAACAATGATTATCAACGATGATCGAAGGCATGGAGGATTTATACGGTGGTCAAAATGGATGATAATCGATGGTCGCGCTCATAGTAGGTAGAAAATTGTTAAGTTGTTTTTATAATTTTTTTTTATACAATCCGGATTTATCCCACCCCATTTTATTCAATATATCCTGATTTTTTCGATCCTAAAAAATTGCCAAATAATAGATAGGATGTTTTATTATACTGCCTGGATTCAAATATGCAGCAATAATAGGCACGATACTGAGACACGAGCTTTAAACTCCCCGCTTGTCGAAGGGGACCAAGCTCCCAAAAATGGTGGTGTTTTCTCCCTTCGCCCTTCAAGCCCGACAAGGGCATTCAACTAAAGCAGATTCGACGTGATACAGCAATATGAATAATAGAAATATATAACTCATTAACAAGAATTATATAACTATTGCTCTCATGCAATACCGACCCTCCCTCGCATCCAGCGGTCGCATGGGAATCATCACCCCCGGCTCCTTCCATCCAAGACATCTTTTTGAGGGTTCCTCTTTCCCCAGAAAGTAAAATTAGCTTATTATATCTTCTGATCTTTTTGCAGTAAAAGTGAGCATGCGAGGTGCGGGGAAACGAACAAGGGTTCGAGTATGGCTTAGGAAGAAGGAGAGACCCATTAACGCATTAAATGCTCGGCCATGACTCATTGGCTTCACTAGAAATCACCGTTCTAGGAATTCCAAGAATATTGCTCACCCCCGTATCCCCGCCGTCATAGAAAGTGCGGAATTCAATTTCATGTTTTCAGTGAAGCGGCCTCTTTTTAGGGCAAGACAATGGAGAAGATTCAAAGGGCCCGACGGATTTTTATGGAAAAATTCACTAAGGAATGTTTGCAAGTTATTTTTAAATTAAGTAATTTTAAGATTTTATATATGCTTATAATGCATCAATAGTCTTGTGGAGAGTGAACTCAATGTCTTAAAATTAAAGCTCTTCTTATGACGTGTGTTTGACAAAGTATCTCAACGTAAATATTTTTTTGCCAAACATCAACGGATGAAACATCCATCAAATTCAAAGTATTACATCAAAGAGCATATGTCATGTACATGAAATATAAGATAATATTAGATATACCAATATTAGATATACCAAAAGTAGTTTAGTAAACTCGGTACATTAAATAATGCAATAAGCTCATATCAGGTATTAAATGGAGTCTACCACATCACTAAATATACCAATAAATTGAATCACTCCAATCATACACAATGTTAGTCTTTAGTTCATATCACATGACTTGTTAATAGCGTAGCCATTAGCACCACTATTATTATTATTATCGGGACCACTTGATTTGTTTTTTGGACTACTAATGAGACCACTTAAATTTAGTAATATCACATTAATCTGTTACTAGTAATACGTATTGCATGTAGTTATTTTTTTAATTTAGTTTTTGAGAAGTTCTTTATTTTTGCACAGTTTTTGAACCATCAAAGGCATATCTTGTATACATGCAAAATAATCTTTGCTATCAAAAATTACATAAGAAAATTAGGAAATAAAATATATTTTCATACTTGAATCAACAATTTCACGAGCTAGTGAAGACTAAACCAATCCATCTGTAAGTTTACTCTTCAATGTATCTGATTGATCCAAGGAAAAACACTCTATTATCTATAATAGATAATGTGAAACTGAATTTTGCTCGTTGAACGCAGTTAATATTCCTTTTCAATTTTATAAATAAAAAGTGACTTTTACTTATTGACTACAATTAATATTTCCTTTTCTTTTTTGTAAGTAAACTATCATTTTGAAAATTTTGATTACAAATATCTAACGTGATTGTAATGGATCATTTGTAATTCATCATAACAAAAGGAAAATAATCCAAATTTCATCGAAAATGAATGCCTTAAATCATGTTATAATGGAAAGGCTTTTCAAATTAAGGCATGTACATATATCGTAATTTATATATGACAAAATTGATGATTGCCACAAAAAGGTACATAATGGATATAAGATAATATATTTCTTTTAATTTATGCAATAACTATGCGGTGGAAATAAATATTTTGAAAATTTTAAAGCTGTTGGTATATTTGCCTATTTGTGTCTATTATTAAAGTTCACTTTTGCACAATAATGTCATTTAACGTTAATCGGTTTGTTAATAGTATATAGTCATGTTTGTTGCGTGACTACCATGTTTTTTGGAAATTTAAGCACATTTTAGATATGTATCTTAGATAGGTTTAATATGAATTTATCTATGCTCAAAGATTGCAAAGGCATTTAAAGAAGGCCACATGAGTGCAGCAACGAGACACGCGTTAACAAATTCATTTATCCTTGGTGAATAACAGAAATTAAAAAAAAAAAAGCCCCCTTTATAAAATATGGCAGTCTTTTTCTCAATTAGGATCTTGAGTCAGTTTACAAGCCATGGGACAAAACGCAAAATATAGGGACAAATTTTGAATATGGACATGATCCACTAAACATTATATATCGATATGGATTGATATAAATTAAGCATTTTCATTATAATTCAATTATATATTAATCAAATTACAATGTCACAAATACGATAAAGACACAAATTTCCACCCTTGGATGAACCTAAGCCAGGGGCCATTAATTTTTCCCATAATTTTCCAGTCACTAGAATTTTTCCTTTTTCCCAGAAACACATTGTTTCGCTTAGCCCAAAAAATTAATAAAACAAATAAAACAATAAATTATTCTAATTTGTAAATAAAACGAAAGAATAAAGAATTCTCATCTGACAAAGTCACCAACCACGCATGAATATTCTAACTATTTCCCTCGCCTTTATAACCATTCTCGCACCAAACCTTCTTCCCTCCTCAAGTCTCTCCCTCTCCCTCTCTGTCCACGCTCTCCATCTTCCTCTTCCAGCGAAGAAGGAAGCAGAGTGTCACTGAGACGGAGAAGAGATTCAACAGCTCAACCATGGCGATAACAACCACGCCGACCGTTCTCGCCGCCCTCCTCTTCGTGGCTCTGGCCTCCGCAGCACTATCCAACCCCGCCTCCATCATCGACTATGCCGCCAAAGGCCGGACCGCCTCGGCCCCGAGAACCGACGGAGAGGTCGTGGAGATGTACGATCTCTGGCTCGCGAGGCACGGCAAGGCGTACAACGGCCTCGGCGAGAGGGAGATGAGGTTAGAGGTGTTCAAGGACAACCTGAGGTTCATCGACGAGCACAACAACGCTCAGAACAGGACGTACACGTTGGGCCTCAACAAGTTCGCCGACCTGACGAACGACGAGTACCGAGCGATGTACTTGGGCACGAGGAGTGAGGCCAAGCGCCGGGTGATGAAGTCCAGGAATGCCAGCAGGCGGTATGCTGTCCGAGCTGGGGAACGGTTGCCTGAGGCGGTGGACTGGCGGTTGAAGGGCGCGGTGAATCCGGTCAAGGATCAAGGAACTTGCGGTAATTCATTTTGTTTTCCCTTGTTGCCATCGGTTCATTTATTTGCAAAGTTGAATTTCGGGTCGAACTATGGCCCAGTGCCAAAACCCACTTCATAACTTAGTACTAAGAATTTCGACCAAAAAAAAAAACTTAGTACTAGAAGATCAAACAAACTTTTCACACTAGCCAAATCTGTTCTTAGCTTGGAATGTTGCAAATTTATGTTTTGGCGAAACGTTGCGATCTCAAAGTTACCATTCCTACACCGTGAGGTCCGAATCCGTAAGGAAGAAAACTTGCTCTTTGTAGCTTACTTCTAAGTATGGAGAGCTTTTCAAGTGTTTTTCACCGTCTTGAAGAGGCACCCGAACTGATGTCTTGAAATGTTTGTTTACCAAGAAAGAAACAAAAGATGCAAATCTTGGGTCCCAAGAGTAGGCACAGCAATTGTCGAACGAGGGTTTTGGAACTCAACGTTCCTCTTTAAAGAAAGGTGGGTGGTTTATTGCCTTGGACCAACAAGTTTGGACTGATCAGCTGAGGGCTGAATACCTAACCTTCTATGCTTTCAACTGGTAACTTCAATTCATGTTCGTCTGTTTGTGTCTGCGGAAAGTCGGTAAGGAGCATCCACTGAAAGTCGGCAACCTTCACTACTGTCAGCATATTCGGAAACATTTGGCAATTTACTTTGTACCTACTACTCCATCTGGTTTCTGGTTCTGAGTTTCCAGAACATCAGGAAGAGCCAAACATAGATGAAATACTTATTACCATGTCCACTATGCTAACGAAGAGCGAAACAAGAATTAATGGGGGACTGCGATATTCCGATGCTATCTAAGAGATTGTTGAGCAATTGAACTATTTGATCTTCACGTTTCTTGGTCCCTCTTATAGATATGTGTGCAACAGGAGGATCCTCTGCAATGGACTGCATTAAAACTACTGTCATTGCACAGTCGATGTAAATCTTGGTTTATGCATTTTGTTGCGAATGGAAACAAGAATTCTCTTGTCGAGGGCAAGGCTAACTATATACAATATCCTCTTTATCACCAGGAAGTTGCTGGGCGTTTTCAACAGTGGCGGCTGTGGAAGGAATAAATCAAATTGTGACGGGTGAATTGATTTCTCTATCAGAGCAAGAGCTGGTGGACTGCGATCGGAAGCACAATTCGGGCTGCAATGGAGGTCTCATGGACTATGCATTCGAATTCATCATCAAGAACGGAGGGATGGACACTGAGCAGGACTACCCTTACAATGGCATCGGCGGAAAGTGTGATGCTTCTAGGGTATGGAATACTGCATATGATTTCAATGACCATTCTTTCTCTGTTCTTTGATTAAGATCTTGAGGTTCCATCGATCAGATTCTCGACTGATTGAAGTTGTTTTGGAGTTTTTCAGGTGAATTCAAAGGTTGTCATGATCGATGGGTATGAAGATGTTCCGCCCTATGAGAGTGCGCTTAAAAAGGCTGTGGCACATCAACCGGTTAGCATCGCCATTGAAGCCAGTGGCAGGGCCTTCCAACTTTACCAATCTGTAAGTATAAGTTTCCACTGTTCAGTTGCAGCTACACCGAGAAGAAAAAGGTTTTGAATTTCATTTTAGTAAACAAACGATCTGTATCATTGACGTGCTTCGTTCTAGTTCCTTAATTATAGAGATCGAATTACAAACAGAATTAGGAAGCAGAAAACATGAAGTTGTGTATAAGAGCATTTAAAACCACATGATGCATAACGCAAGTGGGGATAGTGCTGTTCGAATGTTAACTTGGTCAACTGAACCAGAGTTTTAGTCCTAGTATTCTCTAATTATGACGGGGATTCAACTAGCTTTATATTTTCTCCGAAAGAAAGCATGCCATTTCGAAGGGAAACTAGATTGAGAATTGTTATCAAAGGTAAATCAAAAAGCTTAGTTTGACTGAAGCGTCGCTCTTGATCCGAGCAGGGTGTATTCACTGGCGAATGTGGCGTTTCCCTTGACCATGGAGTGATCATCGTTGGGTATGGAAGCGAAAACGGAGTGGATTACTGGATAGTAAGGAACTCATGGGGCACCAACTGGGGCGAGGACGGTTACATCAGGATGGAACGCAACATCGTTGACAACTTCTTTGGTAAGTGCGGCATTGTGATGGAAGCCTCATACCCCACCAAGACCAGCCAAAACCCCGTGAAATCAGAGTCGGGGACAATGACTACATTAGAAGTCCTTGAAGAGTCTGTTCTGGCTGCTCTAAGCTAAGGGAAGAGGAAGAACTTGAAGAACGGTGGGAAGCGCTTTTTTTATATTTCTCCAATCCTGATTTGGAGATTGTGTTTTCAGATGATCTGTTCTTTTTAGGCCTGAAGTTAACGGAAGGAGCAGGCTTTCATTCTTAGAATTCAGTGGTCATCGTTGTGCATACCTTAAGTGTCGAAGTTGAGCTGCACCAAACAAATGGATCCTGGTCGCAGTTTTATGTTACCTTTCACAATGCTCATCAGAATGAATGTCTTCATGTAGTGTTTATTAAAAAGGACTTTCGCTATGAAAGCGTCTTTCTTAGCATCCATTATGTTTGCCCATTAGTCGGCGCGAGCTTGAAATTTATACGACTTCAATCGAGGAAATCAATATTGCCTGCAGAAACTTGTCATTCCATAGAAACAGTGAGCAAAAACAAATTCTAACTTTCTTGGACTTTTCAGTCTCATACGCAGAGCTTGCTTACCTCGCTGTCTTGTGTAGCATTCAACTTGTAAGTGGTGAAGCATCTGCTGTCCAAAAGGGGAGAAAAACTAGTGAAGAACAGACAGAACTAATTGTTTATGATAAGAACCAAAAGGCGCGCGGCATGTAGAAATCTGCAGACATCGGAAGCTCCATGTCTTCTTTTCATTCATTTGTTATGTCCAGTCCGAGTGTTCTTTCCCATGCCTAGATCAGGTCTAGAGAAACAATAAACAAGCAAGGGCAATTGAACCTCAAAGACTTGCCAAGTCGATAAAATGATCAGACTTTACACCTAAGAAAAACTTGTTTAAAGTCTTTAGTTTGATTCTTTCTAAACATCTGAGATCGAGCCGCAATAAAGTAATCGCTCACGAATTTTCGATTACAACACGGATGACTCGTCTTTGATCAAAACAAAGATCTAAGCCTAGTCAAAACTTATCCGAAATGCCACTCGACTACAAACCCACAAAAGAGAACTAAAAAATGGCGTCTAGCATCATGAATAGGACATCTGAATTCTTGATTTGTTCAAACACAGACTGATTCAACAAGGAAATTCTCACATCTGCTGTGCTGTTCAATAAGGCAAAACTACTACGTGAGAAAATCAGGAACCAAAATACAGAGGAAGATCGGAAATCAGGTATTGCAAATTCACGAGACAGTATCAACGAGTCAGGAGATATTGAATGTATTTAGGCCCGGGACTGTCAAGAACGAGACGGGTTCTCATGCTCTAGAAAGGAAGAATCTATCGGACCGATCTAGCACGGGTGAGACCGGGAAAAGGGACAAGTTAGAAACGGGACAAAACCGAAGCTTGGTCGTAAGGGACAGCTTTTGACTCTCTCAAAGTAATCGCAAAAGAAAGAGACTAGACTCCAATGAACGAGAAAAGGCGGAAAAAAGAGGAAAGTCGAAAGTATTCTGGAAAAGCTGCTTTGGAGACCGAAGGATGGAGGATGCAGATTCGAGAGCTTTATCGCCAGCCCCCCATCTTTACTCTTTTCCCACCAAACTGCGACACCTGGAACTCCGGAGGAAAGTTGAGTTTTGATAATGGCAATTTACTTGCAACCATAGCAGATATGCAGAGTTCCAAGATTGCTGATGACTCGAAATGCTGTATTCAACCATAAAGTAGCTAAAGTAACCCAAAACCAAAAGAAAGATTGAGAATGGCTATGTCCATCTTCATTTTGAAGCAGCATCTATGAATATTAGGACAAGAGGGTAACCAAAAAAAAAAGCAGAAGCATGCATAAAGCAAAGGGTCACTAACCCAGTACGAGCCTCGCACATGAACTGTACACAGAAAACTGAAAGGACTCGAGTTTCATTTGCATTTCGAAGCAGCATCTGTCCGGACAATTCATAATTGAAAGGAATCGGGAAGATCAGCACAAAGTGGGAAACAAAATTATGGTCAAAACAAAGGGTCGCTAACACAATAGCAGACTCACGCTCGACTGTACAGAGAAGCCTAAAAGAGATCGAGTTTCATTTCCACGAAAAGTTGCCTTAGGCAAAAGGGAGAAGCCCCGCGCCTGAACTGTACAAAGAGAAGTAAAAGAACTCGAGTTTCATTTCCAAGAAAAGTTGCACGAGGCAAAAGGGCGATAATAGGTACATCATTGCGAACAAGAATTGCCTAGGGAAGGCCTAAACACAACGAAATGTCAACAAAACAATTTTCAGCGCTTACAACAATTGGAATTCACAAGTTTCCATTGGTGCTATTTTCACCATTTGACCACCTTCTGAAGGTGCAGGCCACTAAATTCCTACCCGCGAAAAGACCTAGCTTTGCTCTAAACAACATTGACCTCTCATTGCTGCTCGATGGCGCGTCGGAAGTATTCACGGGAGGGAACTCCATAACACTTTCTTGAACTCCTCTGATATCGTCCAATGCTTCGATTCCACAGGCATCCAAATTGAAGACCAGCGACCCTCTCCGCTCCTTCAACAGCTCCACCACTTGCCCGCTCACTCCCCTGCACTTCCTCACCTTAATCTTCACCAGATTGGGACACCCCTGAGCAAGGGATTCGATCCCGACATCAGTAATGGGGCAATTCTTAATGCAGAGCTTCTTCAGGGCCTCACACTTGGCGGCAATGCAAGCAATCTCCGCATCACTGACCGTGTCGCTCCCACAGAAGGCTAACCTTTCCAATTTTCTGCAATTGGAACCGATCGCGGCCAAGCTAGAATGGGTCACGCTTACGCCGATCAGGACCAGCTCCTGCAACTGGAGGCACTGCTTGGCGACCTCGACCAGACCCTCGTCGCCTATCCTGTTTATCCTCCACCCATCAATGTGGAGCTTCCTCAATTGCCTGCAATTCTCAGCAATGCTAGAAAGACCTAAATTCGAACACTCGGGGACCTTCACGACATGCAGACTGTCGATACCCTTGCAGTTCGCGATCCCGCAAAGACCGCCATCGCTCACCTGAATTCTCTCCAAATGAACTTCTAATAGACCTGGATTTGAGCTCCCAATTGTCTGGAGAACATTGTCCCAATCGCCCAGACAGCGAATCAACTTCAAAGTCGAGAGCTTTCTCGCTCCGACCAGGAGAGGACCGAAGCACTGACCATTGATGAGCTCCTTCAAGCAAATGGATCTCAGCGACTTCGCCGCGGCTCCCGGCCCGATGGGCTCGGCGCCGTCGTGGATTCCCCGGAGGCGCTTGATGGACAGCTCCTCCAGTTTCACGCAGTGGTCGAGCACCGCATTGATGGCCCTCGCGCCGAACGAGCACGACCCGCAGGAGAGCTTCCTCAGCTGCGGGCAGTTCTCGGCGAAGGCCGCGACCCCTAGATCGGTGACCTCGCGGCAGCCGCGGAGCTTTAGCCGGGCGAGGCCGCGGCACCGGAGGGAGATCAGGACCAGCGCCTCGTCGCCCAGGCTAACCGACTTCCGGTCGCACCGGAGCGCGAGCTTCGTGACGGCGTCGAAGCGGGAGAACACGGAGGGCGCGACGGGAGCAGGTCGGCCTGCGCGTTGAGCGAGAGCCGGTGCCGGCTCTCCCCGTCGACGCGGAGCCACCGCCGGCACACGACGGAGCACCGCTTCCGGTCGCCGGTGCCGAGGAAGTGGAACACGTGGGCGAGGCACTCGTCGGGGAGGTCGCCGGTGTAGTCGTACCCGGCGGCGCCCTCGTCGGCGGCGGCGTCCTCCTCGTCCTCGAACGACGAGACGAACTCGAGGGAGGGGAGGGAGTCGAGGCGGTGGCTGGACGAGATCGCCCCGCCGCGGTGGCTGGACTCCGGGGAGGAGGAGGCGGAAGACGGGACCTGCCCCATTGCGGCGGCGGCGGCGGGCGGGATTCCGGCCGAATTCCGGCGGAATGAGCAAATGGGTACGTGGGGAAAGGACGAAAGATGCGAACTTGGGGTGAGATCTCGGGTCGGGAAAAGGGCGACGGATCGGAGGATTATATGGAGGAGGTGGAGATGGAGAGGGAGATGGGGGAGGAGATTATTCGCGTCAAAAGTGGTGGGGGAGGGGGGATTTGAAGCGGTGCGTGGCTACGTCGCGGTCGCGGAGCAGACGAATCATCACGCACTTCTCCCCCTCCTTCCTTCCCTTTCCTTCCTTTCCTTCTCCTTTCTCATTTACTTTTTTTGTCGTTTTGGTATTCTTTTGATTTTTTTTGGGGGGGACGCGTTTTCGGGAGCGCATGATTGGCCGTGGGGCCCGCGCGGATCCGATCTCGGCCGTTGGATTGGATCGTCCAAATTTGTGGTTTTTTTTTTTTTAAATTGTGGGTGATGGGCGGTGATGATGATGAATGCGTATGGCGATGGCCAAACGGCGGAATTTGATGGTGTGGTTGGGGGGAGAGAAAAAGGTTGACTGTAGGTAGGAGGCAGTGAACGATTCCATGTTTTGTTATACCGTCCTGCCGCTATGCATCTGGGTCTCCCCTGAAAAATTAAAGTCCGAATTGACTCCGTGTTTCTTATTGTCATTTTCTTGACGAATTCGCGTTTTTGCACAGAACCCATTTCAATTTCTTTTTAATCCGTCTCCGAAAATTTCGCCATATATAGGTTTTGACTCATAGGTTTGCATGTAATTTATGAATAATAATTTCATATGTTAGAGATATTTAATAATTTTGTTGATTCTTCGTATCTCTCAAGATCAAGCGAATATCTTGATTGATATATTATATTATATGATCCTTATATTCTTTTTTTTTTTATATAGATCATAATATGCATAAGTTCATCGCACCTATCTTCCACATTCTTATTCTTTGACTGAGCATTGATAACATGTCAAAGGAAGTTTTTGTTTTTGCCATGGTGGAGTTTCGATGGACTTTATTCAATTGATCTTCTGCTTTTGAGTCTAGGTGCATGAATCAAAAGCAAATAAAAATTATAGCCCACATTACAAGTTTCTAGGCCTTGGTATTCATTAAGCGGCTGGTATGTGCTTGTCTACTGGTTTTAGACCTGTAGCTTTGAAAATCAAATCTCTCTATAAAATGGACACCAACGAAGAACCCATTAACCAAAGAGGAACCCATTAAAGTCAACCCAAAAGAAAATCACCTGTAATGGCTTCTTATATTTTACTTTCCTTCATAAATTTAAAATCCCTTTGTGATGCGGGAATATCCAATGTAGCTCCATCAATCAATTCGGAACCATCAATGTTTATCAAAGTCAAGAAAAAATTAGACATTATGTGCTTTGATGGATCATTTTGAATAAATAATGTTAATTAATTATTAATATTTTATGGTATATCGATAACTATCAATGGAAGGCCATTTGAATCACTCGCCCCATCACGCATCACTTTGAGGAGTAATGTTTCCATACATCAATGTGGGCTATATCCACATAGGACATAATTGAGGGAACATAGGCTCTTCAATAAAATACTATCACATTCGTCATTAAAGATCGTAAAAATCGCATATGAAATAATTAGATATATTGGGTGGCACCTCATATAATGCAGTATGAGGTCCACATAGTTTATGGATTATCATGATCTTTGTATGTCACGCTAGCTTGAAGATCATTCCATCTTTACTTTTCTTTATTGAGGTACTCAAGTACATAGACTTTTCTCAAGTAAGAAGAGAAATTTCTACAAATAAAATTAAAATTACACCTATTCAACCTTAACTTTGGATTTTTCTATAATTTCAATAGGGACAACAACTTCCAACACTCAATGACAATGTGGCTTAACATGATATGAAGTTTAACGATTTTCATCACTATTAATCATGATCACATATATCAATCCGTTTGGCACAATTGCTAAATAGAGAGTGTTAGGATTTAAGCCATGTAACTCGAAATTGGCCATTCTATCTTGTTTAATAAAATGGGTCATATAGGCATGATTAATGACAGACAACATTGAAGTTCTCCATAAATTAGGGAAAAAAGTTTGTGATGTTTTTTTTTTAAAATTCTTACTGTATTTACATAATCATATTCACTTATTAAGTGCATTCCTTTCATAAAAACCCATACAATTAGAATTTTATATGATCTATGCTTTCGAGTTATTCGAAATATTGCTTGATCTAATTTGACCCAACTAACTTTTTTCTCATATTAGGAAGAAAGGAATATTTTACGATAAAAAGGCAATGCATTATCTCACCGTAAAAATGGATGCGTTGACACAAAAGAGTTGGGACAAAAAAATTACGAGAATATTTGCACTCTTTTAACTTTCTTTTCAAGGCTGTTCAAAAAAAAAAAGAACTTTCTTTTCAAGGATTCTGACAGAAAAAGAAAGAAACATACTTTCTTTTGAAAAGGCGAGGCACAAAACCCAGTCTCATCGATTTTTTTTTCCCTAGAATTCATGAAAAAAAAAAATCATTTTCAAAAGGGCGGGTCCGATTAATAACCCGTCCTCTGCATCTCAAGAAATATTTTCTTTCTACAAATTTCTTTGTCTATTAATAAAGAAAAAATTGGGGAAGAGCAATTAAAGTTGGCATTACCATAAGAACCAAGGGTGATCATGAGTTTGGGTAGAATCGGAAATGGACAAAATCAGCCATAGGAACCAGTCTAGTTCCAAGTTTCGCAATTACTAGTTTGATTCCCAATTAGGCAGTTTGGTTTTCAATTCTTGGGTAAGAACCAAACATAGGAACCAAAAGCCTTTTTGTGTTATGTGTTCTAGACTTTTTATAATTTATTTTATTTTACATGTTTATCTTTTATAGATTGTTACCGTAAAATAAAAATGAAAAATAAACAAAAATAATTGTTGATTCTAAAGTAGACCCTAGAATCAATTGGCAAGAGAGATTCCAAAATATATTAGGTAGGTGAGGAATCAATCCCAACAGGGTAGCTTTCATATTTTAGGTTGAACTTCTACCGACCATTGGGACCCCTTATTTTTAATACGAACTTCACGTGTTACATAATATTAACTTCAAGCTGCAGTAGCTTGTCCTGGAAGGTCTGGATTTGGGTTCACAAGGCCCGTCACCGGGCTCCACCGGCGAAATAGAAGTAAGGAAGCTTTCGTACGAGTAGGTACAAGAGACCGTGAAGTTTTTGATCCTGAGAAAACTAATCCGACCGGGCTTTTCCTCGCGAAACCTATACAAAAACGAACGTCGTCGTATGAAATTCGAATCTCCCTCCAATGGCATCTCCCAAAAATAAAAGACTCCTAAGCCGTACCGTGTTGCCTTTATGAACCTTTTTCCACCAGGCGTGGACATCGGGAGGTTTATACGGGGGAAGTTGTTTCTTCGAGTCGCATGATTGAAAGGAGTGCGCTCCTCTTCGGAATCTTCTTCTTGAATTCGATAGGAGACAAAGACGACTCCCCTTCGGCTCCGACGTGGCCCATGCGCTTTCGTTCGTCGAAACCCGCTTTTTGGCCGTGTCTCTTGTGAACGGGTTAAGCTGATGTTATGGCCAAATGGTCCTTTTTTTCCAAAGCGAGTAAATGCGCAAGGCTTTGGTTTTACATAGGGGCACAAGATCATTCTGGCTCCAGTTGCTATCGCATTTATGTCAAGGAAAATTCAAAATTAGTTCGTTAGTAATAAATTTACTCTACAATAGTTTCGTTATATCTTACTATTAAATTGCTAAATTAAAATACGCGTGGTAATTAACGAATGTACTAAGTTGAGGCTTTACCCTAATTTGTCACAAGTGTACTAGTTTGTAATTTTTTTCATTGTATTAACCTAATTTAATCAAAGTCTTTACCAAAAAAAAAAAACCTAATTTAATCGAAGTTATTTGAAGGTAAATTTATTGTAATTTACCTTGTAAATGTATCAATTTGAAGTTTTTAATAATTAAAAAATTATTTTAAGATAAATTTATTATAAATATATCAGTTTGATTTTTAAATTTGCATCCGAAGTACAAATTTGACTCCCTTTCTCATTCGTTAACCCATCTCACAAAGATCGCATCTAGGGAATTCATAAACAAAGGCCAACTACAAAATATCGTTTAGATAATCGAAGACCTGCATCGATGTCCGTGCCCATGGGGGCGTATGAATTTTATCTTTCCACGTAAAGCGGGGGAGATAATATATTCATTCAGATATAAAAATAATATATAGGGCCACACGCAAGACCAGGAATGCTGCCGATCTTGCTGAAATTACGCAAAAGAACCCTAATCTGTCTTTCATCAGTATCGACAAACCCGCGGATCAAAAGAGGAGGGCCAAAAATAAGCACAATTACCTAAATGATAAGCATCGATCCCATCCGAACTTTGACCACAGTTTACTTGTTGATGAAATTTTGAAAACTATATATAATTATGTTCCGTTTATTTAGCATGAAATAAATTATTTAAAAAACGCTCTTGCAAAGAATTAATTAATGAAAAATATTTATATTATTGACAATAGTCAGTATCTATATATTTTCGTGACCAATAAAATAATTTTTTGCTCATTTGTTGTTGTAAGCGATACAAACGATATATTTTAGAAAAATATTTTCTAATTATTTATTTTCTACGAAATAAATGTACCATTAAAATCAGTTCCTCGTGTATGCGATTAAGAAAAATAAAGTAGTAAAAAGTGTAAAAAAATTCCTCCAAAAAATAAAATAAAATAAAAAATAAAAAAAATAAAGTAGTCATCGTTCTACTTTTTGCCCTAATTAGTATAGTTAATGCATGTGCTTTGGATCTCGTATCCCCCATTGGCCGACTGAAGAGCGACCACGTAAGTAACTAAAGGCCATGTATGTCCACGTTCTAGATGCCACTCAACACGAAACATCCACTACCGACCAAAAAAAAGAAAAAAAAAAAACACGAAACATCCACTGAATTTATTGTTATTTTCCTTCTTCTTTTCTCTTTTTTGAGGTTAGGAAAGAAGCGTCAAATTCTAGCGATCCATGCGGAACATGCCACGATAGGTCCAACCATAAAAGGGCGCACTGAGGAGAACAAGTGGCCAATCGACCGTCCAAAATCGATCCTAGAACCCGGTCAAGTACGTTGGGGACGACCAAGGGGCACGGGCCAAAAGTCAAAGAATCGAAGGTTTCCCCCCGACGTCTTTCGAGTGGTCCGATCCGAGGGATCGACCGCTTCTCGGTCAAAAATGTCGAAAGGGAATGGGGGACCTCTTTGCTGGAGTACAACCTAAGTTCCAGAGTTTGGCCGTTTCAATGCCTTTGACTGGGATCGTCCTCCCCGGGGCGCCGGCTTTCCCATGCCACGCGAGGGGAGAAAATCATAGTTCGTGTGGATCCTAGCATATTCCGAACGCGGTAATAGGAGTAGGAATTGACACGAATTACTCGCTGAACAAGAAGACAACAATCTTGGGTACGCGCTTGGATTAGGCGCGAAGGAAATTGAGAATGAAAGCGAGAAAGAGAATTCGAGATATAAGATTTTCATCATAGTTCACCTTTTAAATTAGGGCTACTTCCGAGAGATGATTTCGCTATAATTAGCATATCGAACCTCTCTATTACGTTCTTCAATTATAAGGTAAGAAGATTATATATACTCAATAACTATTTATGGACTCAAACCCAAACTACCAAATCTTCTAGCGGCTTGGAAGCACTCTCCTTAGACACCATACCATCTCATTGATGGGGAGTACAAACCATGCCCCAATAATACGTATATAAGATCGGAAATTACCTTACAGAGAAATGTCTTTTATTGTAAGTTCAAGCGCGTTCGATCTATAGCATTAGCAAGTTAGGTGGCTTTTTGAAAAAAAGGACTTCATGTACATTAAAAGACAAGATTGTGAGGTCCGTATGAGATGGATCAAAAAGGATGATACCTTGCTTGTTGGTTAAGCCATGACGGAATTCATCTCCCCTAGTAAGGATGTGTTTGGTAACCATATTATTTTCAGGAATATTTTCTGCTCAAAAATAATATTTATGATTTCGTTCCCTATACGAGTTTTTGAGTATTCGAATACGTTTGGCAACTATACAAAATTTATATTCTTGGAATATAAATGTATTTGGTATATCCCTCAAATTTGTTTGTAAGTTAAGTTTTCTTTTAATTTTTTAATTAATTTATTACTTTTTTCTCTTTCTCTCTTCTTTTTCTTCTTCTTCCTCTACTTGGTTGCTGGCCTCGGCCATGGCCCGCGATCAGTCATGCAAGAGTTGCTGACCTCCCTAGCCTCGGGGGAGCCTCGTCAGCCTCTAACGAGGTTGAACCTCACCTAGCCAAGGGGAGGTTGAACCTCGCCTAGCCACAGTGAGATCAAGCCTTGTTGAGGCTAGCAAGGCTCCAACGAGGTCATCGGACCCCATCTAGCCGATCATCAACCATCGCTATAGCTGGTGACCAATTAGGAAGAAGAGGAAGAGAAAAAATAGAAAAGAAAAGAGCAAAAAAAAAAAAAAAGTTTGAGCTTGATTCTTGAGTTGTTCCTAAAAAAAAAAAAAAAAAAAAAAATTTCTACTTCTTAAGTTTGCTCCAAATCTATCATTGGGAACAAATTTATTTCCAAGGAAGTTTTTTTTATCAAATGGATTTTTTTTTTTTTCAGAACAAAAGAATAGAAATAGTTATTGTTTGGTCCGTTAACAAATAAGCCATAAGTGTATGACTCATGATGAGTTGTTAGAA
This sequence comes from Eucalyptus cladocalyx, assembly GCA_017140615.1. Taxonomy (NCBI): domain Eukaryota; kingdom Viridiplantae; phylum Streptophyta; class Magnoliopsida; order Myrtales; family Myrtaceae; genus Eucalyptus; species Eucalyptus cladocalyx. Next base: position 32,493,848 of record CM029523.1, read on the forward strand.
AGCTGTGGACATGTGACGACTTAGTTTGATGAGGGCGAGAAGTGATAGCCTATTCAAAAGTGCCGAGCAAGGTGCGCAACTCTTAACAAGCTTTCAGGACGACACATAGGGCGTCAATGGACCGAGATACAAACTGAATTTGGGGGCAGGAGTGTTCTTTGTTTATGTATGTGAAATCGGAATTCATTCACAAGAAGCATATTTCAATATAATGACATTATTTAACATTGAAGATTCAACGTGAAGTGCGCTCAATTTAGAGTACTACCAGAATAAAAATGTTCATATGTATATCAAAGGACATAACAATGAGACTCGTTTTGAGCGACCCCGGGGATGAAAGCCAGTTCATCATGGGTTGTAGTCGTTTGTTCCTTGTATAGTGCCGGTGCATCTCAAGTTATATTGGTTGATTTTCAATTATAGCAAGTCGCTCTCAGGTCAGCACTTTGCGTGATGGTTTGGCTGCGACTTATGTTGGTCGATCTGGAGTCTTCTTCAAGGGTCTCAATTGATCTGGGGTTGTAGCCTGTGCGGCATCATTAGACCGTACAGGCTATAATTGATTCGCGTTCTGGGCAAGCAGGAAATAATCATCGACCTTCTAGAAATTTTCAGAGATATGATCACGTACTTTTACTTTTGTTCTGTAGAATATACTTTCCATTGCAAACCAGTAACACCGTCGTAGTTACATGCTGCACAAAGTAGAAGCGTCTGTCGCCCTTCTTTACCCGAAATGATGTAATTTTTCATACCATCACAACTTCAAGTTCAGACATAGAGAGTTCATTATTTTCTCGTATAGGACATTTATAGCAGCTGCCAAAACGACATAAAGAGCAGCTGGGAAAACGATATGGAGAGCAGTAGCGAATCTTCACCCCTTACAGAAGCATACTACTTTTCTTTTATCCGTTCGGAATCCTTATAACTTGCATATGGATTTTTCATCTAATTAAGGAGCTTCATCCATAGCTTCAGTCGCTGCATCATTTTGCCTGAAAAAGAAGAAGAATAAAGCATAAATCAGCATCCAGTCTCTCTTCATAGAATGATTATTTAGAACAAAATGGCTGAAGCGAGTGTACACGGGACACTTTTCCAGGAATGGTATTTGCGGTGCGACAAAGTGCGCCGCATTTATAGAATGTGGAATGATTGATTTTATTTAATCAGAAACCATATGCTTCACCCGGATAAAAATCCGAGGAAAACGATTTTTCTACTGGCGGTTCACGAAACAAAAGTTATAGAAGCAAAAGCAGGGTTTGATCTCAACTTGCCTTGGAGGCTATGACGCTGGATAGCCAATCCATACCTTCGAAGAGTCCTTGGGCAGTGGTCGCGCAAGATGAGTGGATGTACCTGAACCAGCAAGTCACCGAGAAGAAGAATGACTGATCAACTATTTAATAGAACATCAGGGTTTGCTTTTAGCATCTGTGTTACGTATCATCAACAAGTGCTAAAGTTGATATTCCTGAATTGAATCCGATGCGATAATCGATCCTTTCAGAAAACGCATGCTGTACCGAAAACAGAATCGACACTGTAATTGAACTGGGACTATCACGTGAATCATGACTTCTTTTCGCTATTCATTCGGCCAGGATGCTTTAAATGAGGTACAAAATCGAGGCCTGCGTCACCCCATGATAGGATTCATTGTAAGTCAGTTGAGGGGCGAGACGCGTGCGAGATACAGGACTTTTCCCTCGTCAGATAGAAGGTATTCACCAGCGGCCCTGTCGGAGTGAGTGCAGGCCCAACTTATCAGTAATTTCAGAAACACTCATTGCTCTCGGAAGGTCATGCTTATTCGCAAACACGACCAGTGCCGCATCGCGCAACTCATCCTGCAGTTGTTTCAAACATTACTTATCAGTTTTAGAGACTGCTGTGTTCAGTTCGCAATCATCAGTAGCATGTAATAAGGCAAACCGATGGCGAGGAAGAAATGACTTAGACCTCGCTCAGCAGCCGATGAAGCTCGTCCCTAGCTTTCGAAATCCTGTCCCTGTCGATGCTATCCACCACAAAGACGATTCCCTCAGTGTTCTGATAATATTGTCTCCACAGGGCTCGAATCTGCACTTAAGCCGATCCATATGAGGCGACACAAATCTCGGAGGAGGCATTAGCACTTTGCAGAGAACATCACACTTTCTGGAGGAGATGTGGATCATGTATCGAAGGAGATACAGTCACAGAGGCATCCAGAATATGCTGAAAGTACGTAAACTTCATTCTCTTTCTATGCGAGGAAATGAAAAAGAATAGAGTTGAGAACTGCTTTAGTACCTTGTCCGGTCCGCCGACATCCCAGGCAGTGAAGATCACATTCTTGTACTCGACAGTTTCGACATTGAATCCTGCTTAACGAAATTCGTCATTAATCAAAATGCTCTGCTAATGTTTGCGGTTCAAGTAACTGATGTCCAAAGTATCATGTTCTGTAGTTATTATTTAACTGATGGTCAACTATTCCTGGCGGATCAGTTTTGACGCAATTTTCAGGTTTCTTCCATAAAAGATTAATTTACTTGCAAAAAAAATAGGTTCCTAGACCTTGCATCCCTAGTCCTAATGCCACTCAAGAACTTAACGAAACTAATCTGAGTCAGGATTGTACTGCGTATATATTTAAGAAAACCGCATATCTGCACATATAGTCAAACGCCTTAAAAAGATTAAAAAAAAAACAATTGGACATAGTACCAACCCCTCGCGGGAGTTGTGATGACGACTTCGCCAAGGTTCAATCTGTGGAGGATGGTTGTTTTCCCGGCACAATCGAGACCCACGATCAGAATCCTTGTTTGCTTCTTGGCATATAGCATCTTCATGAACCGAGATATCACCAAACCCATCGCGATAACTGATGCGATGAAGAAAGCGTTCGATACGATCCTGACCGATCTAATTACATTATGTTACACGAGGAGAGAAATTATACATGATCTAAGTAGAAAAAAAGGATGAAGCATGGACCTAGTTATGTTTACTTATCGCGAAAGATGGAAGTTTCGGATTCAATTGGTTGAGTTTACACAAGGGAGCAGCTAGAGGAAGCAAATATATTCACCCAGTACAAGTACTAGGAACCAAAATGAAGGTGTTTGGGACTTGCGTGGGAGGCATGAAGACAGCAGAATTAGATTCGGATGGATTCTAGTGGGAGAATACAGTGTAATCCCTCTCTTAATGGAATATCAGCTCACTGTTGAAGTAGAATCTGGCAGAAAAAAATACTGTACTAGAAAGTTTTTTGGTCTGGCCCAACCCCGACTAGGGCAATCCCATTAGGACATTATTAGGCAATGGATAATTCCCATTATGTTTGATTAGGACTTTATGAGGTTTGAGGAGATACTTCAAGTTTGCATCACAAGCATCGGAGCCTCGCTTGATTGTAGTTGTAACTTCTCTGTGAATAACGTTGATATCCAAAGTTCGGCTCGAAAATACTAATGAATACATATTAATTGTCCATCCGTATGTATCATATGAGAATAATTAATTGAAGTTTGAAAAACTCTTCAGTTGTTTATTTTTACTTTCCTAAGTTTTGTTAGGTAATATTTGTACAATAAGTTATAACTTTCGGGAATATTATCTGAAGATATTATTGGTTAATTTTGCAAGTTTAAATTCCAAAATTGTAATTGCAAATAAAAAAGACAAAAAAACTGTATTACAAAATTTGAAGTTTATGAGCTTTCTCCTTATCAGTACTTTTGAACATAAAATAAAATGCACTCCTTTGTTCACTTTACTAGTTTTTCATGCGTTGAATTGAATTATTGAATAAAATAACTTGCAAATTGTCAAACATTAGTTTGCTTTGCTTTTGTTTAGTTTAATTGAGCGATTTAGGAGAAGAAAACACAAATATTCCCATCATGTCACAATTCCAGCGCATTTAATTTAATAAAGAAACTAATGCTATAGAGCAATTTGATTATATCATTGAGCAGTATATGAGAAATTATATTCAAAATAAGACATATCAGTTAAGAGCATATTTGAAAAATCTTTATTTAAGTTATTGAATTTTTTTCAAATTTAATCTCAATAACAGGTAAAATCTGGATATACATTTTATTCACGCTTATTCTAGATTTAAATGCAAAAAAAAAAAAAATGGAGACATCATATCAATTATATAAAAGCTTATTAATCGAACATGGGTCATTTGGTACAATTAGGTTATGCGTCAAGCGACGTGGTAGTCCCAAAAGCAAATTGAAATCTCGTGCGGCGCATATAAAAATTACTGTTTTTTCAACTCCGACATTAACAATATATAATAGTTTAAACATAGATAGCTCTCAACTCCATGAAGCATCAAACGCAAATACAATTACTACCTTATCAAGACATCTAAGATTTTCGCAAGGGGGTAACCAAAACAAATCGAAAAAGAGATGTCCTTATTTCGATGGTGAAAACACATTGAACTGATGGGCATATATCCTAATTTCAGCCCGAGGAATCGATTCCGTCTGCTCTAGGGGAACCAACGGCATTTTAAAAATTGACCATCTAGAACCCAAAATTCTTGTCGATAAGAGAAACCATCCATCTTCTACGTCCAATAATAATCAAACGATTGGCTTCATTTCCAAGCGATGACATCCTTAGCGGATTGAAGGATAGATGCCACGGCAGCGGCGGCTTCAGCCAATATGCCTCCACTCGACATGGAATCGCCGCCCTTGGGACGAATTTGGTGTAACATCTACACATCCCTCCGCTCTTTGGCCTTGCCCCGCCGATGAACGATGATCGGTGGTGTCCACGATGATTACCTGTTCCTCTTCTGATGCATTTTTGTCCGCGATCCCTTCAAGAAAAAATCCTCGAGCGGAACACGTTAGCGACATCGACGATGAATTTGAACTGCATAAATAAAAAGAGTATCGAGATTGACTCGGTTGGTGAATGAGGAATTACTGTACTGGTCGAGGGATCCATGGTGAATCGGTCACGCAAAATACCAAGTTGAATTTTAATAAGCTTCTTCCAAAGGAAAGTTCAATAAGCTCTGTTCTATTTGTTCTTTTTGTTCAAGCAAAGTTGAATTGGTCCATAGCCTTTCGATTCTGAAAGGCACAATTATTCCAGACGTCTTGTTTGAAAGTGAAATAGGCCACGTGGTTCAATTCTATTGGTCTGAGCTGGCATAAGCAGTGGCTGTGAATTCATATCGAGTTCAATCTCACGTATCTGTTAGCTCTTTCACTTTTGGATTTTTACCTCAACCGGTTGTACCATTGCAAATGGTTGACATCAAAGGCAAATCGCTTGATGTCTTCTCTAGAAGTGATAGTTAGCGTGATTTTTCGCTTAAATTTTGTTCACCGGGTACCGCCTCCATAAACCATTTTGTTAGATGAAAATCTTGGTGCTTAATTCTAGTATAAGTTCATCATCATGTCAAACGAAAGTCGAAGATTAGTGGGTATGGACCTGCCTGACAAATTGTTGTGCACATGATCATCTATATTAATAAGAATAGCGTATGCTCCTGACATAAGGATGGTCATTGGACTTCAGAAGCCATTAAATGACTCATGAACAAGAATTTATTGCTACTCTAAAGGGACAACAATATATACGCCCATGACAAAATTTAATGTAGTCTAACCAACCCAATTGGGTTAGGTGGATTTTACAATTAGAAAGTCTTGTCCAAGCCTACCTAAAAGTGCCTTTCAAGCCGACGTGGCTCAAGCGAGCTCAGCAGTTACCGGGCGCATTATCAAATCTAGCTACTAGCTAACATTCAAGTCTACTAGGCCCGCTTATCTTCTCACACCCTCTCTAGCTCATCTACTTTGGGTGTTATTTAATATTATGTGCAATGCTTAACCCTTTTGACGCAAGAGAATCTTGGGAGCAAACCTTCTCTACACCATACTTACATGTGAGTTTTCTAAAGTAGTTTTCGCATGAGATAGCTCTTTTCTTGATGTGTCAACAATCCAAATGGCTTCCATAAGAAACCTTTTAACCCACCCTGCAGTGCCCTATTCCTCGAGAAAGTATTTTATGTGTTGTCTAGACAGTGAACATAAGGTAACCGACGAACATTCACATCACCCATGCGATATGCATCTCATCCTACATAGCGCTACTATCTTCAAGTCATTGTCACGTAATTTAAAACGGCATATCAAGTAGCATCTCCATATTTTCGCCCTTGCAATGCAAGGGAGATGCCACTGAATCACGAGCTCCGGTATGGAGCGATAAAAGAATGAATCGATAACAAAGATGGGCTTGGCGACCATGATAATGATCATTACTTATAAGCCCAGCCCATGCATGCGAACGCAGTATAATGCGAAGATTATTGGTTGTGTCTGGACTGCGAGCTAAATCAGCAAGTTCTCAGTCCGATAGGCCCAAAATGAAAAAGTCCAAGATTTGTTTTCTTCCTATTGAAAAGACTGCACGTGTGAGCCCTACTCATGAAGAGAATCAAACACAAGTTTGGGTCATTATAGGCTTATAGCGCCTGCCTTTTTGATCCTAGAAATAATATTCCCGAGAAAAACTGCTGCAAAACTAGCAAGCAAGGGCAAAAGCACGATAAGTAGATACATAATCAGGAGTGAGGTCCAACAACATAAATTTATAAAGTGCAAAGTGTGTAGGTCTAAATTAATCCAAATGAAATATTTAGAATTGAATTGATATTAATGCAATAAATTTTAAGATTTTTTTTTCTTTCTCCCTTTTTTAGTGATCCAATTAAAGGGATCAATCTCGGTCAAAATGTCGATTGGGGACCTCTTTGCTGGAGAGCAATCAAGATCCAAGATTTTGGCTGTTTCAATGCGTTGGCCAGGTTTGTCTTCTGTGTCTGGTTTTCTACGCTGCGCAGGGAAGGAAAATCTCGGTTCATGGCTTCTAGCGGATTTCTAGTATAGATTGAAGCAAAAAAAAAAAAATTAAAAATTAAAATAGAATTACACCCTGAACAAGAAATTCCTAAGATGATAATAGGAGCCGGAGTGAACCGAAATACATGCTAAGCAAGAAGAGAGTAATCTTTGGTTACATATGCAAAATTCGAAATTAGCTTACAAGAGATGTCTTTATTGTAAGCACATTCTTTAGCATCACAACTCCAATGCCTAGCGCATTCTGTTTATAGCTGTTGGGAATAACGGATCCCCGAAAACTGGATTCGACACCGAATCGAACCCCTAAATCAAGCGAAAGACGAAGCCCGGGAAAACATCACACATCACCGATCCTAAAGACACCACGGATTCGAGCGTACCTTTTAGCCACAGATTAAACACCGACGCTAATGGAGGAAGAAAATCCGGTCGAATCGATCCAATGAAGCCTTGAAGGGAAGAATTAGAAGCCGTATGCCTCTTTGTTCCTTTTAGAGAAAAACGCGGGAGAGAAAAGACGTGCGTAATTCGATTCCAACAGACGTCTTCTCTCTCTCTCTCTCCCCTTTTATACCCCATTCTTTCCACGGGCCTTATTCCCGTGGGTCGGGCTTTCTAGGCCCAACTTGGGCGACAGGGGCCTTAAGCCCTTTAATTAAATAAAGCCTTCATCTCCCACTCGCATATGGTGGGCCGAACAAGATTCTCTTTACCTCTCTTCAACATTCATACTTAGGTGAATAATCCGTGCGACCGTAGATCTTTGAAAGCTCGTTGCTATACATCTGTTAGGAATATATAGCAGCTCATAATTGGGCGTCACACTCGAATAGATTTAGTATGCGTACCTAGATCGATCGATCACATCTATATCTCTCTTGATCTCTTTTAAACAATGATATATATTGTATCCACAATTATAGTTATCACAAAGACAATCATAATTGGTCGACCGGTGAATACAAAACTACAATGTGATTCTCCAAAATCGATCTTCCTCTTTCCTTCAAACTCTCAATTTCGTTCAGCTTGCTTTTCTAGAAATGCCCCATTAGATCGAATCAACTCATGACCATTGGCAACACCCTAAGATAGCAAACACTAAATAGAAACCTTGAGAATAAGTAAGAGTCCCGAGGGGACTTAAAAAATTGAGGAACTCTTTTCCTCAAGAGTCTCACACGTCATAAAAGTTGAGATCAAACTTTTTGTCACTCTTATTGGTCGTCTCATGCATACGTAGTATGAAATACGTATTACGGTATTAACTCCTTTCCCATGGAGCGTATGTCTACACCTTTCAATACCGTACAGATGATAGTTCGACATACCCAATGTCTAACTTGAGTTCACGTATCTACTCAATCACAAAATTCATCGAACTCACATCGGCATCTTAGACGATAAAGTAAAAACATGTGGGGTTATTTTACTTTCGGATATCTTTAGTATTATGTCCTCATCTTAACACCTAGTTAAGGCGACATACGTGTTTTAAGCTTGAGCTCTCGATTATCACCTAGATAATAAGCTTAAAATCAGTCTCATCTCTATTCATCACATAGTAAACGTGAGGCGATTACCCGTGTGAGTGGGCTAATCTTATATCTGTCCGACATACTTCTCAACTTAAAATAATGCACTGAGCATTAAGATGCATAAAGATTATACTAAGGTTCATAGGCATTAATCAATGAAAAACAAAATTTCATAAATGTGAACAACTCGGGAAATTACAATTCAAGACATCGACTCTACGCAATCCTAGAGATTTTACATGACCACAAAACACATCTCTAGGTATTGGCTTTGTCATAGGATCTGCTACCATTCTATGCGTAGATATGTACTGCAAGTTCACATCCTTTCGTGCAACCATATCTTTTACAAAGTTATACTTGGTATCTATATGTTTGGTCTTGCCATGATACTTTGGATCTTTGGTGTACGCTATTGCTTTTGGCTATCACAATTAACCAACAATGGATTTGCAACTTTCTCAATAACACCTAAATGATCCAAAAATCTCTTAAGCCAAACTCCTTCTTGTACCGCTGCGATAACGCCACGAACTCAGCTTCCATCGTGGACAAGGCTATACACGTTGCTTCTTACTACTCCATGATATGGCGCCATTGTTCGGTAAGAAAGCAAATCCAGAGGTAGATTTTCTTTCATCTAAATCTCCTCCCCAATCAGCATCTCGAATAGCCTTCAAGTCGCAGATCCTTTCCTTGGTAATTCAACTTGAAATCAGCGGTTCCCCTCGGATACCTCGGTATTCTCTTGACGGCTTTCCAATGTCTTTGGACCTTGATTGGATTGGTATCTACTCACCATTCCAACTGCAAAGCATATGTCGGGTCTTGTACACATCATAGCATACATCAAGCTCCCAACAGCACTAGCATAATGAACATGTTTCATTTGTTCCTTCTCTTGTGGAGTCCCTGGACACAGTCTATGACTCAATCCTTCACCTTTTGCAATAGGAGTGTTATTTATATAGGTTTCTTGCGAAAGAGACAACGATCTCTTCGAACGATCTCTCGAAATCTTAACTCCAAGAATGTATGCAGCCTCACCCATATCCTTCATCTCAAAGTTAGAAGACAACCATCTCTTAACAAAAGATTAACCAACTCCATATTACTTCCGGCAATCGATATCATCAACATATAATGATATGATCACAAATTGATCCTTGGATCTTTTGATATATACACAATGATCCTCATCAATCATTGTAAAATCATATGCCACTATGGCATTATGAAAACGTATATACCATTGTCTTGATGATCGCTTAAGACCATATATCGACCTCAAAAGTCGACATACTTTTTCTTCTTGGCCTTTCACTATGAAACCAGTAGGTTGTTCCATATATATTTCTTCCTCTAATTCTCCATTGAGGAAAGCAGTCTTTACATCCATTTGATGTAACTCAAGATCCAGACTAGCTACTATTGCCAGAATAATGCGAATCGAGGTAAATCTCACTACAGGAGAAAACGTATCTTCATAATCAATTCATTCCTGTTGATTATACCCATTTGCCACAAGGCGAGCCTTATGCCTTTCAATTGAGCCATCAGCCTTTCGCTTTATTTTGAGAACCCACTTGTTCCCAATAGCTCTGCGTCCCTTTGGAAGATCAACCAGTTCCCAGACTTGGTTTGATTTCATTGACTCCATTTCTTCTTCCATTGCATGAATCCATTTTTCTTTACTAGGGCAATTAAGAGCCTCATTGATATTTCTAGGCTCATCCTCATCTTGTGGAGCAACTATAAAAGTTTCCCCTTCAATGTCAAAACGTCGACGGGGAATACTTTGGCGACTTGTTCGCCGTATGGGAGATTGTACACTTTGCACATCATTCCCTATTATGCTCCCACTTGGATGAACTCCACTAATATCATTGTCTTGATCCAATGTCTCAAATAGGGAGTGATCTTCCCCTATTTCGCCCTTCTTAGGGAACTCATCCTCTAAGAATGTAACATCTCGTGATTCAAATTCAGTTACACTCCCACTTTCCTGCTCACCAATAAACACATATCCTTTCGAGTGTTCTGAGTATCTTATGAAAATACTCTTCTTTCCTTTGGGACCCAATTTCCCAAACTTGTGAGAGGACTCATGTGTATAGGCAGTACAACCCCATGGCTTAAGAAAACTCAAGTTCGATTTTCTACTGTCCATAACTCATATGGAGTGGAAGTAAGCGATTTGGAAGGCACCCGGTTAAGTATATACGCAGCGCAGCTTAACAATGCATCACTCCAAAAGGTGATAGGCAAGTTAGCATGCGCCATCATGGACCTAACCATTTCCGTAGGGTTCTGTTTCTTCTTTCCGCAACACCATTTTGTTGAGGAGTGTACGGAATAGACAACCGTCTTTCTATTCCTTTTTCATCACATAATTTTCTGAACTCATCGATAAATATTCTCGACCTCGATCGATCTCAATGCTTTTATTTTCTTATCTAATTGATTCTCTACCAGGTTCATAAACCTTTTGAAACAACTTATTGCTTCGACTTATGAGTAATCAAATAGACATATCCGAATCGAGTATAATCATCAATAAAGGTGATGAAATAAACAGCCCCATGCCTTCCTTTTACATTCATTGGACCACAAACATCAGAATGGATTAAATGCAGAGGAAATTCAGCTCTTTTTCCTTTTCCAAATGGTTTCCTTGTCGTTTTCCCTTCCAGGCAATGCTTACATATGGACAAATCGACTTTTTCAATATTGCCCAACAAGCCCTCTTTGGCTAGTCTATTCATACGTTGTTGGCCAATGTGACCAAGTCTAGCATGCCACACATTCACATCATTATCATATTTATTAGGAGACGTGAGAAGGGAATGACAAACATTAGCATTAACATAATCAATATCTAATACAATAAAACCATCCAGAAAATAACCACAACCATAGTAATTTGTCTCCAAAAACAAATTCACACATCTACTACGAAGTTCATATTAAAACCTAATTTAACCAACATCAATACGAGACACTAAATTCCGACGAATCTCCGAGCATACAACACATCATGAAGGAACAAAGTGCGTCCACCACGCATATTTAGTTGGCATGTGCCAATTCCTTTTACTTCAGCTCGAGTTGTTTCCCACATAGATCCACTTAGTTCCAGTTGGTACTCGTCGGAATTCCACAAAGGATCCTCTATCCTTCGCTACATGGTCCGTTGCTCCCGAATCCACAATCCACAAAGGATTAGACTCGATTAAGAACACGTAACTCGACACATAAGCAAAGTTCTGAAAAGTACAAGGGGTGCATACCTTCTTTGGCTCACGACAGTCGCAAGCATAGTGACCCTTCTTGTCACAATTGTAGCATTTCACCCTTGCAAGCTTTTTCATATGAGGACGCTTTCCTCTTCCATGTTGGTTAAATTTGGGTTTCTTCCCTGAAGGACCTGCTTCTTCCTTGCCTTTTCCCTTATCAAACCAGTTAGGGCGCTTGCGCTTGGAGCTCGAAACTTTATTTGAGCTAGAGCCAGCATAATAGAGTTCGATCCGGCTTAGCCCAACAACGGTCATCTTCCAGCTCAAGATGACGCATCGCATCCTCAAAGGTTTTGATGTTTTCATTATGAGTCGTGCACCTTCATATGCTCCCAACTCGAGGCAAGGAACGAATCACCGCTTGCACTTGCTGCTCATCTCGTGAGGACATGGCCAGCATCTTTCAGCTCGTTATCATGTTTGACATCTTTCTAAGATGTTGCTTCATGGTCGACCATGAGGCTTCTTATAAGAGTCAAACCCGATAGTGAGCTGCCTCGCCTAGTCACCGAAGTATGACCATATCTAGCCGCTAATGCCTCCCACAATTCCTTGGCATTATCAAAACGCCGAAACTCTCGCATGACGTCATTTTCCATGCTGCTCAACAACGTGATGCGAGCTAGAGAGTTCATTCTTTTCCACGCAGAAAAGCTTCTTTGTTTCTTTTGTCTTTGTGCGGTGGTTCCCTCTTCGGTTCTACCATGGTCATGACAAGAGCCTCAAGCGCTTCTTGCTCTTCCAAAGACATACTGGATTTTCATTTGCCAAACTTCATAGTTGTCTCCATTGAGCTTTTCACCTTTGTTCAGCTCGGCAACTACGCTCTTTGTGGTGAAGCCATTGATCCGAACAAATCGAGACAAATATGCACGAATTATTAATGCCTATCATTTATGCATCCCTATTTACATAGACCCATCATATCAATGAATAATTTCAAGTAAGGCTTCGAATCAAAAGGTCACTACGTTTCCAATCATCCTCCAAAAATCCTAACTTAAAACTATCATTAATATGATTGTCATATGCACAATCAATTCTATGAAGCTACAAAAACTTCTAAAACTACCCACAACTAATTACCCACAAGAACCAGCAATTAACGAAAAAGCAGATAATTGACATACAATTAAAAAACAAGTAATGCTTTCAATTAACACAATTAGGTAGTAATCAATATATAATATGTCCACAAAGCACACTTAACATATAATAGCCAATACAACTAACACAAAGTCCGCACACGAACTGGGAAAAAACCTATTTTGTTCAATTTCTTGATCTTTTCCCTTGAAACAATACAGTAATATTCGTTTACAAAATCCATCACAATTTTCTTATAGGAAGCGGCTCCGTTGACATCCCATATGCGATTCAACACATCTTGCCATTCGGTGGAAGAGTGGTTATGAAAAATCGCACCATCTCTCGATGACATAGGACGACCATTCCATATGACCTGTTGAATTTTCCTGTTGACTTCAAAGACATGATGAATTAAGTCACCCATTTCCCATCGATGATCAGTCAGCTCAGCTATCAACTCAGACAGCCTATCTTTTTGTTCATCGGTAACTGCGCGAATAGGTGTGTGCAACCTTAGGGGAGGCATAGTTCCTGCAACAAATGCAGAACAAATAAGGAATCACATTATAATCCACATAGACTTAATTGAAAAAGAAACGCATTATTTTCCTCCTTTTTTTTTTTTGGGTCAACGGTCAAAGTCAACGGTCCTCGGTCAACGGTCAACGGTCAGAGGGTCAACAGTCAACGGTCGTCGGCCGTCGGTCGTCGGACCGGTCGAACCGGTCGGACCGGACGGACCGGTCGGGCCGGTCGAACCGCTCGCGCGGACCGACGCACGTGCCTTGGTCTCCGGTGGGTCAGGTCGCCGGCCGGTGACCGTCCGGCAAACAACGTCGGTGATGACGTCATCGCTAACGTCATCCGAACGGTTACCGACCGTTGGATGACGTCACGGTGACGTCATCACGTGACGTCACGCGTCGATCCGCGGACCGGCGCGTGCCGGTTCGCCCGCCGGCGGCGTGCACGCGGTTCGCCGACCGACGCGTGCGTGCGACGCACGCGCCGCCAATGCGGCGCTTCGAGCGCGTCGCGCCCACGCGCAGCCTTCCGGCCGCGCGTTTGGGCGCGTGCGGCAGCTCCCGGCAGCGGTCGACACATCGCCGAACTCGTCTCGACGTCGCGCTTCTTCCTATGCAATCACAATTTTATTTTGACTTACGAAAACTCGGAAAAAAGGCCGATAAGCGATCGGGTGTGGGGATTTTGGCCCGGTTCCGTACGACCGAAGGGATTTCGCGAAAAATCAATCAAAAACATCAAAATTGATCGGGAAAAACGTGAAATAGGGCTCTGATACCAATGTTGGGAATAACGGATCCCCGAAAACTGGATTCGACACCGAATCGAACCCCTAAATCAAGCAGAAGACGAAGCCCGGGAAAAACATCACACATCACCGATCCTAAAGCACACCACGGATTCGAGCGTACCTTTTAGCCACAGATTAAACACCGACGCTAATGGAGGAAGAAAATCCGGTCGAATTCGATCCAATGAAGCCTTGAAGGGAAGAATTAGAAGCCGTATGCCTACTGTTCCTTTTTAGAGAGAAAACGCGCGGGAGAGAAAAGACGTGCGTAATTCTGATTCCAACAGACGTCTTCTCTCTCTCTCTCTCTCCCTTTTATACCCCATTCTTTCCACGGGCCTTATTCCCGTGGGTCGGGCTTTCTGGGCCCAACTTGGGCGGACAGGGCCTTAAGCCCTTTAATTAAATAAAGCCTTCAATAGCATTAGCAAGTTGGGTGGCCTTGTGGAAAAGAATTTATGATGCAGTAACATCGGATTCTATGGAAAAAATTTCAAATCCGACTCATGTTTTGTTGATTGAACTGGCTCAATCATTTTCATGCAAGCCAAGGCAAATTTCAGTCACAACTTAATTCGATGGGCCTAAGGTTGAAGATGTCGATTTTGTAAGAGAGTTGTCGACTCAATAGACTATTTATCTACTTCATGATTGCCAAATGACTATCAAGATGTCAATTTACAAGTTTATTGTCAACTTCCAGGTTACTAATCAACCACCTAATGACAACAGACTATTTTGGCCAATTTCTATGGCTGTTTGTTGATCTTCTAAAATGGATATTCGACTTCCAAGGCTGGTGGACAATTTTGGAGAGTCTAATCCTAATTCAATGCATTTAGTCTTAGTTACTTTGCGTCTTAATTATATGTTATTATGTGTCCTAAATTCGTGTCAATTTCAAGAGTCTTAACTTTTTTTGGTCAAAAGTAAATATTTTATTTATATCTCAAGGTGATACATAAAAGATTCAAAATACAACAAATCCCAAACAATAAAGTAGAATTTTAATGCATAGACTATGATAAGCACAATCTCATCTCATAGGGATGGATCTATTTCAGCATCAAAATAGATGAAGTTGATCACCTAATCTCGTGCCATAATCAATGATAAGCACACACTGTAATCTCATTTCCAATAGCTATAATTTATGATTTTTTTGGTAATTTTCCCTCATTAGCTAGTGGTGTTCCTTTAAACTTTGGTGGTGAACTTCATCTATCATCACTCAAAACACATTCCCATCATGCATAATTTATATGTATGTCAAAAGATAATATTGTGAGGTTCGGTATGAGATAAGTCAAAGAGAACAACGCATTGATAGTAAGTTGAGCTATGATGCCATTAAATTAGATCAAAGAAGGAAATTTTTCTAACTATACGTGTGTGGTTCATGATGAATCACGGGAAAGTTGGTGGGCTTGTCACGACTTAGTTCAACGAGGGTGAGAAGTGGTATTCTATTAAAAAGTGCCGGAACAAGATGCAACTCCTAACAAGCTTCTAAGACGATACATAAGGCATCAATGTACCAAATTACATACCAAATAGGGGTAAGAGTATTTTCTTGTTATGTATATGAAATCGGAATTGACTCACAAAAAGTGCATTTCGATATAAGGATATTGTTTAACATTCCAATGTTAAATGCGCTCAAAGTACTACCATAATATTGACCTCTAAGCAAATGTTTATACGTACACCAAATGACAAAACAATAAGACTCGGCACGTGAGATGAGCCAAAGCGAACAACACTTGGAGTGATTACGGGGATGAAAGCTCGCTCATCATGGGTTGCCGTTTGCTCCTTGGATAGTGCTGGTGCGTCTCGAGTCGGATTGATTGATTTTCAATTATAGCAAGTCGACCACAGGTCGGCACCAATAGGTTTGCATAATGCTCTGTCTGTGACCACTGTTGGTCGATCTGCGGTCACCTTCAGTGGTCTCAAACGATCTCGCGATGTAGTAAATTATAGCCTATACGGCATAATTATATCGTATAGGCTATAATTGACTCACATTCTAGGCAAACAGGTAATAATCATCAACCTTTTAGAAATTTTCAGATTATATGATCATGTACTTTACTTTTGATCTGAAGAATATGCTTTCCATAGCGAGCTAGTGACACTGTTGTAATTACGTGCTACACAAAAGAGAAGTGTTCGTCACCTTTCTTTACCCGAGATGATGTGAACATTTAAGATTCGATGAGTGTGGAGAAACTGGTTTTTCATCAACATATCATCACAACTTCAAGTTCAGACATAGAGAGTGCAATATTTTCTCGTATAGGATATTAATAGCAGCTTTGAAAAATAAGTGAAGAGCAGTAGCGAATTCTCACTGTTTTATAGAGGTACAAGATTTGTCTTTCTTTTATCTGCTCAAGTTTTTATAAGTTGATATGCATTTCATCGGACTAGGGCGTTTCATCCATAGCTTCAGCTGCTGCATCAATTATGCCTGGAGAGAAAAGAATGAAGCATAAATCAGCATCTATCAGTTCCCTCTTTGCAGAATGAAGATTTGTAATAGTAGGGCTGAAGCAAGTGTACATATGAGATGTTTTCAGAACCGGTATTTGCAGGGCGCCAAAATGCACATATAATGTGAACTTATAGAATTTGGAATGATTGATTTTAGTTAATCGGAATCCATATGTTTCACTTGGTTAAGAATCTGTGGACAATGGTTTTTCTACTGGCAGTTCACGAAATAAACGCTCTAGAAGAAAAGGCATGGTTCGATTTTGACTTGCCTTGGTGGTTATGTTGCTGGATAACCAATCGAGACCTTCATAGAGTCCTTGGCCATTGGTTGCACAGGCTGCCTGTATATACCTGAACCAGCCAGTCACCAAAAAGAAGAATGACTGATCAACTAAATAATACACTAATAGGATAAGCATTTAGAATCTATATTACATATCATGGATAAGTGTTAAAGTTGATGTTGCTGAAATCAATCTGATGCAATGACGACTTTCCCTGAGGGAAGTGCATGGCGTGCCAAAAACGGAATCGACACCATAATTGAACTGGGATTATTACATGAATCGGGAGTTCTTTCATTTTTAATTCAACAAAGATGCTCTAAATGTGGTGGAAATCGAGGGCTCAAGTCTGTGTCACCCTATGAGAGAAATTATCGAAAATCAGTTGAGGTGTGATACGTGTGATGGGGTACAGGACTTTTCTTTAGTCAGATAGTTGGTATTTACCAGCGGCGCTGTCGGAGTGAGTGCAGGCCCAACTTATCAGTAATCTCGGAGACACTCATTGCGTTTGGAAGGTCTTGCTTATTTGCAAACACCAGCAGTGTCGCATCGCGCAACTCGTCCTGCAGTTGTTTCACATTGAAAGACTACTATGTTAGTTCGGATTCATTGGTAGCATGTAATAAGGCAAACCAGTGACCAGGAAGAAATGAGTTTAACCTCACTCAGCATCCGATGAAGCTCGTCCCTTGCTTCCGATATCCTCTCTCTGTCATTGCTATCCACCACGAAGATAAGTCCTTGGGTGTTCTGAAAATAGTGTCTCCACAGGGGTCGAATCTGCAGTAAAGCCGATCCATATGAGGCAACCAAATCTTGCACAAGGCATTAAGCACTTCGCAAAGACCATCACGCTTTTTGAAGTACATATGGATCATGTATCCGTGGAGATATAGTCACAGAGTCGAGATTATGCTGAAGTATGTAAACTTTCATCCTCTTTGTGTGCCAAAAAATTAAAATAAAACAAAAAAGAGTCAAGAACTGCTGAAGTACCTTGTCCTGTCCGCCGACATCCCAGACAGTGAAGCTCACATTCTTGTACTCGACAGTTTCGACATTGAATCCTGCTCACAAGGTTCATCATTAATCAAAATGTTCTGCTTACGTTTGAGTATCACTTTTTGCAGTTATTAGTTAGTTGATCGTCAACTATCTTAGGTGGATCACCTTTGACGCAATTTCATGGCTTCTTCAGTGAAAAATTGATGTCCTTGCAGGAAACATTACTGCCTAAACCTTGATCCTTTCATTTCAAGTTTTAACTCCACTCAAGAACTTACAAAAATTGATGTCCTTTCAAGAAAAATCGGAGTCACGATTGTTCTGCATAAATATTTAAGAAAACCACACATCTGCACTTATGGTCAAACGCCTCAATAAATGGAATTGGACGTGGTACCAACCGATTGTGGGAATTGTGGTGACGATTTCGCCAAGCTTCAACTTGTAGAGGATGGTTGTCTTTCCAGCGGCATCAAGACCCACCATCAGAATCCTCATCTCCTTCTTGGCGAAGAGCATTTTCACAAACCGAGATATTGCCAAACCCATCTTGGCAACTGATACTGCAAAGAGAGTGTTTGATACAATCAAGACTCGTTGAATTTCGTTATGTTTACACAGCAAGAGAGATATTACATTATCTAAGTAGAAAAAGGACAAAGTATGGACCTAGTTATGTTTACATACCGTGAAAGATGGAAGGAGAGGATAGAAGTCTGCGATTCAAATGGTTGAGCTTAAACAGAGAGCGGCAGGAAGAAGTAAATACATTCGCTGAGAATAAGTTCTTGGAACAAAATGGAAGGTGTTGGGGACCTGCATAGGAGGCATAAAGGCGACAGAATCAGATTCGGATGATCTCTAGGGAGAGAATAGAGTGTAGTTGCTTTCTGAATGAAATATCAGCTCACTGATGAAGTAGAATCTGGCAAGTCATTTATTATTCTCTACCAGGTGTGAACTGTGAGGGGATGGAAGAACTAGTCCCGATCTTTTATTTATTTTTTTATTTATAATGCCTTTAATGACTTTTTTTTTTTGCCAAAATGACTCGATATTTTTTGTCTGAAAAGGAAAAAAGCAAAGTGTACCTAACTCACTTGTAAACTTTGTTTTTTTTTGCCAAAAAGGAAGTGTTGTTGCACAAACTTGATTTCTATATTTCTGTCACTAATGAACTTTGAAACTTGAAATCTCGAGTTCATGGGAAAAAATCATCCCATAGATGTTTTCTCGGCTTATTAAATGCACCGACATGTTGAAGCAATTGCAAGATGAACATCTAAGTGGATCAAGGATGGTGGAAAATATTCTAATCAAGCCCGACACCAACTAGGGCTATCCTAGTAGGTTGTTATTTGGCGTTAGATAATTCCAACTCTATGAGGTTTGAGGTGAGTTCAAGTACGAATCACAATCATCTGAGCATCACTTGATTGTAATGGTAACTTCTCTTTGGATAACATGGATATCCAATTTTCAGCTCGAAAATGCTAACGACTACATACTAGTTGCCCCATCTACATGTTTTGGATGAAAATAATCAATTCAAGTTTGCACAACCCTTTAATTGCTTATTTTTACTTCCCTGAGTTTTGTCATTGTGATATTTGTAAGATAAGCTATATCATTTGGGAACATATTTGAAGATAATTTTTTATTTATTTGGCAAGTTTAAACTCAACTATTGGAATTGCAGATAAAAAAAGACAAAAAAAAAAAAATCTATTTCAAAACTTAAAGTTTGTGAGCTTTCTCCTTATCAATACTTTTGAAACATAAAATTAAATGCGTTTCTGTGTTTTTTTTTTTTTGGTCCCTACTCTATTCCTACTCTACACTCACTTGCGACTTGCGCCCGCGCTCTCTTGCAGGGCGTGGAGTCGCAACTCACTCTCGAAACTTACGCGTCCCTACCCCCATCCCCGAGGAGGTGGGGATTTGAACCTCACCTCCCCCTTCCATGTTGGAAGGGTGGCCACTGGGGCGAACCCCCAGTGGTTAATGCGTTTCTATGTTCACTTTCAATTTTTTATGCATTGAATCGAACTATTGAATAAAATGACTTACAAATTACCAAACTTTAGTTGCTTTGCTTTTGTTTACTTTGATTAAGTGGTTTAGATGGAGACAACGCAAATATTCCCATCACGTCACTATACCAGTTCGTTTAATTTACTTTAGAATCTAATACTATAGATCAATTATCTTCATTTCAATTTAATATAATCTATTCTTTGCGTGGTTAAAGAGATTATGATGAATTTATATTTTTTGAGTCAAAAATATACCATTGAGTAGTATATTAGAAAAATAAGCCATATAAGTTAAGAGTATGTTTAAAAGACCTTTTTTTTTTTTTTAATTTATCCATTTTTTCAAGTTTAATCTCAATCAGTAAAATCGATGTATATTTTATATATGCATATTAAATTTTAGCATAATAATAGATGAAGTTTGGAGATGACATATCAATTATCTAAAAGCTTATCAATCGAACATGGGCTATGTGTTAAAAATACGCAATGTATCTAGCTACACGCCAGTCTCAAAAGCAAAATAAAGTGTCATGTAGTGCACATAACAGTGAAGATTCTCTCGACTCCAGATTTGACAATATATTACAGAATAGACCGTACGATAACAATCAGCTCCATTAAAGATCATAAATGCAGATACAATTACCAGAATATCAAGACGTCTGAGATTCTCCAAGGACATTACCAAAACAAATCAAAAAAGAGATGTCATTATTTTGATGATGAAAACAATAAATTGACGGAATATATCCTAAATTCAGAACAAGGAATTGATTCCATACGCTCTGGGGGACCAACGGCATTTTAGAATCAACTTTCAAGTTATTAAAATGTATGTTAAGAAGAAAAAAACTCTCTATCTTCTACATCCAATAATCAAACCATCAGCTTCATTTCCCGGCAATGACATCCTTAGCAGATTGAAGGGTAGATGCCACGGAAGCAGCAGCTTCGGCCAATACGCCCCCGCTCGGCGTGGAATCGTTGCCCTTGGAACGATTTTGGTGGATGATTTGTACATCCCTTTTTTCTTGGCCTTGTCCTGCCGATGAACGATAATCAATTGTGTCCACGATGCTTACTTGCTGTGCTCCCGATCCATTTTTGTCATTGATTCCCTGAAGAAAACATCCTCAGATGGAGCATGTTAGCGATTTCATCAATGGATTCAAACTGCATAAATAAAATGTTATCAAGATCGATTCAGGTTTATGAATAGGGATTTACCCTGCCGGTTGAGGGTTCCATGGTGAATTTGTCACACAAAAAATACCTGGTTCAAGTACAAGCTCTTCCTTCAAAAGAAAAGGAAAGTTCAATAAGCTTTTGTTCAAAGAGGTCGATGAGTTCTAGGGTTGATAAGCCATTTGTTCCCTTAATTTGGGCAAAAGTTGAACTGGTCCATGGCCTTTTGATTCTGAAAGGCGCAATTATTCTGCCGCATGTCTTGTTTGAAAATGAAGACAAGTGAACGGGAGCCACATGGTTCAATTCTGTTAGTTTGAGCTAGCATAAGTAGTGGCTGTGAATTTATAACGTGTTTAATCTCATACTTTTCAACAGAGTGCTGTAATAGTGAAAAATGGTAGAGATCAACGCTAATTGCTTGGCGTTGAGTGCAAGTTTTGTGGTGCCAGATTTTTTGTATTTATTGGTTAAAGTTCAATATATTTTTACCCTTCACAAAAAAAAAAAAAAAATGCTAATTGCTTGGCATCTTCTCTAGAGGTGATAATTATATATCTTAACAAGGGAGGTGATGTTTGCTTAAATTGTGTTCATTGGGTACTGCCTTCTTAAACTTTTTTGTTCAACGAAAATCTTGGTGCTTAATTCTACAATAAGCTCAATATTATGTTATACATAAGAAGAACACTGGTGGGCATGAAGGTGCTCAACTAGTCGTCCTATCCATGATCACTTTCAGTGTATGGTGTTAACATAAGGGTGATCACTGGACTTCAACAGCCATCAAATGATTCATGAGCAAGAATTTATTGCTAGATTTGTTATGTGTAATCCTCGAATTGGAAAACGACCAAAGGAGTTTAAATTTGAAGCGTACTGGATAGAAGATGAGGAATATGTGCAGCTGATGCAAGATACATGGAGGGGGCTAGATGAAAGAACAGAAGGATTGGGGAGCAAGCTCAAAAAGCTTATCACGAAAATTCATCCATGGAGCAAGAAAAAATTCTCTAATGCTAGAAAGGCAATCCAAACGTTAAAAGAGGAGATGCAACAATTAACCAACTGTCCAATGTGGAAACATGATAAAAACCGAATGCAAGAGCTGAAAGATGAGATAGAGAGATTATGGCGACAAGAGGAAATCTATTGGGGGATGAGGTCTCGCATTCAATGGCTTAAATGGGGGGATAAAAACACACAGTTTTTTCATGCAACAGCAGTACAAAGAAGGCAGCGGAATAGAATCTCTATGCTGAAAAATCCAGGGGGAGAATGGACACGCGACCCGAAGCAGATAAACCAGTTGACAATTGACTACTTTCAAGAACTATATAAAGCAGTGGGGGATCGGAATTTTCAACCAGTTTTGGATCAGCTTCCCAGCCAGGTGACAGAAGATATGAATCAGGCACTAACTGAAGCTTTCACACCCGAGGAAATCAAGCTAGCCACCTTCCAATTGGGTGCTTTGAAAGCACCAGGTCCGGATGGACTAAATGGAATCTTCTTTCAGCATCATTGGAATGAACTCAGCTCAGATATATACAAAGAATTTACAAATTTCAATGAGTCTGGCCAATTCAGTTCAGAGCTGAACAAAACTACAATTATTCTCATCCCAAAGGTGAAAAATCCAGAACAATTGGATCAGTTCCGACCTATTAGCTTATGTAATTTTGCCTATAAAATCATTTCCAAAGTACTAGCTAACAGGCTGAAAAAATATCTCCCCCAACTGATTACTATGGAACAAAGTGCCTTCGTTCAAGGAAGATTGATCCAAGACAATGTGCTGCTTGTGCAAGAAGTGCTTCATCAATTGAGAACAAGACGTCGGAGAAGAAAATTTCAGGCAATCCTTAAGCTAGATATGAAAAAAGCTTATGATCGAGTAGAGTGGGATTTTTTAGAAGCTTGTATGAGAAGAATGGGATTCCATGACAAGTGGATTTCTTGGGTGATGCAATGTGTTTCTACTGTGTCCTATAGTGTCAAAATAAACGGACAGCAACTGCCTTATTTCAATCCCTCCCGAGGACTACGGCAAGGTGATCCACTCTCTCCATACCTCTTCATTATAGTCTCAAATGTTCTTTCTCAGCTGTTGCATAAAGCCGTTGCTGATCAAAGTATAAGAGGCATTAAACTAAACAGGGAGTGCCCTACCCTTTCTCACCTAATGTTTGCGGATGATCTCATATTATTTATGGATGGGAAGCTTATTGAATGCCAGAATGTTGCTGCTGTTTTGAATCAGTACTGTTTTGCCTCTGGTCAAGTGGTTAATTTGAATAAATCCGGGATCTTTTTTAGTAGGGGCTGCCCATTAGCCCTCAAACATAGATTGGCAACTGAAATGAGAGTCCCAGAACTTGAAAAAACAGGGAAATATCTTGGCGTACCATCCGATTGGGGTCGATCAAAGAAGGAAATGTTCATGTGGATTTTATCAAGAGTAAATGTTAAACTAGAGGGCTGGAAAGAGAAATTAATGTCTAGAGCAGGGAAAGAAGTATTGATCAAAGCAGTGGTACAAGCAATACTGCAGTATGTGATGTCAGCTTTCAAAGTCCCACTATCTATTTGTCGGGCAATCGAAAAGAAAATTGCAGATTTCTGGTGGAAAACAAACGATCAGCACAAAGGAATTCACTGGAAAAAGTGGGAAATCCTAAAGAAAAGGAAAGAAACAGGTGGATTGGGATTTAGGGATTTGATTAAATTCAATGAAGCTATGCTTGGTAAGCAAGCCTGGCGACTACTCCAGCAACCTGAGACTCTATGGGGTAAGCTATTTAAAGGGCTATACTATCCAAATGGCAACTTCCAACAAGCAGCAAGTGGTTACAATCCCTCTTGGGGATGGCGGAGCTTAATAATTGGAAGAAATGCGATCTTACCCTCTTCCCGTTAGGTTATTGGTAATGGTGAGAAGGTCAATATTCGCGAGGATCGGTGGCTACCTAAAGGAGTTCTTGGAGGGCCAGCAAACAGGGGGGACCCTCAAAGGGTGTTAGAATTAGTGGATGAAACCCAAATGGCTTGGAAGGAAACTCCCATCAGGGACTTGTTCGATCAGCATATAGCAGAAGAAATTCTAGCCCTGTCTCTAAGCAGTACAAATACTGAGGATAGACTGGTATGGACATCAACCAAAACTGGACTATACACAGTCAAGAGCGCATATCATTGCAAACAAGCCATGCAGCAAGCCCAAAAACAGAATGAAGCTTCCTCTTCCTTCCAAATTCCGAAAACACTATGGCGTCGCATATGGCAAGCTAATACACAACCGAAATACAAGCATTTCCTATGGAACATCTGTCATAATGCTTTATCAACAAGAGCTAACCTTTCGCATAGACGGATAATTTCGGATGACCAATGTCCAGTTTGTCAATGCGCCCCGGAGACAAGCGAACACCTTTTTCTCCTCTGTCCATGGACAAAACAGGTATGGGAAGATCCCCAAATCCAGATCTACATCAACCAATACCATATCAGCCGTATAGAAAAGTGGATCTCTGAATTCCAGCACCCAACCATCACATTCGAACTCCTTACCCAACTGCTGTGGCAGATTTGGCGAGGGAGGAACAACCTGGTTTTTCGAAACCAGCGACCCAACCCGCAACATCTCCTCGATTCAGCCCTCGCCAACCATCAACAGATCAGAAAATTCAATAAATGCCCCTCACGAAAAGCTACAGAACACGGAAAAGAATCAGACTCACCTAGTCAGTGGAACCCCCCAACCCGCGGCTGCTTCAAGTGGAACGTAGATGGGTCTTTCTTCAGCGACTCTGGAGATGCAGCGGTAGCCGGAGTATGCAGAGACCATGCGGGGACGCTGATCGCCAGTTTTGCTCGGTCGATAAAAGCCGATTCGGCCATTCAAGCGGAAGCTAGCGCCGTGGTCGAAACCCTAAAGTGGTTGTCGAACAACTCATCTGCAGCTTCGGACGAAGTGAGTTGGGAGATCCAATCTGATCAGCTTGAGTTAGTGCAAGTGATACGCACACTCACAGATCAGCAAAGAGAAGCCGCTTCTGCGAGCTGGGAGGAAATCTTTGAGGGCCGGATCTGCTGGGAAATTAGGCCCCTGCTCTGTGAAGCCCATGAACTAATAGCCAGACTTAAGCCCATTAAAGTCACCCATTGTAGAAGAGACGCCAATGCAGCCGCCGACTCGGTGGTAAAAGCCCGACGAAGAAATCTACTACCGGACAATTGGGTCCAATATCCTCCACCGAGTCTCTTGGATGTTTTAATTTCTGATGTAGCTCATCTAAATTGCTATAAATGAAATCGTCGTATCTTTTATCGACCAAAAAAAAAAAAAAAAACATTATAAGGCCAGCCTAATCAAGATGGGTTGGATTTTATAGTTAAAAAGTCTTGTCTAAGCCTGCTCAAAAGTGCCTTTCAAGCCAATTTGGTTCAAGATGGGCTTCGGGGCTACCAGCTCATTATCAAATTTTAGCCAACACCCAACATTTGAGTCTACTAGGCCCACTCTTCTTCTCACATCCTCTCCACTTCATCCTACTTTGAGTGTTATTTATGCGCAAGGCTTAATCCTTCAGTAAGCAAAAGGAACTTGGGAGCAAAACTTCTCTACACCAAACATTAAATGTGAGGTGTTTTAGTAGTTTTAACATGAGATAGCTCTTTTCTTTATGGGTCAACAATCCAGTGTTCCTATAAAAAAAAAGCCATCTAACTCACCTCGTGGTGCCCTTTTTCTCGAGTAAGTATTTTGTGTGCATCTCATCCTACGTAGTGCTACCATGTTTAAATTATTCATTTTTTTGTCGACTTGTTATTCTACCTAAATACATATCCTACTTTCGTAATTTAAGCACCGTATCAATTCCCTTTTCATTTTCGTTCCCCTTGTAATACAAGGGAGATGCCACTGAATCACAAGCTCTGGCTGAGAGGACTATTGTGAGAGATAAAATAATGAATTGATAATATATTAACAAAAAAAAAAAAAAAAAGGCCAGCCCATGCTTGAGAACGTAACATAATACGAAGATTATCGGTTCCGTCTAGGCTGCGAGCTATATCAAACAAGTTAACGTGGTTTTTCCTCCTTTGTTCTGTCATGACCGGGTGCGGTTTCGACTCCACCCAATTAGTAAGAGAAAATAATCTTACTATAAATCAAGTTCTCTCGGTCCCGATTGGCCCAAAGAGAAAAAAGCTCAACACTTCGGAAAGGCTGCACATGTGAGCCAAACTCATGAAGAGAAAACCTGCTGCAGCGATAGCGAGCAAAGGGCAAAAGTTGGATAAGTAGATACATAATTTCAAGTGTGGTCGAACAATCAGGGCGTGGGAAGGAACCGCTACTGCAGTCAATCCATTTGACAGGAGGCAATGCCAACTGCAAATGCTGACATACGGAGTTATCCCTTTCGCTACGGGGTCGTGTCACCATCTTTTCCATGATCCAACTTGGCAATTAACTGTACAATCGTATAGTTCTACACCATCAAGGAGGAATTGGGATCGGTAGCGTAAGAGACTCGCACAATGACATTTGTATTCAGCTAGAGGTGAGCGCTGCTTTTGTTCTCCTCTGAAGATTGCAGACCTCACATGGTTGGAGGAGGTAGCCCCGCTTGATTTAAAGGTTCATATAAGTTGCGAGGATTATGGAAGACTTGCTCCCTTCTTTTCTAAGTGTGAAAGACTATAGCATTGGTAGCTAGCTAGAAATATAAACAATTTACCCAAAAATTATTTTGTAATATTTGAGAAGGTCATATTAACAAGCACTTGCATGACACTGATTAAGTACACTTCACATGAAATAATTTAATTTTTAGGCAGCTGATTATGCATAACACGAGAGCAGTTAATGCAATGAAAATCATACAATTCCATAATCAGCTACTTAACAAGTGCGTTGCAGCACTTGCTAACAAAATCCTGTCTGAAATACAAACCATTCATTTTCTACCACAAGGTCTTGAACTCCAGATCAGGCTACCGGTTTGATAACCAATCACTTTAATAACCAATCGATCTTATACTGTTAAACCTTGAAGGCGAAAGGTCGCTCCGAAACGATGCTGATCCAGTCAACACAACTGGAATAGACTCTTGATAAATCGAAATTGGATAACGACCTCCTTAGACCCTTCTGAGTGCAGCAAGTATTTCTCAACGGAATCGATACTTCTATTAGACAAAGCCAATTCCAAATGGATTTTACTAATAATCGCCCCCTGTTAAACATCTAATTAACCGCTGGGGGTTCGCCCCAGTTGCCACCCTTCCAACTTGGAAAATGGAGGTGGGGGGTTCAAATCCCCACCTTCTCAGGAATGGGTTTCGACTCTCACGCCCTACAAGGAAGCAGGGCAAAAGTTTGAGAGTGAGTAGTCGAATAGGATTAGAGTAAGACTGACAAAAAAAAAACATCTAATTTAGAAAATCTTATCATTATTAGTGTGTCATTTTGTCTCTTGTAACATGTAATTAGTGCATTGAAGAGGAAAACACTTTGAATTGGGATAGTTAACCAATGTCTTGAGAACACTCGTTAACAAGACTCTTTCCAAAATACTAATTGATTTTGACGGAATGTCAACGTATTTTATCACATTTTGACCTCGAGAAATAAACTAAAATATATTATCAAAAAAAAAATTATCACCAACTTCCCAGGAAAATATAAAAACACTATGATCATGTTGGCTTTTGGTATTATCTGTTTTTTTGGCTGTTTTATGATTTTGAAAACTTTTAAAGAATTACATAATACCAAATTGATTCGAATTAGCCTCTTGAGATCATAACACATCATTGTAGCATATGACTATCGAACGTTTCGCATTCTTAATTTGGCTTATATAATGTTTACTATGATAGTTTTAGTTTAAGTCAAAAGTCTAGAGTTAAAATCCTTTCACGTGTGTTAGGCTTTTGTCATGCTATCATCCTTCGCATGAGGGGATGTTCAGTATAGTATACTCTGTACGGCACTGTAATAGCTTAAGTTTTCTAAATAAAAGGTTGTACGGATAATTTTAAGTGAGTTAACCAAGGAATGAGAGACTTGCAGAACGTTTATTCATTTTAAGATCACTTAGATACATCATAATGGTTGATCCTAATCAATAGTGTATTCTTGCCAGCCTCAAAATGGAGAATCAATCAATGTCATATGCACATCCCACCAATCCAAAATGAAAATGGCAAACACACTTGGTGGTGAAATGACCTAATTCCTTCTCTTCTGATGAGTGGCACCCCGATCTCTCACTTCTCAAATATCCAGATGGGCTTTTGTTTTGGAGAGGCAAACAGAACCGCTGGTTGGAGAGCCAGGGTCCATAGGAAAATTCTGTCTTTCACGAAATTGGTTTTTAAGCCCACCTGAAGCTTTGGGAGCGTTGCTTTGTAACGAGGCCCCTTCTGGTTTTGCTTAGTAATTGAATAAACTTTTATTCTGACAAAAAAAAAAAAGATGACCCGATTCCTTTATCAAAATACCGAATACTTCTGTATAAATGTCGATTCATGAGAAATCGAATTTTCATAATTCAGGGTTTATTTTTCCCCTGTGAATGATACCAATGAACCTGACAACAATCGTACATGGTAACGTGCCTTGGGTTATTGAAATGTCTACGATGCCTGATTGTCATGACACAACAATTGCCTGAAACCGGTTGACATCTAAGTCTCGATTTATTTCACAATAAACATTTTTTGATATTTGGTTCGCATAGGAAATGAGTCAACGGAAAATATTTTCCTAGTTAACAAAAAAAGTTTTCCTACCAAAATTTGAATTAAAAAAAAAATGATTTCCTCTTTCGAATTGGAAATCAATTTTCAAAGTATGACTAAATACTTGCATCTAAAACTTTGTGCAGGGCCACAGGAACCCAAAGCTCATTCCCAAGCCCTTGGCAATAAGGTCGGGCCCAAGTCCATCTAAGCCACATCTAAGACCCTAACAACTGTGCCTGAGCCCATTGAGGCCTTGCTTGAAACATCGCTACCCGGAACGCTAAGCCTAAAAATTGCTAACATAGATGTTAGTCATCGTATGTGGTATGGCTAGAATTTTTACAATTATTTAAAAAAGGTTAATTTTTTAATTATTTTAGTTTTTCTTTTTTTCTTTCTTTTTCGCCAATCGCCGAGCCTCGGCGACAACTGAGGAGCAACCATAGGAGAGGACCGATGATGCTTGAGCTCACTAGTTCACTAGCCTCAGGCAAGCTTGAGTTGCATCAGCCTCACTCGAGGTTAGCAAAGCTCGAACTTGCCGAGATCAGACAAGCTCGACCTCACTAAGCTCGGTGAGCTTGAGCATCACTTGAGGCTAGTGAGGGCCTGTAGTAGAGGCTCGACAAATTGTAAAAATTGTTCATATCAATGCTCGTCATACAACCAACATCCATATCAACAATTTTAATAATTTTCCTACTCAAATATATAAATATAAAATTATTTATGTCAATGGCCATTGCACGATCAGCATCTGTATCAACAATTTTTGTAATTTTCCCGCTTGAATAGTATATGCATATTTAAAAAAAATCTTACAATAGAAGATATTTTTCATTTCATTTTCGAGTCCCAGTCAAACACTTCAAAAATGTCACATTTTTCGCAAAGCAAATAAAACTTAAAAGATCCAAAGAGGGACGACTTTAGGACTTGCACTTTGCGGTCCACCTTAGGAAACCACGAAGAAGCCAATGATGTCTTGGGATGAGGTACCCAGAAATGAGAAACCAGTGCCCACCATAGAAGGTCGAATCGTCACTTTCAGCGACCAGCTTGAGTGGAGAATTTGCTGGGAATATCCCTCCTTGATCCAAACCTAGGAGAGCCCAACTTTATCGTTCTTGATTGGATGATGATTGGTGGAGGGTCCCTTCAAGCGAGAGAGAGAGAGAGAGAGTATATGATTGGTGAAGAGGCGTCTTTCGTTTGCATTTGGAGCCACCGGTTTTTCCACCCAAAGTATTGCAAAAAGAGTAAACTTAGATCATGGTTAAGTTATATATTCAATCAACTGGCAAATTATAAAGAAATATTTTATAGTTATAAAGTTTGTGTTACGTCACATGCCCTTAATCTACGTGCATTTGAACACATTTTAAGTGATTCTGCTTTCAAGAACGATTTTTGCGAAGACAATAACAAACATTCAAGAAAATATGTCTATTATTTATGTAGGCCTCATATATAAAGAACAAAAACCCTTTGAAAGTCCACTAGATTGTGTTTTTTTAAATATCTTGTGATGTGACGAATCATGTCCATTTTAAATATGTTTAGCGAGCCTATACCTGAGATTCGAATTTTTATTATTGCATTCTTTTGTAGGCACCATGACTAATTAGTGGACCACTCTCCATAAACTTTGTTTGGTGAATTATTACATTTGTAAATGCATAGTTGCATAAATTGAAGTACTTGCATGCAAGACGAAATGAAAAGCTTGTTAGTGGTGGCGAATTCCAAGATATCATAACAAATCACTCATTATTGGACTCGGGTGCTGATTAGATGTATGGATAATCTCTTCCTTATTCTTTAAAAAGAAAAAGAAAAGAAAAAAGAAAGAAAGAAAGGAAAATGAGTGTTCCACTTGTATTAGACAACCACTTGCAATTTTGAGGCTTTTGGAACCTTTGACCATTCTCATAGAGCAACGCGCAATTCCACTTTAAAGCCTTAATCACTTATTGTTAGATATAATTGGCAAGAGATGCCAACTTGGCTACCTCGACAGGTTGCATATTTTTCTATAAAATCTTCCTGTTAACTGATTTGAATGGATGGCATGCTATTTTTCGAAAAATAGTTTTGGAAATTTGAATCAAGTCTTTGTACGTACATGCGTTCATCTAAAGCATCTTGTGTAAATGAAACTTCGTGTACTAATAATTAAGAGAAACCCAAAAATTTTGGGTGTTCAATTGTGGAAATAAGAACGTGTGCAAGTGCGTGACATTGAACAATTACTTTCTATCTTCGCAGTTAAGGAAGTTTATCCTTCTTTATAAACTAAACGGGTTCGATAATCTATAGGGTCTAAATATTTTGTATGCTACCGTTTTTGTATTAAGTAGTACTTTTTAAACTGGAAGATTCATCATGTAGGAGCGAGAAAAAGCATGAAATTTGGATATGGAATTTCTAAGGAGTGAGTAGCTGTAAATTTCGCACAATAAAGGTAAAAAAAATTACTGTTTAAATTGGACAGTCAAAATGAACAAGTCATAAAATGTCGATTAAAAAAAAAAAAAAAAAAAGCTTTGTCAAATTTAATACAACACTTTACGACTATGACGTTTGGATGCATCATTTCATGGAACATGATGAGGTGCTCCACAACTTTCACGTGACCTTCCAAACATTCATGATGAACCGATTGAAGAACTTTATTTACTTTTGAAATTGTTAGATCAAGCCTTCATCGGGTAAATACAATGTACACCAAGAAATTATATGAAAAATGTAGAAATTTTCAGTAAGGGTCTAAAATGGGACTATTTCCTCAAAAGAAAGCCTAAAGTAGACATTATCCCAAATAAAATATTAAATAGCCAACTTAGTCACAAATAAGACCTCAAGCTTATCGGCCAGCCAAATTTTCCCGAGCCAATGAGCCCATGCATCTTTGGTGTACATATCACACAATGCACATAAGATGCATGGACTTCAAAATTTGGTCGACTGGTGAGTTCGAGACTTTATTTGAGACTAAGTTAGCCATTGGGTTTAATTTAGACAATGTTTACTTGAAGGTCTCTTTTGATAAAATAGACCCACTTTAGACATTTATTTGAAATTTCCCCTATGATAAATATATAAAGAAAGGATGTGCTTATATGAACTAAATGCAATCTTAGTTGTCAACTACGATTCCGACTTCATTTTGGCGGGTTAACTCACTCGTGTAAGGTGTTAAAATACCTAACATCTCTAATTTATGGGATTCATATATATCAAAACAAGTTTTGGGATTGGATTTTTTTACATCCAATTAGATTCCGCTCCTTAGGATGTGTTTGATAACCATTTTGTTTTCGGAAACAATTTATAATCAAAAATGATTTTTTTATTCTATTCCGGAATCAAATTCTAAGCATTTGAAGGCATTTAGTAACTCCCAAAATTTTTATTCTTGAATAGAATTGCATTTGGCATCGTTTTCAAAATTTCTAATCCAAAATATTTTCTTCTAATTTTTTAATGATTTTATTTCTTTATTTCTTTTTCTCTTCTTTTCTTTTATTTATCTTTTTCCTTAGCCTGTCGCCAGCCTTAGGATGACCGGAAACTGGTCAGATGAGGGCTAGAGACCTCGCCAAAGGGTCGCCGGCCCTCGGCGAGGCCACACCTCGTCGGTCAAGCCAATGGCCGGGGAGGCCGGGACGAGGCTCTCTTTCAAGGAGGCAATAGGGATTCGACTTCCCCTGGGTTAGGGTACTACAAAAGGAAGAGCTCGCCGAACCTCAACCTAGTTTAGAGCCTCCAGCGAGCTCGTCGAAGCTCACCCAACCTGTCATCGGCGACCGTCAGCGGTGGACGGCGGCAGTGGCGGTGGCCAATGGCAACGGCAATGGAAGAAAAAGAGAAAAAGGAAGGAAAAACAAGAAGGAACGAAGAAGAGAAAAGAAAAGAAAAAATTTCGGTTGGCTTGATTCTTGAATTATTCCAAGGAGCAAAGAATCAACATTTTTTTCCTTCTCGATTCTAGTACAAATTTATTCTTTCCTGAGAATAAAAAATTTATCAAACAGATTTCTATTTCAAATATACTCTAAAGAATAAAAGAATAGAATCAAATATTATTTGACCGGTTGTTAAATGCGTTGTTACTTGAATTTTGGGTTGGATCTCTCTCTCTCTCTCTCTCAATGTTGCACTTTTTTTCATTTAATGACAGCCGTCAGATCGATAAGTGTAGTTAGTTGTTGGGTCGAAAGTTGTCGTTGTCAACAGTAGGACTAAGCCCGGCGAATTGCGGTGCTCAAAGTGGTTGGACCGCCGAATGAGCCTTAAGATTAGGGTTTGTCAAGTCCATGCATGCCGAGCCAAAAGGGAGTTTGTTTGATTGTGGCGTCCCCAACAGTCAATGCCAAACTTTGCTTTAGGAGAAATACAAAGCGATCGGTAGTAATCGTGTCAAAAGAAGATACAGAGAATGCTAATTGCAAAAGGCAAAGCAGCCACGGATGAACAAGAAGAAACCACACAAATGCAGACGTCACATCTCCCACGGAAAGAAAAGGAAGAGTTCAAATAATTGATGAGAGTGTCGATCACGTCCATTCCCGTCCCCACACGCCCAACCCCACCGGTTAGCAGTTTTTCTTCGTGTTAGGTTGGGGAGAACACGACCCAAGGGACGAAATGGAGATCCTCGAAGCCCCCACATATCCTAACTTAACGATTTCTATCCAAACACCGTACTTGGTCTTAGATAACGCTTTCGTACCCTTTCGCTCGAAGACCAATCCCTTGAGATCGTTGACTCAATAGTGGGAATTATCGTGGTTCGACCAATCGACGATATTGATCAAACATCACAGTCCTCGTACTCCGAATTGACAAGCAGTTGTGCATCAAGAAAGGAATAAGAACTTGATAATTGGATTCTAAAACTGATGAATTGAATCCGCTAATGACAACAGAAGCCTTTTCGTTTTTCACATCGAATATTCATAATCGAAATCCTAAAAAAAAAAGAACCTCAAAACTAAAAACGAAAGAACAAACCAAAAATTTAGAAGAAATAGACTGGGGGACAGAGGCAAGGCACGTTCTAAGAAGACTGGCGAGGGCTGCCCCACCGCTAGCCTAAGCTTTCGCAAGGGTGGCATGACCCTCGCCGCTGATGATAGAGAGGGTTGCATATACCCTTTGCTTGTTTCATGCAAGGGTCTAGGCTCATCGCTGCCATCTCGTTCTCGTTAATGGGATCTCGTTCTTGTTAATGGGAATGACAAGGAGTGGTGATAGGTGAGCTAGAGAGGGGCATAGGCAATCGGAGCGAGGCTGAGAGAGAGAGGGAGGGAAGGGGATCGGGTGCAATGAAGACAACGGCGCCCAACAGCCCTGACTGTGGTGAAAGGCAGCAGTGGCGTGCTCGGCGGACCAAGGGCAGAGGTGGCTATGTGGTGCAGCTGTTAAGAGGAGACAAAATGGGAGTGGAAAAGAGGGAAAAGAGAGAAGGATGGTTGCACAGCCGGCGGAGAGAGAGTCGCTTAGACCATGTCCAACACTAGGCAACATTCGCGCAGCCATAGTCATTGCCAAAGTACCGCTAACGGATGGCTGCACAGCTGTTGCCATGGCGGAGCGAGGGTTGGCACGACCCTCGCCTTGGCAGGACAAAGATCTCTCGGCCCTCATCCAACCTCAACAGCACATGACAGTGCTCGCCAACCACCCGCTTCCCATTCGCCTTCTTCCATCAAAATTTTTAACTACTAGTTATTCTTATTTAATTTTGATATATTGTATTGATGTTAAACTCAATGAAAGATGATAATCTAATACTTAGCTCAAAAAAATCTAAAATCCTCGCAGAAAAGTTCTTTACTTGGTGCATATAAAGGGTTTATAGGCTGTTGTCAATGCATGGGTTGCCAAAAATCTAAGCATGCATCGGAAACATGTGAGCTAGATCCGGGTGCACGCAATACCCACTCCCGAAGGTTATGGCCGGTGACTGTGAGGCCCCACGAGTCGTCCCAAAACGACAATTGGCCCCGTTTTTCTGACGCCCTCCATTGCATGGCGGTGCAAAGTGGAGGTCGGCCATGACTTAGGCCCTAGAGGTTGAACCGTCAATTTTCTTGCCGACATGTCGGTTCGTATTTATTCGCAAGCGATTTGCTTGGAAGCTTTGTCTTGCCATCCGTCCCCGTTGTCCCATCACGAGAATTTTGCCCTACCGGTACGCCAAATTCCAGCATACGGTCATTGGACTCATGCACAGCAATAGCATCTGAGCCAATTCCGGACAAGACCACTGACAACTTTATGATCAAAAGGGATGTAGCCACATGGCTTTTGTTCTTATCAACGTAACGGGTCCAAGATTGCGAAGACCAAAAGAGTCAATTGCTTGTCCGACTGAGCTTACTCAGAAATAATCTAGATACATAAAAAAACCATCTAGCTCAGTTGACTCAATAGTCGGATGCTCAGTTTGTCTCACGTGAAATTACGAAGTTCGAGTTAATCGCAAATGACCGACTGACCCTATCTTGTACGGAGGGTTATGGACCATTGACGCACGCGTGTGGGATTAGAATGAGGGGTTCACGTACCCTTAGACCTTCGAGTAAGTTGATGCTGAATAATTATGGTCAAAATTCAACCACTGGTAATCATCATAAGATTCTTATGATTAACATCGCTAGCTTTAATCATCATTTTTGTTGATAGAAAAATCCAAATATACGAAGAAAAAAAATATGCATGAATGCACACTTGC
Organism: Eucalyptus cladocalyx; assembly: GCA_017140615.1. Taxonomy (NCBI): domain Eukaryota; kingdom Viridiplantae; phylum Streptophyta; class Magnoliopsida; order Myrtales; family Myrtaceae; genus Eucalyptus; species Eucalyptus cladocalyx. The sequence continues at coordinate 32,529,521 of CM029523.1, forward strand.
ACTAAAAGAATGGTCGGAGAATCGGACTATACTTAAGTGGCTTTGCTCGACTTCAACTTTACTTACAACTTGCAGTCTTGAATTTCAAAACTCTATACTTGCAATTAAGATTTCCATCTTAATTGAATTCTTTGACGCCATTAAGTGGAAATTGAGGGCAGTCGAGGTGTTAAACCACATGGTGTTGGACCTAAATACTCTCAAACAGTTTTCGGTTATGGGGTATAGTTTTCCTCGAATCATGTCTCTAGTTGGTGAAGTACAACTTAGGAAAATCAACTGACGTGTTTTAACTAAATATAAACATGGGCGACGTCATGTCTGTGACCCAACAACGGGAGACTGGTCAAATCTTAGGGTGCAAAGTTGATTTTTCTTCAAACCTGGAGATACATGTGCAATTTTTTTAAACCGGAAGGTATAAATTATGAGGGTAAAGTTGAGGATAGTTTTATGGTTGTGAAAGAAAAGCTATAGTATTAGCACTAACAACATATCCTTCCATTATGTGGCAAAACTACATATATCTCCAATAATTTGTACTGGCTTCCTAATTTAGACAGGACTCAAGCACTCTAATAGCTTCCTAAGGTAATCAAAAGTCCTTAAACATCCATTTCACCCTCATTATTGTGAACAATGGTGAGTGGAGACTTAGTTAGACTTGAGATTCTATATGTTTCGCAAATAATGAATAATTTGAATAATATTTTTCTAAAAATAATCATTAATAATAATTTACATCTAAATATTTTCATGAATGATGAACTTATTTTCATTCATTTATTTTTATAATGGATATAAGTAATTGTTATTAGAAAAAAAAAATTCAAATCATTTATATTCCGCAAACAAACAGAGTCAATAGTATCCCATCTTTATTCTCCAATAGATCTCAACAACATGAAATCAATCATCGTTGCCATATCATATTGCCACATCATCAATGCCATGTCATTTATGCTACGTCATCGTATGTCATGTTGTCAATTGCATGCCATTTAGTAAAATGCATATTTAGGGTCATATAAGTTAGAATGCATATCATGTTAGCAAAGTTCATAATTTTTGCCTATCATTACAATTAGGCCATATAAATTGCATTTCTTTTGTCATTAGTGCAAAATTCCAATTTAGATTGAATTTGCATGTAATCAATTGATAGATAAATAAATAAAGAACAAAAAGATTAGATAGAATTTCATATTTATTTAGAAATAATGTTTAGGTTGGGCAAGCATTTGTTGGGGCTAATAATACAACCTAGAAGAGAGCTTGAATAGGTTAAGTGCTAATGTATTGAAACTTTTGCGGAATGTCAAACAATCAGCACTCAAGATGATGTTGTAAATAAATTAGTATGTGTGATGTTGATAAGTAAAATCGGAGTAGAGTAAACAAATCACATAATGATAAATAGTGGTTCGGCTTTTAACTAAGCTTACATTCACTCTTAGATTAACAATCTAAATAGCGACTAGATTCCACAAGTAATCAGTAGTGCTACAAATGGCTAGTGTAGTTCTTTTCACAAGATAAATCACACTATCAAGACACAAGAACACTGCACTTACTCTTAGAGACTTCAATATAAGCTATTACGGTGCTAAACTAATACAGTGAGATTTGTAGAACAAGATTAAAGGCAATTTCTAGCTCAGGTGACAACATCAGTAGTCCGAGTATATCTCAAACCTTAGCCTTCTCTTTAAAGCAACACTGCTTCTTTTATGCTAAGGTGTTCAATTGATCCATTTGAGACCTTCAAGGATAGACAACTAGCCATTTGATAGACCATGGCAATCATCGGGTTTGTTCCTCTAGTTGCTTCACTAATCAAAGCAGATTACCTAAAATGGTTACTAGCTCATGTCATGTCTCTGAGAATTGTCAATTGCTTTTTTGTTGCCTCACCTAGTTTTAAGCTATGCAATCGAGAGCTTCAATGGCTATATGCTGAACTATCAATAATCTTCTTTTAGTGCGTATCTTAATATCATCAAACCCGATACATTACTACCAATCTATTGCACATCATCACCAATGTTGATTGTGAGTGTCGAACTAACCATCTTCAATGATGATACTAATTGTAGACACATGATGTTAGGATCGATGATTGTCAGTACTAAGGGCTCTCAAGAACACTATTTGGATTGGCCCTTCCAAGTTGCCATTGTTTGTACTTGTTTCCCTAAAGGTCCGAGACTAATATCTTGTCTTTGCCATGGATCATCAATAATGATAACTTGTTTCACTATCTTCATTCATCATTGTAACCGTTAGTAACAAGGATAGTTTGGTGATCATCAAAATCTTATAGCGATGTTTTCTAGCAACATTTGCTTTTATTAATTAAGCAAATATTTGGAAAAAATAATATGAATAATGTCATCCTTTTTGCTTTGCATTGAGATATGTAAATTTTTATCCTACTCTTGGTAGTTTATTTGCTGCTTTGACTATTGGTTGTTACATTATTGATTGTGCACCCATACAACCACCCTTGCATGTTAGTATTCTAAATTTAAAATCCATCAAGATTGATTGCAAATTATTTTTGAAAAATAAAGAGAAAAGGTATAGCAATAGCATTCATTAATCTAGCGTAATCAAGTTCTTGAATCCATTGAATCTCAGGTTCGTAGAAGTAAAGTACTCTTTCTACTTTACTTGACTTTCTAATAAACACTAATTGATTAGTGGCAACTCTTAATTGAATTAAATTGCATGTTAAAATTAATTAGGCCCAGAGTTGCGATTGGTAGGAACTAGAAGAGACTGAACTAAGTTTTTGGACTTAGTAATCCACAAACTTTCCTCTTTGAGAAGGTCGCGACATGAATCTATCAAAAGGAGGCAATGCCAAATGCAAATTCTGACTAATGAGTTATCCCTTTTGCTATAGGGTCATGTTACCATCTTTTTCATGACCTATCTTAGCATTACATCATACAAACAAATAGTTCTACTTTTGCTCTAGTATCCAATAACAGGGATAAGTATGATGCAAGTGCCACAACTTTCATACGATACTCATTTGAGTGCCATAACTTTTTTCATTCACTAAGTGCCATAAATTTGAAAAATCAATCACTTAAGTGCCATAGGAAATTTGCCTTGCCGAAAAATCGGATGTGGACGCTAGCTATCATACATGACTTTGCTAGCGCTAATTTGGACTATTTTTTAATAATTTTCTATTTTTGTAGTTATTTTTTTGAATTTTGAATTTTCCTATCTTTTGCTCTCTCTCTTTTGGCAGGCAAGGTTGCCCTCGTTGGGTGCAAAGGCCTCACTCTTGCCAAATTTGGGTGGCCAGAGGCAAGGCCACCTTGCCCAAATCTAACAAGAGCCTTCACGGTCGAGGGTGAGGATAGCCAATGACCCTCACCGACCCTAAAAGAGCCCAACTTTAGTAGTTTTGATTGAATAATGATTGGGGGAGAGTCCTAGTTTTGATTGAATGATGATTGGTGGAGACTCCCCAGAGTATGATTGGTGAAGAGACATCTTTCCTTTGCATTTGGATTTGCCAATTTTTTCACCAAAAGTATTGAAAAAAGAGTAAACTTAGTTCTTTGTTAAGTTATATATAATTAACTTGGAAAATAGAATAAAATATTTTATAGTAAATTCGAATAAAGTTTGTGTCACGGCACATGCATGGATGGAACGTACATTTAACTCATCATAAGTGATTTGACTTTAAAAATTAATTTTTTAATACAATAATATATATTCAAGAAAATATGCCTACTTATTAGCCATATATATACAGAACAAAAAGCCATTTAAAAAACTAATGGATTGCATTTTTTTAAGTATCTCATGATGTAACAGATCATTACATCAGGGGCAAAGTCACAAAAAATCATAAACTATGTCTATTATGACATATTTAGTCTAAACATCAAAAGTCCCAAATTTGTATCTATGTAACATATTTATAGCCAAAGTTTTTTCAACAATATTTAAAAAAAAAAAAAAAACTGTCAAGATTGATGTCATGAAGTAGCGTCTACATTGCTTCAGTGAAATAAAAATAACTTTTTTTTACGGGATAAATGTGTCACATAGGTACACGTTTGGGTTTTTTTATATCACAGTGAAATATTTGAGATAAATGTGTCATGGTGGACATAGTTTAGGATTTCTAATACCACAAAAATTCATGATAAACACATTATAGTAAGCATAATTTCAGGCTTTTGTAACTTCTTCCCAAAGGAATATTAGTACCTTGATTTCATACGTCTAGGCCTAGAATCTCATGTAATTCCACTGAAAATAGAATTTCAAGTTTAAAGTCTTTCATATTGGAGAAGCAAATTAGAAGGGAAAAAATCAGAATATGTGTAGTGCAAAATCTTCTACAAATCAATATGAAGATAACAAATCAAATAAAGTATCAATGAGTCGATCATTTGGAGATATTTTGTAATTTTTTCATTTAATTTCCTTATAGATAAAGTTCTTACTTTTTATCTTTATCTTTTAACATAATTATAGGTGGTGATATCTCTATATATATTATACAACATATCAATGCAAAATAACGCTTTATCGACTCAATTTTTGAGTTCTTCATTTAAAATATACGCATATATTTCAGTCAATGAATTGCAATTTATCGATGACATAAATGACAGAGAAGATAGTATTTCTTTTACGTGAAAAGCTAAGAAGCACCGACACTCTCCGGAAGTCTTCGTGTCATGTCCGACACTCCAACACGCTCTAACATGTGTCCAACACGCACAACCGACCCGCTCCGACACGTGTCCGACATGTGGTCAACAAGTGTCGAAAAATCCGACACGTGGTCAACTCTTTCCGACATCCTCCAACACGCAAGTCCAAAATTCCCACACCATGGGAATTTAAAAAATTTCAATACTTGAGAGGTCAAAATGTAAATATATGAAAAAATAATAAGAATAACAAAAATAAAGGGGAAAGAAGAAAATTCCTACTCTCAAATTTCTTACTTAAAAGTCCTAATCTTCTCGTGAGTGACGATGGCCCCTCTTCTCGTCGTCGGCGTTCCATTGCTTCCATGTACTTATCGCTTGCGAGTTATCTCTTTTGGTTTATGTTATTGGCTTGTGAGTTTTTTTTTTTTTTTTTTTTTTTATGGAGGAACCGGCTTGCAGCCGACAGCCGCGCCGTAAACCCCTGACACGTAGGTGAGGACAACGCACCGTAAACCCCTAGGTGACACGTAAGCAGGAAAACCCACCACTCTTGGTGTCACACTTAATACACCTAGCGCTTTCCCTGGGTTTTGAACCCTTCACCTTTTGGCTGAGGATCAGCAGAGCCTTATCCAGCGAAGCGGAGCCACCGCAACTGGTGGTTTGGCTTGTGAGTTATCTCACATTTTTCATGGCGAATTTAGTGATTTCCTTTTCTTTTGGTCATATTTCGAGAGTTCTTGTTCTAGATTTTCATTTTTCTCAAACCTTGTTTTGCAAAGGAGCTCCAAGCTAGTCTATATATAATGAACTGTTTAGGACTATAAAAAATCTCACTAATCTCCGACAAGTATAAGAAAACAAGTCATGTTCTTTCAAGTTTACTCTTTCATGTTTGCAACTTTTGAATTTTTCGTTCAATCTCTGTCAAATTAAAATAATGAATGATATTAACAAATATTTTTAGTATAAATTAATCGTATGCTCTTATTATTTATTTATTTATTTATTTTTGCATTTATATATAAAAATATATAATTAATAAATAACGTGTCGGAAGGTGTCGGAATCCTTTATTTTTTGAGAAATGACGTGTCGGCATATAACGTGTCCATGTCAGTGCTACATAGATGAAAAGACAAGGAGATGCGTAATTTTAAGAAGCCCAATGACAATTATTTAGGTAAATCAACATCTGACAAAAGTTTTGTGCACTTCGAATCTACTACTCAAAACAATATCTGACCAAAGTAAATGTGCACTTCGAATCTAGTGCTCCTTTTGTCCAATATATTATTCTTATTTCGCTTTAACTAGGCTTGCGATCTCTCAAACTCTTGAACGGCTTAAGATTTCTTGCAACTTTCTGAGCAAGAATTCACACAGCCTTTAGCTATCTTGGCATCTGCAATATAAGAAAGTACATAAAAACCCATATTATACATTTCCAAATATTGAAAAATAATGAAAAAAAGATAATTAAAAGAATCGTCAGTAGGTAGTATTTGTTTTTCCAAAGTTAATGATCAATTAATATCCACCTACACCAAGGGTTTTTTTATCGACAAAAATAAGATCTATGCTTCAAAAACAAGAAGTCATTAGACCTCAAATCATCATCATTGGCCATTCAAAACTTGAAAAAAACTCCGAAGGCAGAAATCAAGGTCTTAATGCCCCAAAAAAAAAAAAAAAAAAAAAATCTATTGCATGGTGTGTTAAAGAATATGTAGACTAATCCCGTCTACACCATTGATCATGCAAAACCCACATTATTAACAATATGGTGATCCACTTGATTAATAGTCCAAATGATATTGATTTTTATGATTTACATTTCATGTAATAATTTCTCCTCATTGCACAGACCTGTCCCATAAATCCAACTCTCAAGGACCAAACCCAAGAAAATATGTAAGAATAAGTTTAGAGTTTTCTTGTTAAAAAAAACATATAACATAGGAAACTAATTTCATGTCCAGCCAAACAATAGTAAATCCCTTGAAAAAACACAGGCATTTCCCAGAGAAATCAAGTTGTCTGCAAAGCAAATGGATCCCAAATTATCAGACAAAAGTTGAAGGTCTTAGCCCATCACTATCGACGAACAAAGAAAAGCAGACATCATTCCTATATAAAAGGCGAAGGTTTTATATTCGTACCAGGACGCGGGTGGAAACATCTGGACATCACGCAACCGTGGTTGCATCGGCTTGCGAATGTCTCGACCTCCGAATTGCCTAGACAATTCTTGTAGCACGTGAGATAGCAGGCACTTTTTTCAACGACCGCTGCACACTTTGTCAAGCATTCGACCTTACAAAGTTCCTTTTTAAATGATTCCACCTCAGTGGCAGATGCCTGCAATGCTATCGCGGCCACGAGCGTCAGCATCACTAATTTAGCACAACTCAGGACATCCATGTCTAATTTGTTCTCAAACGAGTAATGTTCTTAGTGTATTTACTGTTTATATAGATGCGGGACACTGGGATAATCTTCATTTGTTTATTTGGTAATTTGGTCTTTTCTTGTAATTAACCTAAATAGAAAGATAAATTGTCAATTCCCAATATTTCATTACATTAATGCTTGATACACCTACCAAATATGGGTTGTTTTTTCAAATTAGATTTTCTTTTCTTGTGGGGCTACTACGACTCTTTTTTTATGACTAAATCCCTGCTCTTTATTATGACAATCCTGTTTCCTTAAAGAGACAAAATTGCCTATAAAAATCCAATATAAATTTAGAATGGTGGACCTGAATTAATTATTTTTCCTTGTTCTTCTTTTTCTACGGATTCTCATTGCCACTGTTAAGAATGTAACGCGGCTTTTCTTTTGTTTCTTAATTGGGTATTAAATCAACCAAATATAGGGCTATCAGATTTTGTCAAATCTGTAGCGTATATCTGGTTGATATATATTTGGTTAATACATACTAAAAGTACCTTGCAATCTTTTTCTAACCTTGCAGTCTTTTTCTTTATTATTATCATATTTTACCTCTATAACTTTAGATTTTTCGAGAAGGTAAATTTTCAAAATACCTAATTCTCCAATAAATAAATAAAACTATTTCAAAGATTTCCCAGAGTAAAAGCACAATTACTTTCCCAATGCAAATATAATAGAGGGAAAAGGTCACTAAAAATCCCAAACTACACTCACTATAACACATTTACCCTAAACATTTTTTTTATGACACCAAAAATCTTAAACTTATATTTGTGTAACATATTTACTTATGTCAAAATTTCGTCAATGAGCATCATCAAAAATCTACCTAGATGTACGCCAGAAGGAAAATGGTGTTGACAAGGCGCCCACATGACTTAAATAAAATAAAAACGGCATTATTTTGGCCAAAAAAAAAATCATTTGACGGAACTTTGATGGAGAGTAAATGTGTCACATAAATATAAATTTGTGATTTTCTATGTCACATGTAAATTTATGATAAATGAAAAATATTTTCCTTATCATTAATCGCTTGAGTGCCATAGGAAATTTGCCTCGTTGAAAAATCGGGTGGATGCCAGTCATCATACGTGACTTCGTTGGCGCTAATGTGGACTATTTTATAATAATTTTCTTTTTTTTTTTCAGTTATTTGTTTGAATTTTTAATTTTCCTATCTTTTGCTTTTTTCTTTGGCCGGCAAGGTTGCCCTCATTGGCTGCAAAGGCCTCACTCTTGCCAAATTTGGGTAGCCAAAGGCAAGGCCACCTTGCCCAAATCTAACAAGAGCCTTCACGGTCAAGGATGAGGATAGCCAATGACCCTCACCGACCCTAAAAGAGCCCAACTTTAGTAGTTTTGATTGAATGATGATTGGTGGAGACTCAGAGAGAGAGAGAGAGGTATGATTGGGGAAGAGATTGCATTTGGATTCACCGGTTTTTTCACCAGAAATATTGAGAAAAGAGTCAACTTAGTCCTTTGGTAAGTTATATATAATTAACTTGGAAAATAGAATAAAATATTTTGCAGTAAATTCGAATAAAGTTTGTGTCACAGCACATGCATTGATGGAACGTACATTTAACTCATTATAAGTGATTTTACTTTTTAAATAATTTTTTAATACAATAATATATATTCAAGAAAATATGCCTACTCATTAGCCATTATATACGGAACAAAAGGCCATTTAAAAAACTAATAGATCGCATTTTTTAAGTATCTCATGATATGACAGATCATTACACTAGGGGCAAAGTCACAAAAAATCATAAACTATGTCTATTATGACACATTTAGTCTAAACATCAAAAGTCCCAAATTTGTATCCATCTAACATATTTATAGTCAAAGTTTTTTCAACAATTAAAAAACTGACATCATAAAGTAAATAGCATTAATGTCGTTTCTTAAGTGAAATAAAAACAACTTTTTTTACAGGATAAATGTGTCACATAAGTACAAGTTTGGGGTTTTTTTAATCACAAGAAAAGATTTGAGATAAATGTGTCACGGTAAACATAATTTAGGGTTTCTAATGCCAAAAAAAATTCATGATAAACACGTTACAATAAGCATAATTTAAGGCTTTTGTAACTTCTTCTTGAAGAAATATTAGTACCTTGATTTCATACGTCTAGGCACTGAAAATAGAATTTCAAGTTTAATGTCTTTCATATTAGAGTAGCAAATTAGAAGGGAAAAAATCAGAATATTTGTAATGCAGAACCTTCTACAAATTAGTATGAAGATAACAAATCAAATAAAGTATCAATGAGTCGATCATTTCAAGATATTTTGTGATTTTTTAATTCAATTTCCTTATAGATAAAATTGTTACTTTTTATCTTTATCTTTTACCATAATTATAGGTGGTGATATCTCTATATATATTATTATTCAACTCAATTTTTGAGTTCTTCATTTAAAATATACGCATATATTTCAGTCAATGAATTGGCATTCTATGAGGAAACATATCGATGACATAAATGACAGAGAAGATAGTATCTCTTTTACATGAAAAGATAAGGAGATGCGAGATGCGAAATTTTAAGAAGTCCAATGACAATTATTTAGGTAAAACGACATATGACCAAGGTGATGTGCACTTCGAATCTAGTACTCAAAATGATATCTGACAAAAGCAATGTGCACTTTGAATCTAGTGCTCATACAATATTCTTATTTCGCTTTAACTGAGCTCACAATCTCTCTAACTCTTGAACGGCTTAAGATTTCTTGCAACTTTCTGAGCAAGAATTCACACAGCCTTTAGCTATCTTGGCATCTGCAATATAAGAAAGTACATAAAAACCCATATTATACATTTCCAAATATTGAAAAATAATGAAAAAAAGATAATTAAAAGAGTCGTCAGTAGGTAGTATTTTTTTCCAAAGTTAATGATCAATTAATATCCACCTGCACCAAGGGTTTTTTTTTTTTTTTTTGGTAGTTTTTCCTCTCTCTTTTCCTTTGGGAAAATGGGGCTAAAAAAAGAATAATTATCGACAAAAATAAGATCTATACTTTCAAAAACCAGAAGTCATTAGACCTCAAATCATCATCATTGGCCATTCAAAACTTGGAAAAAAAAAATCCGAAGGCAGAAATCAAGGTCTTTAATGCCCCCCCAAAAAAAAACTATAGCATGGTGTGTTAAAGAATACGTAGACCAATCCCGTCTACACCATTGATCATGCAAAACCCACATTATTAACAATATGGTGATCCACTTGATTAATAGTCCAAATGATATTGATTTTTATGATTTACATTTCATGTAATAATTTCTCCTCATTGCCTAGACCTGTCCCATAAATCCAACTCTCAAAAACCAATCCCAAGAAAATATGTAAGAATAAGTTTAGAGTTTTCTTGTTAAAAAACATAGCAGTGTTTTCTTGTTAAAAAGCATAGGAAACTAATTTCATGTCCAGCCAAACAATAGTAAATTCCTTGAAAAAACACAGGCATTTCCCAGAAAAATCAAGTTGTCTGCAAAGCAAATGGATCTCAAATGTACACGGAGGGCCCGTGACGGAGTTCTCAGTTTTATATATATATATTCCACAAAACAACTGTAAAAAGCTCTTTGCTTTTTCGAGCAGTCTAATTATCAGACAAAAGTTGAAGGTCTTAGCCCATCACTATGGATGAACAAAGAAAAGCAGACATCATTCCTATATAAAAGGCGAAGGTTTTATATTCGTACCAGGACGCGGGTCGAAACATCTGGACATCACGCAACCGTGGTTGCATCGGCTTGCGAATGTCTCGACCTCCGAATTGCCTATACAATTCGTGAAGCACGTGAGATAGCAGGCCCTTTTGTTAACGACCGCTGCACACTCCGTCAAGCATTCGACCTTACAAAGGTCCTCTTTAAATGATTCCACCTCAGTGGCAGATGCCTGCAATGCTATCGCGGCCACGAGCGTCAGCATCACTAATTTAGCACAACTCAGGACATCCATGTCTAATTTGTTCTCAAACGAGTAATGTTCGTAGTGTATTTACTGTATTTTGGTACGAGAGTGATATGATTCTACTGTTTATATAGATGCGGGACACTGGGATAATCTTCATTTGTTTATTTGGTAATTTGGTCTTTTCTTGTAATTAACCTAAATAGAAAGATAAATTGTCAATTCCCAATATTTCATTACATTAATGCTTGATACACCTACCAAATATGGGTTGTTTTTTTCAAATTAGATTTTCTTTTCTTGTGGGGCTACTACGACTCTTTTTTATGACTAAATCCCTGCTCTTTATTGTGACAATCCTGTTTCCTTAAAGAGACAAAATTGCCTATAAAAATCCAATAGAAATTTAGAACGGTGGACCTGAATTAATTCTTTTTCCTTGTTCTTCTTTTTCTACACGGATTCTCATTGCCACTGTTAAGAATGTAACGTGGCTTTTCTTTTGTTTCTTAATTGGGTATTAAAACATTCAAACCTGTAGCGTATATCTGGTTGATATATATTTGGTTAATACATACTAAAAGTACCTTGCAATCTTTTTCTTTATTATTATCATATTTTACCTCTATAACTTTAGATTTTTAGAGAAGGTAAATTTTCAAAATACCTAATTCTCCAATAAATAAATAAAACTATTTCAAAGATTTCCCAGAGTAAAAGCACAATTACTTTCCCAATGCAAATATAATAGAGGGAAAAGGTCACTAAAAATCCCAAACTACACTCACTATAACACATTTACCCTAAACATTTTTTTTATGACACCAAAAATCTTAAACTTATATTTGTGTAACATATTTACTTATGTCAAAATTTCGTCAATGAGCATCATCAAAAATCTACCTAGATGTACGCCAGAAGGAAAATGGTGTTGACAAGGCGCCCATGTGACTTAAATAAAATAAAAACGACATTATTTTGAGCACATTTGTGATTCACTATGAAAGTCGAATAGAGACCAACTCGATTAGAGCAAACTGGACTAGTCGGTCCGTTCGATTCCTAGTTCTAGGACCGACCAGTTTGGCCCCTAGTCTCAAAAATTGGGAACCAGTTCTCCCAGTCTGATTCTCGATTCCACCTTGGAACTAAACCAAACTGGAAATTGATCACCCCTATACTAAGTGTAATGTTAGTTATTGACTACTATCCTAACTCTGTTTTGGTGGGTTAACTCGCCCTCGCAAGGTGTAAAGTCATCTTACATTGTTAACTTGTGAGGTTTTTATATTGGTCTCAACAGTAGGATTGAGTACGGCAAATTGGAGTGCTCAAAGTGGTCGGACAGCGGAATGGGCCCTTAAGATTAGGATTTTTAATTAAGTTTATATCGGCCAGGGAAGAAGGGAGTATGTTTAATTATGGCGACATTGATAGCCAATGCCAAAATTTGCTCTAGGAGAAATACCTAGCGCAATTAATAGTCATTATGTCAAAAAAGGATACAAAGAATGCCGATTTGCAAATGCGAAACAGACACAGATGAACAAGAAGAAACCACCCTAATGTAGTCCTCACGTGTCCCACGGATGGAAAACGAAAGAATTTGGGAAAATGATGCCGACTCCGAAAAATTGTGTCCACTCCCATTCACCGGTCTGAGCATTTCTTCAAACCGGTTCGGTGAGAACACAACTCGAGGGACCACATAGAGATCCTTGAATCTCCATTTATCCTAACCAGAATTTCCATTCAGACAATCTTAGATAGCTCTTTTGGGCCCTGCTTCGATCGAAAATCAATTCCTCCAAATCGTCGACTCGATAGCAAGAATCATCGCAGTTTGACTAGTCGATGATACTGGTCAAACATCGCAGTTCTCATAACTCAAATTGACAAGCAATTGTGCATCGAGAAATGAATAAGAACTTGATAAGTGGATTTTAAAACTGATGAATTGAACGCGCTCATAACAAAACAAATCTTTCCATTTTCACATTGAATATTATTAATCGAAATCCAAGAACAAAGAAAAAAAACTTACGACTACAATCGCAGCACAAACCAAAAATTAAGAAAGACCCTCGACTCTCGTGAGAAAGAGTCACGTAGACCCTTGCTTCTATGATGCAAGGGCCATGAGGCACATCTCAATCTGAGCCATCAACCTAGGCTCATTACTGCTGTCTTGTTCTCGTTAATGGGAGTGATGAGGACTGATGATAGGATCTGGGCGAGGGCCGATGCCTTTACCTATGGCTGGTGAGAGCAATGACACACTTGCCCAAACCAAACTAGTGTCACCAGCCCTCACCCATGGCCAGCAACCTCGCCAGTTTAGGATTAAGAAAAAAAGAAAAGAAAAATGAAAACTTTTCAAGTCAGCAGCAGCTGTGCCACACAATAAGGTCGGCGTCCACATCGACAATTTTTGGTCAAATTTATCTTCAATTGGCAAAATGTGAAAATGATTAAAATTCAATTAGTAAAATTAAATGAATTATGATTAAATTAGTAAAAATGCAAAGAGTTTAAAACTTTTTGAATAATTTTCTCGATCATGTTTAAAACTTTTTGAATAATTTTCTCGATCATGTTTGATAATGGTGAGGCCCCACAAGTCGTCGTGCAACGACAATTGGCCCCGTTTTTCTAAGAACTCCATTACTCGGCGGTGCAAAGTGGAGGCCGGCCATGACTTAGGCCCTAGAGGTTGAACCGTCAATTTTCTTGCCGACATGTCGGTTCGCATTATTCGCAAGCTATTTTGCTTGGAAGCTTTCACTTTACAACCGTCCCCGCTGTCCCATTACGAGAATTGTGCCCTAGCTGTACGCCCAATTCCAGCGTACGCTCATTGGACTTTCTGCACAGCACTAGCATCCGAGCTAGAATTCCGAGCAACACCGCTGACCACTCGCTATACGCTTTGCATGGATTGGTGCGCGACTTCATCATCACAAGGGGTGTAGCCACATGGCTTTTGTTCTTATCAGCGTGATAGGTCTAGGATTGCGGAGACCAAACGAGTCAATTGCTTAGGCGACTAAGCTTAATCAGAAATAATCTAGAAATAGAAACACCATCTAGCTCGGTTGGCTCAATAGTCAGGTGCTCAATTTGTCCTACAAAGTTTGAGCCAATCGCGAGTGACCAACTGACTCTATCTTGTATGAAGAGTTACGGACCGTTGATGCACACATGTGGGACTAGAATGACAGGTTCGCGTACGCTTGGACCCTCGAGCACGTTGGTGCTGAACAGGCATGGTTCAATCCAACGTCCTGTACTCATTATAAGAATCTTATGATTTAAATTCTGTCACTTTCATCCGTCCTGTTTGTCAATAAAATGATCCAAATATATGAAGAAAAAAAAATATGCATGAATCCACACTCGCTTTAATGGAGTGGCCAGAGAACCAAACTATATAGTTCAGTGGCTTCGCTCGTCTTTAACTTTTACTTACAACTTGCATCCTTTTATTTCAAAATTCAGTATTTTGCGCCTAGGATTTCAATCTATACTTGAAATCTTCAAGCTTGACCCCATTAAGTAGGACTTGAGGGCAATCGAGGAGTTAAATCACATGGTTTTGGACCTAAATGGTCTCGAAGAGTTTTATTTTTTTTAATTAAGGCATACGATTTTCTCTAATATGCCTCTAATTGGTGGATTACAACTTAGGAAAATCACCAGCATGTTTTAACTAAATATAAACATGGGCGACGTCATGTCTGTAACCCAACAACAGAAAGGTACCAAATTATGTGGGTAAAGTTGATTTTCCTTCAAATCTCGAGACACATGTGCAATTTTTTTAAACCGAAAGGTACAAATTATGTGGGTAAAGTTTAGGGTAGTTTTAAAATTGTGAAAAGAAAAAGCCATAGTATCAGCACTAACAACATATCCTTCCACTACAAGCGAAAACTATGTATATCTTCAATAATTTGTACTACAACTTCCTAATTTAGGCAAGACGCGAGAACTCTAATTAGCTCCCTAAGGTAATTTAATAGTTCCTAACCATTCATTACACCCTTGTTGTTGTGAATTACGGAAAGTGGAGAATAAGTTATAATCGAGGCTCTATTTGTCTAGTAAAAAATGAACGATTTAAAAAATATTTTCATCATCAATAAAATTAAGGGATACAAGTAATATTAATCGGGAAAATATTTTTCAAATCCTAATCAGGAAACATTAAACCAATCGATGACAAGCACTTCCAAACCCTAGTGACCAATGGGTCGATGATCGGTGAAGGAGACTTCTTTTTGTTTGCATCAGCACCACCATGGCGTGGAAATGTAGCTAAATTTCGAGGACTCTCTGGATTCAAGACTGCACCTTAGGCGACAAGGAAACCACCCCCCCCCCCCCCCCCCAGCTATGTGGAGCCCCTCCTCCTTTTGCTTTATCATGTTAGGTGAATTATTGCTCTTGTCACTAACTACTCATTCGTATGTTATTTGTCCTAAGGTTTCCGAATATTTAATGTACGAGAGGATGAGATCAAAGGCTTCGGTAGTGCTGGCCAGAATTCAATGACATGATGGCAACCCCACCACTCATTTTTTGGACTAAGATGGTCAATTATAAGGTATGATTAAAAGTAATTGGTTTTTTGTCAAAATTCTTTGCTTTGTTAAAGGGAATTTGGAGCATTCTCACCCCGCAATCGCTTTCGATGTTGATAGTTTTGGAAGCTTTGGTCAATTATTGAATTGATGAGTGAGACAATTTTGCTTTTGCCACTTGGATTCAATAAAAACCATCGCCCCCTCTTCCTTCCTATGACTATTTGATGCAGAAAAGTCTAAGTGCGTCACTCGATTTATCCCCTTTAAAAATCATACTCATATTTTCGAAAAAAAATAATAATTTCTTGTACCATCTATAAAAATAAATAAATGAAAAAAATTCACCACTCACAAAAATAGTGAGACATAAATTCTAGTCGATAATGGAATAATTTTATATTAACTGATTTTTAAGCGATAAAACTCATCATTTTTAGAAAAATATTTTCAAAACCTTCAGTTTTCCATGAAACCCTTAATTTTCTAAAGTAATCTTAATGTATCTGGTATTATTCTAGCATTAAACATGCAGCCGGAATTTGATATGCAAAACGAAGTACCAGCCCTTGTGTAGTATCACTATAAATTCTCTCATTTGGACATTGTACTCGTTCCTGTGCACGTATTAGTTTTATATGAAATAAAATTTAAAAAAGAAAAACAATTGATAGAAGCATGAAAAATTCTTTTGGAGTATGCTAAAAACTGAGACAGAAGCGCAAATATAATCAAATACTTAGGGATAAACAAAGTTAACCCAATTTTTCCTTATCCCTTCGGAGGTTTCTTCTTCTTCTTCTTTTTCATTTTTTTTTTTGGCTTTCGGTTTTTCTTTTGGAAGAATTAACTCCTTTGGTGAGTTATTGGTCAAACGTCAATTTTTCCATCACCTCCTCTACAACTCGGTTTACCAATTGAGGCATGTACAAGGTACCGTATGATTTGAAAAAATATTTTCCTAAAATTAATCATTTGTGCCGCTTGCAAAAATAAATTAACAAAAAAAATTGATCATCCACGAAAATATTTACATATTTTTTTATCGATAATGAAATTTTTTATTGACTAAATATTTCAAATGGCACAAACTATTATTTTTAAAAATTATTTTATAAATCATTCATTTTTCATGAAATTTTATTAATATCTCTATCTCAGGGTCTAAAATCCCAACTACCTTCCTATATGGACTCCAAGTATCTTTCAATCACTTTGAGCTGCCTAGGGCCTACTTACAAATTAATCTTCT
Source organism: Eucalyptus cladocalyx (assembly GCA_017140615.1). NCBI lineage: Eukaryota > Viridiplantae > Streptophyta > Magnoliopsida > Myrtales > Myrtaceae > Eucalyptus > Eucalyptus cladocalyx. The sequence continues at coordinate 32,546,451 of CM029523.1, forward strand.
GAGGCCCAATCCATTTTTTCTCACGTCATCATTAAAGTTATTTGATTAATTTCTATATATACCGTATAGACCCCACTTGCACTTATGCGGAATCTACATGAAGATATTCGTGCTTTTAAATGATAGACTATCATTCCGATATCATAGAGAAAATAAAAAAACAGAGTAGGATGTGCACTTGAAGAATTAGATATTTATTGCGCAAATTGGAGAACTTAGTCGCATAAAGATTCATTTTCCACTAATGTCATGGAATGGCTGATCATATCAGAAAATTTTGCTCTCGAAAGATTTGAAACCCGGCTCATGAAAATCGATTTCATATGTCAAGATGGATGCATGCATTATATATACACGATAGTTCCAAATATCCTTTTTAGGCCTGATTTCACATTGACTTGGATGAGAATGAGTTGCGCCATGTCATTCCGAAGGGGTAGCATTGCTTATATGCACATTAGCGCAACAATTTGACAATGGCAAAAACGTTATGCGATTTTTGTTCCTGTTAGATTTACAATAATGTTTTAAAAAATTGGGTTTTTTTCTCAGATATTTGAGAATTCAGTCCTAATAATGGCAACAAGGATTAAAGGATTTGTGCATCACTGTTGCTAATAAAGTCACGGAAATTCCGGATGGACCGGCGGAGAAAGAAAAACCAAAATGGGCCCCCATCAACGCGTAGTTCCATAGGCTTTTTTGCCTTAGGGGGATGATTTCCCTTCGCATTTTGTTAATAACTATCCTTAAACCACTAATTAAGGAATCAAATTCGATTTGCGACCGTTTCAATTTTCCCTTCCATAAATACGTCATTAGTTACACAACCAAGCATTTCTTTCTACTAATTTAAATTATTATAACAATTAAAATGACCCCGCTTAAAAATCTGATCTTGGAATTCAGAGTGCCGTCCGTAGACGTACTAGTGACATGGTGACATTTACCAATCACGGTCCCCGCGACCTCAAAAGGGAAAAACACGCTTTCAACTTTTAAACGGCCATCTCATCCGTGCATTCAATTTCCAGTTCACTTTCCCGAGAAAACTCTCATAAAATCTGAATCTGGTGTTTGAATTGTGTGTACCAAATCATGCTGGATAAGTCTTTCCATCTGGGTTCAACCCCATCAAAGCCAAAATCCAGAAAAAGAAAAATAACGCACAGACAACTTTCCTTAAAAGACACAGTTTTTGTCGGAATTTAAATTCGCTCGAATTTTTTTTCCTACGAGAGAGTGGATCACTGTTTAGAAAACTCTTCAGACGGATTTCTTCCGTCTCGACTTTCGAAAATCACACCACAGCAGAAGATCTGGGAAGAGGGACAAGACCGGAGAACAGAGAACTTAGAGGAATGAAACTTATAAAAGTTACTTTCTTTTTTTTTTGGGTTTTTCGAGTTTTGAGATTTTCACATTTTCTTGTTTCTACTCCTTCCGCCTTTTTGCTCGACCAAAGGCCTGAAGAGGACACAGATCAGAGGTTTCGCTGAGTCTCCCTCCTCTCCCTGGTTCTTTTTCCCACTGTACATCGGCCAAAATTATTTTTTTTTTACTCTACTTAAAATAAAAATAAAGAAAAAAAAGGGGTGAAAAAACAGAGTCCCAGTTTTTTCCATCTCCTCGCCTCCTCCTCTTCGCATTTCGACTTCTCCGTTTTTTTCTACGAAGCCGCCGCCGCCAACCAAGACTCATCATCCCGGTTCTTCTTCTCTGTCGTTGTCTTCACTCGATCTTCCCGATCCCGATTCGCTTCACGACGGCGTTCCTTATGTCGGCCGCCGCGGCCTGCGAGCACATCCCCGCCATGTAGTTCCTCACCTCCGCCCTTATCATCTCCTGCATCACCGCCATGAACTCCGCCTTGAACGGCGAGAAGTCGGCTCCGACCCTTGGGGACGGAGGCGGGTAAGGGAAGATGCTGCTGTTGTTGGTGTTGCCGCTGTACCTTGGGTACTCGGGCAGCGCCACCGCCTGCGGCGGAGCGCACGCCGGCGTCGGAGCGGGATCTGATGCCATGGGCAGTAAGGAGATCGGGCGCGTCGCCGGCTGGGTCGGCTCGGCCACGACCCTGGTCGAGACCTCGCACGGGTCGGCGGCCCCCGGGAGCGACAGGCTCAGCGACGTCGGCGGATCCTCAGTGGACGAGACCGCCGCCGCCGTCGCCTCGACCGGCGGGGGCACCACGGGGCCGGTCTTCGCGACGGGCCGGTACACGAAGTGCACGCTGGAGTCGCTCATGCCGGATCCGGACGGGCTGCCGGGGCTCAGGCAAGGCCCGCGGAGGCCGACCTCTTCGCCGGCCGCTCCCGCGGGCTCAAGTCCCCGTCGTACCCCGCGGCGGCAGCGTCGAACGCCCTGGCGTTCCCCTCCTCGGCGAGCGGGGAGAGCGGGGGGGAGCACTTGCGCTTGAGGGTGGAGTTCCAGTGGTTCTTGATGGCATTGTCGGTGCGCCCGGAGAGGAGGCGGGCGATGGTGGCCCACTTGTTGCCGAACCGGGCGTGGGCGCGGACGATGATGTCGTCCTCCTCCGGGGTGAAGGCCCGGTGCTCCACCTGCGGGGACAGCTGGTTGCACCACCGGAGGCGGCACGACTTGCCGGACCGCCCGGGGATGGACTTGCTGATGAGGGACCAGTTCCGGGGCCCGTGCTTCTGCACCAGGCGGCGGAGGGCCTCGTCCTCCTCGGGGCTCCACGGTCCCTTGATCCGATCCACCTCCTTCCTCGAAGCCATCGATCGAAACAGCTCGCGACCCAAGATTCGCCGACCCAAAAAGGAGCGAACTTTACCGAGGGGTGGCTTGCGAAGCGGGCGCTTCCTTCGGTGCAGAAGGAAGGAAAGGAGGAAGGAAGAACGGAGGAAGGTGGAATTTTGGGTGAGGAATAGAGGACGATTAGAGAACGGAGAGAGGGGAGGGGGGTATATGAAGGTGAGAGAGGAGGGCAGGGGGCGACCGGTTGGACCGGTGGGGAAGTGGGGAAGCGGTTGGACTTGGGATACAGCTGGCTGAGGCCGGGACACGCGTCGCTTCCCAGATTGCACTGATTAACACCAGTCGCTCTCTCTTTTTACTTTGCTCTCTCTCTCTTGGGAGCGTCTTCTGCACTCTCTCTCTCTCTTGATGAGGCTAAGGAAGTAATCGAGAGTCGGTTCTTGAGTGGGGGAGGGGGAAGCGGGGGCGAGCCGAAGCGATTATGATTGCGGCCTTTTGACCTTTGCTTCCCTCCCAGCCCCGCTCCCTTATCTTGAATATCTTCATCTTCTTCCTCCTTTTCTTTTGTACCTATCTATCTTTTGTGCTCTGTGGAAAATTTGATGACCCAACGGTTTGGTTTCGTAATTTCAAAAAAAGCTCAATTGGGAATTTGAATCTCTCCGACTTTTTTATCACGAAATTCAACCAAAAGCCAACTTTTTTTTTGTCCAAATTTTAAGATGTAGCGGCATCGTGGGACGAGATTATAAAATGGACAAAATCGTCGATTAATTAACAAGTTAATTTTACAGCAGCATTTTAGAACAAAATTATATAATTTTGGGTTAAAATCATCAAAAAACCCTAAATTATGTCATTATGACATATTTACCTCAATTCGTAAATTTGGTGTCGTAAAAAAAAAATAATTTAGAATAAATTTATCACACAAGATAAGTTTTGAATTTTTTGTATCACAGAAAAATGTGTCACGCGAATACAAATTTTGGATCATATGAGTCACAAAAAAAGTTTGGAATAAATGTGTTATGATCGATAAAATTTGGGATTTTTTTATGGCTTTTTTCCTATAATTTTCAAACATCTCCCTATGGTAAGTAACTCTTTTTCTGTAAATCTTTTCGGTTACAGATGTGTTGACCGGCTATATATTCTAACGGACAGTTTCCGATTTAGTTTGTTGCGTTTTTTGAGATTTTCCTTTTTGGTGGGGACATGAAATGTAATCCTTATCCTATTTAATTTAAAGGAACAACAAGAAAAAGAAAGATTTCCTTTTTAGGAGAGTTAATCCAGTACACGGCTGTTTGCCTATTTTATCTCGAGTAAAAGAAGTAACCACAGCTTGAACTGTTTGTACACCTAAGAAGAAATTAATTACACCAATTAATTTCATTGCCTAATTCAGTAGCTCCCTGCATTTTTAGAATAATGATACAAATCGTCCCTAGAATTTGATATAATGTGTAATGTAATCCCTGAATTTTATTCGACGTGATCATTGAACTAAATCAATATGTAATATAATTCTAGTCTCTAAACTTTTATTATATGTTCAACTTAATTCCTAAATTATATAGAAATATTCAATACTATTACTCCATAATTTAAATTTAGGGATAATATCGAACATTTTAAAATAATCCAGAGATTAAATTGAACATGTGTCAAAAATCTAGAGATCATATTACACATTGAGCTATAGTTTAAATATCATATTAAATCAATTAAAAATTTATGTATCACATAGTGCATTGGATCCAAGTTCATAAATTATTGTGTCATTTTCCCCTACATTTTCTAGGATTTTTCAACTCCCTATGTTGAGACCAAAAAAAAAAAAAAAAAACTCCCTATGTTTCTTCCAAACAAAATGCTAGAATTACTCTATTGCACCTTTTAGAAAATATATATATATATTAGGATTTAAATGTTTCATCGCAAAGTTTTAGTTTTTAGTGATCTTTTCCCCTAGATGGAAAATAGTCTTAATTCTAGATTTTGAGCTTTGTTTAATTTCGTTTGTTGAGGTTTCAAAAATACTCATAGAAATTTTCATGACGATTTTATGACCAAAAACACTTAAAATTACATCCAAACCATATATCAAGACTTGTTTAATTTGATTAGATCCTCATTAATACACTTAATAGTCCATAGTTATCTCTTTGCGGTGTGCATTTCAAAAGAAAAGGCCCTCTTGATTTCACACCATATTTTGTTGGTTGTTAAGTTGACAATTATTATCCAAGAAAAACCAGGCTGTTGCATTGACAAATCGTATCTTAAGTTTGTCTCATCTCAATGACTCAATACCCAATATTCCGAGGTGTTGGGGGATTACCATTTTAAAATTACACAAGCATTTAATTATATCAACGGACCATTCACATTCAAGAAGGCATATAAAAAAGACCAAGGAAGTTGAAAAAATGGATTGGATCGCACATACCGAAAGTAGATCAGACGTGCATAATGAAAATATACATTCAAGTAAAATAAAAGTATAATTTTCGAGTACAATCCAGATCCTCGGTGGGTCAAATCATAGAACTCACAAAAACTCTGGGGTCAAAAGCGAAATCTCCAGAAGGGGGGGCTCCCCCCCAATTATAAAAAAGGGAAGCACAAAATCCAAGGCGCAAACAGACGCGAGAAAAGTCCATATGACCACCACCCGCGCATCACATCAAACCCTCCAAATATGATATGCATGGGCCGGTGGGCAGGCGAGAGGCGAGTGCGCCACACGCTCCCGCGCCAGCGCGTGCTCCCCACGGCAGCAATCAAAAAGCAGCAAGGCAAAAGCAAAACCGGCGGTCCGCTGGAAGTTAATGAAACCGAAACACCTAACATAACCATAATTAATTAATGACGAAACAAAAAAAATATCTCGAAGCGGAAATTATTTTATATTGATTTTTATTTTTTTAACGGATAATAACTAACGGTTAGGCTGAGGCCCGACTTTGACCGGGGGACTCCAGGCTGTCGAGCATTATCGCTGTCCACTGTTGTCGCATGATATTATTTTTTTCCTTTTTCGAAAACCGCTTTTTTTAAAAATAATAATAAAATAAAAAGAGAGAGAGAGAGAGAGAGTGAAGCAACGGCAGCACGGAAGTGCTGAGCTGGCGCAAGACGACAAGAGCGGTCGCCGATTCGGAGGGCGAAGTGCCAATGCCTCCCTGTCCGGTCCAGCCTGTAGACCTGCCACCGTAACGCAACGGCTTTTTCTGCCCCCGGACCTCCCACCGACAGCTGCCCGTAGCCCATGCCCCATTCCCAACCACTCCGGGTACGACCGAAACCGTCTTATCCGGTCACGCAGATTTTTTCTTTGCCTTTGGTAACTTGCTAATGGACAAAGCAAGAATAGCCATTTATTTAAAATCATAAACTTTTATTTTTTATTTTAATTAGTTGATAGATTCCTTTCAAAAAATGATCACGTAACGGTTTTTTTAACTACTACCAAAAAATCACTGGGATGTGAGGGTTCAATCATTACATTCTCGAGAAGTTAGGATGAAAATGATTTAATTTTAAGCACGGGTTTCAACTCTCATATCTCGTAAAAGATAATGAGATAAAGTAAAAGTATGAAAGTGAAAATTAGAAATAGCGAAACCGAAAAAAAATTACTGCTAAAATAATAGTCTATTTTAAATCACAAAAAATCGAATGCTAAATAATTATAAATTATTATAAAACCATTTCTTTAAAAATTTATGTTTCATAATAAATTGTTATTCTCACATTGACGAATCCCAATGCTTTGTTAGCAAAGCCATGCAAGCCCTCGAAATATCACTTAGTCATGTTCGATTTAACGACTTGTTAATTTGGAACCATTCAATTTTCAAGACGTTGATGGTCTCACAAGATGACAACATATGGTATATTAAAAATTATTGAATTCGTTTTAAGAAGTTGCTTATCGAGTATACCTTTGAGACACCAATTGACAGAACCCTTTTAATAACATGATTAGTATACTCAGAACATATAATTAATCACTCGCTAAAACATGGTCAAAGATACAATAAGCCGATGCGCACGCTTCCCCGCACCAAGGGGAGGACCTTCCACGGAGCTTCGTGGGGACAAGATTGAGACCCAAATCAACCTAAATGGAACCCATAATTTGGGTCAATCAATCGAGGATTTTGGGAAAGTTAAGGGAAAAAAAGGGGAGATTTCAATCTAATTAATTAATAATTAAATTATGGAAAAGGAGGGAGTTGGGGTGGGGGGTTTGTATTAAATGAGGGGAGATTGATGTCCGTATCCGGTTTCGGTTACAGGGTACGACGTACCTACTACTCACCTAAATATGCCTGCCGTTTGGTATGGGGACGTGGGATGGCGATGATTCCTTGTGCCTCCTCGAACCTTTTTGAATTTTGGTACGTCTAGCATTGATGGTTGGCCATGTCACGAAATTTTGTTAGGCATTTAATGCGATTCCCAAACTAACTGCTCCTCTCGCCCTCCCTTTATTTCTCTTTTTGTGTTGTTACAAAATTGAGGTGCGTTTTTCTCCCTTTTCTGCGCCTTAAAAGGAGCGCTCTTGATTTCCTGTCAAGGGGAAAAAAGATTTACTTTAATTTTTTATAAAAAGAATAGAACTGAATTTCAATTGATGTAATGTTACCCCTAATTCTCTAAAAGAATACTTTAGCTTTAGATTTAATTCCAATTCTGCCGTGAACATTTTTTATTTAAGAAAAAATCTCAAAATTTAGATCCAATCCAAATCTACCTTGAACTTTGCTTTATCTAAAAAATAAAAACCCCAACTTTGGATTTATCTAAAAGAAAAATCAACTTTTACTCTACTTTCAAATCTATCCCTTTAGCCCTATGCTATCAAAAAACCGCCATTAGTCATCCCTAATTTTCATATCCTAAAACGATTTCATTTTAGAAATTATTTTCCATATCAACTTATTGGTGTGGATTTGTTGTCGACATGGAAATGCCATGTCAAGTTAGGAGTGGACGACAATGGAAAAATGTCAGAATAGAGTAAAAGTTTGTGATTTTTTTAGACAAAACAAAATTCTTGATAGATTTAGGATTGGACCTAAAATTTGAGATTTTTGCTAAGACAAAAAAAAAATTTATAGAAGAATTGAAATTGGACCTAATGTTATTTTTTTTTCTGGGAGTTATGCTATCTTTTTTGTATAAGAAAATTGAAGTGTTTGATAGTAAAAAGGACTTAAATTTTCTGGAGCATTTAAATCTTCAAAGGCTTAAAAGGGCCAGCAACTGTAACTAAAGTTAAAAGCAAAAGCAACAAGTATTCCATTATAATTACCATTTCATGCTATTAAATTTTGGTTTATCATTTAGTTCGAATGAAACTAGAGGCATTCTAATTGTTTCATAGTCAGCCAATTCTAATGACAATCAATCAAAATGCAAACATCTCAGTTGTGGTTCATCATTACATGTTATGTTTTGAAAATTACTAAAACGTGTATCTATTCCAACTAAAATGTCAAATTTAGGTGATTCGCATGTTTTCAAAAAATTTATGATCTTTTGCCTTTTGTTATGTATTCTTGAAACACATTTACGACATCACAGTTTCTTGTAATTTGACAAATTTATTTAATGAACTCAAACCAACCATCCCCTAGGTCTAAATCAAAAGAAGTTAGTCGGCAGGTGAAATGTTGAAACATAAGTATTATAGTTGAATTGTTGCCAAAAAGATTTGGAAGAAAATAAAGAGGAGAGCTGTAAATCGGCGGGCGCAAAAGTTTTACCCGGCAGGGAGAGCAGCCGGCTTTGACTTTCGACCTTTTTCTCGGCGATTTTTTCCTTTTTGCTCCTGTAAGAAAAAAGGGGTTAATAAAATATTTACAATTATTACCGCATAAAAAAGAACATAAATAAATAAGAAAAAGGAGATATGGGCGGAAGGCAGGATCCTACTTTCAGCCTTTCCAACCGTCGGATCGCACCATCTGTCAGGCGATCTCTCCCTCGGCGAAGGTAGTGGTGAAGGAGGCATGTGCGGGCTGGCGACTTTATCACGTGCCCGGGCCCGGCATAAAGGGGACACACGTGCGACTTGCGCCCTCCCAGAGCAGCAGGCGAATTTTCAGACACAATAACCTTAAATTAAAAAAGAACCACGAGAAATTTAAAAAGAAAAAAAAAGAGGTTACTTAGAATAATTTTTACAGAGCTCCTCGGATTAGCCTCTTTTGGCGAATAATCCAAAAGACGACAGCGGTAATTTAAGAAATAAAAAAATGGTGGTGAATCGGGAGTACGATCTGGCACTGGTCTCGTACGATTCCGTGGAATAAAGAAGGCTCGTGATGCACGTGACGGGAACGATCGCGGGGGGTTTCCTTTCGCGCCGATCGAGGGAGTGGCGGGCGGGGGTGAGTTGGATTTAGGGTTTCCTCGTTCCTTCCTTGAAGGTCCGATAATTGATGTCTTAAGGTGAACTTTCTAATTACGTATGATTAGTGGGAAGAAGGCGGCTTCTTTTGGGGTTAATGATTTTATATAAAATATTCGTGGGAGCATTTGTGATTTTAGAAATTATAGGTGCATAAAAAAGCTACATCCAATCGGGATTGACCAATTATAGATATGTTGATTTTGCGAATGAGCCACTTGCCTCCTCATTTGCCTTTGAATTGATGTGCAATGTACTTAGGGGTACATGATAACCATTTTGTTAATTTATTTTTCTGTTAACGGTATAAATTTGAAACAATAATTCATTTAGTGACGCAATTTATCATTATTTTTATTTTCAAAATAAACATGAGAAGTGGAAATTTTATTATTTTTTATCTATAGAATGGAAATAGAAATAAAAGACTATTCACATTACTCATTCTTCGCTACATTCTCCCAAGAGAGACCATCCTCCTCCTCCTCCTCATTCCTCCTCGAGACTCTCCCCATCTTAGACTCCTAGATTGGTCCCTGCCTCCTCCACCTCTCCGGCCCCCTCCCTTGCTGCCTCTTCTGGTGGCCGCTACTACATCTCCACCTCTTCCCCCAAAGTCTCCTCTGATACCGACACCGGCAACGACAACACCTCTCTATATAGCTTCCACCACTCCCTTTCGAACAATTGCATCATCTACAACTTCTCCAAGCTCCGCTTTACCACCAACAACTTCCTCACCAAGCCCTAACACTCCCCCTCCTCCTGGTGCTGCCCCCTCTGCGGCAATGACATAGTCATCTTCCAGAGCTAGTTTAGGCAAAAGATTGACATGGGCTATCTCAAGGACCTCCTCGGGACGATCTGCTAGAGACATCTAGTCAACATCACAAAGCTACTCGACGCCCCCATCTCAGACAATAACATCTTCTTGGTCTACAAGTTTGTTGACAACACTAGCCTCTCCGATTACTGCGGAACCTTAAGATGCCAAATTTTACGTTTTCGAGAATTGGACGTCAAGGATGTAGATCACCGCCGACGTCACGCATGGCCTCGGTTACATCCACGAACAACGTCAAGCTTTGCAAAAGGTGAATGAGGACGACATGCTCCGAGAGGCCTGATCAAGGAGGAGAAGATTGGAAATTATTCTATTATTAAATGAATTTATATTTTATGAATAGAAATTCCGTATTGTTTTTAAATGCAATCAGATGCTTAGAAACTTGTCGGGGAATAAAAATAGAAATATCTATTTTTGGTCAAAAATTATTCATAGGAACATAATGATTCTTAATCACGCTATTAAGTATTGTTATGACCAACATTAGATGATATTAGAACATATGTGATTAGAATTACGGGTTGTTGGAATTTAAAGGTTGTTATTTAAAACCTTAGGTGTGTGATATTTGAGTAACTTTCATTTTTCTTTTTACATCCGGAGTAATTTTACCATATCTTTTTTTTTTTTAATGGAATCTTATACAAATGCTTGTGAATAACACGACTTGCATATATCTATACAAGGATTAGTTGAGTTTAGAGTTGTGATGAAATCTTACATGTTACACGTGGACAGGGAGGTGAATTATTAAAGTCGATGATGGAAATCATTCAGATGTATTTCATTTCAGTGGTGTGAACTACCTAAGCTCGATAAAACATTGACCAGCTATTAACCAACCCCATTGATTAAACTCATGAACCGATGATGTACAAGCTAGCTCTCAAGTGGATGACCCAAACATGAGATATTAAAAAATGACATGACAAAATGTTGTGTAGAATGACTAACGTTAATTAGGTCGCATTGGTAGTAAATTCCATCAAATTAAATTTTGCCCTTAATTTTAGAATTAAATTGATAAAATCGAAAAATTTACAACTAAATTGATATTCATAATTTATTGAGTAATTTTCCTTCTTTTGCATTTACGTAATCTTCAGGACAAGAAAAAGAATACTGCTTGGATAAAAATAATAAAATCAAATGGTTACCTGGAATTCAATTTGAAGTGATCGTTGAAAGGACCTCGATCACGGAAACGGATCCAGAAGTCATGTTATCTATATCAAGTACGATTTTTTTATTATATTATCGCAATACAAAATTGTACTTTATTTGTGAAATAGACATCAGATATATATATGCGTTTTTTCTTGGTCCAATCAGATATATATATATTGACGTATTTGAAATTTTAGGGAAACTTTCGTGATTGAACGTCTGATGGTCAATTCCACGAAGCATTAACTCCGGTTTCAAGTGGCCGTCCCTTTCGGAGAATCTCCGGACAGCTTAATTGGGATATTCCCTGTCCGAAACTTATATCCGAAAATTCGCAAGCCACAATATTTAGTTCATATCTGACCACAAAAATAAAGAAAAGAAATAGAAAAACACGATTGTTTGGGGATGACGTATGCGTGCACAGATGCTTTTTGATCGGTAAGAAATGGTGTAATGGCCGGCGAGACTCGGATTTGAGCCAGCATACACTTGTCTATACTTTGCAATGACTATGACACGAAATTAGTGTTTGAAAGAGCAACCGATTTTATCCCTAAACCATCACACAAATTTCAATCATTTTGGGATAGATGTTATCTTTTAAATTAGTTAACGGGTTTCTCGTAAGTCGTATTCAATATGAGACACTATAATATCGTACTTCATTTATCCATTTTTCCTTTTTGATGAGAGTAAAAGAGATGTGCCCATGACAATTAATCAAATTCGCTATTTGATTTCACAACAATATATATATGCAATTATAATTCTATCAATAATGGGAACTATATAATTATTTAAGTAAACGATGTAAATCCAAATGAAAAACCATTATTATTATTTTTTTGGTTATCCCAAAGAGACAAAACATATGGTTATTCTTTAGTGAACTTAATATCTATTTAAGATGTAACGTTAAAAGAAAAATGAGTAGTAAACTTTAAATGAACTTAATTATTTGATAGACTCCGACCAAAAAAAATATTTGTTAGACTTTTATGTAAATACCGCACTTAAACTCTCCATGAAAGATTAAAATTTGGATTGTTTAAATTGCAATACCCACAGCTGGAAACCAAAAGCCAAACTAAAAGTCGAAACTTATATAGAAAGTAAATAAAAATAAATTGAGAATACCATATACCGAGATGAATCTGTATAGAATAGTCATGCTTGTTTACTTGATATGACATATATTCTTGTTTTTTCGGTGGACTACTGGTTCAATGGCTGTTTGGTTGTTAATTACACAGCATGATTTTTTAAAAAATTGTTTTGCTTGTAGAGTTCTGAAAGGGATATACACCAAACAATTCCAAATTTAAAATTGAAAAAACGAAAGGAAACTAACTGAGGTTGGGCCTTATAGCGACTCTTCAACTAATGTACATCACTTATTAATAGAAAGGTAACCGTCTGCAACTTCCATGCATTTGTCCTGTTAGCTTCCTCAATTGAAACGAACCGACGTGAACCTAATTGGTGAAAATAATTAAGATTGACATATAAAATCAATTTATTAAATTGCGTGACGCGACCTTCATATCAAATTCAAACCCGCCCTACCTATAGAAAAATATCTCGGACATTGAGGTTCATTAAGTATGTTGATTTTGTAAGCAATCTGAAATCATGTTGACGAAGTCTTCAGGTTATTTATTAAACATAATTAGAGAAGAAGGATTTGTTTTTTCAAATATTGATCATGCATGACGCATCATCACAAGCAAAATATGTATGTTAAAAATCGTAACTTTTCCCATTTAGGTTGCTCTCAATACATCTATTTCCAAAATGTGTCGGCAAGTGTTAGCTCTACTTTTTAGTTAGCTCAACTAATTCCTTAAGGTTACTTGGTAAAAACGCATTTTTTATCCAATGCTTTGCCTTTCTTTATAAATACGTGCAATCAATATGTTCTCATAAAAAAATATACCACAATAGATTATTTTCTAACTCGAAATTTTAGGCCGTCCGGCTAAAGGGACACAATGAAATAAGAAAACCACAAATCATCTTTATGAAACTTTCTATGGTATCTCGAGAGTCAATCTTTCATCATACGAAATCATATTAAATTTATTTTTTCATAATTCTTGTACAAAATGAAATATAAGAAAACTATCTTCAAATAAGGAAAAAAGTGAATATTATGAAAAACCTCAAACTTATACACTTATAACTAATTTATCTTGAACTAATTTTTTAATTACCAAAAACTCAAAATCGATAAATTTACTCTCCGTTAAACCACAAACCGATACAACTATAATAAATAGATCGCATGAGCCCAAACTGTAACATTAGTTAATTATTATGTGTCATTCAACTTGGCAGTTTTGATAAGAAAATTTAATGGAAATTAGGGGAGGATAAATTTATCATAGGTATATCAATTTAGGATTTTCAATCACCAAAGAATTGATTCGAGATAAATTTGTTATGAAATCATTGCCTACAACAACTTTTGAGAAATTAGTATATGGCATTGGTGTGCGATAAGCTCACAAGATACAAGATTGATTAACCCCGGCAGTGACTATATGGCTCAATTGATGGGAATATATTATGAATTATGCATTGTACTTTTTTTTTTTTTTTTTTATGTCCGGTTTTTTCCTACAGGGTTTTTCCAGAATGAGGCAATTAATGCATCCATAAAATGGAAAGATTATAAAATTTGTGCTTTGCACTATTTTTTCCTTTTGTCCGGTTTTTGTTCTACTAGGTTTTTCCGGCTTAAGGTTTTTAACGAGACAGTATTATTCGATGCACATTCATAATGAATACAATGAATTTTCAATAGGGAGTGTTATGAAATACATGAATAAATATTCATTATATTCACATTATCTAATGTACTTATTATGGTACATTTGTATTATACATTCTAAGTACATCTCCTTATATAATGAACGTTCATCTCCCTATCCAATACATGTATTATTCGATATATTGATATTAATGATAAATATATTCTTGTTTTTCTATAAATATGAGCTTAGTTTTGTTGTAGATATAACAATCATATACTGGAAATAAAATTATTCCATCTGACTTTTTTTATGATCTTTGGTGGTTGATTTTCTCTACTCAATCTTTTTATTCTCTTTATTATATATTTGCAACGCAATATTTTACAACAAAGTTTAAGATTTTTCAAGAAATTAATTTTAAGAAAAATTAATTAGCATGAAATTATTACCCTTAAAATTTCCATGATTCGCATTTGAGAGGAGGGACACGCGGTCCAAATCAATCATCTCTCTCTGTCTCTCTCTCTCTCTCTCCTGCATTATTAACCATCCACGCCAGTCTCCGTCGCACGCGGAAAACGTGCGCTTATTTGCAACCGTGCCCCTGGAACACGACAACTTCCGACAGTTGTAATTTCTCGAAAAAGAGGTCCCCTGCCTTTTTTTTTCCCCTCTTCCCAACGCAGCGGGGAAACCAACACACGCGCGGTCAATTCCGGTACCGCCACGTCAGCGCGGAGGGGGGCCCCACGCGCCAGACGGTTCGGTTCGGCTCGTCGCCGGCCTAGGCCGTAGGGGAGCCCCGTCACGCCCCCTCCGACCCCCTCGGTTCCCGCCACGTCACGCGGTCTTCGGGGACGCGGGGCCCGCCGCTGCCTTCCTTTGTCGTTTTGTCAGCTGACGTGGCGACCCGGCATTCCTTCCGCCCACCGGCCTATGCCATTTGCGAATTCTTTTATTAAAATTCGTTAAAGGGCGCTTCAATATACAATAATAGAATCGGTTCGCTTTCCAAAGCGATGATGGAAGTGTTTTTATTTTTTTTGGACTATTTATTTATTATTTTTTGGGTTTGTGATGATGGAGTTGAGATAGAGAAAACGGAATTGGGCTATTCTATATTTAGACTCATCATGAAATTATTTCATTCTTTCTGTTAGAACCTTAGATTAGATGCAGATTATTATGTTTCTGGAGATTTTACTGACAACCCTTGTTTTCAATGGGACCTGCTTTATATTAAGACATCTTCAATTTTTTTAAAAACACTATGCATAAAGTTATTTTATCAGCAAAATAATTTTTTTGGGAAAATAATTCCTTTTTATGCTTTTCAAAAAGGGTAGTCCGAATACCCTTAAATATCTTCTGTACTTCCCCCCACCTCAAAAATAAAAAAGAAAAGAAGAAGAACAAATTTTCGCAAAAGCAGTGATTGAAAGTTTGGCAATATTATGATAAACGAGAATCTCAAAATTAATTGGATTTATCTTAAATTAAATTTCAACTAAAAAAAATCAAATTTGTCTATCTTTATATCCTTAACTATTAACCGACATTTACTACTAGTTTGGAATCTTTTGGGTTTAGTGTAAATTTAAATTATATTATTAGTTCGAGATTCTTAATGGTATTAAATGTAAGAAGAGGTGGATAATGTAACTAAACTCTTGGACCGAAGTACTAATTCACAAAGGGAATCGTACCTAACCTTTCCGTATCATCGAAGGAAGGCTCTAGTGAAAAACATTTCACATAATCAAGAACACCTTTTCTTTTCCCCCTTTCTCTCTCTCTCTTTTTTTTTTTTTTTTTTCCGGTGGGATTCATTAACAAATCAAGGGGAAAACGTTGCTGTCGGCTTTTGAAGCGTCAAGCTGATGGATAAGCGAAGGGCACGCGACGTCGCTCGGGGAGAGGGGGATGGGGGTTCTGCTCTTTCTGCTCCTCCCTTTCCCTTTCTTTTTCGCTTGCCAGCTATAAGGCACTTGCTTGCCGCATCGGGGTTATCAAAATTCCTTTTTTTTTTTCCCTTCGAATATTATTATTTTTATGAGGTTTAGTTTGATCGAATATTACTATTTTTTTTTTTTTTTTTAAATTATTGCGGGGGTTGCTTTAGGGAGTGTGAATCTGGAAAGGACAGCATCTGCTGCAGCGCAATTGCGTGGGGGATTGGGATTGGGGATTTGATTAATAGGGGGGGTCGGATCGCATCCCACGATTCCCGCCCATCCCCAGAGGCCGTATGCATGCGTCGTACTGTTAGGACTTGTTGTACTCTCTCTCTCTCTCTCTCTCCCCCCCCCTCCCCCTCGTGCACATTCTTTCTTTTTATTTTTTAAATTTTTTTTGGGGGATAAGATAAGATTTGCTCCGGGAGATGGTGTCTAATTTGATTTTTGAAGGAAGGGTTTTATTTCTTTTTCCATGTTTTGTCATGTTATTATGTTAGGTATTTGTCGACCCATGTGTTATTAAACATGTTTAACATGAACATAAAATGGTATTTCGGGTGAATATGTTTGGAAGGAAAGTATGATGAAAGTTGAGTTATCTTTTATTTTTGTTTTTTTTGTTTTTGTCATGGAGTTACTTAAACAGGTGTGTTTGGCGAAATGTTTTTTGTGGTAGACTTTGATTATGATGGCTAATCGGAGATGCATGCAATAGATGAAACTCGTGGATGTTTCACGAAGTTTGTTAATAAATTTAACGGAAGAAGAAGATGAACATGGCTTTCATTGAAATTTTTGACATCTATTTTGTGACTTCTCTGAATGGCTAAAGAACATCTAAAAAGCCCTTCCTACAACTTCGTAAATTCTCTTATTTGGTTTGATACGAGGTAACAATGCATTCCCTTTTAATTCTTAAACTCCCTCCGCGAATATGAAATGTCATTAGAATTATTGGGATGGAGTTGAATCCTAACTAAAAGGGTTTACAGATTTCAATCTTTCCAATTAACTTATTGAGATTGAATTAAACTAGTATTCTGTTTGAAAATTCAATGCCTATTGAAAATGCTTTACATGATGATTGTATTGAATATACAATCAAAAAATATAAAATTTAATTGGGATGCATATCATGCAAATATCATGATTAATCAATTACGTCACCCAATCATGCGATTGATGCTTCAAATACCTTTTTCTAAGGATGTGAAACTTGGAAGCAACCTCTCAGGAATTCACTAGGCCAAGGGGTCGGGATCTAGCTTTTGGAGGATGGGATCAAATCTCAGAAATCAAAAGAAGAACGGGAGGAGTAGGAGTCGAGAAACTACAAAATTAGAGGGAGAAAACAAAGGGCAGTTGGGTTCTCAGAGACAGAGACAAGACAGAGAATATGTTGGATAATGAGGGGACAAAGCTTATCTCGAGCAGATTCATGAAGTCGGGGATGTAAACGCATCAACAGAATAGGCGTCCATGGGCGAAGTACCTCCTGTACTTAGCAGAAGCAAGATTTATTTGCTTGCTGATATGTTTCCTATGTGTGTGTGCATGTATACATATAATACACACACATACACATATATGCAAAGAACGTATATTTTAAGTCTGCAAATTTTAAAGTTAGGTAGCATGACTTATCAAAGCTTTCTGCTCCAATTAGGGCTGTGCAATCAGTACTGAGTTGACCAAATGGCTCATACAGGTCCGGTTCTTGATTCTAATAAGAATAGGTCCGACCCACGATTCCAAAATTTTGGAACCAATATGGTACGGGTACATTTCAAGTCCTAGATATTGAACCTACCCACTACTCGAGAACTGTTTATAACTTATTTTATGAGTTGGAAGAAAATAATTTACATGTTTCAAATGAGTTCAACTTTCTCATTGTTCGTTTGTTTTGTATCGATATTTTACTTTAAGCTGTTTTATTACTTATACTATTTTACTGTAACTGCTATTTGTCTTGATTTTTTAAAAAAATGAAGAGAGAGAAAAAAAGAAGTCAGTTCCCAAATTGACCCTAAAATTGAATCAGTAAGTAAGTTTCCTAGACAAATAGGGTAGATTGAAGTCCCACAAATTGAAAATCAATTCTTACAGAGTTGGTTACAGTCCTGCCGACCTCTCCAATAGTGGAGCTACTGTAAGTGTGGGGTGTCTGCTCAGTGTAAAGGTCACAACGTCCTTTTCACAGATTACCATTAGAAACCGTACCAAAGTTAACTATGACTCAAAGGAGCCGCGTACCATGCAGCATGACATCAATCTATAGTGCCTCATGTTAGGTTTTCCCGACCATTTATTGCACTCGAATAGTTTAAAATAAAGTCCAGACTCGTCGACAGAAAAGGGAATCTTTTCACTTTGAGTCGCAACAGTTCATTTTATACAATGAAAATGCAGAAAAAGAATAAAATCAATTAAAGGGAGAAGGAAAGAAGATACTCGCTCTAGTAGCTGCTGATTTTGCCGATCACCTAATTTTACAGGATATACAACTTTGTTGTTGCGAGTGTTCCTTCACGTTCCAATCCACGAGGAGAAGATGGAGGAAAGAATAGCTAGTTAAAGGGAACTTCACAGATGTGTAGCCTCGATTATGGTCGAGTCGAGGTTTGATTTCAACCAGGTCTCGAATCTTCCTTTCAGTTCACCAAGCAGGTGTGACAAATTTTGCCTCCACGACCAAGTAGGGTTATTAAGGGCGCGAATGGAATTAAGACAGACAAGGAGTGTGCCACCTTCATGCAAAAGGACCTGCATTTTGATCGAAATAACTAAGTTATATATGCACCCAAAACAAGGGGGAGAGATGCAATTGGAATGTGAAATTGGGTCAATGTGAAGACTTAAGGAGGCATTGCCAGAAAGTATGCAAACTAAAAGATTGTGGTCCTTCGTCAGATACTTCGCATTAGTAACTCCATGATGCCCTAGTTTAATAAGAAAAACACCTCCTTCCATCTTAATCAAATTGTATGGAACTGTGGGAAATTATAGAACGACGATTCCATATGCACATGGAAGTTACACTATGCATCCTATTGCAATGGGGGTTGACAATGCGAGAGAAATTGCACTATGCCCCAAGCTGCAATGGTTACGATCAATAGAAGCCCGACAAACAAACAAAGACAGAAGCATCACCAATGGAAGGAAATTTCATCCAGGACATATTGGAATTTTTTTTGTCAACAAACTTGGTATCGGTGCACTACAAGCAACTTATTGGATTCTTATCATTATCAACTCATATGGTAGATTGAGAAGATATCGAGATGGTTCAAAGCAAAAATCATACCGTCAACCACAAGGGAAGAAAACCCAATACAGATGGTAAGGAGGCCAAAAATATGCAAGTTAAAGCAAGAGCCACATTCTGCTTAACCTGCAAATACACACTGTCAGAATCCATGACACGATCTCCAAACAGGAGATACAAGGGACAAAGATTCTTAGAAAACATAAATAAGAATAAAAGGTAATGCATCGAAGTACCAGGGATGTTGTATGCCGTGACTTGGCAATAGAGAATGGAACACCCGATATGTTATCTCGCAGCAACAGCACATCAGCAACAGCAACAGCAGTTGCACTAGCACGCTGAGCAAGCACGATGCCCACCGTAGCAGCAGCAAGAGCAGGTGCATCATTAATACCCTCACCAACCATAATAAGGCCTCCCCCTGTAAACAAAAATGCCAAATACTTTACCCAACAGTGACATATTGTGCAAACACATTTTGAAGGAAGAATCACGATTTATCCCCTGTAACAAATCCAGTTGTAGAGTATGTGGCTCAAGAGATGCAAAAGGAATGGAGAAACTAAACCAGGTATTCCAATTAACACAACGGAAGCCTACTGAACAATAGGAGTAAAACTGGCACACCAACTCGTTTTGGAAAGCAAATATCTTGAGTTTGGCCATTAAAATGAGTAATCGATCGAATGGAGAAAAAGCATAAAGAAGACGAGGAACTTGCACCTACTAATTCGTTTTATATTGGATACAGAAGAATCATCAAACAAGTATGTGGATATTAGGGGTCGATATGCATCTGATGCTTTCCGTGAGGTTAGGCAACAGATGAAAATTTGAGTGTGCTTGGAAAGATGCTTCTCAGTAGAGTGGAAGCAACAAACACAAGATATCATGTATTAAACCTTTTCTGTTCTGAAGCATCAAGAAAACACTAAATGTGCATCCATTTTGGACCTGGACAGTCCATGTCTCTGGATAATCAGTTAAAAGCCAACTCATGGATCCCAAGGATGCCATTGTACTTGCCCTAAAAATATAAACTAAAAAATTCAGGGGAAAAAAACACATGCTAACAATGCCATGCAATAGTTGTCGCATGTTATATATTCGTGTTGAGTTTCATCTGTGCTAAAACAAGACAAACAGAGATCGATCTTTCAAGAATCCCGGTCAATAAATGTAATAATTACCATATTGAAATTTAGAATGCAAAAAAAGCAATTGCTAATTATAGAAATAACCTACAGATCCATAAGCACAAAAACCTCTTGTAAAATGTGATGAATCCAAGAGAGTTAACCCAAGAGAGTTAACAAGTCAATTACTACTTATAAGAACAAACTTTGTGTTTAAAAGCACAAAACCACAGCATTCATCACCATCCATGAAGAGTGATTTTAATTTCAGATTGGAAGATCACCTGTATCTCTTGAGATGCTTTTCACATAATTAAGCTTATCCTCAGGCTTTAGGCCGCAATAAACTTCATCAATATTTACAGAATTTGCTACTCTCCATGCACTTGACTCATGGTCACCAGTCAACATTATTACACGCAGATTGGCTTCATCTTTCAATGCTGCAATTACTTCCGCAACCCCTTGCCGAGGTCTGTCCTCAAGATGAATAAGTGTTATCTGCATGAACTTATAAGCAAGCTCAGTATAATACTTCAATTTTGCCAAAAGTAGAGCTATCACAGTTTCAATCCACAAGTATCTTTACAAGCTACATAAGTCAGATTCAAGAGTGGGTGTCAGGTATCAACATGTATCCAACATCTTAGCTGTCCTTTTTCCAATTTATGGTACATGTAGACCCACCAGCATATAAATATACACAACCTTTGCCGTAGAACTTGGTTGAAAGTAAACACATTTTACTTGCACAATGAGGAATGCCAGCATCACTTGAGCATTACCTTTTTATTAACAGAAAGAGCAGCATGAACTAAATCCCTTCCATAAGAAGATGCACTAACAGCCTCCTTTATATTCTTTGATTCATCTTCAGATTTAACAAATGAAGTTATAAAGTCGATGGAACCAAGTGATGCCTTCAAAATTTTGCCACCTCCACTTCCTTCCTATAGCGAAACAGAGAAAAAGCACACTCTGACATTAGTGAAAAGCAAGTTAAGGGATAGAAACAACATAAGTACATGGTGTTGATAGCTTAAAACTTCTTATTTGACAGTTGGCCTATTGGACTTGATGCCTAAGGGATCCGCAGAGAAGCTGAGGTATTGTGGAATTAATTAATCCTAGAGAGGCCTTGACCTCTCAAACTTCTGTCCCTGTTAGTCATATACTACAATCTCATCCTTATTTGACAAATTACTGTCACACCAGGAGGAAGTAGGACTGCAGTGATTGAAGAAACTCCTAGCTAAGATATCCTCTTGAATATACCACAGAATTCAATCAAGTGTAGTTTACTCAGAGGAAAACTCAATCCATGTGGCTGCCAATATTAAAGCTCCTAACAGATCTAAGGGGGGGATAGAATGAGACTGCACGCAGTAATGAAGTTTTGAACCAAAAATTTGCAAACGACGAATTTGGTGTCTGTGGAAACTCTACCTCAGTATTGTTCAGAGTGGCAATAAGACCTCTACCAGGAAAATACTCAAAACTCTCAACAGAAATGGAAGGAAGGTCCTTCCCTGCACAATGATCTACGACAGCTCTGCAACAAACAAGAAAGGCGAGTTCTTTCATAAGTAGAGCAAAAAGTGTAAATCAATATTCAAGAGACAATAAGCACACCATTCTAATCAAAATACAAGCAATTTCATATTCTAGACCAATAGAATTACATTTATAGTCGTATAGATCACTCAAATAGAGTACCTTTTCCACTTGAATGAGGATGATAGTCATCTTCAACAGCCTAATTGGAGGTTTTGTAGAATGAAAGTTGTTTTCTTATTGAATGTCAAAGAACTTATAAATCGTTTTAATGGAGTGTAGCAGTAGCAGATACATTTGCTCTTCTGCACAATGAGTAAATTTTCTCACACATCTTCAGGAAAACTATTCCCAAAGATAAGGAACTCCAACATCATAGAGTCAACAACAGAATAGAGAACAAGAGAATCAGGGTTCTGCTCAGTATTATAAGTGGACCATGGCCGCATTAATCATGTCATCAGCATTCTAATTTATCCCTATGCAAAATCTCTTTTTGTCACCTCTCATAATAATGCAGAATCTTATTATTGGAAACTGACGTACATGTCTGGTCAGCAAATGGAGCTTTCACTCTAGATATTTTACAATGTTAGAAAATTACAATAGATCACATAAATGTATTGGTAGATCTACACACCTTCTCTTGTTACAGCCAACTTGAAATAAAGTAGGTGATGCTAATATGTGTACACGATGGACAATATTCACTGAAGATGGACGTTTAATCAGACCTTGATTATCAAACTTGAGAATGGAGGTATATATTTTCTACCTCCTCTATTGATCTAGATTGTCAATCTTAGTAGCAGTCACTTACTATGAATACTATATATTGACGTCATAATGAGAAAAAGTAAGGGAATACTCTAGAAATTGTTTTCTTATGATTGAATGAGGATGCTGAGTTTTTTTTTTTTTTTTTATAGCAAAATACAATGATGGCTGTTGATCCCTCCATCGCACTTTGACATGTACAAATGTCAAGATGAAGTGGAGCTAAATGTGACTAAGGCATAAGAAATCAAATGAGAAAAATCTATAAAACTACCTCATGTTTACCTGACTAGTATCCTAGCATCCTGTCCAAAAGATAATTCAGCGTAGGATAATCTATAAAACTACCTTTTTGGCTATGCTTGGTAGTAAGGAGAAAATTCAGCATAGGATAAAATTTATTCTATCCTCAGTTTGGTTCCTACCCAAGACAGGATAAAATTGGATATGAGAGATATAGCATAGATAAAGATATTCCAAGAGGGAGGTGAGATAAAGGTGGGTAAAATTACTTATATCCATGGTATGAAAACAACTTTCTCAAATAACAATCTTCATCAATTAATAAAATTAAAATGATAAATAAATTATTAATTCTAATATAAAAAAGAAAATTCAAAATAACAAAAAAAAACGATTTTTGTTTCTATTAATTTCTATTTTAATTCATATATTTGAATTTCTTTCTATCCTATAATATATATTTCTATATATATATATATATATTTAGCATTTATATTTATTACATATTTTAGGTATATTAGAATATTTTATCATTTAATAAATATTATTAAGGAATGATGGAAGGGAATAAAAAAGAAACAAATAACGAGAGGGAAAATAATAAAAAATAAGTAAATAAATAAGGCGAGAGAGCTGAAGCACTATACTTTTTGGAATTGCAAAGGTGAATGATAATGCTGTTTCTCTTTTACTAATTTCGGCATTCACTAACTTTACATTTCTTGGCAAAGTCGAACTTGTGGCCCTGAAATGCTGCAGGAACTCCTTTGCTGCTTAAGATTTAAATCGTATAATAATTATGGATTTATTGACGGAGGTTATCTCTGTTTGTGCATTTGTGGTTTCTTTAGCAATGAATGTAAGATATTCTTAACATCTCAATTTGTGTATTTTCAGATTTATTTACATTGATACACTGTCCTACCACACACTGCAGAATAGAATATGAAAATATTTGGCTTTATTACCGCAATTCACCACAATGGATAGAATATAGCAAAATATCTAGATTTCATATCTCATTCTATCCAGTTCTATGCTGACTAAAAATCTGGATGACCAAATGCAGGCTTTCTGGTTTTGAACTTTGCAAATTCTACAATGAAGGCGGTGCCTCAATTTGCTGAAGTCACTCCTGAAGCCTTTAAGAAGATTGTTCTTTTGACCCCATTGGTAAATCTAGAGGTGAAATGCAAAGAGACTCATGATCAGATCTGTAATACACTAGTTCTAAACCGTTTCTCAGATTGCAATCATATATCACTAATCTGCAAGATCCGATGTTCACAAATGACTATTCATAGCCCGAAATTTTAATCATTCATATCCTCATGCCTAATCAATTAGGACCTTGGGCTCTTCATATACCATCAGTCAACTGTAAAAAAAACCTTGCTATCCATTTTTTATTATTTATTTATTTTAAAATTATGCTCTTTTAAGACCTTGCTGACCTGTGTCATATATCTTCCACGTTAAAGAACTACAATTGCTACTTCACAGTAAGAATATCTGTAAGGAAAGAATGTCAACATTCAACAGAAGCCTGCTTCATATAGCCAGAAGTCTTGCAAAAACATGAAAATCAAGCAAAGTACCTTCCAATCGGATGTGTAGTACCCTTCTCCATTGCAGCTGCTACAGCAAGAGCTTCTTCTTCACAGCTTGGAGTGCAACAAGTAAAAATTTTTGATTCACCTTCTCTTTTTCCATGACCATAGATTGGTTCTACTGCTTTGAACATTAGTCCGCCCGTGGTCAATGTCCCAGTTTTATCAAATGCTACAGTATGGCAAGAAGCTAGAGCATCCAAGACGTGCCCACCTTTCAGCAATATCCCCTAGTAAAATTAAGATAGTGTTAGACATTATCATAATCATAGGCAACTTATGTACTTCTCCCACTCATACAGGTGACAAGAGAAGTAACTGGAATGAAAAATAGACTCTAAAAGAAGTAAAGGCACAGAACTGTATATAATGCTGTATTATTTAATGCAAACATGTGCAAAGCATCTTATGAAAGGGTATATAAAACCATGTTTAAAGATCCATTGAGCTTCGCACTTCAGATATTTTGCCAAAAGATAGTGAATTCACTCATAATATAAAAACCATATTTAAATATGCCAAGCATAAGGTCATGATGGTGATCAACTGAATTTCCAAATTTCCAGAATTTACCAGTAATTGTGCTAAACAGAAATGAGGAGCCAACACTTAATCAGAAAAGAAAATTATGCTATTGCATTAGTCGACAAGTACCTTTCTTGCACAGGAACTAATTGCAGTAGCATAGGCCAACGGAGCTACAGCTAAGGCACAGGGCGATGCTGCTACCATAAGGCCCAATGCTCTATATATTGACCCTCGGCAATCTGAATGATCATGAAATTGGAAGGCTAGAATTAAAAGTGCAATTGTATTGTTGCTGTTAAAAAAACGGGTTATCTGAGGATGTTGCAAGAGTCATGACCCAAGAGTAAAGCCTTTCTAATTCCAAACGATGATACATTATGCCTATCAATGCTCCTCATGAAAATTCTAATGATCTCCTTAATTTAGTCGGAGCATTTCAGTTTTCTATAGAGATATTTCGTCATATCTTGGATGTACTTAGGTGGGGGGGGGTGAGAGAGAGAGAGAGAGAGAGCATCTGCATTCTTAAGTTGCTTAAAGCTTACATGTTACCCATCAAGAATGGCAAAACTCCTATATACAGCTTATCCACCAAATGTCTGAATTCGCACGACTATACAACAGCAGTATCTTCCTAAAGCTAATATTTTGCATATTCTAGTTTAATATCCTATTACTCCAATATGATAATTTGCTATTCATAGAGAAGGGATCTCTTTTCAGTGTAAAGTATCAAGCATGTGCAGGAGATGTCCAGAACCAGAGAATCCATGCACGAGAATGCGTCCACCAATAAACTAAGAGACTTTCCAGAATACTTGTTATTGCTAAAAAGGGGAGCCAACCAATGCTTGGGGTGTATGGAGGTTTCTACCCTTGTTCATTTAGTTAAAACACACTTCCTCTCTTATGAACACCCAGAATGAAAATAATGACCATTTACCAATAAAGCTGGTTACTTTACAAACATAAAAAGACTTTGATGGAGACTATTCACAAAAATACTTCTGTATTGACATCATACCTGAGGTGCTAAAAAATGGCCATTTGAACAAGAGTGGGCCAACGATGGCAACTGCAATGGATAGAACTACAACCACCTTGCTGTAATGCTCACCAAATTCATCAAGCCATCTTTGAAGCTTGGGCTTATTGAGTTGTGCTTCTTCTGTCAACTGTACGATTTTGCTCAGTGTTGATTCTTTCCAGGTCTTTGTTGCCTAAATGAAAGTTGAAAATATATTTCTTGAGAAAATATGTTGAGCACCTCATAGGCAGCATCATAGTAGGTAAATTCTTTTGTAAAAGTACTAGGGAGTACTCAAAGGTTATCAGTATATGGTATTTATATGGAACATATACCAATTTCTGGTTATTCAAGCTTTGTAGATTAAATCATTAATATGTAAGATTGAGAAAGCTTATAATTATTAATGAAAAAGCAAGCAACAAAAGCTCAGTCATGCAATTCAGCTTGTACTCCAACATCCAAGAATTCAAATTTTATAATGCAAGTTTGTGAGGACATTGCACTTTACTAAACCTCAAGGTTATATATAATAACAAATCCGCATTTCATGCAATTTTCTTTGAAAGTAAGCAGACCTGAAATTGGCAAAGGGAAAAGCAGATAACACTATAAACAAGATAATAGCTTCATGACATTTTTTAATATTCTGAGAAGGTTAGAAATAATCAGTAGGATACAGTACATACCTTTACAACTATTCTACCATCCAAGTTCCTTGCACCGCCGGGAATCCTATCTCCACATTTAGCCTCTAATGGTTTGACTTCTCCAGTCAGGTGCTCAATGGTTATTGTTGCACTACCCTGGAGAACTTCACAATCTACAGGCACAGACTAACCGCAACACCAGCGTTATTCTCAGATGTTAGGAACTTTCAATACATAAAAAATAAGTCAAAGAAAAATCATGGACTTTTAAGAAGAAAAAAGAGAACTTTGGGAAGCACCGCAAGTTTAAAAAGTCTCAGCATCATGATATAAACACAGGACCAACTAATACACAAAAAAGTCAAACTTCTCTCGACCAAGATTTGTTTGATCAGAATTTTGAGGAAACATGATGGTTCAAAGATGAATAAGTAAGGCAATTGGCCTTTGCTGACCTCTCCAGCTCCAACCAATATATAGGAGCCGACTGCTACATTATGCACAGGAACCCTTCTGTATGCTAAATCAGAGAACTTAGGTGATTCCTCATCATCCACATCCAAGACAAGCACAAAATCAGGATAATTTTCCTTCAGCTCTCTCACGTCAATCATTGAACGGCTGGTGAAGTACTCCTCAGCTGCAATTCATACGAATTAGATGGGACTTTCCCAACTTGTACTAGGTGCATCAGAATCAGACTAGCCAGCTCTGCTCACCGATATGAGCCAGATTGAACATTGCCAGAAGTAAGCCTCCTTCCAAGGGGTTTCCCATGAACGTTGATGCAAAACCCGCAAGAGCCATCAACACATGGATGTTTACTCTTCCAGCCGCAATATCAGTGAGTGCATCAAGGGAAGCTGATACCTAAGATAAACCACAACATGGGGGATCCTTATCACATTGAACAAATTTTGGAAAAATGAAATAACACTCTCAAAGTTGAGTAGAACTAGACAACGTGCTTCATTTTCATCTAACAGTACAGCTGATTTTGGTATTGCTTTGTGCATCAACAAGCAAAGCAAGAGCTGTGTCCTAATTCAGGAACATATCCTTTCCTTTTCTGATGAATCCTCCCTCCGAAACAAATGTAGGCCAGAAAGCACAATCCACCTAAAACATGTCTCAAAGGTGCTAACATCCATCGTTTAACCTCAATGGCATAACTTAATAAACCTTCCAACAGGAACTGACAGTTCAATCAGAAAAAAATCTAATCCGATTAAATTCATCAGAAAATGCTTCAACTTCCCCCCTTTATTTGCTTACGAGGAACAGAGGCTCCGCATTCGATCGCATTTAGGTCGCAAAACTAGCAAGCAACACGAAAAGCCAGAGATAAAAATTCTCACTCCAACGAGAGGAAACGCGACGAGCATCAAAGAATTCTGAAACGGCTTCACCACCGGCTTCGGAACCAGGTAAGGGCAAGCGGCGGCGGCTACGAACAAAGCCGCGGAGCAGCAGCACGTCAGCAGATTCTCCCTCAACAAATTCGCCAGGTCCACCCATCCGACCGCCCGCGCGAACTCGCCCAGCAACCTCTGCGCCCCGGTCAGCTCCGCGTCGCCTCCGTCGCCGTGGCCGTGGTGGTGGTGGCCGTGGTGATGGCCGTGGTCATGGTGGTGATGGCCGTGGCCGTGGTCGTGGTCGTGGTCGTGGCCGTGGTCGTGATCGCCAGCTTTGGCGGGGGGGCGGGACCGCCAATCGCGAGGAGCGGCCGCGAATCGGATCCGCAGCAACGAACCGCGGAAGCCGGAGCCGCCGGAAACGCGGAGCAGCGGGCGGGAAGCGCCGATTCCTCGCGGCCGGGGGCGGCGGCGGGGCGGAGGCGGGGGACCGGAGCCTGCACAGATCGGCCGCGCGGGGGAGGGCGTCCATCGGAGAAGCGGCGTCGGAGGAGAGCTGCTCAGGCCATGGAAGTGAAGAAGGAGAAGGGAGGTTGGTTCGGCAGTTGGAAATTGGAATCAGTCGCGGCTGCTGCTTTTGGTCGGTAAAAGGTTATAAAATAGAAGGAGGGAGGGAGGGAGGGATGGAGTTATACTAGCCACACCATGTGCTCATTGTATAGGCCAGGGGGCGGCTGGGGCACGGCATGATGCTATTGCTAGTGTGCTCTGTTACTTTAGAGAGGGGGGGACCCTCACTCGAAATGCCACGTCATCAGCCTCCAACTTTAGTAAAAAAGAAGAGAAGAAATTTGATAAATAATGATTTCACAGCACAAGTTAAGTGGACTTTTTGTTTATTTCGCGTTCAAGCAAAACCTAATTTTACTTCGAGCACGGTTCGACGAGAGGTATCCCTTATAATCTCGGTTCGGGGGAAAAATGCCGACTTGGATGTGTTTTCTTGAGAAGATCCCACGGTACAGATATATTGGACAATTGAAATGTTTGAAAGTCAGAACTCTCTCTCTTTCTCCAGCTGAATATGATACAATTTTTTGTTGAGTAAGCGACTCATATAATGATAAGCTTTGTTGAGTAAACTAGCCATGTCGACACGATCACTTGACATGACGATTTATTGAGCAAAGGTTTTAGGTACTTCGATCGAACAAGAAAAAGTTGGGGTACTAAATTATAGAAAAGATGAAAAATTTAGAATTTTTACCTCCTTAGCACAATGGCATTGACCTTATCAACTTTCTCCTTTTAATTTTTTTTTTTCCATTTTCCTTGTTCATAGAATATAACACAATATAATATTCTCACTTCTTCATATTCATTTTCTTTTATTGTCACTCCTTTTATTTTCTTTTACTCTACCACTTTTTCCCCCAATATAGTATAAAAAAAGAAGAAAGATAAAGTATGTACTTTCTTACTTTTACCCAAAAAAAAAAAAAGAACAAAGAAAAAGTATGTAGTAAACAATTATGTTCCTTCAAGGAAGAGGAAGCATTCCAAACCTATTTTGGTTGATGTCATGAAGATGATTAGAAGATCTTGTTCACTCGATTCCTTGAGTCTCATATAAATTGATTATTCAGTTCAACTTATGTAGATGATTTTTCGTCCAAACTAATCAGGCTTCTAATTCTTTGAATTAGGATACTTGATAGCATGAAACTCGAGATTTTTGTGTTTTGGTTAATGATGAAATTTACATCAATATCAAGTCAAGTCACTTTGGGATTCCTTTTATTATTTGAAATATTTGAAATATGGTTAATTATAAAAGTATTCTCCAATTGCAAGCTACAAGGAAAAAAAAATGGAACATTGCAGCCAATATATTGTCGAAAGTTGATCACACTGCCTATTGTTGCCTATTGCCAATCATTTGGGAAAGAGAGTTTGCAGTCCAAAAAGCGTTGTTTTTAGAGAATAAAGGTGCCATTACCTTAACATGATTCTAAAACTTATAATGAAACATTATAAGAAGGTGAAAAATAATTACACTAGAAGCTCTATAGTATATCCGTTCCTTTCTTTTCAATTGAATCCTCAAACCATATTAAAAACTTCAATATAGTCATAGAACTACACAATGATCACGCAAGATATAGCAGTCTCCCTTTCTACTTTCATTCTTTGTGAATAATTCGAATGACACAGGTCGATGTGAGTCGGTCCAATTTGACACGAACACATTCCATAAAACAAGTTAAACAACACTGGCCTTGCTTGCTAGCAAAAGACCTTATCATTCTTTATTCAACCTCAAGTCCCAATGGATGACTAGGACCTTCACTTTTGATATTGCAAAAGATAAAAAATTAAACAACCAAATAATGAAAGGGACCATGAAATATTCTTAGTTTTTACTAGCAATCAAAGTTTGGTCATCACTAGTTCGTGCTGGTGACGTGCTTGTGTCCTTCACCGGGGCGGCTCGGGCCTGAGTCCTTAATCCCTCCAAGCGTCTCCGAGTTGGTGAACTTGTGTCCTTCACTGGGGGGGCTCGGGCCCGAGTCCTTAATCCCTCCAAGTGTCTCCGAGTTGGTGAACTTGTGTCCAGCTTGCTTGATAGCTCCAAGCGACAACCCGTCGAAGAACCCTCCGCAGGCAACTCCCACTGGAGCTTTCGGCTCCATCACATTGAAGGGTCGAGCTCCGTTCGCAACGAAAATGGGGCTGAGCATCGCCAGGACCAAGAGAATGTGGAGAGCCCTTGTTGTGCTCCTCATGTTTGATGAAATTACTGACAGAGACAATAAAAAGCAAATTTTTACCGACAAAGACAATAAAGAGCAAATGTTTTTATTTGTTTGAAGGGAGCTTGTGATGCGTAGTCTATGGCCGAGCGGGTGCTCAAAATATATAGTGCGAGCAACGAAGAGTTTTCTTTGACCGGTTCTTCTTGATGGTCCCGGTTTCCCCGTTCTCCTTCTCTTTTTCTTCGTATGACAATTTAGTCTTCCCCTGTTCAAAGGCCACGTGAGCATTTGCATTTCTACATGCAGCCGGCTTGAGGAAGCAACGAGGAAGCTTCTGTCGTGGCCGAGAGAGCACACATGCAAGCTGGGGAAGAAGGAAGAACGTAGCACACGACTGATTGACCATTTACTAAAACGTATTTGCTCTCATCTGAAAGGCTAGATATATTTTGTATCACTCTATGTTTAAGTAAAATAAAATTGATTATCGAATGATGGTTGCTGGATGAGAAACCTGCAAGCATTAAAGGAGCTATAAAAACTTTATGGTAGGCTACATGGATTTGAAGAATGGAAGTTATTGAAGACTTATGTTACTTTATTGTGCATTTTGATTGTCTTTATGATTACATGTATGAGGCTGTTTTGTTTTAGTCATTAAATTCCCATCATTAAATTTGTGGGTTTTATGTAGTCATTGGCGTTTGTAAACTTCTATTCCTATAAAAAAGGATGAAGTCGTGAGTTGTAAATAAAGCCACAAGCCACAGTCCACGAAGACACAAATAAGAGAAAGCATTCTTAATAAAAATTTCTCCCTCAAATTTATTGATCACATCTTTCATTCTTGTTTAGAATTTATAGCTCCTTGGCACAAAGGCATTGCCCTTATCAATTTTCTCCTTATTTTTTTTTTCAATTTTCCTCGTTCATAGAATATAACACAATATATATTTTTTCTCCTATCCATATTCACTTTCTCATATTGTCATTCCTTTTATTTTCTTTGCCACTACCACTTTTTTCCCAAACATAATTTAAATAAGAGAAAATATGCAGTAAACAATGATGTTGCTTCAAGGAACGCTCCGAACCTATTTTTTATCTGGATGATTTTATCCCAATGGCTCTGTTTATTTTTATTCTTATATTCATGCTTTTGCGTTTGGATAATGCCAATATGTTGAGACTAGTTTTTTGGTCGATGTCATGAAGACACCACTCAATTCCTCGAGTCTCATCCAAAATGATCATTCGGGTCAACTTATGTAGATGGTTTTTCGTCCAAATCGATCATGCTCCGAATTATGATATTCGATATTAAGGAGCTCGAGATTTTTGTTTTTCGGTTAACGACGGGTTTTGGAGTTGATGTTAATGTCAAGTCAAGTCAGTTTTGGATTCCTCTCATTATTTAAGGTGCTTGAATTATGGTTGATATTCAAAGTAATCTTCCAATCGCAGGATGCAAGGAAAAAAAAGAAGAAGGAAAATGAGATGGTGACGGTCCATCGTTGGCGATACAGGTGACGAACCATCATCCACCGCCATTTTTCTTAGTAATTGGATATACTTGTTGCATCGGTTTTTACTTTTTTCTTTAATCCCTGCTGAAAGTTAATTAAAGCCAATATGCTGTAGAAAGTTCATCACACTGGCTATTGTTGCTGGTTGCCAATCATCCGGGAAAGGGGGTTTGTGGTCCAAAAGGCGACATTATTTTTAGAAAATAAAGGTGGCGTTGCTTAGATAGCTTTTCACTTGTCAATTAAATATTATAAGAGTGTAAAAATTTCATGATTGTCATATAACTACGTGATGATCACACGTGATATGATGTAACGTCATACATAACAATGTTCCTTTCTACTTTCAATCTTTTTGAATAATTCGAATTACAAGTTCATGTGATTTTGTCCAAATTGACATGAACACATTAATAAAACAAGTTAAACAACATCGGCCTTGCTAGCCAGCAAAAAACATTCTTATTCCATATGCAAGCTCAAATCCCAATAAATGAAAACAACCTTGAATTTTGATATTGCAAAAGATAAAAATTAAACAACCAAATAATGCCAGGAACTATAAAATATTTTCAGATTCTGCTAGTAATCAAAGTTCGGTCGTCACTGGTTTGTGCCGGTGACGTGCTCGTGTCCTTCACCAGGGCTTGGGCCCGAGTCCTTAATCCCTCCGAGTGTCTCCGAGTTGGTGAACTTGTGTCCCTCCCCCGGGCTCGGGCCAGCTTGCTTGATGGCCCCAAGCGACAACCCATCGAAGAACCCTCTGCAGGCAACTCCCACTGGAGCTTTCGTCTCCATAACGTTGAAGGGTCGAGCTTCGTTCGGAACGAAAACGGCACTGAGCATTGCCAGGACCAAGAGAATGTGGAGAACCCTTGTTGCGCTCCTCATGTTCGATGAACTCACCGACAGAGACAATAAACAGAGAATTTTTTGATTCGTTTGGAGGGAGCTTGTGATGCGGAGTCTATGGCTGAGCAGGTACTCTAATATATAGTGCGAGAAACAAAGAGTTTTGTTTGATTGGCTCTTCTTGATCGTCCCAGTTTCCTCGTTCTTCCTCTCCTTTTCTTCGTAGAATAATTAGTCTTTTCCCTGTTCAAAGGCAACGTGAGTATTGGCATTTCTGCATGCAGCCAGCTTGAGGAAGCAGCGAGGGAGCTTCCGTTGTGGCCGAGAGAGCGCACATGCAAGCCAAGGGAAGAAGGAAGAATGTAGCACACGACTCTTTGACCGTTTACTAAAGGTTTGCACTCGTCTAAAAGGCTAGATACATCATATATTACTCGATTCCCACAAGTAGATATAGGGGGACCAAGTTTGATGGTTTAGAAGATGAGAGACAGAAGTTGGACTGTAATTTCTATGTCTAGTTTTTCAGCGGGCGAGCGAACATAGTCAAAGCAGCCATGGAGAAGCGTGGTATTACCCCAGACCGAAGACCAAAGACCGTGAGGATGACGGTGTATTTGGAAGACTTTTGGGTGGACAGCTTGAATTTTCACAAGCAGACAACAGTGGAACTGTTGGGGAAATCTCCCGAATGTCTTCTTTCAGTATTAACTTGAATTCGAATCACCGTTCTAACACATTCTTGGAATGCCGGCTCTGGGAGCAAAAGTGTTAGAAGATATGCAATATTCTTTTAGGAGATTGTGATTTGATTTGATTATGTACATATCAATTATAGATTAGATACAGATCTAGATTGATACATAGAATTCTTTATTTCCATTAATTGTACAACCCTAGTTCTATATCTTTAGGATCTGTACAATTTACATACACATTGAGGAAATACAGAAAATTATTATTCCTCTCTCTATCACCTTCTCTCAACCACCTTCGGTTTCTTTCATGGTATAGTCAGTATAATCAGTTGATGGAGGCAATTCAAAAAATGGACACGACAAACAGAGGAGCGGGTTTCTTAGGTATTATCCATTGCTTGATTAATTCAATATCCAGAAAAACTTGGATAATTGATTCAGGGGCAAGCGATCATATTATATGTGACAGGGGATTTTTCTCAAGTATAAATGACAGATTGAATTTCCCTATTTCCCTGCAATTGCCCAATGGGGATATTACTCATGTCCATGAAACAAGAACAGTCAATCTCAGTTCACAAATTACTCTTAGAAATGTTCTTTATGTCCCGGAATTCCAGTTTAACTTGATCTCTGTGTCCAAAGCTTGTCAAGAAAATTCATGCCAAGCCATTTTTCAATGCTGACACGTGTTTCTTTCAGGATCTTTCGACTGGGAAACTGATGGGCTTGGGTAGTCTCTCTGAAGGCCTATTTTTCTGGAATAGTTTCTCAAGTAATTTTCCTTGCAATTATTTAAATAAGCCATCATTGTGTAACCTGATTACCACTAATAGAAATTCCATTATGCATTTGAGATTGGGCCACAGTGCTTCTTTTCCATGTCCACATTGTCCTATATGTCCTCTTGCTAAACAATCTCGTAGGCCTTTTCCGTCTAGTAACACTCGGACTAGTGAGATTTTTTCCTTAATTCATGTGGATATATGGGGACCATACCACACATTAAATTATGATGGGTCTCGATATTTTCTCACTATAGTCGATGATTATTCTCGTGCGACTTGGGTTTTCTTGATGCAGTCTAAGAATCAAACATATTCTCATTTGAAGAATTTTATCTTACTCTCAAAGAATCAGTTTGGCAAATCCATACAGCGGATCCGCTCCGATAATGGGAGAGAATTCTTCAGCCATGATTGCTCCTCACTATTTGCTACACATGGCATACAACATGAAAGCTCCTGTATCTATTCACCACAACAAAATGGCGTGGTAGAGAGGAAACATCGTCATCTATTAGAAGTCGCACGAGCCTTGAAGTTCCAAGCGTCGGTTCCAGATGAGTATTGGGGAGATTGTGTGGTCACAGCCACTTACCTAATCAACCATATGCCAACTCAGATACTTAAAGGGAAAACTCCATTTGAGTTATTATTCCGGAAGAAACCAGAACTCCAGCACCTCAAGGTCTTTGGATATCTTTGTTTTGTTGCAACAGTGGGACCTAGAGACAAATTTAGTCCACGTGCTCGGCGATGCATTTTCATGGGATATCCCAATTTGCAAAAGGGGTATCGGGTTCTTGACATTTCCACAAAGGAATTTTTGGTAAGTCGTGACGTCATCTTTCATGAAGACATTTTTCCTTTTTTTGAGCATACAACTTCAGATGCAAATACAGGGATGACAGCTTCTCCCCGTAGCATTCTATCTGATGAAGCAGTGCCTCAAGGTCCTACCTATATACCAATGGAAGAATCGAGTTACATTCCTCCCAATTCATTTCTTCCAGTATCAACGTCAACACCTGTTAAGAGGGCCGATCGCTCAGAAGAAATTTTAGAACCACGACTCGAAGATTCCCATGATACTGAGGAAAGTCAGCATATAGAGTTGCCACCTACCAGTGCAACAAATACAGACACCCTTCCTCCAAGGCATTCTGGTCGCACCACACGACCTCCTACCTGGACTAAAGACTATATATGTGCAACTCATCATTCTCCAGGTACTCAATATCCAGTCTCATCATATGTTTCCTCTCATAGATTATCACAGGAACATAGATGTTGTATTAGTCGCCTATCAGAAGAACATGAGCCATCTAGTTATGATGAGGCATCTATTGAGCCAAAATGGCAACAGGCCATGAAGGCGGAGCTTCAAGCATTGATTGAAAATAAAACATGGGATCTTTTCCCATTACCCTCTGGTCGCAAGCCAATTGGTTGCAAGTGGGTCTACAAGATAAAGTATCGTGCTGATGGTTCCATTGAGCGATACAAGGCACGGTTGGTTGCAAAAGGATTCACACAAAAGGAAGATTTTGACTACCACGAGACCTTTTCTCCGGTTGCCACCGATGTCACAGTTCGTTCTTTTTTGTCTGTTGCTGCTATTAATAATTGGAGTCTACATCAAATGGATGTGCACAATGCTTTCTTGCACTGTGATCTTGATGATGAAATTTATATGGATATTCCTCAAGGCCTACGGAGACAGGGGGAGAATAGAGTATGTCGTCTTCGCAAGTCCCTTTACGGATTGAAGCAAGCATCCAGACAATGGTATGCCAAATTTGCAAATGCTCTGACAACAGCAGGCTTCAAGCAGTCTAAACATGACTATGCTTTATTCACACGGACTAAAGGTATGTCATCCATTTATTTAATGATATATGTCGATGACATACTTGTTATGGGAAATGATAAGGCTGCCATAGACAATTTCAAGGATTATTTACATGCTACCTTTCACATCAAAGACTTAGGAGCACCTAAATATTTCCTTGGAATTGAAATTGCTCAATCTGATCAAGGAATTTCTCTTAGTCAACGAAAATTTGTCTTAGAGATTATATCAGAAGCAGGCCTATCAGGATGCAGACCAGCTATGATTCCTATTGAGCAGAATATTAAGTTGACTATTGCAGAATATGATAGGGGTATTATCACAAAACGATGATCCCATACTCAAAGATCCATCATGGTATCAAAGACTTGTCGGGAAGCTCATATACCTGACCATGACTAGACCTGATATCTCTTATGCAGTACAGACACTTAGTCAGTTCATGCACAGTCCAAAGCAATCTCATTTGGAAGCTGCATTGAAGGTTGTCAAGTATTTGAAAAAGTGTCTAGGACTTGGAATTCTTTTGTCCAAACAATGTGACATGAAGATGAGGGCATACTGTGATGCTGATTATGCTACGTGTCCTACTAGTTGAAGATCAGTCACTGGATACTGCATCAAATTAGGAGATTCGCTTCTCTCATGGAAGACCAAGAAACAGCCTACTGTATCCTTGTCTTCGGTGGAAGCTGAGTATCGAGCTATGGCAAAAACCACTTGTCAGGTAGTGTGGATACGAGGGTTGCTTAAGGACCTTGGAATACAAGTACGATGAGCGACTAAATTATTTTGCAACAACGATGCAGCTCTCAAATTGGCAGCAAATCCTATAGTGCACGAGAGGACTAAGCACATAGAAGTGGACTGTCATTTTACACGAGACAAGATGCAAGAAGGGGTAATTGAAACAGAAGGAATTGGCACAGCAGAGCAGCCAGCAGACATCTTCACCAAACTCCTATGTCATTGACAGCACGCATATCTACTGAGCAAGCTAGGCGTCTTGGACGTCTACAAGCCACCAGCTTGAGGGGGAGTGTTAGAAGATATGCGATATTCTTTTAAGAGATTGTGATTTGATTTGATTTGATTATGTACATATCAATTATAGATTAGATACAGATCTAGATTGATACATAGAATTCTTTATTTCCATTAATTGTACAACCCTAGTTCTATATCTTTAGGATATGTACAATTTACATACACATTGAGGAAAGACAGAAAATTATTATTCCTCTCTCTATCACCTTCTCTCGACCACCTTCGGTTTCTTTCAAAAAGCAAGGGAAACTCCACGGTTAACGAAGTTTAGTGATCGGGTGTTAAGAGTTGCAACGACCGTCATAAGCGAAATAAAATGATAATGTTAGATAAATCGTTTTTCCCATCAAGGTTTTAGTTGTATAGAAACGTGCGGGCACTATATCTATAAAAAAATTCCTTAACACTCTTCCTCGTATGTAAACCGATTCCTTACATGCGCAAGATTGAATGACAGCGAAACAGGAAAACAAGCAAAATAACATTAATGATAGACAACAAATATTAAGACGTGGACAAATATTAAGACGTGGGTGCGAGAATTGGTACTTTAAACTTGTGCTCTAATATCATATTAGAAAAATCGTTTTTTTTTTTTGATGATTTATTAGAAATTGTGTCAATAATGTTTCTTTAACATATTTCTTTAACATATGAAAGCGCATACGACATTCCTTCTTCAGAGGAGTTCGGTAACCGCGGGATCGATTTCATTCTCTATTTCTCAAAAATCCCCTAATTTCCCTT
Source organism: Eucalyptus cladocalyx (assembly GCA_017140615.1). Taxonomy (NCBI): domain Eukaryota; kingdom Viridiplantae; phylum Streptophyta; class Magnoliopsida; order Myrtales; family Myrtaceae; genus Eucalyptus; species Eucalyptus cladocalyx. Next base: position 32,584,747 of record CM029523.1, read on the forward strand.
TATTATTAGTCATTAAGAAATGAATGAAGTTTTAAATTAACAAGTGGTGGAAAAAAAATGTAAATTAAGTCGATAAAAATATTGAAAAGCTATTTAAATAAAATTAATCACATCTTCCGAAACTGAATCTTTCCTAATTTTCAAAAACCCAAAATAAACCAAAGTTCCAATTTTTTCTTTCTTTTTTCCACACTTCCACTTTACTATCTTTCATCACCCACGACTCTGTCTATGAAAAAACACGCTGATTTCATTTAACCACTACCTATGAACCTGCGCATTGCCGCCGAAACGAGAAGTCGTTGATCCACTATGAGATCAGGTTTGGCTTTCACTAAACGGCGCTTTTCCAGTCGTGAAACGCGTTTTCTATCGACCGGTGTGTTCATTTATCCCCCGAACAGCAGCCTAATCGATCCCAATGGTAGTGGTCGCGAGCAAGTATTAGAACAAGTATTATTGTCAAGTGTATATCGAGAAGGTCTGCCAGAAAAACATGGGCTGCCTAATCAATGTGATCAACTTGGGTGTTATGGAGGAAATAATGCTTGATTACGAGAAGGATTCGGATGGATTCTATTTCAACATAGAGCATCACTGCACAATTTCAATGTAGAGCCTGTTTTTCAGGGTCGGATCCTATTGAACATGCTCGAAAACATGCATAGCATCTCATTGGATACTATGTGTTTGTATGCACATAACAACCATAGTCAGAATTGAATATGGAGCTCAAAATTCGTGCTGAATAGAACATCCCAAATCAAAGAGCCTCGTATGGTTACAAACTTCTTTTTGATGATTAAGGGGAAAGTGCCAAAAAAGTCCTAAATCTTTTATCTTTGAGCCAATTTAGTCCTAAACCTTTTTTTGGTGCCGATTTAGTCATAAACCTTTTTATATTGTGTCAATTTAGTCCTTTTTGGCCAATTTTGGCTGGATTTTGCTGACAGGACGCCGGTTGATTGACGTGGCCTGATCGGTGCTGACGTGGACAACTTTTAATAATATTTTAATATTTTTGATTTTTTAAATTTTTTTAAAATTTTCTTTCTATAAAAAAAATTAAGAAATTTTAAAAATAATGACTTCACAGCACAAGTTACGTGGACTTTCTGTCTATTTCGCGTTCGAGCAAAACCTAATTTTACTTCGAGCATAGTTCGACGAGAGGTGCCTCTAATAATCGCGACTTGGGGGAAAAATGCCAACTTGGATGCGTTTTCTTGAGAAATCCCATGGTAGAGATATGTTGGATAATTGAAATATTTGAAATATTTGAAAGTCAGAACTCTCTCTCTCTCTTTCTTCACTTGGATATGATACAATTTTTTGTTGATTAAGCAACTCATGTAACAATATGAATTTAAGCTTTATCAAGTAAGCGAGTCATGTCAACACAATCACTTGACATGATGATTTATTGAGCAAAGGTTTTAGGTAATTGATCAAACAAGAAAAAATTGGGGTACTGAATTATAGAAAATATGAAAAATTTAGAATTTTTACATCCTTAGCACAATGGCATTGACCTTATCAACTTTCTCCTTATTTTTTTTTAAATTTTTTTTTGTCCATTTTCCTCGTCCATAGAATATAACGCAATATGATATTCTCACTTCTTCATATTCATTTTCTCTTATTGTCACTTCTTTTATTTTCTTTTCCTCTACCCCTTTTATTCCCCAAACATAGTACAAACAAAGAGAAAGTATGCAGTAAACAATTATGTTCCTTCGAGGAAGAAGAAGCATTCCAAACCTATTTTTAATATGATAATTTTATCTCAATGGCTCCGTTTATTTTTATACTTACATTCATACTATTGTATTTGGATAATGCCAATATGTTGAGACAGGTCTTTTGGCCGATGTCATGAAGACAATTAGAAGATCTTGTTCACTCGATATCTTGAGTCTCATCTAATTGATTATTCAGCTCAACTCATGTAGATGATTTTTCATCCAAACTAGTTAGGCTTTGAATTAGGGTATTTGATAGCAAAAAACTCGAGAATTTTGTGTTTTGGTTAATAATGAGTTTCGGGTCGATGTCAAGTCAAGTCAATTTTGGATTCCTCTTATTATTTGAAGTATTTGATTTATGGTTCATTATAAAAGTATTCTCCTACTGCAGGCTACAAGGAAAAAAAGATGGAACATTGCAGCTAATATGTTGTTGAAAGTTAATCACATTGCCTATTGTTGCCTGTTGCCAATCATTTGGAAAAGAGAGTTTGCAGTCCGCACCGTTGTTTTTAGAGAATAAAAATGCCGTTACCTTAAAAAATTCCGAAAAAGTATCTTTTAACTTATAATTAAACATTATAAGAAGGTGAAAAATAATTGCACCAAAAGCTCTATTATATATCCGTTCCCTTCCTTTCAATTAAATCCTCAAACCATATTAAAAACTTCATAATAGTTATAGAACTACACAATGGTAACACAAGACATAATAGTCTTCCTTTCTACTTTCAATCTTTGTGAATAATTTGAACGACACATGTCAATGTGAGTCGGTCCAATTTGACACGAACACATTCCATAAAAGTTAAACAACACTGGCCTTACTTGCTAGCAAAAGACCGTATTATTCTATTTTCAACCTCAAGCCCCAATGGATGACTAGGACCTTCACTTTTGATATTGCAAAAGATAAAAATTAAACAACTAAATAATGAAAGGGACCATGAAATATTCTTAGTTTTTACTAGCAATCAAAGTTTGGTCATCACTAGTTCGTGCCGGTGACGTGCTTGTTCCCTTCACCAGGGGCCCGGGGGGCTCGGGCCTGAGTCCTTAATCCCTCCAAGCGTCTCCGAGTTGGTGAGCTTGTGTCCTTCACCGGGGGGCTCGGGCCTGAATCCTTCATCCCTCCAAGCGTCCCCGAGTTGGTGAACTTGTGTCCCTCGCCTGGGCTTGGCCCAGCTTGCTTGATGGCCCCAAGTGACAACCCGTCGAAGAACCCTCCGCAGGCAACTCCCACCGGAGCTTTCGTCTCCATCACATTGAAGGGTCGAGCTCCGTTCGCAACGAAAATGGGGTTGAGCATCGCCAGGACCAAGAGAATGTGGAGAGCCCTTGTTGTGCTCCTCATGTTCAATGAAATTACTGACAGAGACAAGCAAAAGCAAATTTTTACTGACAGAGACGATAAAGAGCAAATTTTTTATTTGTTTGAAGGGAGTTTGTGATGCAAAGTCTATGGCCGAGCGGGTGCTCAAAATATATAGTGCGAGCAACGAAGAGTTTTCTTTGACCGGTTCTTCTTGATGGTCCCGATTTCCTCGTTCTTCTTCTCTTTTTCTTCGTATGACAATCTAGTGTTCCCCTGTCCAAAGGCCACGTGAACATTTGCATTTCTGCATGCAGCCGGCTTGAGGAAGCAACGAGGAAGCTTTTGCCGTGGCCGAGAGAGCGCACATGCAAGCCGGGGAAGAAGGAAGAATGTAGCACACGACCGATTGACCATTTACTAAAACATATTTGCACTCATCTGAAGGGCTAGATATATTTTGTATCACTCTATATCACATAAGTAGAGAGAGAGAGAGAGAGAGAGAGAGAGAGAGAGAGAGAGAGAGTTTGAAGGTCTAAAAGAAAAGGCAGAAGTTGGACGGCAATTTCTATGTCTAGTTTTTCAGCCATCGAGCATATATAGTCTATAAGCAGCCATGGAGAAGAAACGTTTTACCCCAAACCGAAGACCAAAGATCTTGAGGATGACAGTGTTTTCTTGAGATGATGATGCAGCAGACACGTATTGAACGACTCAAGTGTTCGAAGCTGGCACTCTCTCTCCTCCCGCCACCTCTCATCTAAATGGAGATGGCACAACTTTTGTTAAGTAAGCGACTTATGTAACTATTTGTACTAAAACTTTGTCGAGTAAGCGAGTTACGTTATCACAATTACATCACATGACAATATATTCAATTGAGGTTTACACCAAGTAGAATTTGAAAAATTTAGGTACTTGATTGAACCAAAAGAAGAAGAAGAAGAAGAAGAAGAAGAAGAAGTTAAGGTACTAAATCGTAGAAATGACAAAAATTTAGGTACTCACGATATCATTGCTCGGGAAGAAAACTCTAAGAATTCACTCAATATTGGAATACTACCTTGAGATGTCTTTTTTTATTTGCCTATAAGTTCATCTGGAACTTCAGTTCTATTTCCCACATATACATGTATATATATATATATTTATTGATCACATCTTTCATTCTTGTTTAGAATTTATAGCTCCTTGGCACAAAGGCATTGCCCTTATCAATTTCCTCCTTATTTTAATTTATTTTCAATTTTCCTCGTTCATAGAATATAACACAATATATTTTTCTCTCGTCTTCATGTTCATTTTCTCATATCGTCACTCCTTTCATTTTCTTTGCCACTACCGCTTTTTTCCCAAACATAGTATAAATAAGAGAAAATATGCAGTAAACAATGATGTTGCTTCAAGGAAGGGGGAGCGCTCCGAACTTATTTTTAATCTAAGTGATTTTATCCCAATGGCTCTATTTATCTTTATTCTTATATTCATACTTTTGTGTTTGGATAATGCCAATATGTTTAGACTAGTTTTTTGGTCAATGTCATGAAGAGGCCACTCAATTCCTCGAGTATCATCCAAAATGATCATTCAGGTCGACTTATGTAGATGATTTTTCGTCCAAATTGATCATGCTCCGAATTATGATATTCGATATTAAGGAGCTCGAGATTTTTTTGTTTTGGTTAACGTTGGGTTTTGGAGTTGATGTCAATGTCAAGTCAAGTCAAGTCAATTTTGGATTACTCTCATTATTTAAGGTCCTTGAATTATGGTTGATATTCAAATTAATCTTCTAATCGCAGGCTACAAGGACAAAAAAATGGAAAGTGAGATGGTGATGGTCCGTCGTTGGCGATATAGGTGACGAACCATCATCCACTGCTATTTTTCTTAGTAATTGGATATACTTGTTGCATCGGTTTTTACTTTTTTTTTTTAAATCCCTGCTGAAAGTTAATTAAAGCCAATATGTTGTAGAAAGTTAATCACACTAGCTATTGTTGCTTGTTGCCAATCATCCGAGAAAGGGGGTTTGTGGTCCAAAAGGCGACACTACTTTTAGAAAATAAAGGTGGCGTTACCTTAGCATGGTTCCGAAAAGATAGCTTTTCACTTGTCAATTAAACATTATAAGAGTGTAAAAATTTCATGATTGTTATAACTACGTGATGATCGCACATGATGTGATGTAATGTCATACGTAACAATGTTCCTTTCTACTTTCAATCTTTTTGAATAATTCGAATGACGAGTTCATGTGATTTTGTCCAAATTGACATGAACACATTAATAAAACAAGTTAAACAACATCGGCCTTGCTAGCCAGCAAAAACATTCTTATTTATATGCAAGCTCAAACCCCAATGGATGAAAATTGAGATAGCTAGTATAAGCACCTAGAGGGGGGTGAATATGTGTACAAACAATTTATCGAGATACGGAAGCGATTCTAGGCAACCGATAGAAAGGAGGTTCTCTATTGATTAACAAAATGAAATACGATCAAAGTAAAGAGAGTAAGGAAGAGAAAATTAAACACAAGGTTTATAGTGGTTTGGCTTATTCCAAGTCTACGTCCACTCTTCCGCATTGACAGCCCATTGGCTAGATTTCACTATGAACAAAAGAGAAGTTACAGCACAGCTTTTCCTTGATTCCACAGTGTAGATGATTTACCACACCTCCTCAAGGTTTCTCACAAATATAGACTCTCTTTTGTATACAAAGTTTCGCTCAAAGGAATTGTCTAAACAACAGAAAGCTTCAGACTTTGGAATTCTTCTATCGTGCACTCTCGAATAACTTAGAACGTCTTCCTTATATACTCATTTATGCCATCATACCCGTTGGCACTTACCAAATGAATTCCTCCAATCTACTCGTTGGACGGAATCAATTAGGAAGATTATTCGAGCTATTAAAGGAACGTGTCGATCCTGTTCGCCCATACAATCAGGATTTCGGTTTCCATAAGTAAAACCTTCCAAGAATATTTAGGTAATCATCGGTTCCTTAATCTTCGAGTCAATCTCGATCAATCAAAGGATTCCGTTGTGTCTTTTCCAGCCAAGAGATCTTCTCCGGTTGATAATGTCATATCCTTAATGAAACATTCAGTTCTAGATAACCTTTCTTCAACGGATTAGAGACTGTCAATGAGGATAGACTTTGAGTCTTGAGTCTGGCTGTCCGGAGGTCTTCAAACTTTAAATAGCAGAGTCTGCAAGCCTTCATACTAGACTGATGGAAACGTTTTGTCAGCTTCAAAACACTTCAAGAAGATTTCTCCAACAATCTCCCCTTTTTTGATGGTGACAAAACTTTCCAACTTTGACCTGCAAAATATTTCTCAAACACATATGCATATCTTATAGAGATAAATGGCTAAATGAATAACACTAGAATCTGCAACCACAGAAAATATGTTAGTCTAATATGTGATAAAGCCATCCATAAGATATCACTAGTAGTTAATAGAAGCAGTCAAGTCCAAGTTTAGTTTAGTTCTCATTTAGACACAAAAACAAAATCAAACAGATCAAAACAATTCAACAAAATCCAACAAACAGTCCAACAACCATACGATTAAAAGTCAAATTGTTCAAATCTTGCATCTCTCCCCCTTTTTGTCAGCATTAAAAAGGTTGAGATGAAAATGGAATAAAGTCAAGATTGTTTGGGAACGCGAACAAGCTAGAAATCTCCCATAGATCGAACAATGCCTTCCAAATTTTCAAGTCTTCCTTCGCTTGTGCAATCTCCTCACCCTTGGCATTGGCCTGAATCTGAACAGAGAGGGTTTGGATTTTATCATTCAATGAACATGAAGAAACTTGACCCGCATCCCAAGGCATAAATTTGACCTCGCATCTCCAAGAGAATATCCATGATTCTGCGAAAATCTGTTGCATTATCAGTCTGAGTACTTGCTTCGGCTCGATCTGATGGAGTAAATGCAGACGGTGGTAGATCAGTATAATCTCGCAAGTTTGGCGATGAAACTTCATGACCTTCCTCTGGAAATTGAGAGACATAAATGTCCTTTGGGTCTGCAGGAGAGCGACTGACGCCCTCACTTGCATCAGGATATGAGGACTTCCCTATTTTCTCTTGATCTCCCCCTGTTTCCATGCCTTCAGGTGGAGAAGAGTGTTCCTCAGGTTCTCCTTCTTCTCCTCCTTCTTCTTCTTCTTTCTCAACTCTTTCCTTCTTAGCTTGTCTTTCTTCTTCTCCCTTCTCCTCTGCTTCCTTCTCCTCTGTTGCTTTCGTCATTTGTTCCGATTCTTTCTCTGGAACAGGACGACTTAAATTCTTCAAAGCCATTGTAGAAATGGTGAGGTTTTCATCATCATCTTCATCTTCAACAATAAGAGCTCTTCTTTTCATTCTTGAAGCAACCAAGGGCTCCTTTCCTTTCCGTTTTGATGAAGAAGATGGTTGATGAGCTTTGACTGGAGTCTTCTCCTTGAATTTCTCCAACGCCTTGTTCAATTCTTTCAGACGTATTTTGGTCACCATTTTCAGTCCTACCACCATATGATCGCACGGTTAAACACAAAAGATTTGCGGAGGCTGAATATTCAGATGTCTGAATAATTTCGTCACAAGACTTGGGTAAGGAAGTTGACGTCTGTCCTTCATCATGGCTCTATACATGTGGAACATAACAGTGTGAGGAAGAGAAAACCTTTTCCTAGTGAGGATGGCATACATCAGCTTTGCCTCTGAACTTGAAACATCAGTCTTGGAAGTTGATTTTGGTCGGAGGCAATTGATCACAATCTTGTGAAGCAAGATGATGAATGCATTCATCCTTAAGTAGGAAATCTTTTCCTCTATTCTCATGTCCTTAACAAGTTCCAATGTAGCACGAGCAATAGAAACTTTGATCGGTTGATATCTTCCTCTTTCAACTCCTAACACATTTGCCAGCATATCCATATCCACAACATAGTCTTGATCTTTGACACTGAAAGAGAATCTATTCGCATCCAAAAAGCTAAGATTTGAATAGAAATATGCGGTTAGTTCGGATAGGCCTCCGTAGTGTCGGAGCGAACTTTTCAAGTTGAAGATAACCGAACTTTTCCCTCAAGTTCACATTCACAGCATCCAGAAAATCAAAATCTACACTTCTAGGGTTTATTACCCCACACTTCAACAATTTTGAGTACAAATCCTTTTGTTCCTTCGATCTGAACAAGTTTCCCCTTTTTCCTCGATTTTCAACTACAACACCCATTCTCGGTTGAAATTGATTGTACAGTTTATCATCATCATTCCCATCTATAGGATTAACTCCCCATTCACGAGGATCACTTGGGATATTCGCAAGGGTTTCTTCAGCCACCCCTTTACGAGCAATTCCCAAAATTTCCATTTTTCGCAAAAAGATATATTCATTTCCATATCCTTTGTCTTTAAGAAAATCATCGACATACTTTAAAGGAGTATGAATCCCTTTTAAAGCACGATACAGCTTATACATAAAATCGGGTTTTTGAACTCTTACAGGATTTGCATCCTCGATGATTTCTTCCTCTTATTGATGATCAACGCCTTGAGGACTAGATGGAGGAGAGTGACGCTGCTGAGAATGTTGTGGGCTCTGCTGCTGATCTGGATACACTTCTTCTTCGGTGAGATCGAAGTGCGTAGGCCCCTCACTCATTTGTCGTGGTCCCCTGCTTGCGATTCTCGAAGACTTTCTTGAAGACGACATCTTTCTTAGTTTTTGGAAGATTCCTTGCTTGACTTTCCCAATAAAAATGACAACTTTTTCGAAGAGTAAACAAGGGAAGAAAATTGGAATGGAAGATCGATGCTTTCTAGGGTTTTTGAGAGTAAAGTGAAGGGAAATCAATAGTGCACGATTGGTTTAAAAAGGGAAATAAACGAACCGTCACAAAAGAAAATAAAAAGATGCATTTTCAGAATAACCGTCATTTTTCCGCGAAAATAGTTATTTAAAAAATAACTTCCTTTTTGAAAAGGAGACAATACAATAATTACGCCGATTAAATATAGCAATTTAAACACAGTCTGACGGTCGTACCTCTTCAAGATAAGATGAGAGAGAGAGAGAGAGAGAGAGAGAGAGAGAGAGAGAGAGAGAGAGAGAGAGAGAGAGAGAGACTAACTTACAGTTAAAGTCTTGTATGTTTGAGTCTGAGAGTCTTTAGACTTTGATTTCCTCATACCTTAAAATGTTGAGTCTGGAACAGATAGTTTCAAATTGATTTTTCTCCAAAGGCTTTGTAAATATATCCGCTAGTTGGTTCTTTGAATCAACAAATTGAATTGAAACATCTCCATTTTGAACATGGTCTCTAATGAAGTGATGTCGAATCTCTATATGCTTTGCTCTTGAGTGAAGAATTAGATTTTTAGTGAGATTGATAGCGCTGGTGTTATCGCAATTAATCTTCGTGCATGAATCTTCAATTCCAAAGTCTCTTAGCTGTTGTTTTATCCAGAGAATTTGTGAACAGCAACTTCCGAGAGCTATATACTCGCCTCACAGAGAGAGCTACCGTACTTTGCTTTCTTGAAAACCAAGACACCGTCTTGCCTCCAAGTAGTTGACAAGTACCCGATGTGCTCTTTCTATCTATCTACTCGCATCCAACAAGGTCTCAACGTCGAATGTCCAAGAAGAGTAAAGTCTCCCCTTTTTGGATACCAGAGACCAAAGCTTGAAGTTGATGAAATATATTTGATAATACGCTTCGCAGCATTCAAATGAGATTCTTTTGGGTCTGATTGAAATCTGGCACAAATGCAAACACTAAACAGAATGTCAGGTCTAGAAGCAGTAAGATAAAGAACTGAGCCAATGATACTCCTGTATAGCTTCTGGTCGACTTTCTTTCCTTCTTCATCTTTGTCTATCTTCAAGGAGCGTGACATTGGTATTTCAGCCTTCTTGCAATTGTTCAGACCAAATTTCTTGATAAGATCATTTGCATACTTTTCTTGATGAATGAAAGTTCCTTCCTCCAATTGTTTTATTTGAAGTCCAAGAAAGAAGGTTAACTCATCCATCATGCTCATTTCAAATTCATCCTGCATAATCTTAGAAAATTTCTTGCACAGACTTTCATTAGAAGATCCAAAGATAATATCATCGACATATATTTGAACAAGCATAAAACTTTTGCTTTCTCTTTTAATAAAAAGAGTAGTGTCTACTTTACCTATATCAAATCCATTTCGAATTAAAAACTTACTTAATCTGTCGTACCAAGCTCGAGGTGTTTGCTTTAAGCCATATAAGACCTTTTTGAGTCTGAATACTGAGTTTGGTTTCCTTGGGTCTTCAAACCCAAGTGGTTGTTCCACATAGACCTTCTCATGGATGAATCCATTAAGGAAGGCACTTTTGACATCCATTTGGAATAACCTGAAATTCTTATAACAAACAAATGCAAGTAATAAACAAATTACTTCTAACTTGGCTACCGGTGCATAAGTCTCGTCATAGTTGATCCCTTCTTCTTTTGTGTATCCCTTGGCACGAGTCTTGCTTTGTTTCTTACAACCTTTTCTTTTTCGTCCATCTTGTTTCTGAAAACCCATTTAGCTCCAACAATTGATTTACCTTTTGGTTTAGGAGTCAGCTCCCAAACATCATTAATTCTGAATTGTCTGAGTTCTTCTTGCATAGCTTCAATCCAGCTCTCATCGGATAAAGCTTCTTCTATGCTCTTGGGTTCTATTTCAGAAATAAGAGCCATATCACTAGACTCTTCTCGCCTTTTGGATCTTGTGTGAATTCCTTCATTGATGTCGCCAATAATAAGATCTTTGGGATGACCGGACTTATGTTTCCGATTTGCTGGTTAATTTATCAGATTGATGGTCACTTCCTTCACTTGAATCTTCAACAGTCACTTGCTGCTGGTCTTTCAAAATCTGAGTTGCTTCTTGAGATTTACACTTTGAAGAGTCTGGAGCAGATTCAGTCTCTTTAAGATGAGTTTGAATAGATTCATTTTGTATAGAATATTGGAATTTGACATTCATTGATTCTTCCACAGTTTGAGTCTTCTTGTTGTAGACTCTATACGCTTTGCTTGTGGTTGAATATCCAAGGAAGATGCTTTCATTTGACTTTTCTTCAAACTTACCAACTCGATCATTTGGATTTTTCAATATGAAACATTTGCATCCGAATACATGAAAATATGAAACAATAGGCTTCTTTTCTTTGAATAGTTCATAGGGGTTTTTTCTAAAATAGGTCTTAGAAAAACTCTATTGATAATATAGCATGATGTTGAAACTGCTTCAATTAAGAGAGTTCTAGCCATTTCTTGAAGAGATCTATTTTTTCCTTTCCACAACTCCATTTTGCTCTGGAGTATATGGAGAAGAGAACAAATGCTGAAAACCAGATTCTTCACAAAATTTAGCAAAATCTTGATTTTCAAATTCACTTCCATGGTCTGTTTTTATACTTGAAATAACATACCCCTTTTCATTTTGAACCTTCTTAGCAAATTTTTCAAAGTAAGAGAAAGTTTCAGATTTACTTGCCAAGAAATATACCCAAGTAAATCGTGAGTAGTCATCTACAGTTACTAGGCAATATTTTTTTACCTCCAATGCTCTGCGTTCTTGTTGGTCCGAAGAGATCCATATGCAAGAGTTGCAGTACACGGTTAGTGGAAACTTGATTTATTGGCTTAAAGGAATTTCTTACCTGTTTTCCCAATATACATGGTGTACATAGATCAGACTTTTGGTATGATAAATTGGGTAGACCACGAACAAGCTTCTTTGCTAAGATTTTGGCTATCTGCTTTATGTTGATATGCCCAAGCTTTTTGTGCCATAAGTTCGCTGTGGCATCCCAAAATTCAAGTCATCCTCTAGAGAAATTAAAGCCTATAATTAGGTAATGAAATTACCTATGGTCTATGTGTTAGCCATTAGTTTTCTTAAGGCTAGGTGTTATTGTGCTTGTGTTTATGAATTTTGAATTTAGGACTATAGGATAAATTAATAATCTATGCTTGGCCATGCACTTTATAAATTAAATTTCAATAAATGAAATGTCGAAAGACTTTGTCCATGTGGAAAATTTAAAGTTTAAAATATTTATAAAAGAAATTCAAAAAAAAAAAGAGAGGAAAAAGTCAATTTTTAGGATGGGCGTTAGGCCCATTGGCCTAAGCTTTTAATGGGCCAAGTTGGCCGGCCCAATAAAGGCCCAAGAGGAGTGGTCGACCAGCCCAACTCCAAGGCCCATGATGCATGCAATAGGACAAGTGGCATGGAGGAGGTGAAGCATGGTGGACACTTGTCTTCCTCCACAATTACACTTGTCCCTCATGCAAACCTAGAATGCATGCAATATAAAAGGGAAGGAAAGGAGAGAGAATGGCTGGTTAGCCATTCGGCCAAGTGAGGGAGAGAGAGAGAGAGAGAATCGTGCGAGAGAGAGAAGAAGCCGAGAGGGAGAGAAAGGAGCCCGTTCGCCGCCGTGTGCCGTCCGCTCGTGCTGTTCGTGAGGTCTAGAGGCAAGTTGGGAATCCACTTTCTACTCTTGCACCAATGTTTTCGCATGAACTGTTTGGAGTCAGAAACTTTTTTGAGCTTGCATGTGTGTTTAGAATCCGATTTTGGCTTCGATTTCTTCATAAAAGTTGTATCTAACATCTTCAACTATAACATACTGAAAGTTCGTGGAAAATGATGGAGATTTGATGGGTCAAACCCTCATCCTACGGAGATGTTAGATCTGGAATATTTTCGTATGAACTGTTTGAGTCAGAATGTTTTGAGAGCTTTAATGCATGTTTAGAGTTCGATTTTGGCTGTGATATCTTCATGAGAGTTGTAGCTAACATCTTGAAATAAAACATACTGAAATTTCGTGGAAAATGATGGAGATTTGAGGGGTTAAAGTCTCATCCTACGGAGACCCCAGATCTGTGAAGTTTTCACTGACTTCTTGCTGGATTCTTGATTTCATGTTGATTTTTGTTGAAGATATGACTTCGATGTCTTCATGAAAGTTGTAGGTAACACCTTAAAATACAACATACTAAAATTTGAAGCGAAAAGAACAAGTATAGCCTAGTAAATCGGCTAGATCTTGGGGACGATGATTCTGGTGATGTGTTCCGAGACACCCGAGACTTCATGGACTTAAATGGTGACCATAATTTGGTTATTTGACATAAATCTATTCATGAAACTTGTAAAGGACACCTTGATACATAACATATCCAAATTCCAGAGGAAACGAAAGAGAATAGATGGGTGAAATCTTAATATTTCGGAGATGTGTATTCTGAACGACGCGGTAGTGGTTCCAGAAGTTTCGTGGGGTCGTATAAATTAATCTAAAAATAATTTGGCTTGGAGTTCTACATGAAAAATGCACGAAAATGTCTTGGATATCACCCTGTAAAATTTCGTAATTTTTGGAGGCCATATGAGTATTTTAATCGAATTTATTTGGAAACTGTGCATTCTGGTCATTATCCGAATATCATGTGCTATTTTGTGGAAATTGTGAAATTATGTGAAATTCAGTTTGGCCATGAATTTTGTATGAAATTGTCATCCTATTGGTTTGTTTAATGATTGTTTGAATATTATAGTTTTGGGAAAATCATAGATATTAAATTTAATATTTATTTATGAAAATAAATAAATAAAATAATAAAATAATAATAAAATAATAAGGGATTATTCTATTGGCCATGAATTCCATTGAATTTATTATGCATTGTTATATGACATTGGTGTATGTATGATCATAAATTGAGATGCATATGTGATAAAGTCTTGGCATATGTATGGCATTGAATCAATGCATGTGTGAATGTCATGCCTAGTATGATTTGTTTGATATCATGCCATGTGCCATGTTAAAATGAGATCAAAATAATGATAAATGTGGATAATGATAAGTGAGGAAGTGGTTGTGGTGGATGATGATGCTCGGTGGCCTAGTGGCGTAATTCCGGAGATTCCCCGGGAGTGTCGGGATGCCCGGTGGTATACGGTACGTAATTCCAGGGGAGGCCTGGTGGTATGTCGGTACATAATTCCGGTAGCCTTGTCGGAGGTCTTTGCCCGAAGGGAATGCCTCGCGACACCAGGATTGGGGTGCGGGATGCCCGGCTAGAAGGGTAAAGGCCGGATGTCCGGTTGTATCTTGGATACATGCCCGGAGGTTCCTCGTGATGCTAGTTGGGATGCGAGATGCCCGGAATGTGGGGGGCCGGATGCCCGGTTGTATCTTGGATACATGCCCGGAGGTTTTTCTCGCATGGGATGCGAGTGTAAAATATGAGATAAAATTGATGAATCGAGGAAGGGTGATGTGGTGATCAAATTTAAAGATAAAGATGAAAATTAACTCATGGCATGATATGGTATGATATGCATGATGATATGCATGATGATGGTGATGATATGTGATGTGATATGATGATCACCCATGGTATGATATGCATGATGACATGCATGATGATGGTGATGATATGTGATGTGATATGATGATCACCCATGGTATGATATGCATGATGATGATGATAATATGTGATGTAATGATGTCATGATAAGGATGACATGTATGATATAATGATGCCATGATGATGATTATGATGATGACATATGCATGATGATATGCATGATGATGGTGATGATATGTGATGTGATATGATGATCACCCATGGTATGATATGCATGATGATGATGATGATATGTGATGTGATATGATGATCACCCATGGTATGATATGCATGATGATGATGATAATATGTGATGTGATGATGTCATGATAAGGATGACATGTATGATATAATGATGCCATGATGATGATTATGATGATGACATATGATGATATGATATGCATGATGATAAGGCATGATGATGCATGATAGTATTACGCATGGCTGCAAGGTAAGTTACGCCTGCAATGCATGTACGATTTGTATGATGCATTGAGTGGTTATTGGATTCCTTTACCTGCTGAGTGGTTGTACTCACCTCTTTTGGGGACCAACATTTCAGATTAGTAGATGGTTTGAACGGTTGGATGTGACCGTGAGGAGGAGGATAGCAAGGGAAGGAGCTTTTGGACGCCGACACTGATCGATGGACTTAAAGTGTATGACTGTTTGAGGAAACATCGGTCATCTTTTGGAGTGTAGCCGAATATAGATGACTATGACATTTTGATGTACCGATGAATGATGTCCATCTGATTTAAGTAAATAAAAAGTGTACGGCTTTTACCTATAAATGTTTAGTAGGTGTGCATTGTTTTCTGAACATAGGGAAGTGAGTTGTTGGATGTGCTTCCGCATATAAATTGCGCAAGGGACCGATAAAAAAAAAAAAAAAAATGTAAACCCCTAGGTTGTATGGACCCGCTGCACTTGAAATGGTATCAGAGTGATATGTTAATAAGGAAAGTAAATGGTAAGCGAACTGTGGCGACCCTAATCGGATCGGGGGCCGTCGAGGGGTGCCACATTCGCTTCGTCTTGGATTGAGATTAGACATTGCGATTCATCTGGTTTCACGTCTAAGAGGTAGATATTCTCATGTCTTCGACCCATGAATGACTGAGTAGAGTCTTTACTGGTTCCCCGAACAAATACCCTCTTGAAAGTTGATTTTAAAACCGGCATCACAAAGCTAATCGACACTTTGAGCGGTTGTAATTGAGCCATTCAACTAAAGAAACATTGCTTATTGAGAGGTTCCCAATTTTTACAGTTCCAAATCTCACTATTTTTCCTTTGTTGTTTCCTCCAAATGAGACTTTTCCACCATTCACTTGAACAAGCTTTATAAAACAATTTGAATCTCCCATCATGTGTGTCTCGAGCATCCACTATCCAGATACCATTTCACTTTTTTCTTGATAGTGACCTGCATTTAAAAAGAAACTCAAGCTTTCTTTGGTATCCATATTTTCTTGGGTCCTTTTGAGTTAGTATGATATACGGTTTTTGCCCAGACTTTATTGATAGGTCTCCAAACCATAGGACATTCTTTCTCAAAATGATCTGCACTATTGTATTTTGAACATCTAAGAGCATTGCGACCTATTGGTTTTACAAAGGTCCTTTCAAAATGATTTTTGTAAGCATTTCTTGTGGGTCTTTGTTTAATTCTTTCTTTTACTTTAGGAAAATCGATTAAAGGAATGGTTTCAGCAGTCATTCCTAAACTAGATTTATTGAAATAAGGTCTTTGAACAGAAAGTATTTTCTCCAGTTTTCAGATCCTAGAGAAAATATTTTGGAAATATTTGAAATATCATTTTTCAAGAATGCATTTTCTTTTAAAAGATTATCTTTACTTTCTCTGAGAGAAGAAACATTCTGGTCTAAGCATTTCACTTTTTCTTCCAAAACATTCTCTTGTTGTTTTAAAGCAAAATTTTCTTTTTTGAGTTCGGAAATTCTTTTAAGAGAAGTCTTAAGACTGAAACATATTTCATCAATGTATTTTGAAACTTTAATAGGGATTTTGAAGTTACTTACCTCGAATTCACTTTCTGAATTTGAATCAGTCTCGGAGTTTGATTCTGAATCTGATTGTACCATTAGACATATGTTGGCATAATCATCATCACTATCTTCGCACTCCGTATCACTCCAGGTTTCAGCTTTGAGAGCTTTTCGATATTTTTCAGTTTTACCTTTCTTCTTCCTTAGAAGAGGACAGTTGGGTATGATGTGTCCCTTTTTCTTACATTCGAAGCAGACTACATCTTTGTTTGATTCATCGTCTTTCAGTTTTGAGAGTTTTTCGATATTTTTCAGTTTTACCTTTCTTCTTCCTTAGAAGAGGACAGTTGGGTCTGATGTGTCCCTTTTTCTTACATTCAGTAGACTTGGTCTGTTGCTTTTGAAAACTTTGTTTCTTTGCATTGAATCTTCTTCCTTTTCTATTCAACTTTATGAATCTTCTTTTCATGAGAGCAAGTTCTTTAGGATCTTCGTCTTCATTGATTCGTTCCACTTCATAAGACTGAAGAGTCCCAACTAACTCATCGACAAATAATGGCATGATTCTTTGGGTCTCTCTGATTGAGGTCTTTATATGATTCCAATCCTTGGAAAGTCCACGCATAGCTTGTTTACTTTCATGGGATCGAAAATTGGTTGACCTTGATTTTCAAGACCATTCACGATTTACGTAAAACGACTAAACATGTCGTTATAGATTCTCTTGGTTTCATTCTCAAGGCTTCATATTGACCGAGGAGAATGTTGATTCTAGTCTTTTTTACTCGATCGGTTCCTTCGTAAGTAATGTGTAATCTATCCCAGACTTCTTTGGCTGTATCACAAGAAGATATTCTGTTATATTCAGTAGGTGATAAGGCACAATATAAGGAATAAATAGCTTTTGCATCAAGAGCTTGTCTCTTAATTATCTCTTCCTAAGTCATTTCGTTAGACTCAACAGTGTCTTTTCCTCTTTCTGAGACATGTGTAGCTTTAGGAATGATCCTTTTTTCTACAACGTCCCATTCCAGAGGATCCTTTGATCTTAAGAATGCATTCATCTTGTTTTTCCATATGTTGTAGTCATTTCCATCAAAGTAAGGCGGTTTGGTGTTGCTTTGCTCTTTTACCGGCCCTGGAGCCAACATACTAGCCATGGATCTTTAACTCTGAAGTAAAACACTCAAACAAAGTGAGTACACGAGCTCTGATACCAATTGAGATAGCTAGTAAAAGCACCTAGAGGGGGGTGAATAGGTGCACAAACAATTTATCGAGATACGAAAGCAACCGATAGAAAGGAGGTTCTCTATTGATTAACAAAATGAAGTACGATCAAAGTAAAGAGAGTAAGGAGGAGAAAATTAAACACAAGGTTTATAGTGGTTTGGCTTATTCCAAGCCTACGTCCACTCTTCCGCACTGACAGCCCACCGGCTGGATTTCACTATGAACAAAAGAGAAGTTACAGCACAGCTTTTCCTTGATTCCACAGTGTAGATGATTTACCACACCTCCTCAAGGTTTCTCACAAATATACTCTCTTTTGTATACAGAGTTTCGCTCAAAGGAATTGTCTAAACAACAGAAAGCTTCAGACTTTGGAATTCTTCTATCGCACACTCTTGAATAGCTTCAGAGAGGAAGAGAGGAAGAGAGAAAGGAAGGAGGAGGTTCGTCGCTGCCATGCCCCGCCGTCGAGCCCGCCTAGTCCCGCCGTCATTCTTGCTGTGTTTTCCTTTGAATTAAGGCAAGTTAGGATCGATTCCCACTCTTGCATGTGTGTCTTGCATGTGTGATTTGTTGGTGGTAGATCTCGGATGTTAGAGTAGAGAAAACCGAAGCAAGAATGTGACTTGTTCTTGAAAATGCTTGCTGATTTCGTGTAAACTGCCTGACCCAGGAACTTGTGGAGGCTTGCATGCATGTTTCGAGTTGGATTTTGACTTTTATTCCTTGATTAAAGTTGTAGCCAGCATCTTAAAATACAACATACTAACATTTGGGACAAAATGGTGGAGATTTAAGGGGTCAAACCCTCTTTCTACGAAGACACTAGATCTGGAACTGTTTTGCTGACCTTTTGGTAGTTTTGTGGGTTGCATGTCAATTTTCACCAAGAATCTCTCTTCGACTTCTTCATGAAACTTTTAGAGAACATCCTAAAGAATAACATACTAAAATTTGAAGTAAAATGAGCAAGTTTAGCCTAGTTAATCGACTTACTCTTGAAGACGGTTAATCTGGAAACACGGTACTGGACACCCGAGACTTCTTGGACTCATATGGTGACTATTTTTTGGAAATTTGACTTAGATCCCTTAATGAAAGTTGTAGGGGACCTCTTGAAGTAAAACATATCCAAATTTCAGAGGAAACGAAGAAGAATAAGGGGGGTGAAAAATCGATATTTCGGAGATACCTACACTGGACGTTTCGGTGCTAGAATTAGAAGCTTCGGATGACTATAGAAAATTTTATAGAATGAATCTGGCCTAGATATCTTCATGAAAAATCTACTTTAGTGTCTTAACTATAACCTTTTTCATAATTTTCGGAGGTCGATCGGGTATTTTAATCGAATTATTTCAAAAACTGCACATTCTGTTTCTATCCGAAATTGCATGCTGTATTTGTTTGAATTATATCTTCTTGTGTGGAACTCTATTGGGCATGTGCTTTGGGGACAAGTGTCCCTACATGCAAAAAGGGAAGCATGCAAGTATTTAAACAACCAAAAAGAAAGAGAGAGAGGGAGTGGCCGGTTTTGAGAGAGTGAGAGAGAGAGAGAGAGGGAGTTGTCGAGTGAGAGAGGGAAACCGAGAGAGAGGAGGAGGAGGCCATGCGAGGAAGAAGTCCGCCCGTTTGTCGCCATTTTGCCTTTGTTTGCTGCTATTTTGTGCTTGAATCTAAGGCAAGTGAAGTCCTAAAACCTACTCTTTGCATTGCTGTGTGTATGTGTAGTAGATGGTAAGTCTTGGTTGTGGTAGACGGGATGAGATTTCGAAGCTTTGAAGAGAGATTCGTTGGTCATGCATGCTGATTTCGGAAAGACCAGTCCGACTGTCCGCGAGTTTGTGTGTTGCATGTGACTTTTTAGTTGGAATATTGTTTCTATCTCTTCATGAAAGTTGTAGAGAACATCTTGAAGTATAACATACTAAAATTTGAGACAAAATGGACAAGTATTGAGGGGTGAAACCCTTTTTCTACGAAAACATTAGATCTGGAAACTGTTTTGTTGACCTCTTGGTGATTTCGTGTGTTTCATGTGACTTTTTAGTTGGAATTTCACTTTGACCTCTTCATAAAGGTTGTAGAGAACATGTTCAAGAATAACATACTGAAATTTGAGATAAAAAGAACAAGTATTTCTTGGTGAAACGATTTTCCTTTGGAGAGACTAGATCTGGAATTCGTCGTGATGACCTTCAGTGATTTCGTGGTCTGTAAAGTAACTTTCTTGTTGAAATCTCACTTTAATATATTAACAAAAGTTGTATTACACTTCTTGAGGTAGAACATATCAAAAATTTATAGGAAATGAACGAAAATAGGTCGGTGAAACCATTGTCTTTTGAAGAAACTGGATCTGGGAAAAACGCTGCTTCGACCTAGTATGATTTCGGGATTTTTATAAAATCATACAGTTAAAATTTGATAGTGTGTCCTTAATTAAAGTTGTAGGTAATATTCTGCGGAACAACATACTGAAATTTGAGAGTAAATAGACCAGTAATGACCAAGGAAACGATTTTTCTTCAACACGGGTAGATCTGGAAAACGATACCGAGAATAGGAAAAGTAAATCGATTTTATCTTTTAATCCAGAACGAATTGTGTCCCGCCCCGATCCTCGGGTATGCACACATCCTTCTACTTGGTCAATTTTATAATGCGATATCTCAGGACTAAGTATCGCCGACCCTTCGTTTATTAAGCACATGCGGAAGCAGTTATAAATTCCCAGACAACAATACAATGTGATAGAAAAGTAAGGCCATATTTTTCATATTGAAATCTACAACCGAACCTTTATACATGGCATATCCATTCATAAGACTACTCATAATATTCTGGTCTCACACTATTCACGTTTAGACAGGATTCACAAAAAATGATGGGATCTCAGTCCTCATCTGGGTCGTACTCGGATCATCATCGGGGTTCTCCTCCAGGTATTCCTCTTCGGTTTCTTTCTCCTCAGGCTTCTCATCATGGTCCTGAAATTTTGTCCCACAACCGGGATGAGACTACGTCTAAGCAAGTTCTACCCCACTAAGACTCGATTAGGAAACCAATATGCTAACCGGGTTGCGTATACACGCACGGGTCAGAGGACTTACCTTGGCCTCAGATTCCACCTGCATATTAGTACAGTTCAATAGGCACCCAAGCAATTACATCACATATCAATATCTCGATCCATCGACCTAGTCGATTTCATGTCAATTCGACTATTCCGCAGTTGTTTCCCTTATTTAGTCTCCAATTGTACTCACGACTTCACAAGCATAGTCTACCAAATTTCTCGGCACAAATTACAGTCCCAAAGGACACGACCTATCTTTAGGTAGCAAATTACGGCCCAATGGGCGCGACCTTTAATAGGTGGCAGATTACGGCCTTATCAGGCGCGACCCCTATCGGGTGGCAAATTACGGCCTTAACAGGCACGACCTTTAATAGGTGGCAATTTACAGCCCAACGGGCGTGACCTTTAATAGGTGGCAGATTACGGCCCAATGGGCGCGACCGACTCCAAATTCGGTGGCAAATCGTAGCCCAACTGGCATAGCCATACTTTGGCGGCTTCCGAGGTTCAATTCACAACCCCTCACAGCCAAATTTTAATTGAATACCGACATTGATCAATCTTGGGATGAATCCCCACATACTCATCAACTCACTCAATTTTCAGACGATATTAACATACCTGATGGATCTTAGCCAAGAGTATATTCAAATCACTCTCACAAACTTCTCTACTTAACAGCCCATCAAAGCATTATTGACGCTAAACAATCATACTTGGCCATCCACAACTCAATTACTCAATCTCAATCAATTTGGGAAAATTCTTCAAATTGCACAATCAATTCAATTCAACACAATGTAGAGCTCAAATAAATAAATGGACCGCACCACGACAATCAGCACGAAATTTCGGTTGTCGGCTATCCTTGCCTAATTTCCGAAAAATAAATAATTAAATAATTAATTTCGAAAATTAATAAATAAATACTAAAAATCCAATTTAGGCCCGTAATGCCTAATTGAAGCCCGCTAAGGGTCGGAAAAAATCCCGAGATGCATTCAATAAAAAATAGTACGTCTCTACTTGCTAATGACTAAGTCTAACCACCTAACAAGCATCATTAAGTCACTAATTTAATTGTTCTAAACTAATCTAACCACCTAATTGCACTTAATTAAATCTAATCAACCCTTAAGCATTATTAGTCTACTAAGCGGGGATTAGTGAGATTACTCACTTGATTAAAAGCGGGGACCGGGACACCGCGATGGCGACATGACCGCTGCCGAAATCCGAACTTTCGGCGGCGTTAACGGACACTCGGGCCGGACCTACAAGCCTCGCAAGCCCACAGAAATTTCTGGGCTTAGACTGGACTTGGGCCTTAGCTTGGGCTGACTTGCTTCGCGGGCTTGGGCTGCAAATGAGCTTGCTGCAGGTTGGGCTGAACTTAATGGGCTTTGCTGAAATGCAAATGAAGATGGGCTGACTTCAAGAGGGCCAAAAACTGGGCCGAAACTGCTGGATCCATGAGCTTCACTTGCTACTGATTGTGGGCTGAACTGGGCTTCAAGAAAAGACTGAACTGGGCTGGAATGCTGCAGATCTGGGCCTAACTTCAAGTAAAATTCGTGGGCTTTCTGTTGGTGAAGCTCACGGCTTCGAGGGCCCAATTGCTGGGCTGAGACAAAAGGGCCACAGCGTGAAGACTGCCGCTTCGATCGAAGGAGACCAAAATCACGTGAGCTGGAGAAGACCACGCGGCGTCGTTGCTGCTGCTGGAGCTGACCGAGAAGTGGGCTGGCGCGGCTTCGGCAAGAGCTGGGAAGTGCGCGGACGATGCTTCGGTGGTTTGCTGGCGTGAGGCCACGTGAGCTTCGGTCAACAAAAGCCTCGGTGAATTTGCATGTTGACCCAAGAGACAAATAATAGTGGAGAAGATGGGATGAGTTCGCCGGTGGTGTGTGGGCGTGGGGGTGGCAAGCGGTGAAGAGGAGAATGGAGATGGGATGATGATGATGATGATGGCATGAGCAACTTCGGTGGATGGGCAGAGCTTCGGTGAATGGAGAGGTCAACGTTGGTGGTGAAGAACTTCTTTAGTTGACCAAGGATGGACAGCTCGTGGACGCGTGGCCAAGCAAAGGAGAATTCTCGGTGGGGTGTGGGTTGTTCGCAAAGAAAGAAAAACGATGGCCAAAACAGAAAGGAAAATCAAAGAGAAAAAGGCAGCCAGTTCGGTGGGAGAAATGAAAGCAAAATAAAGGGAAACTGCTTGCGTGAGGAGGAAGATGGAGGGGAGCCGTGCGTGAGGAGAAGCCAGCTGTGAGGGGAACAAAAGTCTCAATCCTTAGCCAATACATTGAATGACTTGGTCCCCACAAGCTTCTCAATCTAATCCCTCTTGTCCCCTAATTCTTTCTAGAAGAATAATTCCACCATTAATCAACTTTGAAGCCAAAATTTGTAGCCCTCAACCATAGCTCCGAATTTGACACATTGGAGCTTCAATTTCTCCAATAAAATTCCCAATTTAATGTCAAACTCTGTCGAAGAAAAATACCATATCATTTCTGCAAGTGTCCATCGCCAAATAACTCATCTTGGAAGCCCAAATTTTCCTTCAAAATGGCCATCCGAATTTCCGCTATTTTCTCGTGACGTCCGTATGATTTTCCGCAAAAATCTCGGAATCTCTGAAAAATCTTCTCCGAGAACGAGTCGACGTTTCTAGAATAGCTCGTGACACCACAGAACTTTTGATTTCTGAAATCGGGTTCGAATTTGCGGTTAATTTCCATTCGACGCGTTTTTAGCGTGACCTAGACTACCGGGTAGTTTTCAGAACTTTTTAGTGCAAATGACCCGTGGTCGATTTTCTTCGAGCCACAATGAACCCACTCGACACATTAGCAACTTTCGATTGTCGTAGAAATCTCGAGAATTCAAATACGGACACAGGGTACCAAAACGATAAAAAAATTAAATTAGTGCCGGTCGACGAGAATTTTCCAATTTAGTGGTATCACCCACGATTAGCCACACATCTCCGTCGAACCGACCTATATCTGATCTCTAATCAATTTACGTCTATGCCGTAATGATCTCAGCAGATGAACACGGTCAAGCAGCCGATTCCTGGTCGAATTCTTAAGTCTATTTGCCTTAAAATTCTTAATAGTTTCCCCAGATAGTCTAGTTATCTCTAGAATGATCAGTTCTGAGAACAGCCCTATAGACGCGACAATGAAATGCCCGATTTATTCAATAGAAAACAAGACTGAAAATCTAGAATGTCACAAATTGGACTACTATTTCTTCAAGAAACTTGTACCTCTAGGTCTTAAATACAGCGTGTCCAAATTTCAGAATTTTCTGAGTTTATTTAAGGGTTCAATTAAAATTGTTTTCAAAACTGTGCATGGATGATGTTAGAAATCCTTTTTCGGTGATGCATGGACCTGTACGTATTCTGTGAAGCCTTGTTTGATATGGTGTCCTTCACAAAATATGTTTTCTTAGATCTTATCTACATTGTGGTAAATTTTCAGAATTTATTTCCATCGTTTGCTAATTTTCTAGAATTTTTCATGAATAGCACGCATTCTGTTTAAGCTGGAAATTGTTTTATTTAATGTTTATTGGATTTATTATGTAAATCATGATATCCTGGATTATTATTCGTGCAATGACATGATGACATTCGTACTTTTCATATGACATCAAAGGATTGATGGATTTTCTTGAACTTAATGAAGTTTTCAAAACCATTGCATCAAATGATACTTCTCCCAAGGCATATTATATGATTTTAAAAAGGGCTGCTGTCAAATCATTGGCATTGTTGCATTAAATGTGAAATTGAAAATGAGAGGTATGGGAATATACATTGTGGTGATGAGAAGATTGTCGGAGGTGTGAGCTGATGATGCCTCGGGAGTGTCGGGATGCCCGGAATGTGGGGGTGCCGGATGCCCAATGGCCAAGTGGCGTAATTCCGGAGGGTCCTCGGGAGTTTCGAGATGCCTGGTGGTATACGATACGTAATTCTAGAGGGGGGAATCCTAGTGGTATGTCGGTACGTAATTCCGAAAGCCTTGGAGGTTTGTGCCCAAGGGGATTCCTCGTGATGCTAGTTGGGATAGGAGATGCCCGGAGGTGTGTGCCGGAGGTTCCTCGTGATGTCTGGTTGGATGCGAGCGATAAATTGTGGGATGCAAACATTGATCATTGGAAAGAAAAACTGATGAGATCCTTATGAAAGATGAAAATTGAAAATGAATCATGTGCATGGGTGTATGCACATGGCATGATGCATGATCTGCTTATGAAAGTAAATTAGTGCTATTTGATATTGAAAATGCGATCATGAAGGCATGAATGGATCTCATGGTGATGTATGCTTGATAGCATGGATGATATGAATCATGGTGGTATATGCATGATGGCATGATGAGATATGCATGATTGCATGGTGGTATATGCACATATGGCATGGATATACATGAATGATTGATAATTAGTGCATGGTGGTATATGCACATATGACATGGTGATATATGCATGAATGCTTGATGATGAGTGTATTGTGGTATATGTACATATGGCATGGTGATATATGCATGAATGCTTGATGATGAGTGCATGATGGTATATGCACATATGGTATGATGACATATGTATGGCTGCAAGGTAAGTTATGCTTAAATGCATGAATGATATGTGCTTTGTTATGATGCCTTGATTGTTCTGTGTGACGCAATGAGTAGTTTGGTGGATCTTTACTGCTGAGTGGTTGTACTCACCCCTTTTGGGGAATAACATTTTAGACTAGATAAGATACCTCTGCTGCCACTGCCACGGGTAGATGGATCGAGTGATTGGATATGATCACGAGGGGGAGGATAGCAAGGGAAAGAACTTTTGGACGCTGACACTGCTCGATGGACTTTAAGTATACGACTGTTGGAGGAGATGTCGGTCATCTTTTGAAGTATAGCCAAGTGTAGAAAACTATGGCATTTTGATGTACCGATGAATGATGTCCATTTGGTTTAATAAATAAAAGTGGTCAGCTTTTACCTATAAATATTTAATTGGTGTGCATCGTTTTCTGAATATAGGGAAGTGAGTTGATGGATATGCTTCCGTTACATGAATTGCACAAGGGACCAATAATAAAGGATGTAAATCCCATGGTTGTATGGACCTGCTGCAATTGAAATGGTATCGGAGTGAGATGTTATTAGGGAAAGTGAATGGTAAACGAACTGTGGCAACCCCAATTGGATCGGGGGCCGTCGAGGGGTGCCACACCGTATAGGATGGCCTTAGTCGAGTTGAAGGAATTAAAGGTGCAACTACAAGAGTTGCTTGACAAAGGATTCACTAGGCCAAGTGCTTCACCTTGGGGTGCGCCAGTTTTGTTTGTGAAAAAGAAAGATGGGTCGATGCACTTGTGCATTGACTATACGCAACTGAACCAAGTAACCATTAAAAATAAATATCCTTTGCCTAGAATTGATGACCTATATGATCAACTCCAAGGAAGTTCGGTCTTCTCTAAGATTGACTTAAGGTCGGGATACCATCAGCTAAGAATTAAAAAAGAGGACATTCCTAAGACTGCGTTTAGGACTCGTTATGGACATTAGGAGTTCCTGGTCATGCCATTTGGATTGACAAATGCACTGGATGCATTTATGGATCTAATGAATAGGGTATTTAAGCCTTATTTAGACCAGTTTGTGATTGTTTTTATTGATGATATCTTGATATATTCGAGAGGGCCTAAAGAGGATGAACAACACTTGAGGATAGTTTTACAAACTCTGAGAGATCATAAGCTGTATGCCAAATTTAGCAAGTGTGAATTCTGGCTGGACCAGATAATATTTTTGGGGCACGTAGTATCAAGAGAAGGAATTGCAGTAGACCCGGCGAAAGTTGAGATGGTAATAAATTGGTCGAGACCGACGACACCTACTGAAATACTGAGTTTCTTAGGACTGGCTGGCTATTATAGAAGGTTTATTGAAGGATTCTCACGATTGGCAGGTCCTTTAACAAAATTGACTCGAAAGAACGTGAAGTTTGAATGGAATGGGGAATGCGAAAGAAGTTTCCAGGAGCTTAAAAGAAAATTGACCTCGGCTCCAATCTTGACTACACCGACATGATCGGATGGTTTTACGGTATACAGTGATGCATCTCACAAAGGACTGGGATGTGTTTTGATGCAACATGGCAAGGTCATAGCCTACGCGTCTAGACAATTGAAACCCCACGAACTAAATTACCCCACGCATGATTTAGAATTAGCAGCTATAGTATTCGCTTTGAAGATATGGAGACATTATTTATATGGGGAAAAGTTTGAGATTTATACCGATCATAAGAGCTTTTGAAGTATCTATTCTCACAAAAGGAATTGAACATGAGACAAAGGAGGTGGATGGAGTTGTTAAAAGATTATGATTGTGAGATACGGTACCATCCAAGGAAAGCAAACAAGGTAGCAGATGCTCTTAGTCGTAAGTCAGCTATGGAGATGGCTAGTTTAAGAATGGCGGAATGGAGCTTGTTAAAGTCCGTAGCGGACTCAAAGTTTAAATTGAAAATGGATTGTCTTACAAGTATGCTTAGTGCATTAAGAATCGAACCTGAAATTATTTGGAATGGTTTCATCTGGAACAATGCCATCCTATCTCGATATCCGTTTAACCTTTGGCTCATTACCAAGCGAAGGTTGCCTACTCAATCCCTTCTCATGGCTCATGGTAGGATCGATGATGCATTTTGCCCTTTCTGTGAAGAGGAACCTGATTCAATTGATCATTTATTTTTTTGATGTCGCATTACGTTGCGTATTGCCTTCTTTTGAGCGACCATAAGTGAACTCCCTTGGAGTAACGAGCCTTGGGAGGAAATGCTGACTTGGGCCACTACCTTTCTTGCGGGCAATGAGTTCCATAAATGCATTGCCCGTTTTTTCTTTGGTGCGCTCTGTCATATCATCTGGAAGAATATGAATGATATCCTTTTTAGGGGTGAGCCCGTTTCTACCTCGACCATGAAGAAGCACCTTTTCAAAGTTGTTCAAGATAAGGATCTCACCTATAAGAATGTGGACGACTCCACTAGAAATAGAAGATTACAACGGTTCTGGGAGTTGGATCCTTCCATCTTCTCCTCTACTATTTGTACACTGGCTGGTTAGGCCCTTGGTGTTCTTTGGGTGTGCCAGCGCCTCTTCTGCTGGCTTTGGTCCTTGTGCTTGCCGCTTGGCCTTTTTTTATTGGCTTCCTTCCACTCTTTATGAGCATGCTCATTGGGAGTGTAAGTTTTTGAAGCCGAGGGTTGTTTAGTTTTTACCTTCCCCTTTATCATATTTATTACCTTTACCATATATATATATTTGCACCAAAAGCTCTATTATATATCCGTTCCCTTCCTTTCAATTACATCCTCAAACCATATTAAAAACTTCATAATAGTTATTGAACTACACAATGATCACACAAGACATAATAGCCTCCCTTTCTACTTTCAATCTCCGTGAATAATTTGAATGACACATGTCAATGTGAGTCGGTCCAATTTGACACGAACACATTCCATAAAACAAGTTAAACAACACTGACCTTGCTCGCTAGCAAAAGACCTTATTATTCTATATTCAACCTCAAGGCCCAATGGATGACTAGGACCTTCACTTTTGATATTGCAAAAGATAAAAATTAAACAACCAAATAATGAAAGGGACCATGAAATATTCTTAGTTTTTACTAGCAGTCAAAGTTTGGTCATCACTAGTTCGTGCCGGTGACGTGCTTGTGTCCTTCACTTCACCGGGGGGCTCGGGCCTGAGTCCTTAATCTCTCCAAGCGTCTCCGAGTTGGTGAACTTGTGTCCCTCACCAGGGCTCGGTCCCGAGTCCTTAATCCCTCTGAGCGTCTTCAAGTTGGCGAACTTGTGTCCCTCGCTGGGCTCGGCCCATCTTGCTTGATGGCCCCAAGCAACAACCCGTTGAAGAACCCTCCGCAAGCAACTCCCACCGGAGCTTTCGTCTCCATCACATTGAAGGGTCAAGCTCCATTCGCAACAAAAATGGGGCTGAGCATCGCCAGGACCAAGAGAATGTGGAGAGCCCTTGTTGTGCTCCTCATGTTTGATAAAATTACTAACAGAGACAAGCAAAAGCAACTTTTTACTGACAGAGACAATAAAGAGCAAATTTTTTTTATTTGTTTGAAGGGAGTTTGTGATGCGGAGTCTATGGACGAGCGGGTGCTCAAAATATATAGTGCGAGCAACAAAGAGTTTTCTTTGACCGGCTCTTCTTGATGGTCCCGGTTTCCCCGTTCTTCTTCTCTTTTTCTTCATATGGCAATTTAGTCATCCCCTGTTCAAAGGCCACGTGAGCATTTGCATTTCCGCATGCAGTCGGCTTGAGGAAGCAACGAGGAAGCTTCTGTCGTGGCCGAGAGAGCGCACATGCAAGCCGGGGAAGAAGGAAGAATGTAGCACACGACCGATTGACCATTTACTAAAACATATTTGCACTCATCTGAAAGGCTAGATATATTTTGTATCACTCTATATCACATAAGTAGAGAGAGAGAGAGAGAGAGAGAGAGAGAGAGAGAGAGAGAGAGAGAGAGAGAGCAAGTTTGAAGGTCTAAAAGAAAAGGTAGAAGTCGGACATCAATTTCTATGTCTAGCTCTTCAGCTGTCGAGCATATATGGTCTATAAGCAGCCATGGAGAAGAAAGGTTTTACCCCAAACCGAAGACCAAAGACCTTGAGGATGACGGTGTTTTCTTGAGATGATGATGCGGCAGAGATGTATTGAACGACTCAAGTGTTCGAAGCCAGCACTCTCTCTCCTCCCGCCACCTCTCATCTGAGTGGAGATGGCACAACTTTTGTTAAGTAAGCGACTTATGTAACTATTTGTACTAAAACTTTGTCGAGTAAGCGAGTTACGTTATCACAATTACGTCACATGACAATATATTCAATTGAGGTTTACACCAAGTGGAATTTGAAAAATTTAGGTACTTGATTGAACCAAAAGAAGAAGAAGAAGAAGAAGAAGAAGAAGAAGAAGAAGAAGAAGAAGAAGAAGAAGAAGTTAAGGTATTAAATCGTAGAAATGACAGAAGAAGAAGAAGAAGAAGAAGTTAAGGTACTAAATCGTAGAAATGACAAAAATTTAGGTACTCATGATATCATTGCTTGGGAAGAAAACTCTAAGAATTCACTCAATATTGGAATACTACCTTGAGATGTCTTTTTTTATTTGCCTATAAGTTCATCTGGAACTTCAGTTCTATTTCCCACTATATTTATTGATCCCATCTTTCATTCTTGTTTAGAATTTATAGCTCCTTGGCACAAAGGCATTGCCCTTATCAATTTCCTCCTTATTTTAATTTATTTTCAATTTTCCTCGTTCATAGAATATAACACAATATATTTTTCTATCGTCTTCATGTTCATTTTCTCATATCATCACTCCTTTTATTTTCTTTGCCACTACCGCTTTTTTCCCAAACATAGTATAAATAAGAGAAAATATGCAGTAAACAATGATGTTGCTTCAAGGAAGGGGGAGTGCTCCGAACCTATTTTTAATCTAAGTGATTTTATCCCAATGGCTCAGTTTATCTTTATTCTTATATTCATACTTTTGTGTTTGGATAATGCCAATATGTTTAGACTAGTTTTTTGGTCAATGTCATGAAGAGGCCACTCGATTCCTCGAGTATCATCCAAAATGATCATTCAGGTCGACTTATGTAGATGATTTTTCGTCCAAATCGATCATGCTCCGAATTATGATATTCGATATTAAGGAGCTCGAGATTTTTTTGTTTCGGTTAACATTGGGTTTTGGAGGTGATGTCAATGTCAAGTCAAGTCAAGTCAGTTTTGGATTCCTCTCATTATTTAAGGTCCTTGAATTATGGTTGATATCCAAATTAATCTTCCAATCGCAGGCTACAAGGAAAAAAAAAATGGAAAGTGAGATGGTGACGGTCCGTGGTTGGCGATATAGGTGACGAACCATCATCCACCGCCATTTTTCTTAGTAATCGGATATACTTGTTGCATCGGTTTTTACTTTTTTTTTTTAAAATCCCTGCTGAAAGTTAATTAAAGCCAATATGCTGTAGAAAGTTAATCACACTGGCTATTGTTCCTGGTTGCCAATCATCCGGGAAAGGGGGTTTGTGGTCCGAAAGGCGACACTACTTTTAGAAAATAAAGGTGGCGTTACCTTAGCATGGTTCCGAAAAGATAGCTTTTCACTTGTTAATTAAACATTATAAGAGTGTAAAAATTTCATGATTGTCATATAACTACGTGATGATCGCACATGATGTGATGTAATGTCATACGTAACAATTTTCCTTTCTACTTTCAATCTTTTTGAATAATTCGAATAACGAGTTCATGTGATTTTGTCCAAATTGACATGAACACATTAATAAAACAAGTTAAACAACATCGGCCTTGCTAGCCAGCAAAAAACATTCTTATTTATATGCAAGCTCGAACCCCAATGGATGAAAACAACCTTGAATCAAAGTTCGGTCATCACTGGTTCGTGCCGGTGACGTGCCCGTGTCCTTCACCAGGGCTTGGGCCCGAGTCCTTAATCCCTCCGAGTGTCTCCGAGTTGGTGAGCTCGTGTCCTTCCCCCAGGCTCGGGCCTGAGTCCTTAATCCATCCGAGTGTCTCAGAGTTGGTGAACTCGTGTCCCTCCCCTGGGCTCGGGCCTGAGGCCTTAATCCGTCCGAGTGTCTCAGAGTTGGTGAACTCGTGTCCCTCCCCCGGGCTCGGGCGAGGCCTTAATCCGTCCGAGTGTCTCAGAGTTGGTGAACTCGTGTCCCTCCCCCGGGCTCGGGCCTGAGGCCTTAATCCGTCCGAGTGTCTCAGAGTTGGTGAACTCGTGTCCCTCCCCCGGGCTCGGGCCTGAGGCCTTAATCCGTCCGAGTGTCTTAGAGTTGGTGAACTCGTGTCCCTCCCCGGGCTCGGGCCTGAGTCCTTAATCCGTCCGAGTGTCTCAGAGTTGGTGAACTTGTGTCCCTCCCTCGGGCTCGGGCCTGAGGCCTTAATCCGTCCGAGTGTTTCAGAGTTGGTGAACTCGTGTCCCTCCCCCGGGCTCGGGCCTGAGTCCTTAATCCGTTCGAGTGTCTTAGAGTTGGTGAACTCGTGTCCCTCCCCCGGGCTCGGGCCTGAGTCCTTAATCTGTCCGAGTGTCTCAGAGTTGGTGAACTCGTGTTCCTCCCCCGGGCTCGGGCCTGATGCCTTAATCCGTCCGAGTGTCTCAGAGTTGGTGAACTCGTGTCCTTCCCCCGGGCTCGGGCCTGAGGCCTTAATCCGTCCGAGTGTCTTAGAGTTGGTGAACTCATGTCCCTCCCCCGGGCTCGGGCCTGAGGCCTTAATCCGTCCGAGTGTATCAGAGTTGGTGAACTCATGTCCCTCCCCCGGGCTCGGGCCTGAGGCCTTAATCCGTCCGAGTGTCTCAGAGTTGGTGAACTCGTGTCCCTCCCCCGGGCTCGGGCCTGAGGCCTTAATCCGTCCGAGTGTCTCGAGTTGGTGAACTCGTGTCCCTCCCTCGTGTCCCTCCCCGGGCTCGGGCGAGGCCTTAATCCTTCCGAGTGTCTCGAGTTGGTGAACTCGTGTCCCTCCCCGGGCTCGGGCCTGAGGCCTTAATCCGTCCGAGTGTCTCAGAGTTGGTGAACTCGTGTCCCTCCCCTGGGCTCGGCCCTGAGGCCTTAATCCGTCCGAGTGTTTCAGAGTTGGTGAACTCATGTCCCTCCCCCGGGCTCGGGCCTGAGGCCTTAATCCGTCCGAGTGTCTCAGAGTTGGTGAACTCGTGTCCCTCCCCCGGGCTCGGGCCTGAGGCCTTAATCCGTCCGAGTGTCTCAGAGTTGGTGAACTCGTGTCCCTCCCCCGGGCTTGGGCCTGAGGCCTTAATCCGTCCGAGTGTATCAGAGTTGGTGAACTCGTGTCCCTCCCTCGGGCTCGGGCCTGAGGCCCTAATCCGTCCGAGTGTCTCCAAGTTGGTGAACTTGTGTCCCTCGCCAGGTGGACTTGAACCCGATGAGTGCACTTCACCAATTAACTCATGCACCGGACCAGGTGGACTGGGACCCGATGAGTGTACTTCATCAAATAACTCATGCCCGGGACCAGTTGGACTTGGACCTGATGAGTCCACTTGAAGTAGCTTAGACTGGATGGGTCCAAGTGATGACCCATCAATGAACCTTCCCCTGGAAAATTGTATAATAGCTTTCTTCTCCAATGCATTGAAAGGTCGAGCTTCAGATTTGACAAAAATGGCGTTGAGCAATGCTAGGACAAGGAAAATGTGGAGGGCCCTCATGGTACTCCTCATGCTCGACAAGACACAAGAGGGCGTTAGGAGAGTTGATCTGTATGTGTTAGTGTAGTTTGGTAATCCAAGAGGGATAATTTATAGTGTATATGGAGCACCTTAGAAGGAAAGAAGATCTATGAAGATCACTGATATTAAGAAGGAAATCAGAATCAATGTCGCCAATGGAAACAATAATTAATTATATGGCAACAATTTAACTTTATGTTTAGTTTGTGTTCCAAATATAGTATGGGTAGGGACAGAGGATGGTGATGAAAAGAGGTTTAGTTGACCGGCTCTTTGTGATGTTTCTCATTTTTCTTGTTCTCATTTTTATTTTCTTCTTTAATAAGACTAGCTAAAAAGGCACAAGCATGTCAATAGGGAGGGAAAAAGACATGAATTGCATTATTTGTTTGGGAAGGGATTTGAATTTTCATGAGATAAGGAGAGTTAATTTAAGTTTATAATACATGAGATATTTGGGGTGAGAGAAATAATTTCCTAATAGTGCCGTTGTTCTTAAAAAAAGAACGGTCCCTTCTCTGCCTTTAATTTTTCCAAGGAAACCCATTGATTTGGAATGAAAACTTCAATTATTGGGATTTTGTCTATTCCTACAATAAGAGTCCTTAAATGTGAATATTTAAAAAAAAAAAAGAAAAGGGGAAATCCCATTGAGTGAGCTCAAAACTCAAACGGCCAAATAGAGCTAGACATCATGCCCCATTTTCATCTAAGAGTACAGCTGATTTTGGTATTTCTTTGTGTATCAACAAGGACAGCAAGAGCGGTGTCCTAATTCAGGAACATATCCTTTCCTTTTCTGATGAATCCTCCCTTCGAAACAAATGTAGGCTATAAAGCACAATCCACCTAAAACATATCCCAAAGGTGCTAACATCCATCGTTTAACCTCAATGGCATAACTTAATAACCCTTCCAGCAGGAACTGACAGTTCAATCAGAAAAAAATAGAATCCGATTAAATTCATCAGAAAATGCTTCAACTTCCCCACCTTTATTTGCTTGCGACAGATCGCGCAACGTCAGAAAGCACAGCGAAACCGACAAAATCCATGAACAGAGGCTTCGCATTTGATCGCATTTAGGTCGCCAAAATAACGAGCAACACGAAAAGCCGGAGATGAAAATTCTCACTCCAACGAGGGGAAACGCGAGGACCATCAAAGAATTCTGAAACGGCTTCTCCACCGGCTTTGGAACCAGGTAAGGGCAAGGGGCGGCGGCTAGGAAAGAAGCCGCGAAGCAGCAGCACATCTGTAGATTCTCCCTCAACGAATTTTCCAGGTCCACCCATCCAATCGCCCACGCGAACTCGCCTAGCGCCCTCTGCGGCCCGGTCAGCTTCGTGTTGCCTCTGTTGCCGTGGTGGTGGCCATGGTGGTGGCCGTGGTGATGATGGTGGTCATGGTGGTGATGGTTGTGGTCGTGGCCATGGTCATGATCGCTAGCCTTGGCGAGGGAGCGAGATCGCCAATCGCGAGGAGCACCTGTGAATCGGATCCGCAGCAATGAACCACAGAAGTTGGAATCGTTGGAAACATGGAGCAGCAGGTGGGCAGCGCCGACTCCATGTGGCCAAGCGGCGGTGGAGTTGTGGGAGGCCGAGGATCGGAACGTGCAGAGATCTGCCGTGCAGGGGAGGGCTTCCATTGGCGGAGGAGAGGCACAGGAGCAAAGCTCCTCAGGCCATGAAACTGAAGAAGAAGAAGAAGAAGAAGAGAGGTTGCTCGTCAGTTGGAATCAGTCGTGGCTGCTGATTTGGTCGGTAAAAGGTTATAAAAGGAGGGAGGGAGGGAGTGATTGAGTTAAACTCTCCACACCATGTGCTCATTACACTCAAAGGGGCGTTATAATCGATGGGGTGATTGGGCAACTAAGTAGCACCAATATTGACAGGCGACACGCGATGCGACACGACATAACAGGATATGCCAACGTGTTGTTTCTAAAAAAAAATAGAGAATTCTTATATGTTGGGACACGTATTATATATATACATGATAAATTATCACTTTTATAATTATTGTAATCAAATTAATTTGATTCAAATTTATAAATACATATATAATAATGAAAGAGCATATAATGAATTTACACTAAGAACATTAATCCACCATTTATTAATATCATTAAGTGTTTCAATTTGATAAATTATCTCATTCCAATAATCTATAAAACTTGTACGAAAAAAACAAGTAATCTACATTTCGGACTAGCATGTAGAGAGTGTCGGAAGGGAAAAGAAAAAAAAAACTTGGAGGTGAATTGTGTGTCACGAGAAGTGAGAGTCGAAAGAGAAAAGAAGACTGTAGTTTTCTTCTTTCCTCATTTATTATTATTTTTTTTTTTAATATTTACATCTTAACTCCTCATTTATTGAAAAATTTTAAAATTGATCCCATTCATGTCGGAAACAAGTGTCGAAATCCCGAATTCACTTGTCGAAATTCCAAACTCAAATATCAGAGAGAGTTGAAAAAATTGATCAGGTGTCGGATTTTTCAACATATGTTGATCGAGTATCGAACAGTGTCAGACATGTGTTAGTGTTCGATACGACATGTAGGCTTCAAGAGAATGTTGGTACTTCATAACTAGACAAGGCATGCCAATGGTTTGCTTTGGTACTTGAGGGAAGAGGGAGGGCCTTTGAGCCTCACTCAAAATGCCACGTCATTGGCCTCCAACTCTTATATTTTTTTTTTCATAAAATTTTAAAAAAATAATGACATCACAAGACAAGTACGTGGACTATTGGTCTATTTTGCCTTCGAGCAAACCTAACTTTACTTCGAACACGGATTGACGAGGAGTCTCCCTTATAATTGTGACTTGGAGGGGAAAAAAATGCCAACTTGGATGCGTTTTCTTGCGATAAGGACATATATTGGACGACTCAAATATTCGAAAACCGTAACCCTCTCTTTTTTTTTCTCTCTCTCTCCATCGGGATATGACACAATTTTTGGCTGAGTAAGCGACTCATGTGACGATTTACACTTAAGCTCTACCGAGTAAGCTAGCCACGTGACACAATCACTTTACATGAGGATTTATTCAGCAAATGTTTTAGGTACTTGATCGAAAAAGAAAAAGTTAGGGTATTGAATAATACAAAAGATGAAAAATTTAAAATTTAAACCTCCTTAGCACGAAGTCATTACACTTATCAACTTTCTCCTTATTTTTTTGAATTTTTTTTTCCATTTTCCTCGTTCATAAAATATAACACAATATAATTTCTTCATATTCATTTTCTCTTATTGTCACTCCTTTTATTTTCTTTTCCTCTACCCCCTTTTTCCCCAGACATATATACAATTATGTTCCTTCAAGGAAGAGGAAGGCATTCCAAACCTATTTTTAATTTGGATAATTTTATCCGAATGGCTTTGTTTATTTTTATTCTTCCATTAATACTATTGTATTTGGATAATGCCAATATGTTGAGATGGGTCTTTTGGTTGATGTCATGAAGACAATTAGAAGGTCTTGTTCACTTGATTCATTGAATCTCATCTAAACTGATCATTCAACTCAACTTATGTAGATGATTTTCATCCAAACTGATCAAGCTCTGAATTAGGGTATTTGATAGCACGAAGCTTGAGATTTTTGTGTTTCGGTTGACAATGAGTTTTAGGTTGATGTCAAGTCAACTCAAGTCACTTTTGAATTCCTCTTGCTATTTGAAGTATTTGGATTATGGTTAATTATAAAAGTATTTTCCAATTATAGGCTACAAGGAAAAAAAGATGGAAAATTGCAGCCAATACATCATCGAGAGTTAATCACTTTGCCTATTGCTGCCTGTTTCCAATCATTTGAGAAAGAGAATTTGTGGTCCAAAAGGCATTGTTGTTTTTAGAGAATAAAGGTGCCATTACCTTAACATGGTTCTGAAAAGATATCTTTTAAATTGTCATTTAAACATTATAAGAAGGTGAAAAATATCTGCACCAGAAGTTCTATAGTATATTAATTTCCTTTTTTCCAATTGAATCCTCCAACCATATTAAAAACTTCATAATAGTCATAGAACTACTCGATGATCACACAAGACATAACAGTCTCCCTTTCTACTTTCAATTTTCGTAAATAATTCGAATGACACAAGTCGATGTGAATTGGTCCAATTTGACATGAACACATCCCATAAAACAAGTTAAACAACATTGGCCTTGCTAGCTAGCAAAAGACCTTATTCTATATTCAACCTTAAACCCCAATGAATGATGACAACCTTAAGTTTTGATATTGCAAAAGATAAAAATTAAACAACCAAATAATGAAAGGAACCGCGAAATATTCTTAGTTTTTACTAGCAATGAAAGTTTGTTCGTCACTAGTTCGTGCCGGTGACATGCTTGTGTCCTTCACCAGGAGGGCTCGGGCCCGAGTCTTTTATCCCTCCCAGTGTCTCCGAGTTGGTGAACTTGTGTCCCTCACCAGGGCTCGGTCCCGAGTCCTTAATCCCTCTGAGTGTCTTCGAGTTGATGAACTTGTGTCCCTCACCCGGGCTCGGCCCAGCTTGCTTGATGGCCCCAAGCGACAACCCATTGAAGAACCCTCCGCAGTCAACTCCCACCGGAGCTGTCGTCTCCATCACATTCAAGAGTCGAGCTTCATTCGCAACGAAAATGGCACTGAGCATCGCCGGGACCAAGAGAATCTGGAGAGCCCTTGTTGTGCTCCTCATGTTCAATGAAATTACTGACAGAGACAACAAAAAGCAAATTTTTACTGACAGAGACAATAAAGAGCAAATTTTTATTATTTGTTTGAAGGGAACTTGTGATGCGGAGTCTATGGCCCAGCGGGTGCTCAATATATAGTGCGAGCAACGAAGAGTTTTCTTTGACCGGCTCTTCTTGGTCCCGGTTTCTTCGTTGTTATTTTCTTTTTCTTCGTATGATAATTTAGTCTTCCTCTGTTCAACGGCCACGTGAGCATTTGCATTTCTGCATGTAGCCGGCTTGAGGAAGCAACGAGGGAGCTTCTGCTACAGCCGAGAGGGCGCACATGCAAGCCGGGGAAGAAGGAAGAATGTAGCACACGACTGATTGACCATTTACTAAAACATATTTGCTCTCATCTGAAAGATTAGATACATTTTATATCACTTTATATCGCACAAGGAGAGAGAGAGAGAGAGAGAGAGCGAGTTTGCAGGTCTAGAAGAAGTGAGACAGAAGTTGGACCGTAATTTCTATGTCTAGTTTTTCTGCGTGCGAGATAGTCTATAAGTAGCCATGGGGAAGAAAGGTTTTACCCTAAACCAAAGAACAAAGATCTTGAGGATGACGGTGTTTTCTTGAGATGATGTTGCGGCAGAGACATATTGAATGACTCAAGTGTTCGAAGCTGGCACTCTCTCTCCTCCCGTCACCTCACATCTAAATGGAGAATGCACACCTTTTGTTAAGCGAGTGACACGTGTAACGATTTGTACTTAAACTTGTTGGGTAAGCGAGTTACGTTACCACAATCACATCACATAACAATATATCCAACTGAGATTTTACATCAAGTGGAATTTGAAAAATTTAGGTACTTAATTGAATAAAAAAAAAGTGGAGGTACTAAATCGTAGAAAAGACAAAAATTTAGGAACGCATGATATCATTGCCCAAGAAGAAAACTCTAAGACTTCTCTCAATATTGGAATACTACTTTGAGATGTCTTTTTTATTTGCCTACAAGTTTATATGGAACTTCATTTCTATTTTCTACATATACATGTGTATATATATATATTATTACATATTTCATTTTTATTTAGAATTTTTAACTCCTTAGCATAAAGGCATTGCCCTTATCAATTCCTTATTTAATTTTTTTTTCTATTTTCCTCATTCATAGAATATAACGCAATATAATTTTCTCTCCTCTTCATATTCATTATCTCTTATTGTCACTCCTTTTATTTTCTTTCCCACTACCCCTTTTTCCCAAAAATAGTATAAATAAAAGAAAGTATGCAGTAAACAATTATGTTCCTTCAAGGGGAGCACTCCGAACCTATTTTTAATCTAGATGATTTTATCCCAGTGGCTCTGTTTATTTTTATCCTTATATTCATACTTTTATGTTTGGATAATGCTGGTATATTGAGATTGGTTTTTTGGTTGATGTCATGAAGATGATTAGAAGATGTTGTTCACTCAATTCCTTGAGTTTCGTCCAAAATGATCATTCAAGGCAACTTATGTAGATGATTTTTCGTCTAAACCGATCATGCTCCGAATTAGGGTATTCAATAATACGGAGCTCAAGATTTTTGTGTTTCAGTTTGGAGTTGATGTCGATGTCAAGTCAAGCTAGTTTAGTTTTGGATTCCTCTCATTATTTAAAATACTTGAATTATGGTTAATATTCAAAGTAATCTCCCACTAGCAGGCTACAAGGAAAAAAAAATGGAAAATGAGATGGTGAGGGTCCGTTGTTGGCAATACAAGTGACGAACCATCATCCACCTTCATTTTTCTTAGTAATCCGATATACTTGATGCACTGGTTTTTAGTTTTTCTTATCCTTGCTGAAAGTTAATTAAAGCCAATATGCTATAGAAAGTTAATCACACTGTCTATTATTGCTGGTTGCAAATCATCCGGGAAACGGAGTTTATGGTCCAAAATGCACCTTTATTTATAGAGAATAAAGGTGCCATTACCTTGGCATGGTTCCGAAAAGATAGCTTTTTACTTATCAATTAAACATTATAAGAGTGAAAATTTCATGACAGTCACATAACTACATAAGGATCACACATGATGTAATGAAATGTCACACATAATAATGTCCCTTTCTACTTTCAATCTTTTTGAATAAATTCGAATGACATATGCATGTGAGTTCGTCCAATTTGACATGAACACATTCAATAAAACAAAGTTAAACAACACTAGCATTGCTAGCCAGCAAAAAACATTCTTTCTATATCCAAACTCAAACCCCAATGAATGAAAACAACCTTAACTTTTGATATTGCAAACAATAAAAAATCAAACAACCAAATAATGTAAGGAACCGTAAAATATTTTAAGATTCTGCCAGTAATCAAAGTTCGGTCGTCACTGGTTCGTGCCGGTGACATGCCCGTGTCCTTCACCGGGGCTCGGGCCCGAGTCCTTTATCCCTCCTAGCGTCTCCGAGTTGGTGAACTTGTGTCCCTCGCCTGGGCTCGGGCCTGAGTCCTTTATCCCTCCTAGCGTCCTTGAGTTGGTGAACTTGTGTCCCTCACCTGGGCTCGGCCCAGCTTGCTTGATGGCCCCAAGCGACAACCCGTCGAAGAACCCTCCGCAGGCAACTCCCACTAGCGCTTTTGTCTCCATCACGTTGAAGGGTCGAGCTTCGTTCCCAACGAAAACGGCACTGAGCATCGCCAGGACCAAGAGAATGTGGAGAACCCTTGTTGCGCTCCTCATGTTCGATGAAATCACCGACAGAGACAATAAACAGAGAACTTTTTGATGATTCGTTTGGAGGGAGCTTGTGATGCGGAGTCTATGGCCGAGCAGGCACTCTAATATATAGGGCGAGCAACAAAGAGTTTTGTTTGACCGGCTCTTCTTGATGGTCCCGGTTTCCTCGTTCTTCCTCTCCTTTTCTTAGTGGAATAATTAGTCTTTTCCCTGTTCAAAGGGAACGTGAGTATTGGCATTTCTGCATGCAGCCAGCTTGAGGAAGCAACGAGGGAGCTTCTGTTGTGGACGAGAGAGCGCACATGCAAGCCAAGGGAAGAAGGAAGAATGTAGCACACGACTCTTTGACCGTTTACTAAAACGTTTGCGCTCATCTAAAAGGCTAGATACATCATATATTACTCTATTTCACACAAGTAGATATAGGGGGACCAAGTTTGAAGGTTTAGAAGATGAGAGACAGAAGTTGGACTGTAATTTCTCTGTCTAGTTTTTCAGCGGGCGAGAGAACATAGTCAAAGCAGCCATGGAGAAGCATGGTCTTACCCCAGACCGAAGACCAAAGACCGTGAGGATGACGGTGTATTTCGAAGACTTTTGGGTGGACAGCTTGAATTTTCACAAGCAGACAACAGCGGAACTGTTGGGGAAATCTCCCAAATGTCGTCTTTCAGTATTAACTTGAATTCGAATCATCGTTCTAGCACATTCTTGGAATGCCGGCTCTGGGAGCAAAAGCAAGGGAATTTCCACAGTTAACGAACTTTAGTGATCGGGTGTTAAGAGTTGCAACCACCGTCATTAGCGAAATAAAATGATAATGTTAGATAAATCGTTTTTCCCATCAAAGTTTTAGTTGTATAGAAACGTGCGGGCAATATATCTATAAAAAAATTCCTTAACACTCTTCCTCGTATATAAACCGATTCCTTACACGCGCAAGATTGAATGACAGCGGAACAGGAAAACAAGCAAAATAACATTAATGATAGACAACAAATATTAAGACGTGGGTGCGAGAATTGGTACTTTAAACTTGTGCTCTAATATCATATTAGAAAAATCGTTTTTTTGATGAATTATTAGAAAATGTGTCAATAATGTATCTTTAACATATTTCTTTAACATGTGAGAGCGCATACAACATTCCTTCTTCAGAGGAGTTCTGTAACCGTGGGATCGATTTCAACCTCTATTTCTCAAAAATCCCCTAATTTCCCTTTATTATTAGTCATTAAGAAATGAATGAAGTTCTAAATTAACAAGTGGTGGAAAAAAATGTAAATTAAGTCGATAAAAATATTGAAAGACTATTTAAATAAAATTAATCACATCTTCCGAAACTGAATCTTTCCTAATTTTCAAAAACCCAAAATAAGCCAAAGTTCCAATTTTTTATTTCTTTTTTCCACACTTCCAATTTACTATCTTTCATCACCCACGACTCTGTCTAAGAAAAACACGCTGATTTCATTTAACACTGCCTATGAACCTGCCCATTGCTGCCGAATCGAGAAGTCGTCTATTGATCCATTATGAGATCAGGTTTGAATTTCACTAAACGGCGCTTTTCCAGTCGTGAAACGCGTTTTCTATCGACCAGTGTGTTTATTTATCCCCTGAACAGCAGCCTAATCGATCCCAATGGTAGTGGTCGCGAGCAAGTATTGGAACAAGTATTTTTGTCAAGTGTATATAGAGAAGGTCCGCCGGAAAAACATGAGCTGCCTAATCAATGTGATCAATTTGGGTGTTATGGAGGAAAGGGAAAAGTGCCAAAAAAGTCCTAAACCTTTTGGCTTTGTGCTGATTTAGTCATAAACCTTTTTTAGGTGCCGATTTAGTCCTAAACATTTTTATGTTGTGCCAATTCAGTCTTTTCCGGCCAATTTTGGCTGGATTTTGCTGACTGAATGCCGGTCGGCTGACGTGGCCTGATCGGCGCTGACGTGTACAATTGTTAATAATATTTTAATATTTTTAAATATTTTTATT
Source organism: Eucalyptus cladocalyx (assembly GCA_017140615.1). Classification (NCBI taxonomy): domain Eukaryota; kingdom Viridiplantae; phylum Streptophyta; class Magnoliopsida; order Myrtales; family Myrtaceae; genus Eucalyptus; species Eucalyptus cladocalyx. The sequence continues at coordinate 32,627,395 of CM029523.1, forward strand.
TTATATTATATTATATTTTTTTTCTTTTTCTTTTTTTCCTTCTCATCTTCTTCCTCCAGCTAGTCGCGAGCTCGGCGATCGGCCGGGCGACGACCGCGAGGTCGACCTTGCCGGCCACCTCGCCGGTGGCCGCCCTCGCGGCCTAGGTGGCGAGGGTCGAGCCTCGCCCATGGCTGGCGAGGGCGAGCCCCGCCGGCTCGGCGCGAGGCCGCCCTGGACTCCTCCCCGCTCCGTTCTCCGATCCCAATCTCGCCCTAGAAATTTCCTCCCTCCTTCGCTCATCGTCGTTGTCGTCTCTAAGGTTTACAGGAGCTTGGGGTGTCTTCGGTCGTGCGGCTCCGGTCCCGAATTTTTGCCTGTTTCTCCCGCGGCGGCGATTCGTCGGGGGTGGGGGTTTTGTGATTCCTGGGTTCTCCGAGGCAGCTGGCCTCGCGCCGAGCTGGCGGGGCTCGCCCTCGCCGGCCATGGGCGAGGCTCGACCCTCGCCAGATCCGGCGAGGCCGAGCCTCGCCCGCCCGACGCGAGGCCCCTCGTGGCTTGGGTGGCGAGTCGGATTTGGCAAGGTGGAGCCTCGCCGGCCATAGGCGAGGCTCGATCCTCGCCAGATCCGGCGAGGGTGAGCCTCGCGGCCACTAGCGAGGTGGCCGGCGAGGTCGACCTCGCCGGCCGTCGCCTCGGCTGGTCGCCCGCTCCGATGACCGGCTGGAGGAAGAAGATGAGAAGAAAAAAAAGAAAAAAAGAAAAAAAGAAAAGAATAAAAATAAAAATAAAAAGAGAAAAAATAAAAAAATAAAAAATAAAATAAAAATTATTTTAAAATATTAAAATATTATTAAAAATTGTACACGTCAGCGCCGATCAAGTCACGTCAGCCGGCCGGCGTCCAGTCAGCAAAATCCGGCCAAAATTGGCCGGAAAGGACTGAATTGGCACAACGTAAAAAGATTTAAGACTAAATCGGCATAAAAAAAAAGGTTTAGGACTAAATTGGCACAAAGCCAAAAAGTTTAGGACTTTTTTGGCACTTTTCCCATGGAGGAAATAATGCTTGATTACCGGAAGGATTCGGATGGATTCCATTTCAGCATAGAGCATCACTGCACAATTTCAATGTAGAGCCTCTTTTTCAGGGTCGGATCCTATTGAACGTGCTCGAAAACATGCATAGCATTTCATTGTATACTATGTGTTTGTATGCACATAATAACCATGTTCAGAATTGAATATGGAACTCAAAATTTGTGCGGAATAGAACATTCCAAATCAAAGAACCTCGTATGGTTACAAACTTCTATTTGACGATTAAGCCACGCTATATATGTTGATTTGATCCTTACACCAGTTTTGTTCTCTCAACTAAGCCCAGCCAGCACGGAACAGGAGTTTCTTAGACTATCATTTTGCAAATGGGTTTACTCTAATGTGTTTAGATGTCCTAAAGTGAGTTGGTGGATCTCTTATTGCCTAATCTAATTTTGCGCCTACATAGCACTTACATTCACCAATTAATTATACGTTGAACCCCCTTAGATGTGCTTGGAACTTTTGTAAAAGCGAGAGAAGTCGAGCTCCGGATGGGAAATTTATGTATTGCAAAGTAAAAAGGAACTTGTACATCATGTGAAAGGAGTCCCAAAATTCTTACATTCATGGTTGTAATTAGAAAGGAATATCTCTTATCCGTGGAACTTAGATTAAATGCTATTGACACCAAAAAAATACTGAAGTTTCGACAGATGACTCGGATTAGGAGAGACCGAGTAAAACGCGGCAGAAATAAAGTTCGCTAAATGTTGGGAGTTGACAAAAAAGTCAACCCCGTAGTGATTGGTAATGGATTGCATTAGACACAAGGCAGTCATCCAATTCGTGGAACCGATAATCTCAGTTGGCAAAAAGAGTTGGGAAGTTCAAACAAAGCCATCCTAGGATAACCGAGATGGCTCTGTAAAGAATAGCAAGTACAGTTCATCCCAAAGAGATGAGCTTCTTGTAAGAGAGAGAAAGTAAGCCAGATCGACGAACTCTTTGGAAGTTTTTAATGATTGTTGACAAAAGACTAAAGGAGAAAGCCGATGAAGAAGAGAGGCTGTATGTTCCTCAGATGAAACTTCTCCCTCGAACCGAGACTATTTGTCGATAAAATAATTGTAGGAAAGATCACGAGGACAAATCAGATAAATATGAGCATTGGTCTGTCTCTAACGCGGGAACGTCGGTATGGTGAGGGGAGAGTCCAGTAGTTGCAAAGACTGATGGACAGTGGTCTTAAAGGAAGAAAGAAACAATTCACAGAAGAAAAACCAGATGAGCAAAGAAAACTTATCGAACCAAATTCCAGATCAATGTTAAGGCCACAAAGTTCAAAAGCCTGGTTAATTCTTGCTTGTTTCCAAATGGTCAACATGTAAGGCTTTATCCTTGAGATCTACTGAAAAAATCGTGCATAAAAAAAATCAAAAAACATGACTCGCCAATTTATTTTTCAACCAAGCGTTTTTCAGAAATGAAATGTCGATGGATAAGGAGATTTCTTGGAAACATTAGTAAAAATTCGGTGGAACCGACAGTATTTAAAATAAGGGCTGACAATAACTTGATCAGTGTTATCTTTATTCCCATGCATGAATTAGAGGGGCCTACGTTTTCGTTCAAATCCCCATAGATTAGTAAACCAACCAATATACACCTCAGGACGGCTAAAAGAGAGTGATTAGTGCCATGGAGGAAGGGCTTGAGAGTGATGAGTTTGAGAGTGAAAGCTTGAAGACGATTCAATTTGCGAAAGAGCAAATGAAAGGTGTGGCCTTTGGTTCAGTTTGCGCCATCTAAATAAATAGATTGTCTAATGGAACGTCGTGGCGTTTCGTGAAAGGGCTTGGCAAGAGATGAGCGGATTTATCGGTGAAAAGGTGTGAACTGAAAAAGGTACGATCAATTTGCTTGCCTCTTCAATCTTTAGATAATGGTTGTTCACGAATATTAAAAAGAATGAAAGAATGATTCAATTCTTTTAGAAGGGGCATGTGACACCAAAAAAAAAACGTCCAAGTTCCTAACCGATGACTCAGCTGACAGAGGCTGGGTAGAAAGACATAGAAGCGAGGAATCACCAAGTGTAGAGAGCCGCTGGTCGACAAACCTAATTGGTTGACAAAAGAATATAGTTTTAGCCGACGGAGTATACGGGTGAAAATAGCCATCTTGAAGCAAAACTTCGACCAATGTAGATCAATTTGATCAACAGAAAGGCTATGATTGCGGTAACCGTTGGCGAAGTGAAAATAAAACAACTTTTCATGTGATGGAGCCGATGATTTCATATGCAATCATTGGATAGGAACCCATAAAGTAGTAAATCCGACACACGTGTCTAATAATAGAGCCCACAATTCCAGAGCAACCGATAATGGCAATCATGAAGAAGTGGAGAAGATACATGGTAGATGTGTTAAAATGGGTCACTTGTTTATAACAAAAGATAGTTAAATGAGTTTCACAATTAAAGGTTTAAGATAGATGGGTCTTAAGTGGGTTTTAAATGGGTTGGGTTGAAAACTCATCTTTAACAAAAACATTATAATCCCTCCCTTCTCTCTTTAACTTTATAAAAATCGAAATTATAAATTTTTTATTTTTATTTTCTCTTTTATTTTTCTTCCTTTTTTATCTTTCTCCTTTTTTTTATCTTTCTTTTTTTTTCTTTCTCCTTCCTCCTTTGGTCGCCGGCACGGCGACGGCCAGGCGAGCCTCGAGCTCGAGCCTCGCCGATCCGGCGAGCCTCGAGCCCGCCGACATCGGGCGAGGCTCGAAAGCCGCCCCGGCGAGGGGTGAGCTCGAGGCTCACCCGTGGCCGGTCGCCAGCCGACGTCGTGGCCAGCGGCCCGCCAAAGAAGAAGAAGAAGGAGAAGAAAAAAGAGAAAAAGAAAATTATATTTTAAAAATAAAATAAAAATAATTAAAATTTTAATTTAAAAAATAATAATTAAATTTCGATTTTTTTAAATAATTATTTTAAAATTTATAAAAATTGTCCATTAAATTTATATTGTATAAAACTATTTTAGCAATACAATTTTTAAAAAATAATATATATATACAAGCTTGGAAGTATTTTAATAATATAATCTTTAAAAAAAACATAAGAATAAGTTTTTCTAAATTTGTTAAATATGAAAGTATTTTATTAATATGAGTTGGGTCAGGTCGGGTATGGGTTGGGTATGGGTTGGGTCGGGTTTGGGTCGAAAAATTTACATTAAGTATAAATGGGTCATAAATGGGTTAATGGGTCAATTTGGGTCGGACCATTAATGACCTGACCCAAACCCGACCCGACTCACCCGTTTAACGGCTCTAATACATTGTAGTGGGGTCAATTACCTCTAGGTAACTATTTATAGATAGGAATTGCTGTCGATAGTAGGTATAAATGCTTAAATTGCAGTTTATAGAAATGACTGTTAGTCAATCAATGAACATCGGTTGCTCATTTTCAGCTTCAAGTTGATCTTTCCATTTCCTATACTTTTATATGGCTAGTAACAATTGATTCCAATCCCAATACCTTTAATTTTCTTGTCCTTTACACTTCTTGTCCATGAATCAACAAATAACCCTACACACCCCTTGATGATTTACTCATTGATCCACTTCTTGAAACGTGTTTCATCTGATAAAGCTAGTAAGAACACCTACATGAGGGGGGTGAATAGGTGTTTGAAAGAATTTTTGAAAAGTAAGATAAATTTTTAATAAAGCTTGAGAACCAAATAGAGTTTGATAAGCAAGTCACCAGACTTCTGATGAAAATTCAAAATCAGATAAGAAAATGAATAGATTTTTGCAATACTTTAAAATGATGCAACATATTTAAATGAAAAGAAGTACTTTATTGTATACGGGATTTATAGTGGTTCGGGTTAGATTAAACCTACGTTCACCCACGCTAGCAACCTTCTAGCTCCAATTCACTATAGTATCAACAAAGAAGTACAATATTTTGAGTGCAAACACTTAAAGGAAAATTCATTTTCCCTCACTAAGTCACTCTTCTTGTGATTTTTTTTCTTGAATACAATTTGTAAGAACTGTTGATGAAGAACAAGTGGTTGGAAAGACTTTGGACTTTGTAATTTCAATTTTCACACCCTATTTCAAATAGACTGAATGACCTCCTTAAATACTATTCCATGCCTCACTACCCATTGGTATTTTCCAGAGAAGTTTATTCTAATCCATCTATTAGACATAATTGATTGAGGAAATCTTATAGCCGTTTGAAAATTGAAGTGAAAATCCGTTGATTTTGGTCACCCATACAATTAAAATCTTGGTTCCATAAGTACATGCTTCCAAAAAAGAAACTTGTCTTCAAAATTGATTTCATCAATTTGTGATTGATTTCATCGATGTATTTATAAAAGGTAAGTGAGATTCTTCACTAGAGAGCTGTATGTTTAAGAATAAAGTCCTATTGTGTTCAATCTAAATCCTTGTCGCACGATCAATAAATTTGAGTTTGATTCTAGAATTGGTTTTAGTCTGGATTGCATCAGAGTGGGGGAGACTTCTGGAATGAATACACTTTGACAAGAGTCTGCGATATAACTTCAGAAGTCTACTATTCTCCAGAATAAAAATAAGAACAAGAAATTTTTGTTTCAAAACTTAATAGGAGTTTTCTCAACATCATCGACCTCTTTCGATGAAACAATACGTGATGGACAAAAATGTAACTTAAGTTGATAAAACAATCAGAAGGTGATCCATAAAATTTCTTACATCTTCTAAAACCGCATCTTTATTCTTTTTATAAACCCAAAATAAATCAAAGTTCCAAAGTTATTTCTTTTTTTCACTATCTTTCGTCACACACGACTCTTTCTGTATAAGAAAAACACTATAATTTCATCTAACCAATGCCTATGAACCTGCCCAATGCTGCCGAAACGAGAAGTTGTCTATTGAGCTCCATTGCGTGATCAGGTTGGGCTTTCACCAAATGGCGCTTTTCCAGTCGTGGCGCTTTCCCAGTCGTGAAGAGCGTTTTCTAGCGACCCGTGTGTTTGTTTTTCCCTAGACAGTAGTTTTCCTTATTGATCCGATTTTTTGTTGTGGTCGTGAGCAAGAATCAGAACAATTAATTTTTTAATCTGTATTTTGGGAACTTCCACCGGAAAAACATGAGCTGCCTGTTCAACGTGATAATTTTCCCACAGATGCATGTGCCTTCTGCGGGCAAGAATTTCAGTCATCAACGATTGTTGAAGTGGCCGCGTGGAATCCAACCTGCGGTCTCTAATTGTGATACAAATTTGAAAATGAGTGCATGGTCATCTACTCTAAAAACTAAGCTATACTAGGAATTTAGTTTTATGTCTTAACATGCGGAAACCACAAAACTCCAGTCTATTCACTTTTTATAATGGTTAGATCGAAAGTAAAATGCTGATCTCATATGGACTTGAAATGAGAGAAAAGGTACCATTCATTTAAGTCCAGATTCAATAAGAACACCTGGTTGGGCTAGCCGGCAGAAAAAAGAAAGCACATTTTATTGAAAATCAAACTCGATGCTACTCGGAACTAAAATTGACCCGCAACGTCTGGGCTTGGGGGTGGGGGATATCCATGTCCAGGATCACGTGGGCTTGGACCGGATGAGTGCACTTGAAGTAGCTTGGACCGGATGGGTCCAAGTGATGACCCATCAACGAACCTTCCCCTGGCAAATTGTATAATAGCTTTCTTCTCCAATGCATTGAAGGGTTGAGCTTCAGATTTGACGAAGATGGCGTTGAGCAATGCTAGGACAAGGAAAATGTGGAGGCCCTCATGGCACTCCTCATGCTCGACAAGACACAAGAGGGTGTTACGAGAGTTGATCTGTATGTGTTAGTGTATTTTGGTAATCGAAGAGGGATAATTTATAGTGGATATGGAGCACCTTAGAAGGAAAGAAGATCTACGAACATCACTGAAAAGAGGTTTAGTTGACCGGCTCTTTGTGATGTTTCTCGTTTTTCTTGTTCTCTTTTTGATTTTCTTCTTTAATAAGACTAGCTAAAAAGGCACAAGCATGTCAATAGGGAGGGAAAAAGACATGAATTGCATTATTTGTTTGGGAAGGGATTTGAATTTTCATGAGATAAGGAGAGTTAATTTAAGTTTATAATACATGAGATATTTGGGGTAAGAAAAATAATTTCCTAATAGCGCCATTGTTCTTAAAAAAAGAACGGTCCTTTCTCTGCCTTTAATTTTTCCAAGGAAACCTATTGATTTGGAATGAAAACTTCAATTATTGGGATTTTGTCTATTCCTACAATAAGAGTCCTTAAATTTTAATATTTAAAAAAAATAAGAAAAGTGGAAATCCCATTGAGTGAGCTCAAAACTCAAACGGCTAAATAAAGCTAGACAGCGTGCCCCATTTTCATCTAACAGGACAGCTGATTATGGTATTTCTTTGTGTATCAACAAGGACAGCAAGAGCGGTGCCCTAATTCAGGAACATATCCTTTCCTTTTCTGACGAATCCTCCCTTCGAAACAAATGTAGGCCAGAAAGCACAATCCACCTAAAACATGTCCCAAAGGTGCTAACATCCATTGTTTAACCTCAATGGCATAACTTAATAATCCTTTCAACAGGAACTGACAGTTCAATCAGAAAAAAAATAGAATCTGATTAAATTCATCAGAAAATGCTTCAACTTCCCCACCTTTATTTGCTTGCGACAAACTGCACAACGTCAGAAAGCACAGCGAAACCGAAAAAATCCACGAACAGAGGCTTCGCATTCGATCGCATTTAGGTCGCCAAAATAACGAGCAACACGAAAAGCCAGAGATGAAAATTCTCACTCCAACGAGGGGAAACGCGAGGACCATCAAAGAATTGTGAAACAGCTTCACCACCGGCTTTGGAACCAGGTAAGGGCAAGCGACGACAGCTAGGAAAGAAGCCGCGGAGCAGCAACACCTCTGCAGATTCTCCCTCAACGAATTTGCCAGGTCCACCAATCCAATTGCCCAAGCGAACTTGCCTAGCGCCCTCTGCGGCCCGGTCAGCTCCGCGTTGCCTCTGTTGCCATGGTGGTGGCCGTGGTGATGGCCGTGGTGATGGTGGTGATGGTTGTGGTCGTGGCCATGGTCATGATCGCTAGCCTTGGCGAGGGAGTGGGATCACCAATCGCGAGGAGCACCTGTGAATCGGATCCGCAGCCATGAACCACAGAAGCTGGAATCGTTGGAAACATGGAGTAGCGGGCGAGCAGAGCCGGCTCCATGTGGCCAAGTGGCGGCGGAGGTGCGGGAGGCTGGGGATCGGAACATGCAGAGATCTGCCGTGCAGGGGAGGGCTTCCATTGGCGGAGGAGAGGCGCAGGAGCAAAGCTCCTCAAGCCATGAAACTGAAGAAGAAGAAGAGAGGTTGCTTGTCAATTGGAATCAGCCGTGGCTGCTGATTTGGTCGGTAAAAGGTTATAAAAGGAGGGAGGGGAGGAAGGGAGGGAGGGAGGGAGTGATTGAGTTAAACTCTCCACATCATGTGCTCATTACACTCGAAGGGGTGTTATAATCGATGGGGGTGATTGGGCTACTAAGTAGCACCGATATTGATAGGCGACACGCGATGCGACACGACACAACACGATATGCCAACGTGTTGTTTAAAAGAAATAGAGAATTCTTATATGTTGGGACACGTATTATATATATATACATGATAAATTATCACTTTTATGATTATTGTAATCAAATTAATTTGATTCAAATTTATAAATAAATATATAATAATGAAAGAGCATATAATGAATTTACACTAAGAACATTAATCCACCATTTATTAATATCATTCAGTGTTTCAATTTTATAAATTTAATCCCATTCCAATAATCTGTAAAACTTGTACGAAAAAACAAGTAATCTACATTTCAGACTCACATGTAGAGAGTGTCGGAAGAGAAGAGAAAAAAAAACTTTGAGGTGAATTGTGTGTCACGAGAAGTGAGAGTCGAAAGAGAAAGGAGGACTGTGTTTTTCTTCTTTCCTCATTTATTATTATTATTATTTTATATTTACATCTTAACTCCTCATTTATTGAAAAAATTTAAAATTGAACCCATTCATGTCAAAAACAAGTGTCGAAATCCCGAATTCACATGTCGAAATTCCAAACTCAAATATTGGAGAGTGTTGAGAAAATTCATCAGGTGTTGGATTTTTCAACATATGTTGATTGAGTATCGAATAGTGTTAGACATGTGTTAGAGTGTTCAATACGACACGTAGGCTTCAGGAGAGTATCGGTACTTCATAACTGGACAAGGCATGCCAGTGGTTTGCTTTGTTACTTGAGGGAAGAGGGAGGGCCTTTGAGTCTCACTCAAAATGCCACGTCATTGGCCTCCAACTCTTATATTTTTTTTCTCATAAAATTTTAAAAAAATAATGACATCACAAGACAAGTACGTGGACTGTTGGTCTATTTTGCCTTCGAGAAAACCTAATTTTACTTCGAACACGGATTGACGAGGAGTCTCCCTTATAATTGTGACTTGGAGGGAAAAAAAATGCCAACTTGGATGCGTTTTCTTGCGATAAGAACATATTGGACGACTCAAATATTCGAAAACCATAACCCTCTCTCTCTTTTTTCTCTCTCCATCGGGATATGACACAATTTTTTCCTGAGTAAGCATCTCATGTGACGATTTACACTTAAGCTCTACCGAGTAAGCTAGCCACGTGACACAATCACTTTACATGAGGATTTATTCAGCAAAGGTTTTAGGTACTTGATCGAAAAAGAAAAAATTAGGGTATTGAATAAAACAAAAGATGAAAAATTTAAAATTTATACCTCCTTAGCACAAAGGCATTACCCTTATCAACTTTCTCCTTATTTTTTTGAATTTTTTTTTTCCATTTTCCTAGTTCATAAAATATAACACAATATAATTTCTTCATATTCATTTTCTCTTATTGTCACTCCTTTTATTTTCTTTTCCTCTACCCCCTTTTTCCCCAGACATCTATACAATTATGTTCCTTCAAGGAAGGGGAAGGCATTCCAAACCTATTTTTAATTTGGATAATTTTATCCCAATGGCTTGTTTATTTTTATTCTTCCATAAATACTATTGTATTTGGATAATGCCAATATGTTGAGATGGGTCTTTTGGTTGATGTCATGAAGACAATTAGAAGGTCTTGTTCACTTGATTCGTTGAATCTCATCTAAACTGATCATTCAACTCAACTTATGTTGATGATTTTTCATCCAAATTGATCAAGCTCTGAATTAGGGTATTTTATAGCACAAAGCTTGAGATTTTTGTGTTTCAGTTGACAATGAGTTTTAGGTTGATGTCAAGTCAACTCAAGTCACTTTTGAATTCCTCTTGTTATTTGAAATATTTGAATTATGGTTAATTATAAAAGTATTTTCCAATTATAGGATACAAGGAAAAAAAGATGGAAAATTGCAGCCAATACATCATCGAGAGTTAATCACTTTGCCTATTGCTGCCTGTTTCCAATCATTTGGGAAAGAGAATTTGTGGTCCAAAAGGCACTGTTGCTTTTAGAGAATAAAGGTGCGATTACCTTAACATGGTTCTGAAAAGATATCTTTTTAAATTGTCATTTAAACATTATAAGAAGGTGAAAAATAACTGCACCAGAAGTTCTATAGTATATCCATTTCCTTTTTTTCAATTGAATCCTCCAACCATATTAAAAACTTCATAATAGTCACAGAATTACTCGATGATCACACAAGACATAACAGTCTCCCTTTCTACTTTCAATCTTTGTAAATAATTCGAATGACACAAGTCGATGTGAATTGTTCCAATTTGACATGAACACATTCCATAAAACAAGTTAAACAACACTGGCCTAGCTAGCCAGCAAAAGAACTTATTCTATATTCAACCTTAAACCCCAATGAATGATGACAACCTTAACTTTTGATATTGCAAAAGATAAAAATTAAACAACCAAATAATGAAAGGAACCATGAAATATTCTTAGTTTTTACTAGCAATCAAAGTTTGTTCATCACTGGTTCATGCTAGTGACGTGCTTGTTGTCACGCCCCGATCCTCGGGCATGCACACATCCTTCTACTTGGTCGATTTTAAAATGTGATATCACAGGACTAAGTATCGCTGACCCTTTCGTTTATTAAGCACATACGGAAGCTGTTATAAATCCCCAGACAATAACACAATGGGATAGAAAAGTAAGGCCATATTTTTTTTTTTTGGTAGCCCAGGGGAACCCCGCATAGCCGACAACTGGGAGTAAACCCCTAGGGAGGCACGTAGGAAACCATCACCCACGCACCCCGGGTAAGTCACCAAGTGGCCCACCTGCCTCCCTGCAACTTGCGTTGCAAGGGCTTCGAACTCCAGACCTCCTGCATGGAAGTCTAGGAGCCTACCAACGGAGCCACTACGGTCGGTGGTAAAGTAAGGCCATATTTTTTTTTTTTTTTTTTTTGATGACCCAGGGAACCTCCGAACGCCGCTTCGCGGGGAGAGTAAACCCTGGAGCGCCGGGGCCCCCACCGCGGACCCCCAAGCGCGGGTAAGACGCGCGTTATGCATTGAAGCATCGCTTCCACGGAGGTTCGAACCCTTCCCCCGCGTTTGGGGTACCAAGCCCTAACCAACGCTTCCACCGCGGGCGGTGGTGTAAGGCCATATTTTTCATATTGAAATCCATAACCAAACCTTTATACATGGCATAACTCAAAGTCTATTCATAAGACTATTCATAACATTCTAGTTTTACACTATTCACATTTAGACAAGATTCACAAAAGAGAATGGGATCTCAGTCCTCATCCAGGTCGTACTCAGGATCATCCTGATCCTCTTCTGACTCTTCTTCACTAAGCTCACATCCTTCAAGCTCTTCATCTTTTACCGATTCATCGTCCTCTTCTGGTTCCTTCTTCACAGGCTCATCTACGGGCCTGAAATGTTGTCCCACAACCAAGTTGAGGCTACGTCTTAGCAAGTTCTATCCCACTAAGACTCAAATAGGGAATGAATACACTACTCGATTGCCTAAGCACATCACGAGTCAGAGGACTTACCTTCGCCTCAGTTCCAACCTGCAATTCAAGGTTATATACAGATGCTTCATAACAGTTAATCAAACATTCAATTAATTCACGACAACATATCAAAGCATTGATCAATCGACCTAGTCAATTACATATCAGTCGGACCATTGATAGGTCATTCATTTCATCCCATATAACCTCCAATAGTACACTTAGTCACAGAGCTCCATCAATACTCTCCGACGTCATTTTCGCCAAGGTGGCATAAGTATCAGACGGTCTACGTGCATTCTTTAAGGCGCCATTTTTCGCACAATGATCTTTTAATTACCGAACCACACCTGTCATAGGTCATAGATCACCGACAGTCTATGTGACATCCTAAAATTCAGGTTCTGATTTCGATCGAAATAGTTGGGCATTTCATCGATGCATTTATAGTTATTTTCCCTGAACTAATCACTTATGGGATAATTAGTCTATCAGGTGAAGCCGTTAAGGAATTTTAACGCATTAGACTTGAGAATTCGACTAGGAAACGACTGCTCGACCGTGCAAATCTGCAAGAGATCATTACGACATAGTAAGATCGATTAGAAATCAGAGATAGGTTGACTCGACAAAGGTATGTGATTAAGTGTGGGTGATTCCACCTAATTGCACAATTCTTGTCGATCGGCACTATACCGATTATTCTGTCGTTTCGATACCTCGTGTCTGTATTTGAAACCTTGAGATTTCTATGACAATTGAGAGTCGTCAATGTATCGAAGATGTACTTTGTGGCTTGAGAATAATCAACCACGGGTCAAATGCAAGAAAATTTCCTAAAAGATACCTGGTAGATTATGACACACTAAATTTGCGTCGAATTGAAATTAACCGTGAAATCGAACCCGAATCTAGAAATTGAGAGTTCTGTCAAGTCACAATTCATTTTAGGAATGTGACTTATCTTCAGAAGATTTTTTCTACAACCGAGATTTTTGGCGGAAAAGTAAAGTAAGGCCGTTTTTGTTCGAGATTGTCAAAGGGCCGTTTTTGATCGAATCTTTGGGAAGCAAGTTGGATCATTTGATGGGAAAAAGTCATAAGAAGGTTGAGGACACTTGGGTTAATTTAATTGAGCTTCAATTAGATGGAATTGATTGAGAATTGATTGAATTAAGTGTACGAGATTTTATGCCACGGCGGAAAAAGGAATTGGACCCATTGGACTAAGATTGTGAGAAATTGGAGATAGTGGAACATGACATCATGGTGGGCCAATTATGGGGGATTAAATAAAGAGAAAAAGAAAATGAATGCCCCCCTTCCTTGTCTCTCCTCCCTCTTTCTTCCCCGTCGACCCTTTCTTCCCCATTTCTCTTCTTGCTCGACGGAACCAAGTAGACTAGCGAAGCTGGAGGAGTCGCTGCCCCTTGCCGCCGTTCGCCGCTGCATGTCGTTAGAGCAGCCGCGCCTCAGCCCGCTCGCCCTCCGCCTCCCTCTCTTCCCTCCTGCCGCCGGTCGACCAGCTTTTTTCTTCCTCCCGGTTGTGCCTTTCAAACCCGAAACCGCGGAGAGAAGAAACCGAGTAGCCCTCCCTCGTTGTCGCGCCGGACCGCCGTGTGCCGCCTCTCTTCGCGTGCTGTCCCGCGCGTCTCCACCTCCAGCCCACGTTGTCCTTGGCTTAGCTAGCGACCGTAGTTGTTCGTTTACCGTGAGCCACTCGGATCGCTAATCGGGTGAGTTTAACTCACTAATCCCCGCTTAGTAGGTTACTCATGTTTAAGGGGTGTTTAGATTAAATAAAGTAGGTTTAGGTCATTAGATTAATTTATTTAAATGCTAAGTGGATTAAGGGATGTGATTAATTTAGTGGATAATTAATTAAGGCTAAGTAAATGTTTGGATTAAAGTAATCTTGTTTAAGCCTTAATTAATTATTTTAAATAAAATAATTAATTCTAATTTGTACTATTATAATATAATATTATTTTATTTAATTTTCGGAATAAATTTAATTATTTATTATTTTCCGAAAATTTTGATCGAGATAGCCGGCGACCGGAATTTTATGCTGATGATCGTGGAGAAGTCAGTTTATTTAATGGAGCTCCAATTTGAGCTAAATTAAATTTATTGTAATTAATTATTAATTTTCGAAATTAATTAATTAATTAATTAATTAATTAAATTTCGGAAATTAAGATTGAGATGGTGACGACCAAAATTCTGTGCCAATTATCATGGTGCAGTTGGTTTAGCTATTTGAGCATTAAATTGTGCTGAATTGAATTAATTGTGAATTTATGATTTATCCCTAAATTATTTGATTTTGGTTATTAATGGAGAAATAACCGGGCGTCGGTTTATAGCGCCAAAAATATGTAATGAGCTTTTGAAATTAGTGGGATATTTGTAAATGAAATTATTTTATTTTGGCTAAGGCCAACTGTGTACCCACACACGGTTATTTATCGTGAACGATGAATTGACTGAATGGTTGGAGTGGTATACTATATCGGTCTACGGGCGATATGTCAGTTTTGGGTAAGCAGTATATCGGTATACTATATTAGCCTACGGGCGATATGTCAGCTTTGGGTGAACATTATACCTTATTATCAGCTTTGGGCGAGCACGTATATATAGTATACTAAATTGGCCTAGGGGCCCTAATCTATCAGCTTTGGGCGAGCATATACATAGTATACTATATCTATCAGTTTTGGGCGAACTATGTTATCTATTATCAGTTTTGGGTGAGCAGTCCTAGACTATGGTTGGACTTTATAGATAATATTGAATGTACCGACCAGGGAAAGGTCGTGGTGACATGTAATCGATTAAGTCAATTGATCGCTGAGTCGATCTGATTGGTGGAATGCGATTGATTGCTGTAGTTTATAAGTATTATAAATTGAACTAATATGCAGGAAGGAACTGATGCCAAGGTAAGCCCCTTTGACCTGTGTTGTGCTTAGGCAGCCCTTATGGCGTATTGGTTTCCTAATCGGGTCTTAGTGGGG
Source organism: Eucalyptus cladocalyx (assembly GCA_017140615.1). NCBI lineage: Eukaryota > Viridiplantae > Streptophyta > Magnoliopsida > Myrtales > Myrtaceae > Eucalyptus > Eucalyptus cladocalyx. Next base: position 32,642,493 of record CM029523.1, read on the forward strand.
TAGAACTTGCTGAGATATAGTCTCATCCCGATTTGGGGAAGAATATTTCAGGTCCCTAGATGATGATCATGGAGGACCGGAAGTTCTGGAGTTCGGAAGGTGGAGGCTGAAGAATCGGCAAATGGGTATGACTAGTGGATGTTAAGACAATCACCTTTATGATAAGCCGACAATTTTGGTGACAGCCTAAGTTTGTAATTAACCAGTTTGTCTATAAAGACTTATCTTGGTTTAAAAAATATGATCCTACTTTGCTATCCCATTGTTTGATTGTCTGGGGATTTTATTAAGTTTCCGCATGCGTATATAAATGAATGGGTCGGCGATCTTCCTTGGACGTCGCAAATAAATCAACCAAGTAAGGGATGAGCGCGCGCCCGAGGATCGGGGCGTGACAATCTACGTGTGTTCTTTAAGGCGCCATTTTCGCATAGTGATGTCCTTCATCACCGAACCACGCTTGTCACGATTCATAGGCAGTGTACGTGCGTTCTTTAAGGCGCCGTTTTCGCACAGTGATATCCTTAATCACTGAACTACGCCTGCCATAAGTCATAGACAATCTACATGCATTTTTTAAGGTGCCATTTTCGCACAGTGATATCTTTAATCTCCGAACCACGCCTGCCATAAGTCATAGACAATCTACATGCATTCTTTAAGGCGTCGTTTTCGCACAGTGATTTCCTTAATCACCAAACCACGCTTGTCTATACTTCGTACTCGATCGGTCTCAACCAATAGAATTCTCAGTTAGCTCTCACCACTTTCTCCACTTACAGCTCAACAAGGCATTACAAATGCTAACTAGCCATACTCGGCCATCTACAAATCAATAATTCAATTTCACTCAATTTCAATCAATTTAAGGTAAATTCCTAAAATATCACAATTTATTTAATTCGATATAACGTAGAGCTCAAATAAATAAACGGACCGCGCCACGAAAATCAGCACGAGATTTCGGTCGTCAGCCATCTCAACCTCAATTTCCGAAAAATAAATAAATAATTAATTAATTTCGAAAATTAAATAATTAATATTAAAAATTAAATTTAGCTCAAAATAAAGCCCGATTAAATAAGAGAACTTCACCACGGTCATCAGCATAATATTCCGGTCACTGGCCATCCTAGTTGAATTTTCGGAAAATAAATAAATAATTAATTTAATTCTGAAAATTAATATTTAAATACCAAAAATTCCACTTAGGCCTGAATTGTCAAATTGAAGCCCCATAAAGGGTTGGAAAAATCCCGAGCTACTCTCAATAAATAGTAGACCATGTCTACTTGCTAAATACACATTCAATTTGTCTAATTTGCATCACAATTAACTAATAAACACTAATTTAACCACATAAACTTAATTAAATAAAACTAAACAACCATTAAGTATAATTAGTCCACTAAGCAAGAATTAGTGAGATTACTCACTTGATTAAAAGCAGGGACCGGGATACCGCGACGGCGACGCAACGGCGGATGAAATCCAAACTTTTAGCGGCGTCGACGGACACTCGGGCCGGACCTACAAGCCACGAAAGCCCGCAGAAATTTCTGGGCTTGGGCTTGGCTTCCCAGGCTTCTAATTTTGTTGGGCTTCGCTAAGATGGGCTGCTGGACCAACAAATTTCGCTGGGCTTAAAATCCAATGGGATGAACTTCAAGTGGGCCTATTTTCACGGGCTTCAAAGCTGGACTGCACTAAAGATTTTCTCGGTGGATCGTGGACTGATTAGAGAGAGAGAGCTTCGGTGACTCTATTGGTGGCTGAACGTGGCTGAGCTGAGAGACGAGAAGCAGCTGCTGGCGCCGGGGCTTGAAGACGTGTACTTCGCAGGATGCCTGGCAGTCGACACGAGAGAAGATCGTTGACTCGGTTTGCCATTTGGGGAAGAGAACGAAGTGGGGAGCAGCTTCGCTGGCGTGTGGGGAAGACCGAAAATGGAGAAGCAGGTTGGTGGAAGAGGACACGGCAGACAGGAAAAAGTGAATGAAGAAAAGAGCTGCAGCTTCGGTCGAGGAGGGGCAGCTCGCACGAAGAAGGGAAAGGCCGGCCAAGCGTGCACGGCAAGTTGAAGAGGAAGGAACGAAAGTCAAGCAATCCAATCCCTTACATTGATTGCATGTTCCCTATTTCTTTCCAACTAAATTTCCACCAATAAATCTAATATTGATGCCAAAATATGCTGCCCTCACCATAGATCCGAATTCTTCAATTTAAGCTTCAATTTATCCACCAAATCTCCAAATCGAAGTCCAATTTCGATGAAGATAAATCCCGTAGAATTTTCTGTAGGTACCCAACACCTAAAGGCTTGACTTGAAAGTCCAAACTCGCTTAAATTTGGTCCATACGAATTTCTGTTAATTTTCCACGACGTCCAAACGATTTTCCGTAAAAATATTAGAATCTCCGAAAATCTTCTGAGATTGAGTCGACATTCCTGAAATTTATTGTGACATGACAGAATCTTTAATTTTTGAAATCGGACTCGAATTCATGGTTAATTTCCATTCAACGCGTTTTTCACGTGACCTAGGCTACTAGGTAATTTTCAGGCATTTTTAGTGCAAATGACCTGTGGTCGATTTCTTCGAACCACGATGAACCCACTCGACTCATTGGCAACTCTCGATTGTCGTGAAAATCCCGATTATCCAAATACGAACACAGGGTACCAAAACAATAAGAAAATCAGTATAGTGTTGGTTAACGAAATTTTCCAATTTAATGGTGTCACCCACGATTAGCCACACATCTCGCCGAACCAACCTATCTCGATCTTGAATTGATTTATATCGTGCCGCAATGACTTCTAAAGATAGACACGGTCGAGAAGTCGATTCCTGGTCGAATTCTCAAGTCTATTGCATTAAAATTCCTTAATGGCTTCCCCAGATAGCTAGGTATCTCTAGAATGATCAGTTCTGAGAACAGCCCTATAGACGCGTCAATGAAATGCCCGATTTATTCAATAGAAAACATGATTGAAAATCTGGGATGTCACAACTCTCCCCTCTTATAAAAATTTCGTCCTCGAAATTTAAAATTTTACAAATCCTTATACAAAAAGGTGGGGGTATCGTCATCTCATCTAGTCTCACTTTCCCCGGTTGCTTCTTTAGTCCCATGACGTTGTTAGACCACTTTGACCAATGGGACTTTCTTGATACACAGAATCTGATTTTTCTGATCCACAAGCTGAACCGAACTTTTCATGTATGACACTCTATCGTTCACATCTAATTCTTCAAGATTTAGCACGTGGATCATGTCAGGCTCATATGTCCTCAACATCGACACGTGAAAAACGTCATGCACTTGCGCTAACATCGGTGGCAATGCAAGATGATACGATAGGATCCCGATTCTTCTCAGAATCTCAAATGGACCTACGTACTTCGATTTCAGTTTTCCCTCCTTGCTGAAACGCAAGGTATCCCTCATTGGTGACACCTTCAGAAAGGTGTACTCACCAATTTAGAACTTTTGGGGCCTTCAATGCTCAACAATTCAATTACTCTGGTAGTTTTGAGCAGTCTATACTCTGGCACTTATCGCGGCAATTGCAACTACTGACTGTTGAACTGACCCTCGGCCTGTGATCTTTCTTTCTATGATCTCATCTCAACAAACTGAAGTTCTACACACTTTGCTCTATTCTGCCTCAAAAGGAACTATCTAATTGATCTGCTAAAACTGAGAACCTCGGTTCTGGATCCGATATAAGTTCGTCACTAGTACTCCACGCAGACGAACTGTCTAACACACATCCTTCCATATAGCGATGAAGTGGGCCGACTTCATCGATCTGTCAACCACTACCCCAACTGGAGTCATTATTCCTCTGACTCCTTGGTAAACCTATCACAACATTCCATCGTGATATACTTCCATTCCCACTCGGGACTCTTGAGTGATTGTAAATGTTCTCTCGGCTTGCATTACTGAACTTTCACTTATTAGCACATTTGACACTTGCAACCAGTCCGACGATAACTATCTTCATATCGGTCTACCTACCTCACATTGTATGGTCGAGTACTGCAACTATTATAATGAATTCCTGACAAGGTCTTCTCCTCAAGTTCTGTACTGTCTGACACTTATCATCACTTACAATACCTCAACGTTCCATTTTCTGAAATCTTAACGTCAACTTTTCCCTTACCGATATCCTCTTACAAGATTTTTGTCACGCCCTGATCCTCGGGCACGCACACATCCTTCTCTCTTGGTCGATTTTATAATGCGATATCCCAGGACTATGTATCGCCGACCCTTTTAGTTATTAAGCACATGCGGAAGCAGTTAAAATCCCCAGACAATAAAACGATGTGATAGAAAAGCAGGGCCATATTTTTCATATTGAAACTTATAACCAAACTTTTATATAAAACACAAACCACTTCATAACTATTCACTTCAAAAGGAAATTCTCAAAAGATGATAGAATCTCAGTCCATCTGGGCCGTACTCAAGGCCCCTCTTGGGATTATCTTCTTCTCCCAAAAATCATTCTCCTTAAGTTCCACCTCCGAGTTCTCCATCTCAAACCCTCCTCTTTAGCTCCTCAGTGGGGTCCTGAAATGATTTCCCCAAACCGGGATGAGACTACGTCTCAGCGAGTTCTACCCCACTAAGCCTCAATTAGTAAACCATTATACTAAAGGCTGCCTAATCACGCACAGGGCAGAAGACTTACCATGGCCTCAGATCCCACCTGCAAGTCAGTACAATTCACAATAGGCACCCATTTACACAAAACAAATCGAACCAGTCGATTACATGTGCCTCGAACCTTGGGCCCACATGCATTCTCTAAGGCGATCTCTTCACCAAGGTGGTACATCAAGTCACCGAGCCACATGCCCTTTTAGATGCTATTCTCGAAAACTTGACCCATGTGCATTCTCTAAGGCACTAGTTCACCAAGGTGACGCATCAGATCACCAAGCCACGTGTCCTTTTAGATGCCGTTCTCAAACACTGGACCCACGTGCATTCTCTAAGGTACTTGCTTACCAAAGTGACGCATCAGATCACCGAGCCACGTGTCCTTTTTACGATGCCCGGGCACACGTGCCTTCTCTTAGGTGCTATCTTACCAAAGTGATGCATCAATTCATCGAGCCACGTGTCCTTTTAGATGCCAAACTCTGTCACCGAGCCACGTGCATTCTTCAAAAATTAATTAATAATTATTAAAAATTCAATTTAGCACAAAATAAAGCCCAATTAAATAAACAGACTTCACCATGGTCACCAACATAAAATTCCAGTCCCAGGCCATCCCAGTTGAATTTTCGAAAAATAAATAATTATTTAATTTAATTCCGAAAATTAATATTTAAATACCAAAAAATCCACTTAGGCCCGAAAAGACTAATTGAAGCCCACTAAGGGTCAGGAAAAATTCCGAGACACTTCCAATAAATAGTAGACCACGTCTACTTGCTAATTGCACAATCAATTTGTTTAATTCACATCACAATTGACTAATAATCGCTAATCCAGTCTAATCTAACCACCTAAACCTAATTAATTAAGACTAAACCAATCTTAAGCATAATTAGCCAACTAATCAGGGATTAGTGAGATTACTCACCGTAATCACGCGCAAAACGTATCAATTCGACGGGGACGACACGAGGAACGATTCTTCCCAAAGCACGGCTCGGGTTCGGGGCCTGGAAACGGCCCAAAAGCAGGCCTAAAGCCATTGGAAACCCACTTCGTGGGTTGCTGTTCTTGGCTGGCTGGAACTAGTCTGACGGCCAAAATAGCAAGGCGGGGCCGACGAAGGGTGAGGGGGATGCCAGGGAGGTTTGGCGGGGTCGAACGGCGACCGGAGGTGGCCGGACGGGGGGGCTGGACAGAGGCGAACAGGGCGACTCGCACGGGGAAGGGGCGCCTGAGTGGAGGAGAGTGCGGGCGGCGCACGGCGGCGAGCAGCAGACGCGGGGGCGTGAGGGCCCGGGCGGCGGGACGGGCAGCGACGGTGGACTGCAGCTTCTGATCTTCCTCAGGTTCGCACGAAGGAGAAGAAGAAAAAGGGAGAGTTCGGTCGCGTGGGGGAGGAAGAAGAGAGAGAAGAGAGAGAGAAGATAAGGCTTGACCGGTCAAAAGGGAAGAGAGAGAGAGAAGTCGGTGGGGGGGAGAAAGCTGTCCGCACAAAGGGGGAGGGAAAAGGGGAGAGGAGAGAGAAGAGAGAGAAAAAGGAAAAGAGAAGGGAGAGAGAGAGAAAAAGAAAATGTAAATAATATTACTTTTCTTATTTCATTTTCTTTTCTTTCCCTTTTTTAATTTCTTTTTGTCTTTAATTTTTCCTTCGATAATTTCTTTATTGAAATTTTGGACTCGTTAATAATTTGACGGACGATGAGACAGGATCCTAAAAATGAATTGTGACACGCTCGAATATTCGATTCTCGAAACCAAATTAAATTTCATGGTTAGAATCAATCAAACGTGGATTTAGTCCAATCCAATCAATTAAGTAGCTTTTAGGGATTTTACTGTAGATACATCCCTTAACGGCTTCACCCAATAGGTTAGTTAACTCGTGAGTGATTAGCTCAGAGAAAAAGGACCATAAGCACGTCGACGAAATGCCCATTTCACTTTATTGAAAACATGGTTGAATTTCGGGATGTCACAATTTTTCTGAACATCCCGGTCTGTCAACTGAAGCGTATGATTCTAACTTGAATATCCGATTCAATTTTGAGGGCAGCTATAGAATTCAAAAGGTAGCCTACCTCAAATTTGAAAACCAAATTTCGAACTTTCTCAAGTAAGTTCCATACTTTAACTAGTATGTGCACCATTAAAGACTCTTGACTCAACGCATCAGTGACTTCTTTCTTTCCCCCAAGGTGATACCAAATAGCACCATCCTAGTCCTGCCAAGGTTCTAGTTCATGACACCGTCTCATGATCAACTCATTAGGTCTCAACTGGCGGGACGCATATGCAATGATCTTATCATGTCGCATCAGTACGCACCTAGTCCTCCGCACAACACTTCACTATAGATCTTGTTTCACTGATAACTATTTCGGTTTTCATCGGGTCCACGAAAATTCTTTCACCATTCTCAGATGTCTATCGAGCTCCTCAGCATTTCTCGAATACACCAGAATATCGTTGGAAGATACGATCACAAATTGAACTCGATTTTCCTTGCACACTCAGGTTGTCAAATCCATGATAGCAACTGGAGTGTTTACCAGGCCAAACGGTCTTACAATACTCTTGTAAAGATCATATCAAGTACGAAAAGTTATGTTTAGTATAACCCCCTTCATGGTTCGTAATTGACGACATCTTGTTCTCAAGTTGATCCTTGAAAACATCGACACTCTCTTTGCAACAAGTCCCATAATTCGTTGATCTTTGGCAATGAACACTTGTCATTGATCTTCACTTAGTTGAGTTGACGATGGTCGATGCATACTCGCAACAAACCATCTTTCTTTTTCTCACAAACAAGACTGATGTTTACCCAAAGTGATGCACTAATATGCATGAATTCCTCATTCATCAATCTTCACATCTGCATCTTCAATTCTACCAATTCAAACAACAATAACTAGTAAGAAGCCTTCGAGAGTGGTTCTATTCTGGTGTTAGTTCGATCAGAATTTCTATCTCTTTCTCTAGCAACGGTTTGAAAGTTCTTATGACAACAAATCTAGAAATTCTTTGTCTCCCACTTCCAATTCTCCAATTTGTCTTAACTATGACCATCACCGAGTAACCTTGACAATCTCCATCTAACAATTGGGTCATCTTCAATCGACAAGATTAAAGAAATCGAAGATTCATTTCGACTCCTAATAAACTTGACACTTTCATGCGCTACTAGGTTAAGTTGAATTGCTCCATGACCATGATTCATTGCCATAAGATGCTCCATGAGCCCACTCTACTCTTGTAGCATTAAAGTTACACCTTAGCAACTAGTCAAGTATGACTATTGCTAGTGATTCCCCTCTCTTTCACTTATTTCAATAAACCGAAGTTCCCCAAAACATTCTTCCTCTGACTAGTGCCGGGCCAGTTCCATTCCTATCCTTTTTGCCATCTTAGTGGCGTCCTAACTGAGGTTGCGGTGTCTGTGTTCCATTAGACTTTCACTGACAGTCATTCACCCGATGGCCGTGCTGATCACAATCACAGCACGTTCTAGCCATACCTGAACACTAGATTCATCCATGTTTCCTTCCACAATTTCGACACCTATTTAGTGAGTCTTTTACCTCCTGTCAAGTGCCAGCATGCACTACTTCTTGCACCGGAGACCTATCCCAAAAATTCCACAGTGCCTTCTATGACGCACTTCTCCTGACCTGTTCTATGACGCACTTCTAAATCCACATAAGCTGACTTTTGACTTAGATATTGAAGTCTATTCCCTAATCATCCTACTAGGTTGGACCTTGGCAAAGGTGGCAACAATAACAACTTGATCATGCGCTTGCTGGATCAAACAGTTCCCAAGGAACACTACCATCAGAACGATCTTATCGAACTTAGGATCATTCGACGCTGCTACCCTAGTACCAACCTGCGGTGGTACTCTTACGCTCGAGCTAGCCAAAGCCGACAGTCTACCACAACCACCTGGGGTACTGACCTTTCTCAGCAATTTACCCCGAGTTACAGAGGATACTATCCTCTTACTAGGAGTTCTCTACTCCTACTCGCTCATGGTTCAATCTCTTACCGACACCTGCCTTCTGAATCCACACTGGATTAGAAGATGAGTGATTCAAACACGACAAACAGTTCTACCAATCAGTTATCATAGACATGCACTAGCATGAATTTAAAGGTCATCCTACTACTATACCATGGGCAACGCTCCTTATCACTCCAATCTTGAACTTCGCTCTGATAACACAAAAAGAGGATGTCACGCCCCGATCCTCGGGCACACACGCATCATTCTACTTGGTCGATTCTAAAATGCGATATCCCAAGACTAAGTATCACCGACCTTTTCGTTTATTAAGCACATGCATAAGCAGTTATAAATTCCTAGACAATAACACAATGGGATAGAAAAGTAAGGCTATATTTTTCATATTGAAATCCACAACCAAACATTTATACATGGCATAACTCAAAGTCTATTCACAAAACTATTCATAACATTCTAGTTTCACACTATTCACATTTAGACAAGATTCACAAAAGAGAATGGGATCTCAATCCTCATCCAAGTCGTACTCAGGATCATCCTGATCCTCTTCTGACTCTTCTTCACTAAGCTCACATCCTTCAAGCTCTTCATCTTTTACCGGTTCATCGTCCTTTTCTGGTTCCTTCTGCTGTAGCCGAGAGAGTGCACATGCAAACCGGGGAAGAAGGAAGGATGCAGCACACGACTGATTGACCATTTACTAAAACATATTTGCTCTCATCTGAAAGGCTAGATACATTTTATATCACTCTATATCGCACAAGGAGAGAGAGAGAGAGAGAGAGAGAGAGAGAGAGAGAGAGAGAGAGAGAGAGAGAGAGTTTGCAGGTCTAGAAGAAGAGAGATAGAAGTTGGACCGTAATTTCTATGTCTAGTTTTTCTGCGGGCGAGATAGTCTATAAGCAGCCATGGGGAAGAAAGGTTTTATCCTAAACCAAAGACCAAAGATCTTGAGGATGACGATGTTTTCTTGAGATGATGTTGCGGCAGAGACATATTGAACGACTCAAGTGTTCGAAGCCGGTACTCTCTCTCCTCCCGTCACCTCACATCTAAATGGAGAGTGCTCACCTTTTGTTAAGCGAGTGACTTGCATAACGATTTGTACTTAAACTTGTTGAGTAAGCGAGTTACGTTACTACAATCACATCACATAACAATATATCCAAATGAGATTTTACATTAAGTGGAATTTGAAAAATTTAGGTACTTGATTGAATAAAAAAAAGTTGAGGTACTAAATCGTAGAAAAGACAAAAATTTAGGAACGCATGATATCATTGCCCAAGAAGAAACCTCTAAGACTTCACTCAATATTGGAATACTACTTTGAGATGTCTTTTTTATTTGCCAACAAGTTTACATGGAACTTCATTTCTATTTTCTACATATACATGTATATATATATATATATTATTACATATTTCATTTTTATTTAGAATTTTTAACTCCTTAGCATAAAGGCATTGCCCTTATCAATTCCTTATTTTTTTTTTAATTTTTTTCTATTTTCCTCGTTAATAGAATATAACGCAATATATTTTTCTCTCCTCTTCATATTCATTATCTCTTATTGTCACTCCTTTTATTTTCTTTCCCACTACCCCTTTTTCCCAAAACATAGTATAAATAAAAGAAAGTATGCAGTAAACAATTATGTTCCTTCAAGGGGGAGCACTCCGAACCTATTTTTAATCTAGATGATTTTATCCCAGTGGCTCTGTTTATTTTTATCCTTATATTCGTACTTTTATGTTTGGATAATGCTGGTATATTGAGATTGGTTTTTTGGTTGATGTCATGAAGATGATTAGAAGATGTTGTCCACTCAATTCCTTGAGTTTCGTCCAAAATGATCATTCAAGGCAACTTATGTAGATGATTTTTCGTCTAAACTGATCATGCTCCGAATTAGGGTATTCAATAATACAGAGCTCGAGATTTTTGTGTTTCGGTTTGGAGTTGATGTCAATGTCAAGTCAAGCTAGTTTAGTTTTGGATTCCTCTCATTATTTAAAATACTTGAATTATGGTTAATATTCAAAGTAATCTTCCAATAGCAGGCTAAAAAATGGAAAATGAGATGGTGAGGGTCTGTTGTTGGCAATACAGGTGACGAACCATCATCCACCACCATTTTTCTTAGTAATCCGATATACTTGATGCACTGGTTTTTAGTTTTTCTTATCCTTGCTGAAAGTTAATTAAAGCCAATATGCTATAGAAAGTTAATCACACTGCCTATTGTTGCTAGTGGCCAATCATCCGGGAAAGGGAGTTTATGGTCCAAAAGGCACCTTTATTTATAGAGAATAAAGGTGCCACTACCTTGGCATGGTTCCGAAAAGATAGCTTTTTACTTGTCAATTAAACATTATAAGAGTGAAAATTTCATGACAGTCACATAACTACATAATGATCACACATGATGTAATGAAATGTCATACATAATAATGTGACTTTCTACTTTCAATCTTTTTGAATAATTCGAATGACAGATGCATGTGAGTTTGTCCAATTTGACATGAACACATTCCATAAAACAAAGTTAAACAACACTGGCATTGCTAGCCAGAAAAAAACATTCTTTCTATATGCAAGCTCAAACCCAATGAATGAAAACAACCTTAACTTTTGATATTGCAAAAGATAAAAATCAAACAACCAAATAATGTAAGGAACCGTAAAATATTTTAAGATTATGCCAGCAATCAAAGTTCAATCGTCACTGGTTCGTGCCGGTGACATGCCCGTGTCCTTCGCCGGGGCTCGAGCCCGAGTCCTTTATCCCTCCTAGTGTCTCCGAGTTGGTGAACTTGTGTCCCTCACCTGGGCTCGGGCCTGAGTCCTTTATCCCTCCTAGCGTCCTTGAGTTGGTGAACTTGTGTCCCTCACCTGGGCTCGGCCCAGCTTGCTTGATGGCCCCAAGCGACAACCCGTCGAAGAACCCTCCGCAGGCAACTCCCACTAGCGCTTTCGTCTCCACCACGTTGAAGGGTCGAGCTTCGTTCCCAACGAAAACGGCACTGAGCATCGCCAGGACCAAGAGAATGTGGAGAACCCTTGTTGCGCTCCTCATGTTCGATGAAATCACCGACAGAGACAATAAACAGAGAACTTTTTGATGATTCGTTTGGAGGGAGCTTGTGATGCGGAGTCTATGGCCGAGCAGGCACTCTAATATATAGTGCGAGCAACGAAGAGTTTTGTTTGACCGGCTCTTCTTGATGGTCCCGTTTTCCTCGTTCTTCCTCTCCTTTTCTTCGTGGAATAATTAGTCTTTTTGCCTGTTCAAAGGCAACGTGAGTATTGGCATTTCTGCATGCAGCCAGCTTGAGGAAGCAACGAGGGAGCTTCTGTTGTGGCCGAGAGAGCGCACATGCAAGCCAAGGGAAGAAGGAAGAATGTAGCACACGACTCTTTGACCGTTTACTAAAACGTTTGCGCTCATCTAAAAGGCTAGATACATCATATATTACTCTATTTCACACAAGTAGATATAGGGGGACCAAGTTTGAAGGTTTAGAAGATGAGAGACAGAAGTTGGACTGTAATTTCTCTGTCTAGTTTTTCAGCGGGCGAGAGAACGTAGTCAAAGCAGCCATGGAGAAGCATGGTATTACCCCGGACCGAAGACCAAAGACCGTGAGGATGACGGTGTATTTCGAAGACTTTGGGGTGGACAGCTTGAATTTTCACAGGCCGACAACAGTGGAACTGTTGGGGAAATCTCCTAAATGTCTTCTTTCAGTATTAACTTGAATTCGAATCACCGTTCTAACACATTCTTGGAATGCCGGCTCTGGGAGCAAAAGCAAGGGAAACTCCACAGTTAACGAAGTTTAGTGATCGGGTGTTAAGAGTTGCAACGACCGTCATTAGCGAAATAAAATGATAATGTTAGATAAATTTTTCCCATCAACCTTTTAGTTGTATAGAAACGTGCGGGCAATATATGTATAAAAAAATTCCTTAACACTCTTCCTCGTATATAAGCCGATTCCTTACACGCGCAAGATTGAATGACAGCGGAACAGGAAAACAAGCAAAATAACATTAATGATAGACAACAACTATTAAGACGGGTACGAGAATTGGTACTTTAAACTTGTGCTCTAATATCATATTAGAAAAATCGTTTTTTTGATGAATTATTAGAAAATGTGTCAATAATGTATCTTTAACATATTTCTTTAGGGAAAATTACTAAAAAGTCTTAAACCTATTGCAATTGTGTCAATTCAGTCATAAACTTATTTTTTTTGACCAATTGAGTCATAAACCTTTTATAATTATTCCCGATTAGTCCATCCGGCCAAAAATGGCCGGCTGGTGCTAATGTGGCAGCCGGCCGGCACCGCAACATTTTTTAATAATATTTTATTTTTTAAAAATATTTTATTAAGTTTTTTAATCTTTTTTCCTTTTTTTTTTTTTTTACCCTCTCCCTCCTTCCTCCTCCTCTCCTCCTTCTTCCCATGGCTCGGGCGATCGGCCGGAGGGAGGGCTGGCCGGTTGTCGAACCGAGGCGGCCGACGGGGCTAGCCCTCACCATCATCGATTTGGCAAGGCGAGCCCCGCCTGATCTGGCGAGGGCTCACCTCGTCCAGCGAGGGGGGCTCACCATCACGTCTGGCAAGGCCCTCCTCGCCGGATTTGGTGAGGGCTCGCCTCTCCCGGCGACCGAGAGGTGAGCCCTCTCTAGATCTGGCGAGGAGGGCCTTGCCTGACGCAATCCGCGACTACCGCGCCAAGATCGAGGCCGAGCTCTCCAAGATCTGCGACGGCATCCTCGGCCTCCTCGACTCCCGCCTCATCCCCGCCGCCTCCGTCGGCAACTCCAAGGTCTTCTTCCTCTAGATCAATTCCTGGACCGTTGGCGAGCCCCCTCACTGGATCTGGCGAGGGCTCGCCTCGCCCGGCGACCGTAAGGCGAGCCCTTGCCGGATCGGGCGGGGCTCGCCTCGCCAAACCCAGCGACGGCGAGGCCCCCCTCACCGGATCTGGCGAGGGCTCACCCCACCAGCCACCTCAATCGGCGGCCGGCCAGCCCTCCCCCGGCCGGTTGCCGGAGCCCAAGGAAGAAGGAGGAGAGGAGGAGGAAGGAGGGAGAGGAAAAAAAAAAAAAAAAAGAAGATAAAAATAATTAATAAAATATTTTTTAAAATAAAATATTATTAAAAAAATGTCGCCGGCGCGGCTAGCTGCCACGTCAAGACCGACCATTTTTGGCCGGATTGATTGATCGGGAATAATAGTAAAATGTTTAGGACTCAATTGGTCAAAAAAATAAGTTTAGGACTGAATTGGCACAATTATAATAGGTTTAGGACTTTTTTGGTAATTTTCCCTATTTCTTTAACATGTGAAAGCGCATACAACATTCCTTCTTCAAAGGAGTTCGGTAACCGTGGGATCGATTTCAACCTCTATTTCTCAAAAATCCCATAATTTCCCTTTATTATTAGTCATTAAGAAATGAATGAAGTTCTAAATTAACAAGTGGTGGAAAAAAATGTAAATTAAGTCGATAAAAATATTGAAAGGCTATTTAAATAAAATTAATCACATCTTCCGAAACTGAATCTTTCCTAATTTTCAAAAACCCAAAATAAACCAAAGTTCCAATTTTTTTCTTTCTTTTTTCCACACTTCCATTTTACTATCTTTCATCACCCACGACTCTGTCTATGAAAAAACACGCTGATTTCATTTAACCACTGCCTATGAACCTGCCCATTGCTGCCGAAACGAGAAGTCGTCTATTGATCCAGGTTTGGCTTTCACTAAACGGCGCTTTTCCAGTCGTGAAACGCGTTTTCTATCGACCAGTGTGTTTATTTATCCCCTGAACAGCAGCCTAATCGATCCCAATGGTAGTGGTCGCGAGCAAGAATTAGAACAAGTATTTTTGTCAAGTGTACATCGAGAAGGTCTGCCGGAAAAACATCGGCTGCCTAATCGATGTGATCAATTTGGGTGTTACGGAGGAAATAATGCTTGATTACAGGAAGGATTCGGATGGATTTGATTTCAACATAGAGCATCACTGCACAATTTCAATGTACAGCCTCTTTTTCAGGGTCGGATCTTATTGAAAGTGCTCGAAAACATGCATAGCATCTCATTGGATACTATGTGTTTGTATGCACATAATAACCATGTTCGGAATTGAATACGGAACTCAAAATTTGTGCGGAATAGAACATTCCAAATCAAAGAACCTCGTATGGTTACAAACTTCTATTTGACGATTAAGCCACGCTATATATGTTGATTTGATCCTTACACCAGTTTTGTTCTCTCAACTAAGCCCAGCCAGCACGGAACAGGAGTTTCTTAGACTATCATTTTGCAAATGGGTTTACTCTAATGTGTTTAGATGTCCTAAAGAGAGTTGGTGGATCTCTTATTGCCTAATCTAATTTTGCGCCTACGTAGCACTTACATTCACCAATTAATTATACGTTGAACCCCCTTAGATGTGCTTGGAACTTTTGTAAAAGCGAGAGAAGTCGAGCTCCGGATGGGAAATTTATGTATTGCAAAGTAAAAAGGAACTTGTACATCATGTGAAAGGAGTCCCAAAATTCTTACATTCATGGTTGTAATTAGAAAGGAATATCTCTTATCCGTGGAACTTAGATTAAATGCTATTGACACCAAAAAAATACTGAAGTTTCGACAGATGACTCGGATTAGGAGAGACCGAGTAAAACGCGGCAGAAATAAAGTTCGCTAAATGTTGGGAGTTGACAAAAAAGTCAACCCCGTAGTGATTGGTAATGGATTGCATTAGACACAAGGCAGTCATCCAATTCGTGGAACCGATAATCTCGGGAGCAACTGTGAAATAAATACAGTTGCAGGACCAAAACAAAACAATTATTAGATCCGCCGATTTCGGAAGCCACTAGCTTTAGTGGCCGAGAATATGGGTTGTTGTAATTGTAACGAAGTAGAACCATAGGAGGAACTATTGATGTTGAGCCTAATGCTGAAACAGTGGGTTTGCTTGTAACTGTTTATAAATACATGTTGTTGAATTTTACGAGTCACATAGAATGTTTTTTTTGCCTTTTTTTTTTCTGTGTTAACTGTGTTAGCTGGTGGTAATAGTTATAAGTATTAAGATTATGATTCGAGCAAGGGACTATCTTCACATTTTAGTACCCATTTATATGAACGGTTGCAATCATTTCCTATCACGAAAGTGCAATTGAACTCTAAAATTTTAAAAAAATGCAATTAAGTCTTAAATTTTATCAAGTTGGTGTATTAAAGTCCTTCAATTAACTTCGTCTAACTTGACAAACGGAAAATGTTAATAAGTTTTAGGACTTTATTACATATTTTGAAAATTTTAAGATTCATTTGTACTTTCATAACAAAAGTTAGAACTTTCAATATACTTATTCATTATTTTCACCATTCTATATGTTGAGCGAGTCTAACATATTGAGTTTGTCTAACATTTTTCAAGGGACGACAAGTTATAAAACTTATTGTTTAAGCTCAATTGAGTTTTATAACTTTTAAAATTCGCAATCGATCAACTCCCACCGTATTCTGTGCAATTTGACTAATTAGGAAAAAAAAAAAGAAGAAGTGGTGGACCTCTTTATTACTTTATTGAGACACATAGCATCGATGCGGCGCTTGTTAGCACAATAAAAATTTGAAAATATAAAAGGCAATAAAAGGATAAAAATCAAAAAAAGAAAAAGATGATAAAAGGAAAAAAAGAAGAAGAATGAAACCACAAAAAGCTAAAAATTTATAAAAAATTTCCAGCTGCCATGGCCGAATAGCCAAGTTTTGACAAAGCTCGAGCGACCCTAGTTCCGAGATTGACGAAATTTGAGCGGCCATGGCCAAGCTCGACGAAGCTCAGGAGGTCATGGTCCCAAGCTCGATGAACTTCCTGCTGCCATGGTCGTGAGGTCTAAACCGCCGTTGCTCCACGAGCCCGATGAGTTTCGGTGTAAGATCCCCCATTCGACTTCTATTCTATTGACAGCTTCACCGGTTGATCGATCCGGAACAATGGAATATGAAGCCGTGCGGACGGCCACAGAGTTCGAACCTCCTCGACTGACATCGCCACTGGTAGAACCTTGGGTACTTGGAATCCTGTTCCTTTTAGCCAAGCGAGTCTCAATTTCTTTTTCTTCTCCTTCTTTAATGCTCAAAGTCAATTGATTTATGTTTGGCAGATTCAGTTATGGATGTTAGCTAATGCATAGAGGAGAAAACTGAAAAGTGACGTAGAGAATGTTAAAATATTTAAATAATAAATCATACATTTATATAATAATTTAAACTTTTAGAATAGTTGACGGTGTTTTCACAAAAATTTATATGATATAAAAGCTGAAGTTATGAATTCAAATTTTTTTAGACTCCATTTGCCTCAGTTATATTTCCATGCTTTGTATTAGGCAAAAAACCAGATTAAGCATGAAGGAAACTGTTAGATATTTAAATAATAAACCATCTTTCATCTAATAGTTTAAACTTTTAGAACAGTTGATAGACTTTTAAAACAGTTGACAGTAATCTCACAAAAATCTCATAGAGAGTTCACCAAATCTTTATTGCCGATCATCTCTGAGTATTGCTAGTGTTGGGGTTGATGCGGATGTATGAAAAACCAGTGACACTCTCCATGGATCACCTTCCCCTACCCTATCTAGGATATCTGCGCATAAGAACTCCACTGCTCGTTAGCAGTCATGGTATTCTGCGGGTTCTATGAGAATGAAACATACTTATATCAATTGAAGATTTTCAAGCAAATGCCGAAATGACGGCAGAAGGCGTTATCATCTCTACGTTCAGTTAGTGGAGGAAAAGGAAAATCCGGCGAATATATTGTCGGCATAGAAAGTCCCAGTGTCAATTCAAATTGTCGGGCACAAAATTTTAGGTGATAAACCCCAAAGCCAGGGAAGAATTTCCCTCTCTTTGAAAACTGGAGTGGGAGGTCGACAGAAGCCAAGAGCGTCTTCCAAAAACACAAGCTGGCAGTTAGCAGAAGTGACATTGAAAGAGCGTGCTCAAGAATTGGTAAGAGTGGATGGCCGAGTAGCCAACCACCAAAATTGTGTGGGAAGAAAGGATCAGAGTCTAAGCCAGAAGGCCTGCGAAAAACGATGACTGGCAAAAAGAGTTGGGAAGTTCAAACAAAGCCATCCTAGGATAACCGAGATGGCTCTGTAAAGAATAGCAAGTACAGTTCATCCCAAAGAGATGAGCTTCTTGTAAGAGAGAGAAAGTAAGCCAGATCGACGAACTCTTGGAAGTTTTTAATGATTGTTGACAAAAGATTAAAGGAGAAAGCCGATGAAGAAGAGAGGCTGTATGTTCCTCAGATGAAACTTCTCCCTCGAACCGAGATTATTTGTCGATAAAAGAATTGTAGGAAAGATCACGAGGACAAATCAGATAAATATGAGCATTGGTCTGTCTCTAACGCGGGAACGTCGGTATGGTGAGGGGAGAGTCCAGTAGTTGCAAAGACTGATGGACAGTGGTCTTAAAGGAAGAAAGAAACAATTCACAGAAGAAAAACCAGATGAGCAAAGAAAAATTATCAAACCAAATTCCAGATCAAAGTTAAGGCCACAAAGTTCAAAAGCCTGGTTAATTCTCGCTTGTTTCCAAATGGTCAACATGTAAGGCTTTATCCTTGAGATCTACTGAAAAAATCGTGCATAAAAAAATCAAAAAACAAGACTCGCCAATTTATTTTTCGACCAAGCGTTTTCCAGAAATGAAATGTCGATGGATAAGGAGATTTCTTGGAAACATTAGTAAAAATTCGGTGGAACCGACAGTATTTAAAATAAGGGCTGACAATAACTTGATCAGTGTTATCTTTATTCCCATGCATGAATTAGAGGGGCCTACGTTTTCGTTCAAATCCCAATAGATTAGTAAACCAACCAATATACACCTCAGGACGGCTAGAAGAGAGTGATTAGTGCCATGGAGGAAGGGCTTGAGAGTGATGAGTTTGAGAGTGAAAGCTTGAAGACGATTCAATTTGCGAAAGAGCAAATGAAAGGTGTGGCCTTTGGTTCAGTTTGCGCCATCTAAATAAATAGATTGTCTAATGGAACGTCGTGGCGTTTCGTGAAAGGGCTTGGCAAGAGATGAGCGGATTTATCGGTGAAAAGGTGTGAACTGAAAGAGGTACGATCAATTTGCTTGTCTCTTCAATCTTTAGATAATGGTTGTTCACGAATATTAAAAAGAATGAAAGAATGATTCAATTCTTTTAGAAGGGGCATGTGACACCAAAAAAAACGTCCAAGTTCCTAACCGATGACTCAGCTGACAGAGGCTGGGTAGAAAGACATAGAAGCGAGGAATCACCAAGTGTAGAGAGCCGCTGGTCGACAAACCTAATTGGTTGACAAAAGAATATAGTTTTAGCCGACGGAGTATACGGGTGAAAATAGCCATCTTGAAGCAAAACTTCGACCAATGTAGATCAATTTGATCAACAGAAAGGCTATGATTGCGGTAACCGTTGGCGAAGTGAAAATAAAACAACTTTTCATGTGATGGAGCCGATGATTTCATATGCAATCATTGGAGAGGCACTCATAAAGTAGTAAATCCGACACACGTGTCTAATAATAGAGCCCACAATTCCAGAGCAACCGATAATGGCAATCATGAAGAAGTGGAGAAGATACATGGTAGTGGGGTCAATTACCTCTAGGTAACTATTTATAGATAGGAATTGCTGTCGATAGTAGGTATAAATGCTTAAATTGCAGTTTATAGAAATGACTGTTAGTCAATCAATGAACATCGGTTGCTCATTTTCAGCTTCAAGTTTATCTTTGCATTTCCTATACTTTTATATGGCTAGTAACAATTGTTTCCAATCCCAATACCTTTAATTTTCTTGTCCTTTACACTTCTTGTCCATGAATCAACAAATAACCCTACACACCCCTTGATGATTTACTCATTGATCCACTTCTTGAAACGTGTTTCATCTGATAAAGCTAGTAAGAACACCTACAGGAGGGGGTGAATAGGTGTTTGAAAGAATTTTTGAAAAGTAAATAAATTTTGAATAAAGTTTGAGAACCAAATAGAGTTTGATAAGCAAGTCACCAGACTTCTTATGAAAATTCAGAATCAGATAAGAAAAGGAATAGATTTTTGCAATAATTTAAAATGATGCAACATATTTAAATGAAAAGAGTCAAGGGAAGAGAAAATTGTATACGGGATTTATAGTGGTTTGGGTTAGATTAAACCTACGTTCACTTTCCCACACTAGCAGCCTTTTGGCTCGAATTCACTATAGTATCAACAAAGAAGTACAATATTTTGAGTGCAAACACTTAAAAGGAAAATTCTTTTTCCCTCACTAAGTCACTCTTCTTGTGATTTTTTTTTCTTGAATACAATTTGTAAGAACTATTGATGAAGAACAAGTGGTGGGAAAGACTTTGGACTTTGTAATTTCAATTTTCACACCCTATTTCAAATAGATTGAATGACCTCCTTAAATACTATTCCATGCCTCACTACCCATTGACATTTTCCAGAGAAGTTTATTCTAATCCATCTATTAGACATAATTGATTGAGGAAATCTTATAGCCGTTTGAAAATTGAAGTGAAAATCCGTTGATTTTGGTCACCCATACAATGAGAATCTTGGTTCCATAAGTAGATGCTTCCAAAAAAGAAACTTGTCTTCAAGGTTGATTTCATCAATTTGTGATTGATTTCATCGATGTATTTATAAAAAGGTAAGTGAGATTCTTCGCTAGAGAGCTGGATGTTTAAGAATAAAGTCCTATTGTGTTCAATCTGAATCCTTGTCGCATGATCAATAAATTTGAGTTTGATTCTGGAATTGGTTTTAGTCTGGATTGCATCAGAGTGGGAGGGACTTCTGGAATGAATACACTTTGACAAGAGTCTGTAATATAATTTCAGAAGTCTACTATTCTTCAGAATAAAAATAAGAACAATACATTTTTGTTTCAAAACTTAGTAGGAGTTTTCTCAACATCATCGACCTCTTTGGATGAAACAATACGTGATGGACAAAAATGTAACTTAAGTTGATAAAACAATCAGAAGGTGATCCATAAAATTTCTTACATCTTCTAAAACCGCATCTTTATTCTTTTTATAAACCCAAAATAAATCAAAGTTCCAAAGTTATTTCTTTTTTTCACTATCTTTCGTCACACACGACTCTTTCTGTATAAGAAAAACACGATAATTTCATCTAACCAATGCCTATGAACCTGCCCAATGCTGCCGAAACGAGAAGTTGTCTATTGAGCTCCATTGCGTGATCAGGTTGGGCTTTCACCAAATGGCGCTTTTCCAGTCGTGGCCCTTTTCCAGTCGTGAAGAGCGTTTTCTAGCGACCCGTGTGTTTGTTTTTCCCTCGACGGTAGTTTTCCTTATTGATCCGATTTTTTGTTGTGGTCGTGAGCAAGAATCAGAACAATTAATTTTTTAATCTGTATTTTGGGAACTTCCACCGGAAAAACATGAGCTGCCTGATCAACGTGATCATTTTCCCACAGATGCATGTGCCTTCTGCGGGCAAGAATTTCAGTCATCAACGATTGTTGAAGTGGCCGCGTGGAATCCAACCTGTGGTCTCTAATTGTGATACAAATTTGAAAATGAGTGCATGGTCATCTACTCTAAAAACTAAGCTATACTAGGAATTTAGTTTTATGTCTTAACATGCCGAAACCACAAAACTCCAGTCTATTCACTTTTTATAATGGTTAGATCGAAAGTAAGATGCTGATCTCATATGGACTTGAAATGAGAGAAAAGGTACCATTCATTTAAGTCCAGATTCAATAAGAACACCTGGTTGGGCTAGCCGGCAGAAAGAAGAAAACACATTTTATTGAAAATCAAACTCAATGCTACTCGGAACTAAAATTGACCCGCAACGTCTGGGCTTGGGGGTGGGGGATATCCATGTCCAGGATCACGTGGGCTTGGACCGGATTTGTGCACTTGAAGTAGCTTGGACCGGATGGGTCCAAGTGATGACCCATCAACGAATCTTCCCCTGGCAAATTGTATAATAGCTTTCTTCTCTAATGCATTGAAGGGTCGAGCTTCAGATTTGACAAAAATGGCGTTGAGCAATGCTAGGACAAGGAAAATGTGGAGGGCCCTCATGGCACTCCTCATGCTCGACAAGACACAAGAGGGTGTTACGAGAGTTGATCTGTATGTGTTAGTGTATTTTGGTAATCGAAGAGAGATAACTTATAGTGGATATGGAGCACCTTAGAAGGAAAGAAGATCTACGAACATCACTGATATTAAGAAGGAAATCAGAATCAATGTCGCCAATGGAAACAATAATTAATTATATGGCAACAATTTAACTTTATGTTTAGTTTGTGTTCCAAATATGGTATGGGTAGGTACCGAGGATGGTGATGAAAAGAGGTTTAGTTGAC
The DNA here is from genome assembly GCA_017140615.1 of Eucalyptus cladocalyx. Classification (NCBI taxonomy): domain Eukaryota; kingdom Viridiplantae; phylum Streptophyta; class Magnoliopsida; order Myrtales; family Myrtaceae; genus Eucalyptus; species Eucalyptus cladocalyx. The sequence continues at coordinate 32,664,692 of CM029523.1, forward strand.
CGGCTCTTTGTGATGTTTCTCATTTTTCTTGTTCTCATTTTTATTTTCTTCTTTAATAAGACTAGCTAAAAAGGCACAAGCATGTCAATAGGGAGGGAAAAAGACATGAATTGCATTATCTATTTGGGAAGGGATTTGAATTTTCATGAGATAAGGAGAGTTAATTTAAGTTTATAATACATGAGCTATTTGTGGTGAGAGAAATAATTCCCTAATAGCGACGTTGTTCTTAAAAAAGAACGGTCCCTTCTCTGCCTTTAATTTTTCCAAGGAAACCTATTGATTTGGAATGAAAACTTCAATTATTGGGATTTTGTCTATTCCTACAATAAGAGTCCTTAAATGTGAATATTAAAAAAAATAAGAAAAGGGGAAATCCCATTGAGTGAGCTCAAAACTCAAACGGCCAAATAGAGCTAGACAGCGTGCCCCATTTTCACCTAACAGTACAACTGATTCTGGTATTTCTTTGTGTATCAACAAGGACAGCAAGAGCGGTGTCCTAATTCAGGAACATATCCTTTCCTTTTCTAATGAATCCTCCCTTCGAAACAAATGTAGGCCAGAAAGCACAATCCACCTAAAACATGTCCCAAATGTGCTAACATCCATCGTTTAACCTCAATGGCATAACTTAATAACCCTTCCAACATGAACTGACAGTTCAATCAGAAAAAAATAGAATCCGATTAAACTCATCAGAAAATGCTTCAACTTCCCCACCTTTATTTGCTTGCGATAGACCGTGCAACCTTGAAAGCACAGCGAAACCGACAAAATCCACGAACAGAGGTTCCACATTCGATCACATTTAGGTCGCCAAAATAACGAGCAACACGAAAAGCCAGAGATGAAAATTCTCACTCCAACGAGGGGAAACGCGAGGACCATCAAAGAATTCTGAAACGGCTTCACCACCGGCTTTGGAACCAGGTAAGGGCAAGCGGCGGCAGCTAGGAAAAAAGCCGCGGAGCAGCAGCACATCTGCAGATTCTCCCTCAATGAATTTGCCAGGTCCACCCATCCAAACGCGCACGCGAACTCGCCTAGCGCCCTCTGTAGCCCGGTCAGCTCCGCGTTGCCTCTGTTGCCGTGGTGGTGGCCATGGTGGTGGCCGTGGTGATGGTGGTGGTCATGGTGGTGATGGTTGTGGTCGTGGCCATGGTCATGATCGCTAGCTTTGGCAAGGGGGCAGGATCACCAATCGCGAGGAGCACCTGTGAATCGGATCCGCAGCAATGAACCGCATAAGCTGGAATTGTTGGAAACATGGAGCAGCGGGCGGGCAACGCCGGCTCCATGCGGCCAAGCGTCAGCGGAGGTGCGGGAGGCCAGGGATCGGAACGTGCAGAGATCTGCCGTGCAGGGGAGGGCTTCCATTGGCGGAGGAGAGGCGCAGGAGGAGAGCTCCTCAGGCCATGAAACTGAAGAAGAAGAAGAAGAAGAAGAGAGAGGTTGCTCGTCAGTTGGAATCAGTCGTGGCTGCTGATTTGGTCAGTAAAAGGTTATAAAAGGAGAGAGGGAGGGAGGGACTGATTGAGTTAAACTCTCCACACCATGTGCTCATTACAGTCGAAGGGGTGTTATAATCGATGGGGTGATTGGGCAACTAAGTCGCATCGATATTGATTGGTGACATGCGACGCGACACGACACGATATAACACGATACGCTGTGTTGTTTCTAAAAAAATAGAGAATTCTGATATGTTGGGACACATATTATATAAAATGTATATTTTTATATATACATGATAAATTATCACTTTTATGGTTATTTTAATCAAATTAATTTGATTCAAATTCACAAATAAATAAATAATAATGAAAGAGTGTATGATGAATTTACACTAAAAACATTAACCCACCATTTATTAATATTATTCAGTGTTTCAATTTGATAAATTTAATCCCATTCCAATAATCTATAAAACTTGTACGAAAAAAACAAGTAATCTACATTTTGAACTAGCATGTAGAGAGTGTCAGAAGAGAAAAGAAAAAAAACTTGGAGGTGAATTGTGTGTCATGAGAAGTGAGAGTAGGAAGAGAAAAGAAGACTGTGTTTTTCTTCTTTCCTCATTTATTATTTTTTTTTATATTTACATTTTGACCCCTTATTTATTGAAAATTTTTAAAATTGATCCCATTCATGCTAGAAACAAGTGTCAAAATCCCGAATTCGCATGTCGAAATTCCAAACTCAAATATGAAGAGTGTTGACAAAGTTCATTATGTGTCGGATTTTCCAACATATGTTGATCGAGTATTGAACAATGTCAGACATGTGTTGGAGTGTGCGATACGACATGTAGGCTTCAGGAGAGTGTCAGTACTTCATAAATGGACAAGGCATGCCAGTGGTTTGTTTTGTTACTTGAGGGAAGAGGGAGGGCCTTTGAGTCTCATTCAAAATGCCACGTCATTTTTCTCCAACTCTTATAATTTTATTTTTTGTAAAATTTTAAAAGAATAATGACATCACAAGACAAGTACGTGGACTTTGGTCTATTTTGCCTTTGAGCAAACCTAATTTTACTTCGAACACGGATTGATGAGTAGTCTCCCTTATAATTGTGACTTGGAGGGAAAAAGATGCCAACTGGGATGCGTTTTCTTGCGATAAGGACATATTGGACGACTCAAATATTCGAAAACCATAATCCACTCTTTTTTTTCTCTCTCTCCATCGGGATATGACACAATTTTTTGCTGAGTAAGCAACTCATGTGACGATTTACACTTAAGCTCTACCGAGTAAGCTAGCCACGTGACACAATCACTTTACATGAGGATTTATTCAGCAAAGGTTTTAGGTACTTGACCGAACAAGAAAAAGTTGGGGTATTGAATAATACAAAAGATGAAAAATTTAAAATTTATACCTCCCTAGCACGAAGGCATTACCCTTATCAACTTTCTCCTTTTTTTTTTATATATTTTTTTTCCATTTTCGTTCATAAAATATAACACAATATAATTTTTTCATATTCATTTTCTCTTATTGTCATTCCTTTTATTTTCTTTTCCTCTACCCCTTTTTCCCCAGACTTATATACAATTATGTTCCTTCAAGGAAGAGGAAGGCATTCCAAACCTATTTTTAATTTGGATAATTTTATCTCAATGGCTTTGTTTATTTTTATTCTTCCATTAATACTATTGTATTTGGATAATGTCAATATGTTGAGATGGGTCTTTTGGTTGATGTCATGAAGAAAATTAGAAGGTCTTGTTCACTTGATTTGTTGAGTCTCATCTAAACTGATCATTCAGCTCAACTTATGTAGATGATTTTTCACCCAACTTGATCAAGCTTTGAATTAGGGTATTTGATAGCATGAAGCTCGAGATTTTTGTGTTTCAGTTGACAATGAGTTTTAGGTTGATATCAATTCAACTCAAGTCACTTTTGAATTCCTCTTGAATTATGGTTAATTATAAAAGTATTTTACAATTATAGGCTACAAGGAAAAAAAGATGGAAAATTGCAGCCAATACATCATTGAGAGTTAATCACATTGCCTATTGCTGCCTGTTTCCAATCATTTGGGAAAGAGAATTTGTGGTCCAAAAGGCACTGTTGTTTTTAGAGAATAAAGGTGCCATTACCTTAACATGGTTCTGAAAAGATATCTTTTAAATTGTCAATTAAACATTATAAGAAGGTGAAAAATAAATGCACCAGAAGTTCTATAGTATATCCATTCCCTTTTTTCCAATTGAATCCTCCAACCATATTAAAAACTTCATAATAGTCACAGAACTACTCGGTGATCACACAAGACATAACAGTCTCCCTTTCTACTTTCAATCTTTGTGAATAATTCGAATGACACAGGTCGATGTGAATTGGTCCAATTTGACATGAACACATTCCATAAAACAAGTTAAACAACACTGGCCTTGCTAGCTAGCAAAAGACCTTATTCTATATTCAACCTTAAACCCCAATGAATGATGACAACCTTAACTTTTGATACTACAAAAGATAAAAATTAAACAACCAAATAATGAAAGGAACTGTAAAATATTCTTAGTTTTTACTAGCAATCAAAGTTTGTTCGTCACTAGTTCGTGCCGGTGACGTGCTTGTGTCCTTCACCAGGGGGGCTCGGGCCCGAGTCCTTAATCCCTTCCAGTGTCTCCAAGTTAGTGAACTTGTGTCCTTCACCAGGGCTTGGTCCCGAGTCCTTAATCCCCCTTTGAGCATCTTCGAGTTGATGAACTTGTGTCCCTCGCACGGGCTCGGCCCAGCTTGCTTGATGGCCCCAAGCGACAACCCGTTGAAGAACCCTCCGCAGTCAACTCCCACCGGAGCTGTCGTCTCCATCACATTGAAGGGTTGAGCTTCGTTCGCAACGAAAATGACACTGAGCATCGCTGGGACCAAGAGAATCTGGAGAGCCCTCGTTGTGCTCCTCATGTTGAAATTACTAACAGAGACAACAAAAAGCAAATTTTTACTGACAGAGACAATAAAGAGCAAATTTTATTATTGGTTTGAAGGGAGCTTGTGATGCGGAGTCTATGGCCAGCGGGTGCTCAATACATAGTGCCAACGAAGAGTTTTCTTTGACCGGCTCTTCTTGATCCCGGTTTCCTCGTTCTTATTTTCTTTTTCTTCGTATGATAATTTAGTCTTCCTCTGTTCAAAGGCCACGTGAGCATTTGCATTTCTGCATGTAGCCGGCTTGAGGAAGCAACGAGGGAGTTTCTGTTGCAGCCGAGAGAGCGCACATGCAAGCCGGGGAAGAAGGAAGAATGTAGCACACGACTGATTGACCATTTACTAAAACATATTTGCTCTCATCTGAAAGGCTAGATACATTTTATATCACTCTATATCGCACAAGTGGAGAGAGAGAGAGAGAGAGAGAGAGAGAGAGAGAGAGCAAGTTTGCAGGTCTAGAAGAAGAGAGACAGAAGTTGGACCGTAATTTCTATGTCTAGTTTTTCAGCGGGCGAGATAGTCTATAAGCAGCCATGAGGAAGAAAGGTTTTACCCTAAACCAAAGACCAAAGATCTTGAGGATGACGGTGTTTTCTTGAGATGATGTTGCGGCAGAGACATATTGAACGACTCAAGTGTTCGAAGCTGGCACTCTCTCTCCTCCCGTCATCTCACATCTAAATGGAGAGTGCACACCTTTTGTTAAGCGAGTGACTCATGTAACGATTTGTACTTAAACTTGTTGGGTAAGCGAGTTACCTTACCACAATCACATCACATAACAATATATCCAACTGAGATTTTACATCAAGTGGAATTTGAAAATTTTAGGTACTTGATTGAATAAAAAAAAGTTGAGGTACTAGATCATAGAAAAGACAGAGATTTAGGAACGCATGATATCATTGCCCAAGAAGAAAACTCTAAGACTTCACTCAATATTGGAATACTACTTTGAGATGTCTTATTTATTTGCCTAAAGTTTATATGGAACTTCATTTCTATTTTCTACGTACACATGTATATATATTTATTATTACATCTTTCATTTTTATTTAGAATTTTTGACTCCTTAGCACAAAGCATTGCCCTTATCAATTCCTTATTATTTTTTTTTTCCATATTCCTCGTTCATAGAATATAACATAATATATTTTTCTCTCCTCTTTATATTCATTATCTCTTACTGTCACTCCTTTTATTTTCTTTCCCACTACCCCTTTTTTCCCAAAACATAGTATAAATAAAAGAAAGTATGCAGTAAACAATTTTGTTCCTTCAAGTGGGAGCACTCCAAACCTATTTTTAATCTAGATGATTTTATCCCAGTGGCTCTGTTGATTTTTATCCTTATATTCCTACTTTTATGTTTGGATAATGCTGGCATGTTGAGATTGATTTTTTGGTCGATGTCATGAAGATAATTAGAAGATGTTCACTCAATTCCTTGAATTTCGTCCAAAATAATCATTCAAGTCAACTTATGTAGATGACTTTTCGTCCAAACTAATCATGCTCCGAATTAGGGTATTTGATAATATGGAGCTCGAGATTTTTGTGTTTCGGTTTAGAGTTGATGTCGATGTCAAGTCAAGTCAGTTTAGTTTTGGATTCCTCTCATTATTTAAAATACTAGAATTATGGTTAATATTCAAAGTAATCTTCCAATAGCAGGCTACATGGAAAAAAAAATGGAAAATGAGATGGTGACGGTCCGTTGTTGGCAATACAAGTGACGAACCATCATCCACCGCCATTTTTCTTAGTTGTACTTGTCACTGATTTTTAGTTTTTCTTATCCTTGCTGAAAGTTAATTAAAGCCAATATGCTATAGAAAGTTAATCACACTGCCTATTGTTGCTAGTTGCCAATCATCCGGGAAAGGGAGTTTATGGTCCAAAAGGCACCTTTATTTATAGAGAATAAAGGTGCTATTACCTTGGTATGGTTCTGAAAAGATAGCTTTTTACTTGTCAATTAAACATTATAAGAGTGAAAATTTTATGACAGTCATATAACAACATGATGATCACACCTGATGTAATGTAATGTCATACATAATAATGTCCCTTTCTACTTTTAATCTTTTTGAATAATTCCAATGACAAGTTCATGTGAGTTCGTCCAATTTGACATGAACACATTCAATAAAACAAAGTTAAACAACACTGACCTTGCTAGCCAGCAAAAAACATTCTTTCTATATCCAAGCTCAAACCCCAATGAATGAAAACAACCTTAACTTTTGATATTGCAAAAGATAAAAATCAAACAACCAAATAATGTAAGGAACCATAAAATATTTTAAGATTCTGCCAGCAATCAAAGTTCGGTCATCACTGGGTCGTGCCAGTGACATGCCCGTGTCCTTCACCAGGGCTTGGGCCCGAGTCCTTTATCCCTCCTAGCGTCTCCGAGTTAGTGAACTTGTGTCCCTCGCCTGGGCTCGGGCCTGAGTCCTTTATCCCTCCTAGCGTCCCTGAGTTGGTGAACTTGTGTCCCTCACCTGGGCTCGGCCCAGCTTGCTTGATGGCCCCAAGCGACAACCCGTTGAAGAACCCTCCGCAGGCAACTCCCACTGGAGCTTTCGTCCCCATCACATTGAAGGGTCGAGCTTCATTCGCAACGAAAACGGCGCTGAGCATCGCCAGGACCAAGAGAATGTGGAGAACCCTTGTTGCGCTCCTCATGTTCGATGAAATTACGACAGAGACAATAAAGAGAGAACTTTTTGATCTGTTTGGAGGGAGCTTGTGATGCGGAGTCTATGGCCGAGCAGGTGCTCTTTATAGTGTGAGCAGCGAATAGTTTTGTTTGACCGGCTCTTCTTGATGGTCCCGCTTTCCTCGTTCTTCCTCTCCTTTTCTTCGTAGGATAATTAGTCTTTTCCCTGTTCAAAGGCAACGTGAGTATTGGCATTTCTGCATGCAGCCAGCTTGAGGAAGCAACGAGGGAGCTTCTGTTGTGGCCGAGAGAGCGCACATGCAAGCCAAGGGAAGAAGGAAGAATGTAGCACACGACTCTTTGACCGTTTACTAAAACGTTTGCACTCTTCTAAAAGGCTAGATACATCATATATTTCTCTGTTTCACACAAGTAGAAATAAAGGGACCAAGTTTGAAGGTCTAGAAGATGAGAGACAGAAGTTGGACTGTAATTTCTATGTCTAGCTTTTCAGCGGGCGAGCGTACATATTCTAAGCAGCCATGGAGAAGCATGGCATTACCCCAGACTGAAGACCAAAGACCGTGAGGACGACGGTGTATTTCGAAGACTTTTGGGTGGACAGCTTGAATTTTCACAAGCAGACAACAATGGAACTGTTGGGGAAATCTCCCAAATGTCTTCTTTCAGTATTAACTTGAATTCGAATCACAGTACTAACACATTCTTGGAATGCCGGCTCTGGGAGAAAAAGCCGGGAAAGCTCCACAATTAACGAAGTTTAGTGATTGGGTGTTAAGAGTTGCGACGACCGTCATTAGCGAAATAAAATGATAATGTTAGATAATTCGTTTTTCCCATCGAAGTTTTAGTTGTATAGAAACATGCTGACAATATATCTATAAAAAAATTCCTTAACACTCTCCTTCGTGTGTAAACCGATACCTTAAATACACAATATTGAATGACAGTGATACATGGAAAACAAGCAAAATAACATCAATTATAGACAACAAATATTAAGAGATGGGTGCGAAAATTGGTACTTTAAACTTATGCTCTGATATCATGTTTAAAAAGTTGTTTATTCTGATAAGTTATTAGAAAATGTGTCAATAATGTATCTATAACATATATCTTTTTAACATATGAAAGCGCATACAACATTCCTTCTACAGATGAGTTCGGTAAACCGGGGGATCGATTTTAACCTGTATTTCTCTTATAAAAATTCCCTAATTTCCCATTATTATTATTATTATTATTATTATTATTATTATTATTATTATTATTTTGGTAACCACCGAGAACATGAGCCGCGCGAATCGCGCCTCGTCCTCCCTTTTGTGAGGGGAGAGAGAATAATGTATCTATAACATATATCTTTTTAACATATGAAAGCGGAATAAACATTCCTTCTACATATGAGTTCACGGATCGATTTTAACCATTTCTCTTATAAAAATTCCCAATTTCCCATTATTATTATTATTATTATTATTATTATTATTATTATTTTGGTAACTCCGAGAACCACCGTGAGTCGTGCGAATAAACCCGACGCCTGCCACCACGGCGGGTGATTGAACTCCTCCTTTTTGTGAGGGGAGAGCTCGAAGCCGCGCCACCGCGGCGGTGGTCCTAATTTCCCATTATTAGTCATTAAGAAATGAACGAAATTGTAAATTAATAAATGGTAGAAAAAAAGTAACTTGAGTTGATAAAACTATTGAAAGGCTATTCAAATAAAATTTCACCCATCTTCCGAAACTGAATTTTTCCTCATTTCAAAAAGTCCAAATATGACAAAATGATCAAATTCTGACTATTCAAAATGAAACATAACGAAGTAAAACGAACATGTAATAGGTCATCAAGACAAATATAAAAAAATGACAAGATTCTAACTATTCATAATGAGGCAGAACTGTTGACACCTAAATTTTATAATTTTATTTAGGATTTAATCGTGCACAAAATTAGGAATTAGTCACTAAAAAAGAAAAAGAAGCACTTTCATTAAAATGCATCGTGTATATTTTCATTAAAATCCGTCACGCATAGACATTAGGAACATTTACATAACTATCATTAATTATTAAATCTATTTTTTTAAATATATATTTTTTAAAATCGAAAAAAAAAGAGCGAACCGGGCTAGGCCCGGTCCTTTTCTGTTCTACTCTCCTCTGGATCATTTTTTCACCTGGGCCCAAGCCCAACCTCTCTTTTCTCACCAAGCCCGGCCCCTCTCTCTTTCCTCTCTTCCTCACGCCCTCATGCCAGTCTTGCTTTGACAGAAAAGAAACGTACAAACCAAAGGGGCAGAGGATCGTGAGCAAGATGGCAGCGTGATCTGGGGGTCGGGGCTAGGCCAGCCAGCAAGCTTGCGATGGCAGAAGCCATGCGCGCTGGCCAGTGGCCCTCAAAAGAGGGAGGAGATGAGCGAGAAAAAGTGGGGGTTCTCGGCGGGTGTTTTTTGGTCGGAGAGAGCAAGAGAGAAGGAGAGGAGGAGCCGAAGGGAGAGAGGGAGCTCGAAGGAAAGCTTTGCTGTTGTCAGTCGTCGGCCCAAGAGCTGCTGTCCGCCACAATCCTCTCCCATCAAGCCAGGTAGGAGCACCCCTCCCGTTGGAACTTGCTTGAATTGTTAGAACTTTTTGACCAAAATCTCGACAAGCCGAAACGAGTTTAGGACGATTTATGATGTTTTGAGGCTAATGCATGTGCTTAGGTTGAGGAATGCTTCCGATTTGAACCCAGAACTCGAGTTCATGAAAGCATACCAACTGCTCGACGTTTTGCTCGAACGAAGCGTGAAACATTTAGGAACACCAAATTTGAATATGGGATTTTTAAGTGAATTGTCGCAAAATAAGATGGATCCGGCATGAAACACGTCTATTTAAGCTTGTATGCATAATCTCTGGCTCGAAGGTTGCAATAAATCTTGCTTTGGAACATGTTTGTTAAATCGCGTACTGACTGTTTGATAGAATGCCTGAGAAAATGCCGAAATATCTATGCATGTTAGAGCTCAAGATCAATTCACATTTTGTCCTGTATTGGTTGGATTTGGTTTAATATTAGTATTTTCTCTATGTTTCCATGCAACTTGATGGAAAAATCCCCTCAAGTCGTATGCATTCTTTGCGTCGGAGAGCTCCCTTTCGGAAACCCATCCATCACGACATACCAGCGGTTCGAGGCCGCATTACTTAGGATGCTCTTACCTATTGTTATGTATTCGTGCTTGTTGTTCATTAGGTTACTTTTTTTTTTTTTTTTAAAGTCATTTTGGTATGGGTTGTCGTGAAATTTTGGGGGGCCGCTGGAATAGGTGGCCGGCGGGGGTTGGTGATGGTTGAAATGGGTGACCGACAGGTGGACGTGTTTCTGTGGCGGCGATGGACGGCCGCCGAAGAGATGTTGCGTTGACTTTGCATTGAGTTTCCTTTATTTTGGAAAAAGTTGCAGGGGTGGCTTCGGGAGCTTGTTGAGGAAGATCGTCGAGGAAGAAGATGGGCACAGGGAAGGACAAATAAAAAAACGTTTAATATTTAAAAAAAAACTCAAACCTGCAGACACTTCAAGCGACAAATTTACTAAAAACTATTTTTTGATCACAAAAAACTCAAAACTGGTATACCTTTGACAAATTTATCATAAACTCGATACACTTGTGACAAATTTACCCTATGTTAGTTTTTGTTAAATATTATTATCAAATTATTAAGTTAAATAACACATGACAATTGATTGGTATATCAATTTGGGATTTCACACTCTGTTTGTTACAGTTGACAATTTTTGTGATATATTTGGTGGTATTAATCTAATTTAGCGGATGGTATATTAGTCACAAATTTAACAGTTTAGGGTTTTTTGTGATTGAATAAATTAATTTGGGGTAAATTTATTATAAATATACCAGTTTATGGGTTTTTATAGTCAGTTGAGATAAATTTGTCATATGTATATCGGTTTTTGGATTTTTCATGATCAAAAAAATAATTTGTGGTAAATTTGTCACAAATATACCAGTTTGGGGTTTTCAATTTATTAACTCATAAAAAAACAAAAAAAAAGCAAGAGAAATAATTGTGCAGCAAAAATAAAATAAAAAAAGAGAGAGAGAAAAAGAAAGCAAATGTTGGCTTCCGGCGTGCAGAGGAGTCGTCGAGGGGGGTGCAGTAGAAAAGACAAAACAGGGAAAAGACAAAAAAATAATTAAACATTTTAATTAAAAAATATTATTAATATTTAAAAAAAGCAAAAATTTTAGAAAATTAATAAAGATTCAAAAATTTTCGAAGATTCAACAACTTTCAAAGAACATTAAAAAGAAAAAAAGATTCAAAAAATTTCAGAAAATAGTGAAAATTCGAGTTTTTTTAAATTAATTGAAAAAGAAAAACTAGAAAATTAAGGAAAATTAAAAATTCTCAGAAAATTCTAAAAATTTCAATAGTGATTAGAAAGACACCAAAAAAAAATGAAAAGGTTTTGGAAAATTCAAAAATTCAATTTTTCCAAAAAAAATCCAAAAAAATCTATAAAAAAAAAAAAAAATCTTCAAAAAGGTTAAACTTAATCTCTTGGTTTATTTTCTCCTAAAAAAAAAAGGAAGTCTTTCAATTTAGAATTCTGCCCAAGGGATTTCAATTGTTCTTAAAGATGAATACCCTTGATTATGCAATTTTCGTACATTGAATTTGGCTCCCCTTTAGTCTAGTTAGGATCAGCATTTATCTTTTTTTTTTTTATGTTAAATTTTTTATCTTTTGTGCAATTTATTTAATCACTTTTCCTTAGTTGCTAATTGTTATTCTAATAATTGTGCACCCATATGATCATTTTACGTATTAGTGGATAGGTATAAAATCAATTCATATTACTTGACAAAAACATCTTTTTTTAAGAATGAACAAGATTTAGGTATTGAAATTGCACTATTAATTAGTGTAATCAAGTGCCCAACCCTAGATTCTCTAGTTGTGTAGGAAGTGAGGTACACTTCCATGTTTCACTTGGTTTCTAGCCGATCCCAATAGGCTAGTATCGACTTTTTATTGCGAAATTTTTAAGAATACCTCAATATCGTGCGAGGTATGAGCTTGGGAAAGCCCATGCCTAATCATGGGCCTTAGGTCCATTCTTTAGGCAATACTCCTAAACATATTCCCTTTCATGAGAGGTAGGTCGCGATAAGAACGAAGCGAGAATGAATATGGACAAGATCCTCAAGACAAGTTTAACAATCACCATACCCAAAATATTATTGCACATTTCAATAAACCCACAAAGATAGAAGTATTAAGTAGATTTTGAGTGTTATTCTTATGTTAAGTAAACCACGAAAATATCCAAAATCTCCATAGCTAGAATCAAGAATGCATATAAATGAGTAAAAAGATTTACATACAAGATTTGGAATATATTGTTCTTGGCGTGAAATAGTGACGATCCAAAGCTTAAGTGCTTCTCTTTTATTATCTTTTGTATCACTTACTCAATGAGAATGCTTCTCACCCTTAGTGTTCAGTAAACACTTCTTATGATTTTTTTTTTTTATATTAATGTTAGATGAGAGATTTGAACATTATTTAAAGAGTTTTAAGCTACATGCCCTCTCATCACAGGTTGGGTTTTACTTGACCCACATTAATAAGTCCCATATTAGACTAATTGAGAAATCTTATTAGACCAATATTGTAAAATGGTAAATTACAATGTCAAATTATATATTCAACATTAGAAAAACTCTTACATTCTCCCACTTGTGTTATATTAAGTGAAACTTTATAGTATGTGTGTACCTTTATATTAGTCTAGAGATAATTCTCAATAGTCAATCTGATCCCATAAACTTTTAAACATCGAATAAATGTAGTAATTGCATGTATGCACATAGACCTTCCATGGTCACAAATGCTTTTAAATATATTGATATGAATTCAATATGATAGTGTGACAAATTGATAACATATCATAGAAAGTAATACCTTATGTGTCATCCTCTTTATCAGTCAACATTCTCTTTTCTTAAAAATAATGTATCATTAGAGAATATCCTTATGTTTTCATTGAACCTACATATGTTTTATCTTTATGGTTAACAATTATTTACAGATGCTTAAAGCTAATAACTAGATGTCCCTAATCTTTACTTAAGGTATACACAATACATTGAGATATTCATCAATATGTATTCAAAATGATAACAATACATACATAAGCACTTTATTGAATGCAAAAGAATTGATACATATCAAAATATTACTAAATGTAACAAACATAGATGTAAACATTATTAGAGCAAAAACAAAACAGCTCCTACTAAATATGTCACGCCCCGATCCTCGTACGCACGCACATCCTTCTATTTGGTCGATTTTAGAATGCGATATCCCAAGACTATGTATCGCCAACCCTTTTCTTTTATTAAGCACATGCGAAAGCAGTTACAAATCCCCAGACAATAAAACAATGGGATAAGAAAGCAGGCTATATTTTTCATATTGAAATTCACAACCACATTTTCATTAACAGCACAATTCATAGTATATTTACAATACTATTCACAACATACTTGTCTCACACCTATCTACACTAAGACAGGGTTTACAAAAGGGATGGGATCTCAGCCCACATCCGGGTTATACTCAAGATCCCTCTTTGGATCATCTTGTTCTTCAAAAGTCTTTCTTTCCTTCAAGTTCTTCCTCCTCGCTTCTCCTTAGGGTCCTGAAATGGTTATTCAATAACCAATGAAACCACGTTTCAGCGAGTTCTACCCCATAAGACCCGATTAGTAAGAAAATACGCCCCGAGGGCTACCTAAGCACATCATGGGTCAGAGGGCTTACCTTGGCCTCAGTTTCCTTCCTGTAAGTCAGTTCAAATAATAAATACTGATAATCATAGCATCCAACCAATCAGATCGACTTAACGATCAATCGACTCAGTCGATTATATGTTATCAAAACCATTACATGGTCATCCCGACTCTTCATTCTTGACTCTGAATCACGACCCTATAAGCATAATTTATTTTTAGTGGAATCACGGCCCCACTCGGCAAATTTTCTAGACTTGGTGGCATCACGGCCCCACTTAGCAATTTTCTCAACTTGGTGGCATCACGGCCCCACCTGGCAAATGTTCTCAACTTGGTGGCATCACGGCCCCACCTGGCAATTTTTCTTAACTTGGTGGCATCACGGCCCCACCTGGCAATTTTTTCTCAACTTGGTGGCATCACGGCCCCACCTGGCAATCTTTAATCCAACTCACAACCTCACACAGTTACTTTCCCTTCAAGTACCGACATTTTCCCAATTTTGGGATAAATTCTCATATTCACCAATTTCACTAAAATTTCATAATCTGATGCTCGAATAAATAAACAGAAAGCACCATTGGAATCAGCACAAAATTTCGGTCGTCGACCATCCTATCCTAAGATAATTTCCGAAAATAAATAAATAATTAAATAATTACAAAAATATTAAATAAATGTAATAAATCCAACTTAGGCCCGTTATAGCCTAATTGGAAGCCGATCTGAACCGGAAAATTACCGAGACTCATTCCATAAATAACATGGCATGCCTACTTGCTAATGTTTATTTTTAACCACCTAACATGCATCATTAAGTTTCTAATTTAATTGATCTAAACTAATCTAACAACCTAATTGCATTTAATTAAATCTAACCAACCCCTAAGCGTAATTAGCAAACTAATAAAGCATTAGTGAGTAAAACTCACTTGATTAAAAGCGGGGACCGAATCACCGCAACGGCGACGCGACGGCGGCCGAAATCGGGCTTTCGACAACACCGGCGGGCTTGGACCGGGCCTAAGACTTGGCCCTACAAACTTCAGCAAGGCTGGGCCTTACTGAAATTCTTGGGCTGAGTTGATCAGGGCTGAACTTGATGGATCCTTGGGCTTTGCTGGAAATTGGGCTTGGCCAATTAACTCACATGGACTGGACTGGGCTGCAGCTGAGATAATTCGACTGGGCTTGAAACTAAGCTGAAAATGGGCTGATCTCTTGGGCTGAAAACTGCTGGCTTTGCTAGGCTTCAGAGCTGAATTTGTTGGGCCTGATTTGCGGCCCAAATGACCTACAAAGGCTGAATTGGACTGCACGTTAGACTGAATTTGGTTGGGCCCGAAAGTGAAGAGATGGGCCACGAAGAGGACAGAAGCAACTTCGGTCACTGGGCTACCGAAATTGAAGGTGCGTGGACTGACGAGCTGGGAGAGAAACTCGGATGAGGCGTGCTGCAAGTGCTTCGATTGTTGCTGGACGAAGAAGACAAAACTCAACCTAGCTTCAGTAGCTGGCTTCTGTTAACCAAAGCAGCTTCGGTCTTCATGGACATCAATGGACAAGGAAGCAGCTTGGGGTCTTCATGGAGTGCATGGGCACCAACGTGGCAGCTTCACGAGGTCAACAAGGTGGGACGGTTCTTGCTGGAGTTGACCGTGGAAGCTGCAGCTTGGACACGTGGCTGAAGAAGAAGGTTGCTGGGCTTCCTCATTGGCGTCGTGGGGTCTTCGGTCAACAAATCGAAGCTTGTTGCTGGAGTTTGACCCACGGAGCAAGTCGGATGCGTGGAGGCTGAGAGGACTTTGATCTTCAGTGCTGGACAACACTTGAAGGAAGCAGCTGTCGCATGCTGGCTGAGCGTAGGTCAACCGATCGTCCGAGAGGCAGCAAGGTTGACTGAAAACGTGGCACGGAGCTGCTTCGATGTTGGCTCGGCGTCTTCAAGCAGATGCGGTGGACTGAAGCTCCGTGAAGTGGAGACACGGAATAGGAGTTTTCGTGGCGTCAAAATGATGAAAACGTTGGCGAGGAGCTGCGGGGTTTTTGGGGCCGAGAGATGCAGAAGCTAAGGTCGGCAAATCAAGCTTGCCCGAGAAGATTCCAACGTGCGGATGAGGGGAGCCAGCTAAGAGGGAACAAAAATCAGAAATCTTAGCCAATACATTTAATGTTTTGGCCCAATCACAAGTCACAATACACTCCTTTTCGTCCCCCAACCAATTTCAAGCTTATCAACTCACAAATAAAAAATTTTAAGTCCAAAATCGCTCTGCTCATCCAATCATACGAATTTCACCATTCAACTTCCATTCCTCCAATAAATTCCCAAATTGAGTCGATTTTGATGTAGAAAAATCCCAAATGATTTTCTATAAATCCACGACACACAACGGCTTAGTCTGGAAGTCCAATTTTCTATCAATTTAGCCCATATGAATTTCCGCCAAAATTTCCACGACGTCGAACCCATTTTCCGTAAAAAATCTCGAGACCTCCAAAAATCTTATGAGACTGAGTTGACGTTCCTAAAATAGCTCGTGACACCATAGAACTTTCAATTTTTGAAATCAAACTCAAATTGATGGTTAATTTCACTCCGGCGCACTTTTAGCGTGACCTATACTACCAAGTAGTTTTCAGAACTTTTCAGGGTAATTGACTCATGGTCGATTTTCTTCGAGCCACAATGAATTCACTCGACACATTGGCGACTCTCGATTGTCGTGAACATCTCGAGGACTCAATTACAGACACAGGGTACCAAAACGATAGAAAAATCAAATTAGTGTCGGTCGACAAGAATTTTCCAATTTAGTGGAGTCACCCACGATCGGCCACACATCTCAGTCGAACCGACCTATCTCTGATCTCAATTCGATTTTTAAGCGTGCAAGAATGACCTCTAAAGATGAGCACGGTCGAGAAGTCGATTCCTATCGAATTATCAAGTCTATTGCCTTAATATTCTTTAATGGCTTACCAAATTTGATCTAGTTATTTCGAGAGTGATCAGCTCTGAGAACAACCCTATAGATGCGTCAATGAAATGCCCGATTAATTTAATAGAAAACAATACTAAAAATTCTGGATGTCACAAAATAACATCATCCCATAATGCTCTCAAACCCATGCTAATGACATGTCATTCCATTTTATTAGGGTGAAGGCCCTTAGTTAGTCTATGAAAATATAATTTATTGTAATGTCACTATTCTGAACTATTTCCTTTATGGTAAAAAAACTTGACTGTCATATGCTTAGACCTCTTGAGATCTTTGTCATTATTGATAAACACATTGCATAGTTATTGTCTCAATACGGTCAACTCCCTAATGAGATTCCGGATTCAAATAACCCGAGTAGAACCTGAAAAGTAGGCAATAAACTTTGTTTGGATAGTAGATGGTGATATAGATTTCTATATCTCGTTTTTCCATGATACTACACATTTTGGTCCGGTGCAAAAGTGATATTTGGTCTAGTGCAAATTGAGCATACATAATACTTCCAAGTGCATTAACCAAGGTAAATTCTTCATTTGGACTTTCTCAAAATCTGAATAAGGACATTATGAGAAATTCAGTTTCACCCTTAATGACAACATCAATTTTTGGCTTGCAATACTGCATATTGAATCTTTCAAAAATACAATCAACATATGCCTTTTAAAATAATTTTAATATACGACGAGAACGATCCTTATAATCTCAATACCAAGAATAATAGATGCCTCACCAAGGTTCTTCATGTCAAAATTTTGACAATATTTGCTTTATCTCATGCAGTAATCTAATATCATTACTCGCAAGAAAAATATTGATTACATAAAATATTAGAAAAATAAATTTCATCTCGTTGATTTTGCAGTATATATACTAATCTTCTTTATTCTCAACAAGTGACAATTGTAATGACCTCAACTTCATATTCAGGGTCTTTAGTGGTAAAGGTTATTTTCGTGACATCCCAATTCATTTTATCTTATTATAATGTATATGCGAAAATATGAATAAGCAACTCCCTAAACAAACAACAGCTGAAGGATTATGACATATATCACATAGAACATGCTAGTTTATATTATAATAGTACTTTTGGAAGCCATTTCTCTTCGAGCTCTCTTTCCCTTTTATATCACACTACAAGTTTCCATATAGCCCAGGAAGAAAACCCTATCTCATCTAGTGTGACTATAACTCCAAAAACTAATCGAGACTTTCATGCCTACAACATTGAAAGATGAAGGAGTGAGTCTTTGGAACTCAATAAGTAAAATTTCTAATTCTTTACTAGGAAAACATACTCATCATCAAAGCCTAGCAAGTACAACACTTGCAAACAATGTCGGTGACAAATCAATAGCAAATTACTTGCCATGCTTTGACTCAACACATGATGTCAATGTAAGATACTTTCGGCTTAATAATGAACACATCAACATATCATGTTTATGCATAATTGATGCTCATGCAAATTAATTTATCGTCGTCCTAGCTCGACCAGGCCCTCTTGCTCAATTAAGGCTTCCAACTTCTTGCTGGGCTTCTTGGTTTGACCAGGGCATCTCAACTTGACCAAGGTTTTTCGGGCCTAGCTTCCCGAGGCTTTCGGGTTCAAGACCCACGCATCCTAGCTCAATTAGGGTATCACGGCTCAATCGAGGCATACCGTTCAATAACGAGGCATTTCCGTCAACACTGTGTAGAGATGGACACTTTTTCCTCTGTAAGTGCACACATATATGAATCATATAAGCCGGTTCTTATCTTTTCTCTTAGTCGACATATATATGGCCTGAAGGTGTGCTCATCCATTCGTGTGTGTGATGAGTTCTCTCACTACACTGATAAACATTTTGGGAACAAACCCTTGTTTGTGACTTGAACCGATCATTTAGTGCCAATCCCCGCACCGACAAGGCTCGGAAATGGCACGCCTTAATGTCGATCTAAGACCTTGAGCCTTGGGTACACCTCGCTTTAGTAAAGATCCTAAGCTCAATGGACCTTGACCTTGACCCGACATGAACATACTTCATGCCGTGAATGACCATCAATTCATGGCTTGATTTAACCACCAAGTACAAAGTCCCTACACCGATTGAAACTTAGAACCGGCATGCTTTCATACCTTACCAAGACATCGTGAGCTTGGGCGATCCTCATGCCAATCAAGACTTGAAACTTTCATGCCTCAATGCTGTTCCAAGTCCTCGCTGCCTTGGGTGATCCTCGCATTGAATGAGACTTGGAATTGACACGCTTTAATGTTGATCCAAGGCCTTGTGGCCTTGAGTGACCTTGCCTCACTACCTTGGGCGACTTTGCCTCGTGTTGAACTCAACCCAAATGAACCTCGACTTCATTCCGAGCGTGAATGACTCAAGCACTTGTTCAAACATAATCATGAGCAAAATCATATAAAAGATCCAACATCCTACCCATGACTTAATGGGTAAGCACCTAACTAGACTCGACAATGGAGAATACCACCCTAGAGGAGAAATAAGGATCTTACTTACTTGGATAAACCTCAAGAATCCTAGAGAGAGCAGCTTGACGAGAGGCAGCAATGCAAGGTCGAGAGAAAGGAAAAAAAAAATAGAGAGAATGGTGTGTGAATGGAAAAAGGGTTCTAATGATGGAAAAGAATGAGGGCTCTTCCTATTTATAGGCACCAACCTCATCATCACTCATCTAGATGACCTTATCATATTTCTTGGAGTGGCAAGGCTATGACATTGAGGTGGCAAGCCTAAGTTGTAAGGTGTCATGCCTATTTGGAAATGTGGCACACCTAATGGCCTAATGTAATGATTGGAGGCTTACTTGTTTCCGTCCCATTGGACCACTTACACAATGCCATCATAACTTGGTCTACTTGTTCTCCAAGGAGAATCTTATGATAATGATGACCATATCTTTCATGGAAACCTAAGTTTATGAGTCATCAACTTCTTCTCCAAGGCAAATATCAAGCCATCATACCTTTCGTTTCGATCTCAGATTTTGGCCATGAATTCGGCACCCTCATTTAGTTGAATATGCTTGCTTGTCGTGTAAAAGGACAGCCAATGTCTCACCTTGTTAGAAATGCCAAGGTGGGGGAGAGCATCTATCTTGCTGCTTGAGCGACCCTTTACTAGCGAGTGATGACAACCAGAACACATGGAGAAGGAAAGAGGCGAATTGCTCTAGGATTAGCTAAGGAAGAAGATGAAAGCTTCAAGAACCCTGGAATGAACAGCTCAAATCTTCTCATGCGATTGGACAGCTCCTAATCAATTTTTTCAGCAGTTGGATTAGACGGGCCTTATCAAGCCACATCAATCCAAAATTTTAACCAATCCAGTGCTCCCATTTGGCCATGTCATCCAAGCATAGTGGGCCGAATTTTAAAGGTAAGGGAAAATTATTTTGCAATTACTACAAATGACCACACCACACAATTGACATTTGCTAGAAATTACACGAAAATCCCGAAGATAAAGGGGAAAAGGAAAAAGAATTTGCAACTGTTTAACAGGTCATTGGCTAGTATAATGATAAAGCTCATTAGCTTATTACCCATGATCAATATTAGCACCTCGTGAAGGCCTTGAAGAAATTGGATACTTTTGACAAAACCGGAAGTTTTTTAGATACATCTTACTGCTTGATGACGTCAATACCGAATGATGCATGGATAATTGATTCAGGTGCTAGTGACCACATTATCTGTGATAAAAGTTTCTTTTCTAATATCCATGAATGACCATCTTTCCCTATTTCCGTACGGCTGCCAAATGGAAACGTGACATAATAGTAAAACTTAGCCCTTTAATTACATTGTGGAATGTCCTATACATTCTTGATTTCCATTTCAACCTCATCTCTATTTCCAAAGTTTGTGACAAAAATTCTTATCATGTGTCTTTAAACTCTAATAGTTGTTTCTTTTAGGCTCATTCGATTGGCAAACTGATGAGCTTGGATAAAATCTCAAAAGGATTATATTTTTGGACCAATTTTTCAAGCGATTTGGATTTACCCTACAATCCTTTGAATAATAAATTATTGTGTAATGCTACTCCCATTGACAAGAACCTCATTTTTCATCAATGATTGGGACATAGTGCTTTCTTTCCTTAATCTCAATGTCATATTTGCCTTCTAGCAAAGAAATCACGTGTTTCATTTCTAGTAGGTAAGACTTGTACCAAGGACATTTTTTCACCGATCCATGCTGATGTATAGGGAGCATACCATATTGCAAATCATGATGGCTCTCGATATCTCCTCATGGTTATGGATGATTATTCTTGTGCCATATAGGTTTTCCTTATGTAGTCAAAAAGTCAAGTCTTCCATCATTTAAAAATGTTCTTTTCTTTATCCCATAATCAGTTTGGAAAATTTGTTCAATGGATAAGAATTAACAATGAAAAAGAATTCTTCAACAGTGAATGCCATTCACCATTTTCTTCTCGATGGATCATCCATGAAAGTTCTTGCAAATATACCTCTCAGCAAAATGGAATAGTAGAGTGAAAACGTCGCCATCTATTAGAAGTTACATGTGCTCTTAAGTTCCAAGCCTCTATTCCTGAAACTCTTTGGAGAGATTGTGTGGTCATTGCAAATTACTTAATCAATTGCATGTGGACTCTCATTCTTGATGGGTGAACTTCGTTCAAGCTACTTTTTGGAAAAAAAAAAACTAGAAATTCATCATCTAAGAGTTTTTGGTTACTTATGTTAAGTCACCATTGTGGGACTTTGAGATAGAATGGGTCCTCATGATTGTCGATGCATTTTCATGGGATAACCAAATCTCCAAAAAGGGGTATCGTGTTTTTGAGCCATCAACAGTGAATTTTTTTTTAAGCAAGGATGTTGTTATTTATGAGGATAAATTTCCTTTTCATGAGGATGAATCCTTAGTGGAGAATTTTGAAACGACGACAATTCCTCATCGATTCAAATATGATGAGGATTTATCTTATGATCATTCATGAATCTCCACTGCACCTCTAGTATATTCTACATCATTTCCAGCATTGCCACTAATATTTGATTATCTAAACGAGTTGTTTGTAAAAGATTATGTAATTGGGGATCTTGTTGTGCCAATGGAAGTGGTTTCCTCTCCAGATGTTCCTTTAGATAATACCAATGTTGCTCCACCATCTTCTACGCCTTAGGCTAATGCACCAAGGCACTCCAGTCGTATAACTTGTCCACCCCCTTGGACTAAAGACTATGTCTATGCTGCTATGGATACACCAGATTTTCATTATCCCATTTCCTCCTACATTTCTTCTCATCAGCTATCATCAGATCATACGTGTTGCATTAGCCATATATTTGAGAAACACAAACCTTCTGGTTACAATGAGGCAGTTAGTGGTCCACACTGGCAATAGGCTATGAAAGTAGAATTACATGCCTTAATTGAGAATCATACATGAGAGATTGTACCATTACCCTTTCGTCGCAAACTGATTGGCTACAAGTGGGCATACATATCAAATACAAAGCAAATGGATGAGTTGAACACTACAAGGCTCGACTAGTGGCCAAAGAATTCATACAGCAAGAAGATTTTAATTATCACAAGACCTTCTCTCCAATTGCAAAGGATGTCATCGTTTGATCCTTCTTATCAGTTTATTCATTTCATGATTAGTCCTTACATCAAATGGATGTCCACAACACTTTCCTTCATGGGGGTCTAAATGAGGAAATATATATGGATCTTTCACAAGGTTTATGGAGATAGGGGAGTCTATGGTATGTTGTTTCCGTAAATCCCTCTATAGCCTCAAATAGGCTTCCCGATAGTGGTATGCTAAATTTACCAATGCACTTACAACCATAGGATTCAAACAATCCAAGAATGATTATGCACTATTCATATGGATAAAAGGTATGTCATCTATGTATCTAATGACATATGTTGATGAAATTATTATTATCAAAGTGATGAATCGGCCATCAAAAGTTTGAAGGAATATTTGCATGTCACTTTTCACATTAAAGATATGGGATCGCTCAAATATTTTCTTGGGACCAAAATTACCTAATTAGATCAAGGAATATTTCTCAGCCAATGGAAATTTGCAATGGAGATTATATCAGAAGTGGGTTTATCAGGATGCAAAGTAGTTGTTATTCCCATCGAGCAAAATGCCAAATTAATTTAAGCTAATTATGATGCAGGTCTATCATCTTCAGGGGATGATCCTTCACTCAAGGATCCTTCAAGCTACCAAAGATGTCGCGACCTCCCCGAAGCGGGTTTGGACCACCTAAGGGTTCGGCTAATGGATTGTTAAGCCTAGACTTAACTCGGGCTCTCCCAGGCCCATACCAATTCGTGACTTAGATTCAAGTTCTTAACATGCAATTGATTTTCAATTAGGAGTCGCCACTAATATATTTTTGGTGGGTAGATTAGAAACCCAAGTAAAGTAATGGGAGAATTACTTCACTTCTACGAACCAGAGATTTTGAGTTCGGGGACTTGGTTACACTAGACTTGTCTAACGCCCTTTCGGTACCTTTTCTTTTTTTAAAAAATGTTTTGCAGGCAGCTTGAATTGATTTTAATTTACCTCCTTAACATGTGAAGTGATCATGCGGGTGCGCAAACCACCAATTTAACACCCAAGAAAGCGATGAATAAATTGCAGGACTTACCTCATAGCAACGAAAGCATCTGCAATGTTAGATCATAATTCACATCAACAATCTAAATATGATTTCTAATTAACACGCAAATTTTTTTGTTTTCACTTATTTAATGAAAATCATGCAATATGTAATGTATGCTACTAACATGGAATAATATGACATGATGATATGGCCTAACTATATGATGCAAATGCGATGTTTTTGTATTTTCTTAATAAGCATGCAATCTATCCTAGAAAATAAAACTAATTTATTCTAAGACAATTCTTTTTGGTGTTTTTCATGAAATTCGAAATGAAAATTGTCCAATAATTAAATGTGCAATCTAAATTAACCAAATGGCCTAATTCTAATGACGAGCAATTTCTAATTAAATGAACCTAGCGATAATCACTAAATGACGTGCATTTCATGAACCTAATTCTACATGACATGCGCATGATTTTTTTTAATGAAAATTCGTAATTAAAATTGCTAAAATATAAAAAAATCTAACTAAAGCGAGACATTATCTATTTTAGGTTAGGATTAGACTAATCTAACTCCTATCTCAGCTTAGAAAATTATCTCATCATGCAATTTAATTCAAAAGATTTTATCTAACCTAGATGCTATCTAAACAAGCATTTAAAAAAACCAACTATTTTATCATGCAATTTTGTCTAGAAAAATCAATTCTAATCTACATGATATGCAAATGCAATTTTTTTTTTTTGTATTTTCGAAATAAATAAAGCAATTAAAAAACAAAATCCTCCATGGTTGTTTCGCTAATAAAATCAATAAATTGATCTTAAGCCTTAAAGACCAAGATATCAATTTTATTCCCGCGTGATTAATTATTCCATCTAAAGCCTTATAGATGAAATAAAAAAATCATTGTGCGGTTGCGAATTAGTTTATACGTCGGGGATTTTCAAACATGCATTAAGGACTAATTCAAACAAAAGGACAAAATATTAAAAATAACATAATGAAACAATTCTACCTAATAAAATATAATAAACCTACCTAATTTGAATTTTTTTTCAAATTTGCCTTAACGAGCAGTACTTTGTAGACCACGATGGAGGCTCGGCGCGGATAAGGAAGGTGGCTGTGGTGGTGGGTTGCTGCCGGTGGTGGTTCGCCGTCAACCGGAGCTCCGGAGAGTGGCAACAAACATGGACCAGCAGCAGCAAAGCAACAACCACCGGCGGGTGCGGAGAAGCGAGGGCGTGCGACTCGCTAGCGTTGGGGTCGGGCCGTGGCGGTTGCAACGTAACGCGGCTTCGGTCAAGCTCGTCGCGAGCTTTGTGGGGGCAGCTCGGGCGGCGAGGAGGAGCAGAGTCACGTGCGGTTGTTGATGCGGGGCCGACTCCGAGTGAAGCTGCTGTGGTGACAGGCAAGCAAAGGGGGCGTCAGGTCTCGCGAGTTGCAGCGGCAGCGAGCAGTGGCGGAAGCTGGCGGAGGCACGAACTGTGGCGTCACGGGTGAGGGAAAGCGAGGCGGGCCGCCGCGTGACGAAGCAGCAGTAGGGCGGCCGGCGCGAAGGACATCAGGCGGGGCACAGTGATGCTGTGCGGCGGTCGGTCACAGCGTGAGGGGGAGGCCGACGCTCGGAGGAGGGGCTCACGGCATCGGACGGAGTTGCGGCGCGGGCGAGACGGTGGCTTCACGGGCTGCGGGTGTTCGGGCGAAGGACGAGCGGTGGTGTAGAGCGGGCGACTCCACGTACGGGTGGAATGAGGGGCAGCAGGAGCGGTGTCGTAATCGGGGTCTCGAGGGTGCGAGGCGGTGCGGTGACAAGCGAAGATGGTGGCGAGCTCGGATCTCGCCGGAAGGAGATGCGACGCCGGGCGCGGGTTGCTGCAGGAGACGGATGAAGGTGCTGTGGTGGTGCGGCGACAAGCAAGTTGAGGGCTGCAACGGGGACGGTGTTCGGAGACGGTGGTGCAGGAGCGGAAGCCGCGGGTCGTCACGGCCACAGCGGGGGCGACGAACAGCGGCGCGAACTCGTGGGTGGTGCTCGCACAGGGGATGGCCGGTGGAGTGGCGTCGGAGGCGCGGGCTTCAAGCGTAGAGGCGGGTACTCGCGGCGTCAAGTTGCTGGCGTCAACGGGCGGGAAGAGGTGCGGGTTGTGGTCGATCGGCCTCCGGTCCTAGCGTCACGGGTCGGTGCACGGCGAGCAAGGCGGCGCGCGCGGGAGGTGGAGCGCGGTGTTGCGAGTGTGGCGGCGTGGGTCGATGCGGGAGCCTCGCAAAGAAGAAGAACGAATGCGTTCTTTATTCTCTTTTTTTTTTACTTTTCTTTTCTTTTCTCTTACGTCCACTCTCCCTCTCTCTCTCTCTCTCTCTCTCTCTGTGTACTTTCAGCGTAACTTTTTCTTTTTCGGTTCAGCTCCTCTTTCGAGACTTCATTTTTTTTTTTTCTCGACAATCCTCTTTATTTTAATCTCGACAAACCTCTCAAAATGAGAAAATTTTCGTTTTCCCCTCTCTGAATTCACCCTTTTTTATTCTCTCCAACACTCTCCATTCCCTTTTTTTTTTTTTTTTTATCGAAGAAGAAGCCCCCTCACAAAGGCGTTCAGCTTCCCTCTCTTGCACTTTTCTTTCGACAAACCTCTCGAATCAATTTCTCTTCTTTTTTAATCTCTCACAAAACCTCTCCAGTGAATGCTCCCCTCCTTTCTCTCCCGAGGATCCTTGCTTATTTATAGGCAACATCTAACTTAAGCGTGAACAGGTGAGCGGAGGCAGCCGCAACTTTTCCTTGCTTGTTCAAGTTTGGTTCTTCTTTTTCAAATATAGTGGCCACCGCCTGACAATCCACCTATTTTATAATATTTTATGAGTTCATCTTGCTTCTTTGAGGCTCCTTACGTCCGCCGAATTGTGTGCATGCATGTGCATGCATTAATGAGCGTGAGACAATGGATGGAACTTCTTTCTTGATTTGCTCTCCAAGAAGGAGAGAATTCTCACTATAAAATATTATAAAATGGTGAGCCCATGTTCTTGCAGACTTTCTCCAGAATTCTCGCGTGCGCAGTGGAGAATTTTTCTTTGCTTTCTTCACGCGTGCGGCTAGAATTTTTACGTCCGCCGAATTTTATCCACGCATGGTGCATGCATTAATGAAGAAGAGACGTGAAGAACTCTTCTTTCTTCTTTCTTTCATTGTGTACTTTCAGATCAGCAAGAGAGAGACCACCTTTTGTGCACGTAATCGACCGCGAGCCGCCGCGTTTGGTTGTGTTTTGGTACTGATGCAAATGCAACAATATGAAATGCAATTTTACCTTCTTTTTTTTTTTTATATGCAACTAATTACTAAATAATTAGGTAAAAATTTAGGTGTCAACACCAAAGACTTGTTGGAAAATTTATTTACCTCACCATGACTAGACATGATATATGTTATGAAGTGCAAACACTTAGCCAATTCATGCGTAGCCCAAAACTATCCCATACAAATGCTTCCCTTAAAGTTGTGAGGTACCTGAAGAAATGCCCAAGACTTGGGATACTCCTTTCTTGAGGCTATAACATGAAGATGGCCACCTATTGTGGTACGGATTATGCAACTTGCCCTATGAGTCAAACGTCTGTCACTACCTTATGCATTAAACTTAGGATCCATCACTTTCGTGGAAATTCAAGAAACAATCCACTGTCTTTTGTCATCAATTGAAACTGAGTATAGAGTCATGGGTAAAACTGCTGGTGAAATAGTGTGTATATGAAGGCTACTTCTAAATCTTGGGGTACAAGATAAAGGACCAACCCTACTATTTCATGACAATGATGTGGCACTTAAATTGCAGCAAATCTCATAGCACATGAAAGAACAAAGCACATAGAGGTTGATTGTTGCTTCACTTGTAACAAGATTCAAGAAAGAATAATTGAGACTAGAGGAATTGGAATTACAGAACAACCCGTGGACATTTTCACGAAGCCCCTATGTAAAAGACAACATACACATCTATTGAGCAAGTTGGGTGTCTTTGACATGTACAAGCCGCCAGCTTGAAGGGGAGTGTTGGAAGATATGCTTGAAAAGATAATTGATTTATTGCATTAATTATAGATCATAATTAATTGACGTATCAATCTAAAGGTCCATTCGTTTTGCGGAAAATAACTCCCGGGAACACATTTTCCAAATTTTTCGGTATTCGTTTCACGGAAAATGAACTAGTCAAGGAAAATATTTTCCATCATTGGAAAAAACACCTTTAAAAGTGAGGAAAATGTTTTCCATAACTTCTTCCATCTTGCTTCTTTTTACCAATACATTTTCGTTTTATTTTTATGCTTTCTCTTTCTTTTTCTTTTTTTCTTTTCTTTCTTTCCTTTTCATCTTCTTCTTTGGTGGCGGCCGGCAACCGGCCATGGCGGCGTCTAACAAACGGCCACGGCCGGCGACCGGCCGCAAGCCAGCTCGAGCCTTGCCCTAGGCTGGCGAGGCTCCGCCTAGCTCGATCTGGCGAAGCCGAGATCGGGCCTCTCCAAATCAAGCCTCACCAAATCGGGCAAGGCGGAGCTCTCGCCGACCTGGAGCGAAGCTCGCGGCTCGCTAGGCGAGCTAGGCAGGGCTCGGGCCTTGCCCAAGCTCGCCAGAGGTTCATTGGGCTCTGGTGAGCCGCGAGCTCGCCGAATTTGGCGGCGGATTTCAGGCTCCCGATCTAGGCAAGCCCAAGCTCTGCCACTAGATTCGGCGAGCTCACGACTCGCCAAAGCCCAGGGAAGCTTGCAGCGAGCTCGGGCAAGATTGGCCGAGCCTCGAGCTTGCTAGATCTGGCCATCGGATCTTGGTCGACTGCCAGGAAGCCGGCCATCGTCGGGCGGGAAGGAGGCGGCAGCGGCGGAAGGAGGAGGAAGAAGGAGGAGGAAGGAGGCGGCGGCGAAGGAAGAAGGAGGAAGTAGGAAGGAAAAGAAAAATAAAATAATAAAAGAAAAAGAAAAATTTTGATTTTTTAAAATACAAATAATTAAAAATTCATTTAAAAATGTAAAAAATAAAAGTACTTTTTTGGTCAATTAAAAATGTGAAAATTCAATTTTTGATCATTTTTCTCAAACGATTAAATTAACTAATGAACGGTGGAAAATGTTTTCCACTCAAAATTTAGGTTTCAAATAAATATCGGAAAATAGTCATTTTCCGAAAAATGACTTCCAGAAAATGTTTTCCGGAAACATAATATTTTCCGCGAAACGAATGGACCCTAAGGGTTTGTTTGTTTCACCGAAAATATTTTACCGGAAAGTGTTTTCCGGATTTTCAGCCGTTTGGATCTCTAAAACAGATTTGGTCAACGGAAATGACTTTCTGGTCAACACAAATCTCATGTGTTATTTTAGGAAAACGAATTCTTCCGCGTGAGGAGATGAAAACACTTTCCCTTTTCAATTTTTCTCTGTCCTTTCACTTTTCCTTTCCAAATTTTTCTGAGGTACGCCGCTCTCTCCCTTCGTTCTTTCCCTCTTTCTTCTTCGGCTCTTCTTCAACGACACGCATCTCCTTCGCCATTGGAGGTCCAAATCTTCTTCATCATTGAAGGTCTGGCTCTTCTTCAACAACGCTCAACACGATTCCAGGTTCTTTCGCTTTTTCGACGTCGTAGTGGAGGGAGAGGTGCTTGGAGACGAAGGCCGGCCGGGGCTTCGCGACCTCGCCCTTCCGGTCGTTGCGGAAGGAGAGCTTGAGCTTGGCGAGGCCGTCGAGGAGCTTGCACGAGACCTTTTGGAGGAAGACGGAGCTGTCGCTGTCGTACTCGGAGGTGACACCGGAGGGCTGGCCGATTCGGGAACGAGAAGAGGATCCGCGGCTGCTGCTGCGGCGGCGGCGACCGTGGCGGCTACTCTCCGGCCGGGGGCGAAGGCGGCGGCGAGTATGGCGGGAGGAGGAGGCTAGGGATCGGAGGAGGGGGCGGCGAGGAGGTCGGGTCGGCCATCGGTGTCGTCGTCGAGAGAGAGAGAGAGAGAGAGAGAGAGAGAGAGAGGGAGTTCGGTGTGGGTACAGCCCATTTTTTTAATTTTTTATTTGGGTTTTTTTAATTTTTTTGGTAATTTTGAGCGGAAAATGGATTTGATTTTGGATGGTTGTGCGCGAGCCGAGGGGTTCAAATTTGGGGATCATTTTGCTGGAAAAGGATTGTTTCTTCTAAGATTTTTTTTTCTTTTTAGATGTATTTCTTTTATTTATTTTCCCAAATTTCTTGCCTCTTATTTAAAGAGAAGCACAACCTTTTGAAACATTCAAATCTATAATAAGAAAAGGAAAGAAATAGATTTTAGCTTGCTATTGCCGATTATATGGACAAATGGTGACGTTTTCCTCCTTTCTCTCTTTTTCTTTATTTTTGCTTCATTTACTTCCTACTTAATATCATGAAAAAATAAAAATTAATATAATATTATATAAAAGATCTCAAATCAATATAATTATTATAAATTAAAATTTTAAATTAATTTTTTTCACAAAGAACCTCTAAACTAGTACATTTATAATGAATTTATCTTTCATTAATTTTTGTCAAATTAATTAATATTACGCATGGGAGGTGCATCCATCTAAAGAGAGCCAAATGCATTGAAGCGATTAATGATATCGTTTTGACTTGCTCTTGTAACTGGAAATCATGTCCATTTTTAAGAAAAAAATACGTGTATGAATTCAAGTTTCCTTTTCATTTTGTAGGTTCAAATTCTAGATTTACTAAATTGATCGAGAAAAATCCGTTTATAAAGTAACATGGACTCAACAAATTAATTTGGAAATAAGAGGCACACTATTATCAATTGTTAAATCATTTTTCAAATGCGATCCAAACACCAGAAAATACTTTCAATCACGTATCACCAAACAAAGGAAAACTAATCATTTTCCTGGAAAATGGTTTCCTGGAAAACATTTTCCAAAAACATTACGTTTTCCGTGAAACAAACACACCCTAAGATTAGATCTGATTTCCTTTGATCTTTTTAGGAAATACTATTTCTCACATTGTATGCTATATATCAGACATTATACATTGAAAATGCAGTGAAATACAAAATACATATTCCTCCCGCGTTCTATTTCTCATTTCGTGTCAATGAATTTTAATATAGAATCTAAAACTTTAGTCATTCAAACTTTCTTCATAAGAAGAAAAATTTGGCAATTTACTGAGAAGATAGGACATCGGTAAGAAACTAGATTGCCCTTACATTCAAAGGTCCCCTTCATAGCTAGAAAAATCAAGCCACTAACATAGTAATGCACTGACATACTGCATCCGAGAGTCGATTTGACATGAATTTTCGCTATCCTCATATCATTCGTCACTTCGAGTTTTTTCTATCTGCTGTTCCTCATTCTGCTCTCAAGAGTGATTAAACATCCGAAGTTTCAATTGGCACCCGGCATGCCTGACATGAGCCCGGCGAGCCTTACCTGGGCCTGCATGGGCGATGCTTCTACACAGAAGATCAATTTCAATGTTATGGTCAGAATCAGCACAAGCGCGGAACTCACAGACGGGTTTATAGGCAACACGTCTTGTGACCTAGAGCCTCCAGCACTAGCCTTTGCTCGTAGGATCCTGCCCATCGTCCCCCTCTTGGTGAACCACCGGCTCGATAGCTCAGCCGGATATTTCTGGCCAGAAGACTCGGACTATTTGATATGGCTGGACCAACAACCCCCTAAGTCCGTAATTTATGTTGCTTTCGGCAGTTTCACAGTTTTTGAGCAAACCCAATTCCAGGAACTGGCCTTGGGGCTTGAGCTCTCCAAAAGGCCATTCCTCTATGGGTTGTCCGGCCTGACTCCACCGAGGAGAAAGATGATGCATATCTAAAAGGGTTCAAAGAGAGGATTTTGGTCGAGCGAAATTAGTGGTTTGGGCTCCGCAGCAGAAGGTCCTGGCTCATCCCGCCATCGCTTGTTTTGTGAGCCATTGCTGTTGGAACTCCGCTATGGAAGGAGCGAGCAATGGCATCCCTTTCTTGTGCTGGACATACTTTGCCGATCAGTTCCTTAATGACATGTGGAGGGTCAATTTGAGATTCGATCAAGAGGAGAGCGGGATCATAAGGAGAGAAGAAATCAAGCGCAAGATGGATCAATTGCTCCACGATCAGAACTTCGGTAAAAGAGCTTCGGACATTAAGGAAAAACTCGTAAAGTGCACTAAGGAAGGCGGTGAATCTCACAAAAATTTCAGTAACTTTGTTCAATGGATGAAAGCTCTATGAACCTAAAAGTGCAATGACAATGTCCAACACTATTTGTTGCCGTGTCTGTCTTTGTATTATGAAACCGCATACAAGGTGGGCTTACAAGTTGGGTTTTGAGGAAAGATCCCTAACGGGGGAGTTTCTGAGATGATAATCTAAACATGCACATGATTTTTGCTTTTATAAATATGTATATGTCATTAATAAGATGAAGTACGGAAGCTTAAAAGCATCCCTTAATATTACAAACACAATTAATTATGCCAGAATATGGAGGTAGGAAGCCTCCATATAGTTCTCAACAAAATATTTGCCTGGGAGGGTCTACAATTATGGAAAAGTGAAGTCCCATCTCTTACAATTATGGAAACATAGGATTGTGCTCCATCCAAATACAGTAGATGGTCGCTAAAAAGGATAACTTTAGGAGCCATGCTTCCTAATTCTTGCCCTTTGTAGCTCTTACCATCCAATGAAATTCAAAATCCCATCTTCCGGAAGAACGCTGGATACCATTCTTTGAAAGGATACTTCATCATATACTCCCAGTCCAGTTATACTCAAAGAATAAATGAGTTATGTCTTCTATTCTGGACATACCAAAGTTATATTGAATATCAATATGCACATAATTTGATGTCTTTGATAATTGCATTTTGTGTTCGCATAGATAAATATTTTTTTCCAAATAAAAGAAGCAAGAGTCATGTATTATAGATGCGTATCGGCTTAGACTGGGGAGTTTCCAAGAGCAAATTCCTATGGCAAAACAAATTAATCAAATTGAAAGTGAAACTTTTTTAACCCCTTTTGAATTCCCACAAGCACAACGGGCAAAATTCCAGCGTACGTAGGCCTAAAATTTGAAAACTTCCATGTTGGTTGTCAATTCTGTTGGTTTAAGAAACATCGATATATAATTTGGCTTGTTAAGTAATCTGTCAGCAAGTTATTAATAATATCGAGTTCTGTTGTATACCCACCGCGATATTAGATTTACTAACAATTCGACTAAATTAGCAGACATATCAATTTCTTGGGAAATTTACAAGTGTGGTTAGTAAAATTCCAAAATCTATAAGGAATTTGTCAACCTCCCAATAAATAAGTACGTTGTGTGGTTCATAAGCGCCAATCTTACATAGAGTTCACCAACATCCCAATAACTTAGTGAATCACTTCTTCAAAATTACCAAATTATCAAAATTTTATCAGGATCCTGACTATACTAAATTTACTGACATTCCTCTGAAGTATTAACTTACCAACTTCTTTGAAATTTGACAAATGTGGTTAGTGAAGTTACAAAATTGTAAGGAATTTACTAATATTCCAATACATTAGTAATTTACCAAAATCTTTGAAATTTTATAAATGCAGCTAGTAACTTCCAAAATTTTAAGGACTTTACCAACATCCCAATATCTTCGTTCAAAAAGGCATCATAAGGAATTTACCTACTTTTGAATAAATTACTAATCACCAACTTTTAAATTAGAAAATTCTATAACTTGAAAATACAAGTTTCTTTCTTTTCTTTGAAAAATGGTTCATGAAGGAAAAGAAATCTCAATTCGTTCAACGCTCTAGCGATATCAATTTTAAACCTTGAACATGCATATTATTGAAACTTGAAAAGAATCATAGGTACGTGAACATTTCTTACTAAAATAATTATGGATACTAAGTGGGTCTGAGGCTTAATTTGTTTAGCGAAAATGAATAATTTGAAAAATATTTTTCTATAAATGATCGCTTGTATTGCTTTAAAAAATTAGTCAGTGATAAATATTTCCATTATAGACAATAATTTATATCTAAACATTTCCATAGACAATGAGATTAATTTGTTATCTATAATGTAATCCTACATTTTTTTTTTTGGATATAGTTTTTAAATAAAAACTTATCCTTAGGCATTTACCCACTTTTCTCTTTTTAAGTGACAATTATTCCACTTATGGTTTCCACATTTGTATCTTTTCGTAACAATGTCCATTTGGAAACCACTTTGATGGAAGGCAGTATATAAATGATGATAGTACGTTTTGTAAGTGAATCACTAGATTTAATGCCGGTCCTCTCATTTGAAAAAACATCATCAATATGCGAGGGGAGTAGCTTAGTAGAGTGCACTCATAATCGCTGTCGAATTGCCATCAAATTTTCGTGGATTTCCGACAAACGAAAGCTCAAATAATGACTAGAGGTTAGATTTATGTTTGATCCTGTTTTCCATATGTGATTCTAACTATGCTTCAATTTTATTCTTCAATGCGTGATTAGAACTGTTCGTTTATGTCTAACATAATTTTATTTTATTCATTTTTTACAAAATAAACAGACCCAAGCTTGGCTAAAATTCAAAGTAAGGAAAGAGCAAAGTACAAAACATGACCAGAGTCGAATGTTAAAAGACTGGAATCACTCGAGACTGAACGACAATGCTAGTCTCATGATAGGGGCTTTGGTAAGTGGTTCATTATTTAATCTCGCAAGTCAATTACATATGGGGATGTAGCTCATATGGTAGAGCGCTCGCTTCGCATGCGAGAGGCACGGGGTTCGATTCCCCGCATCTCCAACCCTTTCTTCTTTTTTTCTTCCGACAAAAAAGAGTAATCTACCAAATCGATTCTATCGCAGGATTGGTCGGCATCTTCCAGAACCTGAAAGTATATTATGGTGTTCGAGTATTTTGTGCATGGTCTGAACAAGGCATTACTCCATAGGTGATATAGGGAGGACCCAAACACTTGTGAAAGTGCATGACATGCAAGGGTAATTGACTTATCAAATATAGTGACATCATTTTAACGCACATAAGTAA
Organism: Eucalyptus cladocalyx; assembly: GCA_017140615.1. Taxonomy (NCBI): domain Eukaryota; kingdom Viridiplantae; phylum Streptophyta; class Magnoliopsida; order Myrtales; family Myrtaceae; genus Eucalyptus; species Eucalyptus cladocalyx. Next base: position 32,699,368 of record CM029523.1, read on the forward strand.
AACGAAGAATCTGTTAATTGAAATGGACCAGCCACAAGCATCAGCAGGCATTGTTTTACCTGTGTAGAATCTTACAATTTTTCATAAGCGCACACATGCCGAAACATATTTGGGAAAGCACAAGCATTTACACTAACAATGTAAGTTTGATAATGCGAACAATACCACGATTAAAATCCATCTAATGACCAGTAGAAATCCTGACGTCTAGAGCGGTACTGTTTTTTTTTAATAGTAAGAGGTAACTTTTTGCTTTCCTTCCAAAATTCAAAATATAAGCTAAATTTCAAAAAGTATATGAAAATGTATATGAATAACATGCTGACATTTAAATATCATGAAAGTTTGAAGTGTTACGGGCTAAAAAAATGTCAAAATGTGTTCACGCCACAAATTTAAACCAAGCAAAAACACATGAGAAAAATCTATCCAGACACGCCCCTAGAAACGTTAGGGGCAATCCCAACCCGAAAATAGGTTCGAAATGGTTGGGCCTATCCCCATTTTCTTGTTCTGCGAAAAAAAAAAAAAAGAGAGTTGGTCAGCCTATATGCAAGATTCATTTGTATTTCGTTAGACCGAAAAAAAAAAAATACTGCACGAACAAAATATAAAATCGAGAATGGCACAGTATCATGCTTCCTGTCCAAGTCTGCATCTCTTCGATCTTTTCCACTATCGAGTCAAAATCACCCTTTTATCTCATTTCACTAGGTCTCCATACATCATCCATCCTTTTGCCTCACATAGTAAGTACTCACTTCCTTCTTCAGGTGTCTTTGTATACAATTCTTTTCAAAAATTTTTTTAACATACCCATTCATCAATTTATTTTGATTTAGCAATCAAGTGGTGTTCGGACTATCTTTTACACATCTCAACCAGTCTACTGTTTAAAGCGATCCAAAAAGAGCACTTTCCTCATTAGAAAGGAGCATGCCATGTAATGACCCTGACTTCATCTCTAGGGTCACGAGTGGTATGAGTTATATTTTTCGCGATATCCCAAGTATGTCACCGACCCACACTTCTTTCTTTTTGTAAGTTTGTGAGTTATGCACACGCGAAAGTAGTAAATCAACACCCAATCACCATAGTATTGCAACATCAAAAGTAGTAGGAAAATACACGTGCAACCATATATTTACATATACATGGCATACTACATATAATTACATGTCTTTCTTTTTAATATTACAAGCCCTTCTACTTGAGCTAAGCTTTTCACTACAAAAGCGTACGGTCCTTTCCAAAAGTACATCAACTTTGAGGTAACCCTATCTCCTTTAAAGAGATTTTAACCAAAAACGGTTTCCAACACGGTCATCTTCATGGGGGCGCCGAACCTCATGGGTGGCGCGGCCATCCTACAAGTCTAAAAAGAGACAACAAGTGAGTATAACTCAGTAAGTAAAACTTACTAAAATTCAGATAGGATGATGCCTCGTCTTTCCACAAGCACATAACTTATCCCAATCACTTGTCGATGACAGATCAATAGCAAGATGAAAATCATGCCTTTAGTAAAATCATGAGCGACCCTCGAACATTTAAATGCAAACATGCACCAAGGATCCATTTCATAATGTCAAAAACTCATGCACACAGGGTTCATTTATTAATACTTGAAATTCATCAACTCTTTCGGAGTACACCAGGCATCTGAAATCCATCAAGCAACGTCCCCTAATCCAAGGGTGACGGCTATCCTCCGACAATGAGTCCGTCGAACATTTGAACTTAATCGGGCAACATCACCGAGTCCATCGGTCAATGGCTAGAGTTTAGTCCCTCGTGTGTCCATGCATCAAGCATCATAATCTAGTTCTTATCTTCATCTTAGTCCAAGGCCCGAAGGCGTGCCATGCATAAGTGTGAGGAATGTCTTACCGATTTCAAGTCCTTGAGCATGCCGAGCATGAATAGGGTTTTTGGCTTGGTTTGATTTGCTTGCTACATTGATTGAGTACCAAACTTGGCTTAGGAACGATACGCCTCAATATCGTACCAAGACCAAAGGGACTAATCTGTTGTGGTCTTGCATTCATCCAAAGCTGATGAAGCCCTTATTCAAAACTCAAGTCATGAACATACATTTACAAAAGTAATTTAGAACTGTTTATAAAACAACATTGAGTTTTCTTCAAATACCTTTTCAAACTATTAGGATCAAAGTAAAATAGAGGCATAGTAAAACAAGCACAAGAACCGAGACACTTTAAATTCACAAGCCAAAGGCTAAATCAAGGTCCAACATTAATCTAAAATCAACTCAAGCAAGTATGAGTCAAACCTCAATCAGAACAACACATCAAGCACGGACTTGTTACAAGCTTGAATGGACGCAACACAACGTCCTAACCAAATGTTAATAAGTCTACTTACTATTTTCTAGACCGGTGGCCTCAAGTGATGGCGAACGATGGCAAAGACACCTAAAGAGAGAGAGCCAAGGAGAGAGAGACAGAGGGGTCAGTGTGGGCGGCCAAGGAAAAAGAAGAAGAAATGAGAGAAATTCGTGAGCCTTCCCTCCCCCCTATTATAGAACACCCTTCATTAAAGATCTTGATAAGGTATTTAATGTCAATAGCTTAGGTGGAAAGTCTAAAGCAAGGTGGCAAGTCTCTAGGTTCTTCTAAAGGCTTCTAAGCTCCAAGTGGCAAGCTCCTAATTGGTCAATCTAGATTTGTATTGATGGTTCTTGGTAAATGAAATGATCCTCCTTATCTCCCCTAATAATTGCTATCCAAGTTGGGCGTGCAGCCCTCTTATCCCAGGTGAAAATGGTTTTGAGTAATTTTTGAAATCAGCATCAATACTCTATCAAACGGGCTTGAAAAATTATAAAATTTTAATAGGTTGTAGATAAGACCCTAAATGAAATTTTTTGTGAAGAAAGCCAAGTCCAATTCGTTCTGTGGAAAGAGCAGTAATTCACTGAACACAGCCCAAAAATTTGTCCGTTGAGCAAATTCAACGGTTGGAGAGAAAGAAAGACTCATTTACAAAACTAAATCTTCAAAAAAAAACTCTTTAAAATTCCTATATGTTGTAGAAATAGATGTTATTTAAAACTTTTGTGAAGAAAGCATGTTCAAATTCGAAAGGGAAAATCTTATAAAAAAATCGAGAAGGCAATCTGGTCGTTGCTTTTACTACACCTGGCAATTTCTATATGGTAATTGATTGGGCCATCATCCCAACCATTTTACCTCCAAAAAAATCTGAAATTTATGTATGTTATAGATTAAGATGTTTTAAACAACATTTATGAAGGAAGTTTCTCCAAATTCGAAGTACAAAGAGCTCTATAAAATTGGAAAATGGAAAAGGTTTAGGGATTTCAAGAATCTGAAGAGTCAAAACCTATGGAACTTTAAGTGGCAAGCCTAAGGAGAAGGGGTGACGCCCTACTTGATCTTTAAGATCCCTTGTCATCAATTTTTTCTAGGCTATGATGTGACATCCTGAGATTTTCAATTTTTCTTTTAATTAAATAAATTAGGCCTTTCATCGACGCGACTATAGACTATTCTCAAAGCTGACCACTCCTGAAATAACTAGACTATCTAGGGAAGTCATTAAGAGAGTTTAAGGCAATAAACTTGGAAATTCAACCAGGAATCGACTACTCGACCGTGCTTGTCTGCTGAGGTCTTTACGACATAGTTAAAAATCGATTAAAGATCAGGAATAGGTCGGTTCAACTGAGATATGTGGCTAAACGTGAATGATTCCACTAAATTGCAAAATTCTCGTCGATCGGCACTAGATTGATTTTTCTGTCGTTTTGATATCCTATGTCTGTATTTGAAATCTCGAGATTTTCACAACCACCAAGAGTCACCAATATGTCGAATAGGTTTATTGTGGCTCAAAGAAAATCGACCACGGGTCATTTGCACTAAAAATTTCTAAAATCTACCCAGTAGCCTAGTTCACGCTAAAATCACGCTAGATTGAAATTAACCACGAATTTAATTTAATTTCAGAAATTGAAAGTTTTATCATGTCACAAGTCATTTTAGGAACTTCGACTTAGTCTTCGAAGATTTTTTTTCTGCAAATCGAGATTTTTGGCGAAAAGTCGGGATAGGGTCATTTTCAATCGGGAAATTCATAAAACCATTTTTTATCGTAAAATTGGAATGCAAGTGGGTTCTATTGGTAAGGAAAAATGCCAATTTGATCGAGGGTATGATGGTTGAATTTATAGAGGCCGAATTGATTGATTCAAGTCAGGATTGAAGTCCAATTTGAGCTAAATGCACCAAAATTCGTATGCCCCATGGTCCATGACTTTTTGGACCATTTCCTTAGCTTGTTGAGGAAGTTTGAGGCTAGAAATTGGGCTAAGGAAGCCAACTGCCAAGTAGGACTTAGTCAAGGGGACCAAAGGAGATAGAAGTGAGCCAAAGTGGCCCCTTCAAGACCAAAGTTGTCCCCCCTCCCTCTCTCTTTGAAGCCGATCGACCATTTCCCCCCTCCATTCCAACAGCTTGGAGCTTCCAAAATCACAGAGAAACCAGCCATCCTCCTCCCTAGGCCATCGAGCAGCCTGCCGGAGACGTTGCACACCGTCCGACCACCCGCTAACCAACGACCCATGTACGTTCTCTGTCCAGTCACGCGTCGGTTCGTGCATCTCCACTGCCCACGATCGCCACTAGCGCCTTACTCGCCGTCCCGCGGTTGTCGAATCATTGTGAACCACCACTTGCGCTGTGAACCCTTCCTACCCGTCGCCGTGAACCACCACTTGCCGCCGTGAGGCCCCACCTAGACCTGCAACAGCACCGCCACCCTTCCCTACCCGTTTCCGCCTTAGCCAGTCGCTAGTTCCACCTTTCTCCAGCCTCCAACCAGAACCAAACAGAGTAGATTTCCAACCCACTGTTTGGCCCATTTTGGCGCCCTTTCGGACCTCGCTTAGTGCACCCGCTTTGGAGTTTGTGGGCCGCCTCTGTGTCCCCATCGTTTTGATCCGAGCGGATCGTTAATCAAGTGAGTTTAACTCACTAATCATTGTTTAGTAAGTTAATGACGCTTAAGGGTTAATTAGTTTATGTTAAGCTATGATTAGGTAATTAGTTAGAATGGATTAGTGATTTAATCATTCGTTATTGCATGTTAGGTGGTTAGGATAGCACATTTATAAAGTGGATAGGCCGTAGTATTTATCTAGATAGGTTCTAAAATTTTCTAAACCCGAATCGGTATTTAATTAGGCTTTTCCAGCCTAAGTTGCAATTTTTAGTAAATATTAATTAATTTCTATATTTATTTATTTATTTATTTTCCGAAAACTAGATCGGATAGTCATTGACCAGAATTTCGTGCTAATTGCAATGGTGTGGTTGATTTATTTAATTGATTGTTATTTTGTGTAATTTAAGTGTGATTTGCAAATTGGGTATTTATCCCAAAATTTATTAATTTCGGTATTTAATTAGAAAATTACCGAGCGTCGGTTTACAACGCCAAAAATGTTTTTATCGACTATATAATTAGTGGAATTTTATGAAGTAAAGATATTATATTTTTTGCTCAGACCGACCGTGTACTCACACATGATTATTTTTATTGGGTATTTTGAACACGAAGAAAATAGGCCAATACATCATTTTAATTGAGGATATTAAGTGCAAAAAGCAATGTCTTTGACCATGGGTAAATAATCATGTGATGGTTGGTAGTCATAGTAAGATGACTATTGAAAGATGAGGTGACGCATGTTATAGATGTCGTTATGGGTTAGGTTAAGAAGACCACCAAAGTAGGATGTGCCCATCGGGCCATGATTAACTGCCAAAGTATGGCTGTGCCCATCAGGCCGTGATCCACCACCGAACTTGGAATCAGCTGTGCCATTGGGTCGTGATTAACCTAGTCACACTAGGAGACCGTCGATCATGGAATGGGCTATGCCCGTGAGTGGCCATGATTAATAATTGGAGCGAGTATTTGATTGTGATTTATAGTGAGATGTTCCAATTGTTGAATGATGTTGTTGCATGTATGAGATGTGAATTACCGATGTGTAGGAATGAACTGAAGCAAAGGTAAGTCTTCTAATTCGTGCTTGTGCTTAGGTAGCTCTCGGGGCGTATTTTCTTCCTAGTCAGGTCTTATGGGGTGAACTTGTTGAGATTTCTTCTCACTCGGTTGTGGGATAACTTTTTCAAGTCCTTAGATGGCAGCTTCTCTTGAACATTTTAGTTAGCCAAAGAAGGTCACGGAGCAGAAGTGTTTCATTCCGCTTCATGGAAATCCAAGGGGGTGGGTATATGAGTTAGTGAGGTCCGTGGTTTGGGTCGATACAGGTCTACCCAAAAAGGTGTCCCATCAATATAGATCATGGTATTGTCAGGAGCGGAATGGACAAAGAGAGGGGCCCATACCGGAGTCCGAAGTTCCTCTGTATATATTAAAGGTTGCTTTTGGAAAAGGCACATCAGATATCCTTGGAGGTTCGACGATATACCCGGTAGACTCAGATCTTGCAAATTCAGGAACTTCGGTGTATTCGGTTGAAGGCTCAAATGAGAGTGAGGAGGTGGAGGAAGAGGATATGTAGTTTTTGAAACCCCCTTATTTTGCAGACCTCATTTGTATATATATCAAATAGTTGTATAAGACTTGGTTGATATGTATATAGTAAGGTGTGATTTGCTTTGAAAATTTATAGCCATAGTTTCCTATCTCATCTTATCGTTGTCTAGGGATTATTTATTCGCTTCTACATGCGCATTAAAATGAAAGGATCGTGACCGCTGAGGAATGGGCACACGCTCGGAGGATCGAGCCGTGACATATGAATCATTCCCCACCATTAATAAGCTTATGACTCACCCCCCTCTTAACACATAACCATCCAAAATTTAATGATTACATTCAAGAGTAAAGTTAATGGGGCCAAGTGTTCTACTTAATCATCATGTATTAATAAGCTACCTTCCAAGAACATTAAATGCACCATGGGAAATATCAAGTTAGAAGGCCATCTCTTTGGGCGGGAGTCAGTTGAGTCAAATCACGATCGATTACCTTATTTGGCCTGAGGTTTGTGCCTAAGCCATGATCGGATAAAGCCATATGCAATTGAGCTTAACAAGTGAAATCGAGTTCAAATTTCCCCTCTATTGAGAAAAGACTCACAATGGGGTCTAAGGGCTAGGCCTTGGATTGGTTGACCGATCCTCTAGTTGGTTCGCGGGTCAGTCCAGGATCCCACACCACAATTTATGGCTAGTTTGACACTGAACTACGTTGAGTTTATTTAATCCATGGTCGGTTCTCGGATGTCGGTTCTCAGTTTATTCAATCCGCCTTAACTCACGGTCAAATTGGATTGGTCCATGATCATCCATGACCAGAACAACGACTAGGCGGAATCACCTGGGATCGGTACAATGACCGGGCAAGGTCAAGCCACGACCATCCACTGATTCGTGGTGGTGCGGAATCGTCCCACAACCAATCCTTATGGTCGAATAACCTTTCTATGGTCAAATACTCTATAACCAATCCTTGGGTTGTTGATCCACGAACAGGCTACTTGGTCATGACCGACTCTCAGGCCGGCTCATGGCCCAATCTAGCCATTGGCATACCGATCTTTGGCCTACTAGTCGGGCCAAAATAAAAGTCGAAATTGAAAATGTTACATGCCATCTAAGCCAACGTTTTATTGGTTATTTGAGTATAAAGAGGAAGATTTTCTTATCACGTGAACATAGTTAATCTCAACGCAAATAAAATTAATTATGTGTTGGGCGAATGGGTCCGAGTGTTAAATTGACAGCACTGTTGTTCTCCATGTTTTCAGCAAGAGGGTTCTAATGCATTTCTGCAACTCTGAAATTGTCACTGGCGTCCCACTTGATGCCGTGATATGCATGTCTTGTGTGAACACGACAAATGATTAGTACCAAACATAAAAGGATGGCAGATAATAACTATTTTGACTAAATTGGATTCCATCAACTCGACTTCGTAATTTGTCACTTGCATTCATTTCACATTTATTTGAGTTCTCTGATCGATGCAATTAGCGCTATTTTCGTTAGACCTCAGTGAAAGGACATAATTCATAGGAGGAGGAACAAAGAAGCGATCCAGAAAGAGAAGGACGAATATGGTGAAAAAGTACTAGGGAGAGAGCAAGGGAAAGAATCCCAGATAATCCTTCCCAAGAGGGAAACAAAGAATGTGGTGCTTAAGAAGACGTGGCTTTTACAAGCTTTGTGCCTTCATAGCATTATCAATTTCATAATTTCTTATAATGTTAATAGATTTCTTATAGTGTTGGCAGTTTATTAACCTCACTTGTAAAAAGATAAATAGAAATTCGTAACTCTCTAATTTATTGGGATGCTAGTAAATTTGTCATAGGGTTGGTATCTTACCCTCTACATTTTAAATATTTGAAAGAAGTTGGTAAAATGGTTGATGGCAGTGGTAGTTTACTGACCATACTTGTAAGATTTCATTTTTTTTTTTTTAAATGGTTACTGAAAAATTTAATGGAATGTCGACGAATTCCTTATAGTTTGGTATTTAATGGAATGATTCCAGCGGCTTTTCCCTGTGCATTGTCAGCCCTTCAGTCTCAATCATGTCGACTTCCGCTTCGCCTATCCTCTTCCACTCAAAGCATTGTATCAGTGAACCCAAAGTCAACCCCATAAATTTATGAGCTAACGTTTTAGCAGGGCATCCCCTCCTCCCCAGCCCAAAAGGTATTACTAACCTATTCATTCTACCATCACCACTTTCAAATCTTTCAGGCTAGAAGCTCGTCGGATCGGACCATTGTTCGGGGTCTCTGTGAATGGCGCAAGCATTGATCAGTAAAAATTGTGCCACGTGGCATGCTGAAGCCTCCTGTTATGCAATCATCTGATGAGTAATGGGGTAGGAGGAGCGGAATTGGTGGATGTAAACGAAGTGTCTCTGAGATGATATTTATAATATAAGGTAGTTTCGAAAGATCTGATTAATCAATTAAACGGTTTTGTCCAACTTGGGAATCAATCTCCGCTTCTGCCTTTTCCAAGATGGTAGGATGGTTGAGCAGATTGGCGAATGCCCATTCCGTTGTGAATGAAGATGTTTCACTTCCAGCATTCAGTATTGACTGCTAATTTAAAAAATGTCCAAGTATGTCTTTTATAAACCCGACACATCAAAGCTGGTTAAAGGATATCTCAACATTATGAGTATGATAAATGGGCAAAGTGGAGAAATTTGTTAAAACTGGCTACTAGTTGTGCACGCTGGCGTGTGGATATGTTTATCGGTGTGATCCTAAATTATTTTTATAACCTTCTATATTGAGTGTTCTTAAAAATAGCTTGGTGTTCGGTAAGGATGCTAGAATTTGTCCTTTTTTAACTTTTTATCACTTCTCACGGGTTTTGATATAATATCCCTTACCTGACTCATTATAAAGTAGCTGGACACCTATCAGATACCCACAGTAGAAATTTTTAATAAATCCTACACTAAACACATAATGAACAACGATAAATTTGCAAATACAATCAATTATTCAATATTTATGGGTTGTAGACATGCAATTAAAAATTTAGAAAGTGTCGAAATATAAATTCGAAAATATTTGGAAGAAAAGATCGTAAAAATTTAATCTATCAACAATGAGAAGTCGGGTGTGGAACGGCTATAAAAGTTTGGGCTAGAATATATAAAAGTGAACAAAGTGAGACGGAGAATGAATACCTGCGCGAACCCCTTAATTATCTCGTCTGTTTAATACTCCGGATGCGACGCCTGCAACAAGAGGAGGTGCTTGATCATGCTCTCCTCCTTCTTCTCCTCACTCTCCACCTCCTCCTCCTCCTTCTTCCTATGCTCGTCGACCAGTCCCTGGAAAAAACCTATCCGTCTTCTTCCCGAGCTCGGATACCTTCTTCTCATACCCCTGGTAATCAACCCACCTCAGCACCGACAGAGAATCCTCCGGATACGATGTTCCCGGGCATTTGACAACCTCCTCCGCCACTTCCTGATAAGCTCTTGCTTCCTCCACGTTGCACACATTTGAACGTCAGCTCCGTGAACGCGGACTTCAGCTCCACCCTCACAAAGCCACTGGTCGGTTCATCGCCTCGCCCCAGTAGTTTCCAGAGGAAGCACCTGACCTCGTCCCTCCAGATGTCGAGCGACCCATCGACGCGGTGTGAAGAGAAGATCTCGTCAGCGCCGATGCGGCGGAGGTTGTGCCGGTGGTTGCTGTAGGAAGCGGATATGATAGTGGAGTAATTGTAGCTGAGGTACTCACCCATGAGGAACCGGGGGTGGGACCACATCATTCCGGGTAAAGCATTCGTCAGAGAGAACTGGAAGACATGACGAGGAGGCGACGGGCACCGACACGGAGGGAGATAATGGGGCCGTAGCTCTGGGAGAGGGGGAGAAGGGTCCGGTGGACGGGCTTCTTGAGGTGATGATGGAGGTGGCCGATGATGGGAAGAGAGGGTGGGCTTGGAGGGAGGTTTTTCTTGGTCTTCCTTGTGAATAATTTTTGAGTGAAGAGGATGATTACAAGGGATGCTCAGACTAGTAGTTGTACGTTTTCTCCTCCATGTTTGTTTGATTCTGGTTAACATAAATCGATGTATGTGGATGCGGGATGACAAAATGCGAAGACAAAGTCTTCTTGATTAACAGGAAGGGCCTCTGTCTGACTATGGAGGAGAGGCTGTTGAGTAATCGGAAGTTAGATGACTAAGATATGATGTTGTTTAACATTTTTTTTGGGGGGGGGGGGGGGGGGTGGGTGGGCTGTGGGAGCGAGACAAGATTATGACATAAAAGAAAATGAGAGATGAGCATCTCAAGACAAGATACAAATTTCTCTAAAATGCTTCTTTTTATTCCGAAAATGTAGCAAAGAGAAAAGAACGACCACTATCAACGAAAAAGCATAAAATGTTTCAACCCCAAAATCATGGGACATTAACAACCAAAAAAATACCTCCATTTCTATATAAAACTACAACAGTTGAGAAAGATCAAAACTTTACTAATCTATTTCAAAGTAAAAAGTAATTTTATAGGTTGGTAAAAATTAAACAATTGAAAATTAGCTAATTAAAAATGACCGAATATCCTAGAACGTGAAGTAAAAAAAATATCTTGAACTTTAGAACCTATCAAGGACATGTAATACATGTCTCTGTTCAAGAGACTGTTGGCTTATGATTAGGAAGTGCTCTTGAGCTTCTTCTTTTTTTGGATCGGAGTAATCTTGAGTTCGAAAGGGTCACGGTATGCACTTGGTTCATACTAAAAGGCAGAATATACAAGATGTCAAATTTCCCTCCGGAAACAGCCTGAATGGACACAGAGGCCATGCATCTGTCAGGAGATTTTTCTGAAACATATTTAAAAGAGATACTCAGAGAGGAGTTAAAAAAAAAAAAAAAAAAAAAAAACGCTTATCTTCTCGGATCTGAGAGCGGTCAAAGTTCTTCCAAAGACCGGGGAAATTTTTCGGAGAGACCCACTTTTCAACATTTCAACTACTGCTCCCCTGTCCTACGCATACATGCTGAAAATAGAAAGCGGAAGCTACAGGGAAACCTCAGCGTCGACACTCCCCAATACTTCGGGTTAGACTCGTAGGTGATCTTCTCCGCATTCAATCAATCAGCTGTCTCTTTCCTGGTATCCTGTCAAAGGGGGCAAAAGATTTAATTAATCTTTATATATTTAACTTGTTTAACATTACCGACCAAAAAAAAAAAAAAAAAAAAAAACTTGTTAAACATTAACTATCACTTTTTTAATTTTTTTAATCGACTTTACAAATTTTCATTACGTTTTTCTTCTTGGTTGTAGTATAAACAACCGGAACCACTTCCTTTGTTGTTCGAGATGCATCAGGGACTCTCCTTGATGGATTCGCAAATTTTGCACCGATTTTCTCCGTGAAACCCTAGCACTCGTTGAAGCTCTTAAGTATTTCATGTCTACAAGTAATGAGTGTTTGGAGCTTGAGTCGGACCGTTCAAAATTAGTAGAAGCCGCTAAGTGCTCAAATCAAGTGCCGTGGGAAGTCAATGTGCTTTATCTTGGAGGCCCGACACTTGTTCAGCAATTCTTCGAATCTTGTGTTAGTCCACCATGGAAGAGAGGCAAACCAAGATGCGGATTGGATAGCATAGATCCAAAGACAATGTTTTTTCTCCTAATTGGGTAGCTCATCCCTCTCAAGTCCTATCGGATCTGCTTAGTCTTGATGCCCCTTTTGAGGGTTCTTATGTCTAATAAGTACTGTCAATATATCATTTACTTATGAAATACAACAACATATGTTGTTGTAAATGTTATTATATCTTTTAATCATAAAAGCCACAACTTATTATATGAATCTTAAAAGCCATAACTTTTTATACATTTTGTTATACCTTATTTTCAAAATATATGCAGCCGTGTAATGAATCCTATTAAAATATTCTTTTTTTAATATCCATACAATTTTTCAGGCTTAGGTTTTCATTCATTTAAGACTCCACCTTTAAAATATTAAAGGATAAAGCTTGTATTAGCTCTAGCAGTTTATTTGATGATTTATGCAAATTTAAATTAGGTCCTAGATATGTATGCAACAAAAGATGTATTATAAATGAAAGGTCCTCCAAATGGGAAAATTAGCAAAAAAAAAAAAAAAATGTCATAAACTTTTAAATTTGACCAATTTATTCCTAAATTTTTAATGATTTGCCAATTCATTCTAAACCTTTCAATATACTAATTTAGTCCTAAAATTTTTGAAATTTGCTAATTTAATTTGGTCGAACATTACTAATGGTTGGGGAGGGGGGGTCTAGTCAGCACTGCCTGTCCTACATGGCTGAAAATCACTAACCTTTTGACATTACTCTTTTAATTTCAAGAATAGAAAACAGTTAATGTAAATGTAACCAAATGACTTCTTGCTTTATTTTGGTTTTACCTTATGTTTATCAATTCGCACAATTTTTGAACTTTAAGTATGAAATGCAATAAATTCTAGAATTTCTCAATTGGTACAATCGGACCTAAATTTTCTTGAAAAGATGCAATTAAATACATCCGATTCCCCACTAACGATCTCGTATCATAACAATCTTTAAGGTTTCCACATACATAATTTCCGGCTGCCACAAAGGCATTTTTTAGTAGACTTTGACTGCAGGTTTCGAAAAAAAAATTTGGGCTTGATAATAAAATGGAAAACGACAATATTCTATATACGAAATTTAGGACTTTCAGTGAATTTTTATCCATAAAAAAGGGAAGTATTTGAATATGAGTATAAATATTTCATCTATGTCCAATTTAATGTTAGAGAGACTACCTCTCTCGAAAGTTGTTGAAATAAGGTCCTGTAATGTACATATCGCTGCACTTATGAATTAAAACAAAAGCAATCAAATGCTGGCACGATATTACATCATTAAAAATAATCTGTTATAAAAAAATTACAACGTAAATGTGATACCCTCATACATCATTAGATGATTAAGAGAGAACTCTATTCAAGATCTCACGTGCTTTGCACAATGCTTCCAATGGCTTTTCCATGGGCATTGTTAGGCCTTCACCCTCTCCCATGTCAACTTCCTCTTCACCAGTCCGCTTCCATTCAAAGCATTGAATGAGCGAAGCCAAAGTCAAGCCCACCATTTTATGAGCCAAAGGTGCACCGGGGCATGCTCTCCTCCCCATCCCAAAAGGCAACATCAACCTATTCATTTGACCACCACCACTTTCAAACCTTTCCGGCTTGAAGGCCGTCGGATCAGGCCATTGTTCGGGGTCTCGGTGAATGGCCCAAGCATTGATCATCACAATTGTGTGACGGGGCACATCGTATCCTCCTATTTTGCAATCATCTGACGAGTAATGGGGTATGAGAAGCGGGACAGGCGGGTGTAAGCGAAGCGTTTCTGTGATAATGTTCTGAAGGCAAGGTAGCTTCGCGAGATCCAATTCCTCTATCAAATGATCCTGCCCAATTTGGGAGTCTATCTCCATTCTTGCCTTCTCTAAGATGTTGGAATGGTTGAGCAAATTGGCCAATGCCCACTCCATTGTAACAGATGATGTATCAGTTCCGGCAATCAGTATTGTCTGTTTAATTAAAATTGGTAAAATTAGATTCAGGTATTCTTTGAGGCTCACAATGAAGCCTAGCTATATACACCGGATCATGTCTTCTTGGATTGTGTAACTCATAATTTACAAAACCGCGTAACTCATATTTTACACAGCTTCCATGCATTTTCCATTTCTTAACTGACTACCCTATCGTCTAAACTATTAATTTTATGAGATTCACAAGAGTCCGTCAATTGTTAAAATTTGATTGGGTTGTGGTTTCCGTTCGTTCCTTCCAGTCGATAAAAACAAAACTTCATCAATCCAGAGGACCACGCTCACATCACATCCAGCCGACAAGAGGAGGCCGACGAAATAATTGGAAAAGAACAAAAGAGATTAAAACAAGCAAGCAACCAAAACCTCTCGAGACCAGACAAGAAAAACGCACCTGCAAGAATCCCTTGATGATCTCGTCAGTGTAATACTCAGGCTGCGACGCCTGCATCACCAGCAAGTGATCGATCATGCTTTTCTTGTCCTCCTCGCTCTCCTTCTTCTGCCGATGCTCGTCGATCAGCCCCTGCAAGAACCCGTCCGTCTTCTTCCCGAGCTTGAATATCCTCTTAATGTAGCCACCGTAATCAATCCACCTCAGCGGTGGCAGGAAGTCTCCGGGGTAGGAGCTTCCTGCGTTCTTCGCGATCTCCTTGATGATGTCCCTGAACATCGCCGCCTCCTCCACGTCGCTCACGTCCTCCCCATAGTACCTCTTCCCCGCCATCATCCTCATCATCACATTGAACGTCAACTCCGTCAGGGCCCCCTAATCTCCACCCTTGCCGAGCCGTCACTGCTTTGGCACCCGAGCAGCTTCCTCAAGAGGCGCTTGACCTCATCCTTGCGGATTCCATAAGATGTGTCAAGTCGGTGCGAGGAGAGGATCTCGACAGCACCAATGCGGCGAAGGTTGCGCCAGTGATCACCATAGGGGGAGAGGACGACCGTGGTGTAGTTGTACCCAAGGTACTTTCCAATGATGAACTTGGGTCGGTTTGCAAGGACGACGTCATTCTGGGTGAAGCATTCCTCGGCAACAAGCGCGGAGGAAACGATGATGACGGGGCGGACGCCAAAGCGGAGGGAGAGGACGGGGCCATACTTGCGGGAGAGAGCGAGGAGGGTCTGGTGGACGGGCTTCTTGAGATGGTGGAGGTGGCCGATGACCGGGAGGGAAGATGGACTTGGAGGGTGGTTCTTTTTGGGCGTTCTCGTGATCAATCGGCGCAAGAACTTGTGCGTGAGTGCTATGATTATTAGAGAGGTTGTGAACAAGAATAGCAAGTTGTGATTCTCCATTTTTGTTTGGTTTTTGCTTGATCCAAGATGATTTTCGGTGATGATGTTGGGGGCAATAATGATGGGGTTAATGAAATATGTGTATTTATATATGCAAAATATACATTGAGTTATACATGAAATATTCCTAAAAGGCGGCTGGAGCAGGTGTGTTCCTTGGGTTGTTGAGTCAAGATGACGCAGCTAAAAAAGTCTCGCCTAGTTAGGTGAAAACTTATTTGACTAAAATACTTGTCACGTACATGCAACTTACATGAATTTTAATTTAAGTTGTAAACAAACAAAGTTTTGTATTGTAACAATAAGGTCTAAATTTCAAATATAATACACAAGAAAGACCTTTTATAGGGTTTGAGACAGTTTTTATAGGCAAATTACATCTTTACCCATTGAATTCAACATGCCAAACCAATTTGTACATCTGTACTTGTCCGGGGCTTTGGCGAAATTTTCAGGAAAAAATTTAAGGTTGCAATTAAGAATATGATTTGCTTGACCTATTGTTTTTAGCCAAGGGATCTTATTTGCATTTGCTGGTTTGAATTACAACCTCCTAATCAGTTATATTTCCATCAACAAGTTGTATAAGTAACGACCTTGTGCAGGAGCCGCAAATTTTACAAAACTTGCGAAATCAGCAACGGAATTAAATGATGGTTATTGAAATTTATAAGGTGTTGTAAATTAAGTTGGATCGCAATCAATTGCAACACAATTCTAACTATTAGAATTGCATAATATGTGTAATGTAAATAACATAACAAATGAGAAAAATAAAAACAACACACCAGAAATTTTTTATGTGGAAAACCAAGATGGAATAAACATGATATGCTAATTCAAGAACTCTCCACTATAATTAAAGGGTTACAATTAACACTGGTGTTTTTCTCACAATAAATTCTTATAGTTGTCACAAAACACATCTTCTCTTGAAAAACTCTCAAGAACTCTCATGTTTACTAATATTGTTGAAGACTTTTGTGATCTCTATGGAGTATTTTCTAGTACTCTTTAAATCTCTATCAAATCTTCCTAATTATAGTGGTAGACTTTCACCCAAATTAGGAATCATTCCTAATTTGGTAATGACCTCCCAATTAGAAACATTCATAATTTATTGTCCTTTAATTTAGGTAGTCATTAGAATTATATCCTGATATTCTTTCTAAAAAAGACTAATTCCTATTTAGATTTTTTCCTTTTTAGCGTCCTACCATAATAAGACTCCCTTCTTATTATGTAATCTTGATGAGCAATCTTCGAGATATTCCAAATTGACTCTCGAACAAGTTGGCTACTCTCAACAAATCTTCCCTAGCCCATCATGGAGGGCCTTAAACATTCTTATCACTTTGATGAGCCAGCCTCCTTCCTATAGAATTTTAGTTTCTCCGTAGATAGAGACTTTGTCAATATATTAGCACCATTTTTGTCCATGTGAATCTTCTCGAACTTCAATTGCTTCTCTTCCAACACTTCTCATATCCAATGATACTTAATATCAATATGTTTCGTCCTTGAATGAAATGTGAAATTTTTACTGAGATGAATAGCACTTTGGCTGTCACAATGCACAACATACTCATCTTGCTTGTGCCCCAACTCTTGTAGAAATCTCTTCATCTATAACATCTCTTTGCTAATTCTGATGGCGACTATGTATTTAGCCTATGTTGTGGATAATGCAATACACTTTTGCAATCTTAATTGCCAAGAGACAGCTCCACTTGCAAAAGTCATCAAATAACCAAATGTAGATCGCTGGGAATCTACATTTCTCACCATGTCTGCATCGGTGAACCCCTTAAGTCTCGGTTTTTCATCACTAAAACAAAAACACAAACGAGATGTACCTTTAAGATACTTGAGTATCCACTTGATAGCCTCTAATGTTGTTTGCCGAGATTTGACATGTATGGGCTAACAATTCCAACAACATACCCAATATTTGGTCATGTGCACACCATTGCATACATGAGACTTTCATGGTAGAGGCATAATGAATCTTTAGCATCTCTTCGTTCTCCCTTTCACTTGAGAGACACTGCCTCATGCTAAGATGAAAATCACTACCATGCTAAACTCCTCCTTGAGTTTTATGATTTTTCTAAAATCATGCCCCACAATTAACATATTATCAATATATAATAAACAGATAAAAAAAAATCACCATCATTAGACTTCTTCATGAACTCGCAATGATCTCTCGTTGCCTTTCTTTATTCATTCCTCTTCATTAATGAATCAAACTTTTTGTACCATTGCCTTGGAGCTTGTTTGAGCCCATAGAAACTCTTCTTCAACCTGCATATAAGATTTTCCTTTGGTCACAAAACTATTGGGCTACTCCATAAATATCTATTCATCAAGATCACGATGTAAGAATGTCGTTTTAACCTTGAGTTGCTCAACTTCCAAGTTCAAGGTTGCTGCCAAACCAAGAATTACCCAAATGGATGACATCTTTACAACAGGAGATAATCTCCTCATAATCAATTGCCTTCTAGTGAACAAAACCCTTCACCACCAATCTTGCTTTATATCGTGGTTTGAGGTTGTTTTCTTTAGTCTTCAACCTAAACACCCATTTGTTCTTGAGTGCTTTTCGGCCTTTTGGCACCTTCACCAAAATATAGGCATGATTACCATGCAAAGATTGCATCTCTTCTTGCATTGTTTTCATCCATTCATTCTTGTGGGTGTCAATGTCCACTTCTTGGAAATTCTCGTGTTCTCCCCCATCAGTGTGAAGCACATACTCGTTTGGAGAGTATTTTCTATTAGGTTGTCTTTCTCTTATTGATCTCCTTGACTACTCTTGAGGAACATCATCAACATTAATTGTTTCCTCTTCAATCTAATCATCAACGATTGCATCTCCACCATCTTCATTATCAGTCTTGACCTCAACTCTTTTGGCAGCCTCATTATTAGCTATAGTTTTAGTTTGTGCTTGCTCACCTGAATCATTCTAGGCATCTTCTTGTGCTCCCACACCAATATAATTTTTTGATAAGCCTAAGGGCTCCAAGTCTACTAATTCTTCCTCCATACTTTGAGGTTCTTTATACTTCTTGAGGTCTTTAATAGTTTAATCCTCAAGGAACACCACCTCTCAATTTTTGAACACCTTACTTTCAGGATCCCACAATCTATAACCAAAATCCTCGTGAGCATATCCCAAAATACATACTCCTTAGCTTTTCCATCAAGCTTGGCTTGTTCATCTCTTGGTATGTGTGCAAATGCCCTACAACTAAACACTCTCAAGTGACTGTAAGATGAATTCTTACATTCCATACACTTTTTAGTGTCTCGCCCTTGAATGGAATCAAAGGTGATAGATTTATCAAGTCCACCATTGTCCTCATTACCTCTCCCCAAAAGGAGTTTGGCTACTTTGCATGAGAAAGCATATACCTTATCCTCTCACATATTGTTCAATTCATCCTCTCAGCAACGCTATTGTGTTATGGTATCTTAAGCACTATTTTCTCGAGCCTTATGCCATGAATTTTACAATAATCCTCAAATGGCCCTTATTATTCCCTGTCATTGTCAGCCCTCATGCACTTCAGATTTTTGCCAATCTCCCTTTCTAGTTTCACATGTAAATCTTTGAAGGTATCAAAAACTTGATCATTTGTCTTTAATGCGATAGCCCACACCTTCCTTGAGAAATCATTTATGAAGGTAATATAATAGGAAGCACAACTAGTAGTCCTCAAAGTCATAGTACAAACATCAATATGTAACAAATCAAGTTGATTAGCCTTTTTTAATAGTAGAATAGATTCAAATGTAGCTCTATTATTTTTTCCTACAATGCAATTTTCATAAAGATTTATAGATGTACCTTTTATTTTTGGGAGTAAATTCTTTGATGTGAGAATCTTCATTCCATTTTCACCAGTATGTCCAAGCCTTTTGTGCCAAAGCTCGGTAGATATCTCCTCACAACATTAACATATCCGTGCATAGTTTTACTTGTAAAGTGTAGAGTGCTACATTTTTCACTCCTCTTACTACCACTAAATTGCCCTTGTTAACTTGCACTTTCCTTTGCTGAAGTGACTCACATAACCACCATCATCTAGCTTTCCTATGGAGATAATTTTAAGGTGAATATTAGGGACATGCCTTACTTCTTTCAAGATCAACTTGCATCCACTATTGGTCTCGATCTCAATGTTTCCTATGCCAACAATCTTTGATGAGCCATCATTATCCAAAATTCTGTAGCTGTATATGAAGAGAAAAATTCTCTCTTGGGGACTACGTGAAGGGAGGCTCAAAAATCAATTAAACATGTGGTGTCTATTGGTAAAATATGGTTTCAAATTGGGTAGAACAATGAAGTTGGATCTTTAGAGTACTCAAGTCGGACTTTGAGGCGTGATATCACTTTCTTTAAGGATTTATTTGCCCCACTACGTTGCTAATGATCACCGGCAAATTTCCTCTAGTATACAACAAAGTCTCAAGTGAGAATACTAGATAGCAATTCTAGTATTTCTCCAGGATCTCTCATGGGAAATAATTAGAAACAATGGCTGTAGTTTCTTTCGAAAGAAAACGAAAAAATTGAAGAAGATATATGTTTTTGATCTCAAAACAAATCTACTTATCTTTGTCTTTCGAATAAAGACAACCATTCAAAAGGTTACAAAAGAACAAAGACAACCTTTCGTGAATAAGTACGTCTTAAAGGTTACGTTGAAAAGACATAAAAATTCGGAATTAAATAAATAAAAATAATCGAAACTTTTCATGAATAATCATACTGTTTCAACAAGACTCTATAGTTAATTTTAATAAAAATAAATCCGAATTTTTTTAATAAATAAAATTAATGATCTTCGGTTAGTGCCAAATCCCGTCCACGTGCGCACTCACATCTTTTCGATGTGGGACAAGGCACCTCTCAATTTTTTTTATAAACAAATTACCAACAATCCCCTACTTTTGTTTATAAAACAAAAACAATAAATAAAACGTTAGAAATATACAGCCAAAATTTCTATGAAATTAATATACATACATAAAGGTCTCTTTCGAGTTAAACATTTACTTAGTGCAAGCATCTTAAAGCTCTATCGAAGTGACAAGTAGCTCGGCTTTAAACTTGTACTTTTATATAATAGAACCGGACATACCGCACATACACTAACCTCTTGTTTCAGTGAGAATTTCTATATTACTCCGCACTATTATGGCCTTGTGCTTGATCCTGTTTCATGAGCTCTCTAGAAAGCAATCCTAACTTTCATAAGAAGCGACACCACTTCTAAGCTCATATATGTGAAGTATCTACCATGTGTTTCTGTTACTATCAACACATTACAAATTTGTATCGTACTTCATTAAGAATTCAATTCAACCTACAAAACATAACAGACAATACTGACTTCTCATATTAGGGCTACGTCAGTATCAAACAATCACATTCAATAACTTGTTCTTACCCATTAAACCTTGTAACTAGTGATATTCTAGAAAAAGGTCGGGTTACCATTATTGGTGATTTCAATTAAAGGGTTTCAGCCCCATTTCTTGTGAGGTCATTATTACCATGTCTCTCGGTAAAGACTTTGTCAAAGCATCGGCAAGATTATTACTTAACCTCACATAGACAATTGTTATGTTACCATTTTTAATCAATTGTCTTACATATTCATGTCTTAGACTTACCATTATAGGTGCTATTATAGGCTCTTGCCAAAGTAGCCTAACTATCACAGTGGATAGAAATAGGAAGCATAGGATGAGGCCACAATTTGATGTCCAACAACAAATTCTTAATCCATTCGGCCTCTTTCCCAGTTACCGCGAAGGCAATAAATTCAAATTTTATAGTTGAGTGAATTATGCACATTTGTTCCTTGCTCGCCCAAGAAACAACACATTTATGTAATATGAAAATTCATCCAGAAGTTTCATCTCCCATACTTGTAATCCAACTAGTATCGGTGTATCTTTATAATACAACCAAATAATTATTATAGAACAATCACAAATTTTAGGTTCTCTTAAAATAACCAAAAAATTCTAATAATAGCCTTTCAATGTTCTATAATTGGATTACTAGTATATCGACTCAACTTGCATATATAAAAAGTAATATCAGGTATAGTATAATGTATCGCATACATTAAAGACCCATAGCACTCCCATTAAAAACTCTCCACTAGGAATCAAATGGAGTACTTATATATTTGAAAACAAGATGTTTAAATCTATACAACATTCTTTCCATGTAATCACTTTGGCTCAAAGGATAACCCCCACTATTTTTTAATTTTAACACCCAATAAGGTATCTACTGTTAAATATGACTCGAGTTTAAGCGTTTGCTAAAACGCGAAATTCGGTGGACTCGCGAAGGAATTACAAAAGAATAAAATAAAGAAGAAGGAATCCCTGCATTTTCGAATTCCTTTGAAAAAGGAAATCTGGGCACATGTATTATAATAATATAAGTTTCCCTTTTGGCGTGAAGTTCCTCCGTGAAGAATCAATCGGTGGGGCCAAGGTCAAACCTTTGACCGTGGGGGCGCACACACACGTATAAAAGGAATATTTGCGGGTCTTCTCCGTGCTTCTGAAACACGCGGCTGAAACCCTACGTAGAAGTCACAAAGAGAGCCGCGAAAGAGGTCTTCTTCTCGGGGTGTTGCTGCTGCACCCGTACGAGAGAAAAGGAGGAGCCGCATGTCTTCAAGCTGCAGCGCGATCAAGAAAATGAGTTCTTTTTCAGCGTTTGTTTTGAGCTTGTGTGATAATTTTGTGCCGTGACTTGGGTTTGGATTAAATTGAGGTTTGGGAAATACCGAGAGAGTGTTTGAGTGACTTGAGTATGTAATCTCCTTGTATCGCTTGATCTATAGTGAAATTCGATGCTGCTCTCCCCGTGGACGTAGGTCTTTACGACTGAACCACGTAAATCCGGTGTCTGATTTATTTTCTTCTTTCGTCTATATTTTGTTCGATCGCTCGCCCCATCGCAACATCTACTTCACTCAAATCTTTCATTTAAAATGAAAGTTAGATACTTTTTTTTTTCAAATGACTCCAATCACATTGGCTCCATAGTCCCCTTCAAATATCCCCACTTCAAGACTATTTTAAGAGGCATCCAATATGATAACGTACGTTTCATCATCATATCCAATTAATAATAAACCAAGTACAGAAATCCATACAATCAAAAGCATGTGAGAACAGAAGCATACAACAAATAATTTTTCAATAGCTTCGCCAAGACAAACCGACGGTAGAACAAAAGATTGCCCCATTATTACGATGGTTCATCATTTCAATAAGATCTTTCAATTGTGTGTATCCAAATTCGTCAACAGAAAAACCAAAAGAAATGTTTACGAATTTTAGATCACTAAGAGGACAGTCAATCGAATTCTCCAATTTCTCATTCTCAGAAAGATCAAACAATAGTTAAAAAAGAGAAAATTTTCCATAATGGGTCAACAACACCAATGCACGGAATGTGATATGATGCATTTCTCAATCAAATAATTTCCTCGCTCAAACTAGGAACTTAGATAGAGAATCACCAACCAACTTGCAGCGACCACGATAGAGATGAATGACACGGCCGACCAGATATGCATCGGGTTCTTGTCGTCGGGAAGTACTCACTTAGAGCTCCAATCTCGTAAACGTCCTTACGCACGGCCCCTAGAGCCTGCCCATGACGTATGAGTCCCTCCCGAAGTACTTGGGGAGGAAGGAGTTCTCGTTGCCAAGAGTTTGCCACACGATGTCCCACAACCCTTGGCCAACTTCACGCTCATCTCTGCCGCTCCTTTCGCGAATTCCTTCGCATGGTCCACCGCATTCCTGATCTCTCCGACACTGCCGTCTCCAAATTCAATCATTTTTTTTATAACTAAAACAATATCCCCATGAGTTCACATATTTTGCAGCCATTTAGACAAATCTAGAATGTGACTCCTCGAGGCGGTAAAAATAAATTAAAAAATCAAAATTGGGCCATACCTGCGAAAGTACCTTCTACTTGATATGGATCCAAAATGCCAATCAGCGAAAGAGGTTAAAAGGCATCTTCAAAAATTAAAAAAAAATTTTAAAAAAAATGAATCCATCATGTAACTGCCCCTTGACGAGACCGAGTTATTGAAGTGTGCAGGGACCCGGACAACACATTCTTGATAGTCATATCAAGGTAAGCCTCAGGGTCTCACGCATCTTTGTGAGGAGGGTGGATGAAATTTCCTCCACAGCAAACTGCTTCTTTATGACCTTGAAATTGACGACAATCATGGGCTTGAGGCCGGGACCAGCAATGACCCTTGACGGCCAATGCCTCATGTTACTCTGGACTGAAGGATCGCTAAATCTCCTCCCGAACAAAGATCTTGCACTCGATCTCATGATCAGAGTCTTGACATCCTTGAAGTCGTTTTTACAAGATGAGATGCCATCTTGCATGATATTTCCATGATAGATTTCGTATCGTGAGCAAGAGCCTCATTCATCACCTTTTGCTCCGGGAAATTAACGCCGTAATTCAATATTCCACCGTTCTTGTCTTCTCCATCACGATAGATGCCGTCAAGATTAGTAAGTGTTGAGTCCCAAACCGAACATCAAATACAGAGACAAGACATGGCATAGCATTGGGCGCACAAAAGACATAAAACACACCCTTATAACAGAACCAAAATGGACACTCACACAAAAAAAAAAAAAAAAAAATAGAGAGAGAGAGAGAGAGCCTGTAGATCTTCCTTGAAACTCTGGCCAACGGTGATGAGTGATGATTTTTGGCGTCGACTAGAAGCCATCGAGGAACAGACCTGTTGGGAAGTGAAAGAACCTGTCCACTTGCATGCGTCTGGTGCTCGCATCGCGCAATGGCGAACGTGGCCTCTTGCATCTTTATCCACGGTCAAACGTTGCCTCGAGATTTACTAATCGGCATTGGCAAGGGACTCGTTTCAACAGATTCCTCAAGACAGCGTTCCACGACATGGACGCCAAATATGGACGCTTGTCTTCTGCTAGGCGAATTTTTTTTTATTTTTATTTTGATGATCTGGGCCCCCGCAAGATATGGAACTTGTAACGTCAATTATAGCCGTTTGGTGGCTCCCCTTCTCTCTTCTAATCAAACACATAGCGTTCCGGGCAGGAATCCCAGACAAATTCTGCATGGCGAGCATGTAAATCACAGACTGCGGCTCGGGTTCCCTCATAGCAAAGATGAAGTGCTTCGTATGTTCGGGAACCGGAAGTTTAAGGACCAACTCATTTGAAACTTCCAGGTCATCAGATTACGGCTTGGAGAAGGGCCGTAGAGTACGTAAACTCCAAAGGAAAGAACATGCCTTCAGGACCACATTGACTCCCTTCCACTTCTATCTAAAACTTAAGAAACTTCGTGAAGTTCATCCTCCCAATTTCTTGCATGGTTCACTCACAAGCCCAAAACAGAACTTCCTCGAAAGGATTCAGGGAATATATTCAGAGCAAAACTAAGAACAACAATCAACGTAGTCTTGGCATGAGAATAAAAATGATAAGGGATCGGAACATAAGAAACATCAAATGATCAGCGCACACCACATTGCATCAAATCACACAAGCAAAATTGTTGCCATAAAACCAGTTTAGTATCACCATGTCTTGAGTAATGACTTTGATTCTCTGACTTCATTGTAGCAAAAATAAATCCTTAAAATTGTTGGTAAAATATGGCTTCGAATTGGGTAGAACAATGAAGTCGGATCTTTAGAGTAACTCAAGTCGGACTTTGAGGCGTGATATCACTTTCTTTAAGGATTTATTTGTCCCACTACGTTGCTAATGGTCACCGGCAAATTTCCTCCAGGATACAACAAAGTCTCAAGTAAGAATACTAGATAGCAATTCTAGTATTTCTCCAGGATCTCTCATGAAAAATAATTAGAAACAATGGCTGTAGTTTCTCTCGAAAAAAAATGAAAAAATTGAAGAAGATATATGTTTGATCTCAAAACAAATCTACTAATTTTTTTTTCTTTTGAATAGAGACAACCATTCAAAAGGTTGCAAAAGAACAAAGACAACCTTTTGTGAATAAGTACGTCTTAAAGGTTACGTTGAAAAGACATAAAAATTCGGAATTAAATAAATAAAAATAATCGAAACTTTTCATGAATAATCGTACTGTTTCAACAAGACTCTATAGTTAATTTTAATAAAAATCAATCCGAATTTTTTTTAATAAATAAAATTAATGATCGTCGGTTAGTGCCAAATCTTGTCCACGTGCGCACTCACTTCTTTTCGATGTGGGACAAGGCACCTCTCAATTTGTTTTATAAACAAATTACCAACAGTGTCTTGGCATGATAAGTTGATATTTTTATCGGTATGGAAAATTATTATGTCTTCATAAATTGTGGTAACATTTGCAGCCAATACTTCAACTTACTTTTTGATTGCCTTCAATCGACAATCTCTTATGAGATGTGTAGTTTCTTCGCAATAAAAACAAGCTTTCTTCTCAACCCCTGGCCTTGAGGTTGAACGACCTTTAGGTTCATGGCTTTTGCTACTCCCATGATCTACTTTATTCTCTTGTTCACTAAAAATAAGAGTTCTTTCACTATGGTTATAGTATCCCCATACTTGTGCCTTTACTCTTCACTCAGCAATATGTCCTCACTAACTCCATGGTCAATGCTTTATTGAGAGTGAAATTATGAATAGACACAACTAAGGTGTCCTAGCTTTTTGGCATAGAACTTTTTCTGAAAGTGCGTATACAATTTCAGAGTGATCATCCTCTCCATTGCATTGATTTGATTCACTAGACCTCCCATAGTGCCTATATGTTCAAAGACACTCGTTCCATCTTTATGCTTCATACACGACACATTCTATATTAGGCTTGTTATGTTTTGAGATGTATTCATCGCATAGGTCCACTGTAGATTTCTCCATAAGGGCTGTTTTCTTGAATGAAGTTTTCAAAAATACTTTGATGAAGCCACATTCTAATGATGCAACACATCTTTCGTTGAGGATAGTCTCCTCCTCCTCCTCCTCCTCCTCCTCCTCCTCCTCTATTGCTATTATTGGGGCATTCTTGTCTTGATTGACCTTTGCAAGCCTTTGATGTAGATATGATCCTCTATCTTGCGCCTCCATATTTTGTAGCCGTGAGCATAATCACATTGACCTTGTCTTCTAATATCTTTTACAACCTGGCTCTAATACCACTTGTTCTAGATTAAGTCATATCATGATCGATCGCAACGAAATTCTAATTGTCAAAATTGTGCAATATGCGAAAATGTAAATAACACAAGAGATGAGAGAAAAGAAGAACGATACAGCAAAAAATAAAAAATTATGTGGAAAACCCAAGATGGGAAAAATCATGGGATGTTATTCCAAAAACTCTCCACTATAATCAAAGGATTATAATTAACACTCTAACAATGTTTGTCTCATAATCCTTACAACTGTCACAAAACACTTCCTGTCTTGAAAACTCTAGAAAACTCTTGTGCTTACTTACATTATTGAAGACTCTTGTGATGTCTTTAGAGTGTTGTCTAGTACTCTTTATATCTCCACTTGATCCTTCTATTTATAGTGGTATACCTCCACCCTTATTAGAAATCTTGCCTAACTAGTAATCACCACCCAATTAGAAACTTTCCTAATTTATCAAATTCCTCTAATTTAGGTAGTCGCCAGAATTATATCCTGTTATTCTTCCTAAAAAAATATTATTTCTTATTTAGATTTATTCCTTTTTAGTGTCCTACCATGATAAGACTCCCTGACTATTATGTAATCTTGATGAGCAATCTTTGAGATATTTCAAATCGACTTTGGAACATGTAGGGTTGCTCCAGCATAAGGTATATTGAGGGCTTTAAGAATTTATTACTGGTAATCATGAGTAGGTTTCGAGATAGGAAGCCATATATACTACGTTGCATTTTGTACCCTATAACCCTTTAGTACTGGGAAAAAGTTCTAACCATATTATATTTGTGCAAATTCAATCATAAACCTTTCAATTATGCCTATACAGTCATTAATCTTTTGACAATTTGCCAATGTAATCTTTTCAGCCAATTTTTATTAGAAAATACTAATGTGGTTATCTAGTTAGCGCTAACTATTTTATGTGGCATATTGGCTTTCATGTGGACAATTTTTTTTTTTTTTTTTGGCTTTTGATTTTTTTTTTGAATTTTTTTCCTTCTTTTTTTTCCTTTCCTTTTTGCTAGTGGCTAGTCTCAAATGATGGCCAACCATCAGTAATGCTCAGAGAGAGTTGGGTGAGGGCTGCCTTTGCTAAATCTAGCGAGGGATGGCCTCATGTGTGGCTATTGAGGCCTGCCTTACCTAGGGCCTCACCTAAGCAATGTGTATTTTGGCCTACCCACTCGAGGCTAGCCCATGTTTGTGGTTATCGAAGGTCATCTCGCTTGGCTAAGGCGAGGGCAACCCTCACCTACCCCTCTCTAGGCATTGTCAATGGCTAGCAATTACCTGAGGCCGGCCACTAGCAAAAAGGAAAGAAAAAAAAATAGCAAAGGAAAAAAAAAAAAAAAAAAAAGAGAAATTTTATAAAAATAAAAAATAAAAAATCATAATTTTTTTTTTTAATTTGTCAATGTCAACATCGATACACCAAATAGGACACCACTGGCATTAAGTGATTATTAGGTAGTGCATGGTAACGCTCATGTTTCTCCCAATTTCTGTTCTTTTGTTCCCTGGAACAAAAAAAGAATCGAAACTGTTTAAAAACATTTGTTCCCGGGAACAATTTCTCAATTTTTTGTTCCCTTTTTGTTCCCGAGAACATTTTTGAGAAGCAAAAAAAAGTTGCTTCTTGTTCCCGGAACAATTTCTAGAAGTAAGCTGATTTTCTTTTTTAATTTTATTTTCTTGCCGCGACCACCGTCAATCGCCGAGCCACGCGCCCACCGCCACCGCCGCGTCGACGACCGCCCGCCCGCCGCCGGTCGCCGGTTGCCAGCTACCATCGGTTGCCACCCGGTGGCGGCGATCCGTCGGCAAAAATAAAAAATGAATAAATACAAAAAAAAAAAAAAATTGTTGCGTTACTAAACGCATTTCTATTCTTTTTATATTCCAAGAGTAGAAATTTTGTGTCGTTATCAAACGGGTTCTTTTACTCTCGAAACTGTTCACTGGAGCAGAAATAGAAAAGAACTATTTCTGAAAAAGAAAACTCTTCCCGAGAACAAAAGCGTTGTTATGCGCAGCCTTATTGTTATTATTTTAAGTTTGGCTTTTACTAGCCTTTTGGCAACTAATTCATTTCTTCTCATGTCAGTTATGGTTAGATCAAATGCAAGAGGTGCTACATAGGGCAAAAGGCATGGATGATGATCATGCAATCTTCTCATGCAAGGATAAAACCAGAGTAAATGCAACAGGCATATCACAACAAACAACTCAACCTATTGTTAATGTAGTGGCACTCCCTAGCACTTTACAAGAAGGCCCAAAAGATAAGAAGCAACTCTTTCAGTTGAAGCAGCTGGCCCATCAAGAAAGAAGAAAATGAATGAAAATGAGGACAAGAATTTTACATCTCCTCTAAAAAGATGTGTCAGGCTTAGAATGTCACAAAGGCCCAACTGGAGGGACAAATGAGATCATGCATCCAGATTGATTGTCACTTACTCGTGGGAAAATTATCCAAAAAATCATAAATCTATTATAATTTTTCCAAATCAATTCTAAACTTTTGGCAATTGTACCATTTTAGTCCATACAACCAATTTTGGTCTACTAGCCGATGCTAGTGATGGCTTCACGGCCCTTGCCCAACCTCCCCAGCCACTGCAAGGGAGGGGAAGAAGACAAGTAGGAAGAAAAGGAAAAAAAAAAAAAAAGGAAAATTTTAAAAATTAGTAAAAAAATTAAAAATAAAAAAATTATTAAAAATATTGCCACATCAACATGGGATAGACAATTGGCGTCGGCCAACATTCATGTCAGCACCCACCAGCCAAAATTGGTCGAATTGACTAAATTGACACAATTGTAAAATGTTTAGGAATGATTTGGCAAAAAAAAGGTTTAGGATTGATTTGGAAAAATAACAATAAGTTTAGGACTTTTTCGGTAATTTGGTGAGTAAGGCCTGTAAGTGGGTTAATTCTGCTGTATTGCTTGCAACTTTGCTGCTTTTAGCGGCCAACATAATCACATTCTTATTTGAATGAAATATGCTTTCATTTAGTAAACTATTTTGTGATGTTCTATGTCCATTTCAAACTGTGCCTAATAAATGTAATACGTGCAAAACACGTATGCAATGAAGTAAAATGTCCAAAATTTGCTAATTGCATAAAAGTTAGTCGTAATAGTCCGACGGAACCAATGCCATTTTTTTGTCTCCTTGAGTAACTAACTACCCCTATATATTTTACACAGAGGTAAAATTGGGTGCCAAACATAACCGGAAAATGGACACAAAAACATAATTCCGTAGTGTTCTCCTCAAAGGGGACATAAGCGTGCTACGTGGCTCAACCTCTTCATCAAATATAGTTTGATTCCCAAAATAGAAGAAAACCAAGACCATCAGAGTATCATCTTCTTTTTATAATTAAAAAAAAAGACTGATAACTATCTTGTAAAAAATTCTCCGTCAAATACTTCTTATTCCCAAAATTAAGTTTAAAAGCCAAAAAGCTGCTCCCTTGTTTTGTAAATAAACAAGTTCAAGAAAGAAAAAAATATGTATTTAGAGTTAGATAAAATTGGAAATAAACTACTCATGAAATTGTGAGTACTCAATTATCTGTGTTAAGAAGTATTATAAGCAAGATGAAAGTATGCTATACTTGAAACTACTTTCAATAAAAGCAAAATCTTATTGGAATCTTAATTGAACATGATTTTACCTCAAATATGCGTTTATGTTTTCATACAATCTTCATGCTTTATATATGTATAGTAATTGAGTCTCAAAATTTTCAATCCTTGTGATTTGACCTTTAATTTTCTTGAAACGGTGCAAGCTAACTACTTCAAATTATAATTTCTCTTTCTTCTAACATGGCAATACTTTGCTACGCATACGCAATTTTCGATTATCATATGGAGCAATGAAGGTCACGATTGCACATTTCAAGAAAAATAAAATCTTTTAGAACTTGATTTTTGCTAATTGAAAACGATTCTATTCCATACACGAAGTCTAAGACTGCTCGTAAATTAATTTCAATAACTATAAAAGGGGAACGTTGGAGTCCCAACATCTAACCTTTGTGTAATATCATGTTAGAGAAATTATTTATCGGTTAATACAAAGCCGAACTTACCAATTAATCCTTAAAAAAGAGCCACTCTATTACATTATCAAAACCAACCCGTTATCGGAAACTGTGAAGCAATGGATAAGTATTAGATGACTCAGACAGAATTCTCTCCATGATTTCACGTGGCTTGTACGATGCTTCCAATGGCTTTTTCTTAGGCATTGTCAACCCGGCACCCTCAGCCATGTCGACTTCCTCTTCACCAATCCTCTTCCATTCAAAGCACTGAATTAGGGAAGCCAAAGCTAAGCCCACTATTTTATGAGCCAACTGAGCACCAGGGCATGCTCTCCTCTCCAACCCAAAAGGCAACATCAGCCTATTCCATTTATCATCACCACTTTCAAATCTTTCAGGTTCGAAGCTCGTCGGGTCCGACCATTGGTCGGGATCTCTGTGAATGGCCCAAGCATTAATCAGTACCATTGTGCCTCCCGACACGCCGTAGCCTCCTATTTCGCAGTCATCCGATGAGTAGTGTGGTATAAGAAGTGGGGCTGGTGGGTGTAATCGAAGCGTTTCCGATATGATATTATGAATATAAGGTAATCTTGAAAGATCCGATTCGTCAACTAAACGATCTTGACCGATTTGAGTGTCGATCTCTACTCTTGCTTTCTCGAACATATTGGGGTGATTGAGCAAATTAGCGAGTGCCCACTCCATTGTGACTGAAGATGTGTCGGTTCCAGCAAACAGGATTGTCTGTCGATTTAAAACGTTATATTTTGTTTTCATGTCTTGATGTAAATCACTCCTAGCAAATAAAAAGTGTATTTTTTTTAAAAAAATTCTTCTCTTTAATCACTCAATCTCTTGCTCATAGTGATTTTATCGCTGCTGATCTACCCGCCGAAGTAAGTCAAACTCACTTAATCACATATTTCCTTGTGTTAATTTCTCCTGTTTCTTTTCATTTACAGATATCGCTGCTGCTTCACGATTTTTTTCACAACAACGAACGGTGATGCTTTTAAAAGCCAAACAAATCCGAATAAGTTAAGCAAAGGGGGAGAGAGAGAGCGCTCACCTGCACGAACCCCCTGATGATCTCGTCCGTTTAATACTCCGGCTGCGATGCCTGCAACCACAGGAGGTGATCGTTCATGCTCTTCTCCTTCTCCTCCTCCTTATTCCTGTGCTCGTCGACCAGTCCCTGCAACAACCTATCCATCTTCTTCCCAAGCTCAGACCCCCTCTTCTCATATCCCCGCCAATCAATCCACCTTAGCACCGGCAGATAATCTGCAGGAAAAATTGTCATGCCAAACCTCATAACCTCCTCGATCATGTCCCTGAATGCCTTCGCTTCCTTGACATCTGTCACGTCCTCCCCATAGTACCTCTTCCCTGCCATGACCCTCATCATCATGTTGAGAGTTAGCTCCGTCAACATTAACTTCACCTCAACTCTCACGAAGCCGCTGGCCAATCCGTTCCGCCCAAGTTTCTGGAGGAGGCGCCGGACCTCTTCCCTTCGGATGTCAAGGGACGCGTCGAGGCGGTGAGAGGAGAGGATCTGGGTGGTGGTGATGTGGTGGAGATTGCGCCAGTGGTCGCCATAGGGGGCGGACGAGACTGTGGAGTCGTTGTAGCTGATGTACTTGCCGAGAAGAAAGTTGGGGCGGTTTGCAAGGACAGTGTCGTTCCGAGTGAAGCATTCTTCGGCCAGCGACTTCGAGGAGATGACGAGGAGGTGGCGGACACCGAGGCGGAGGGAGATTATGGGGCCATGGGTTCGGGAGAGGGCGAGGAGGGTGCGGTGGACGGGCTTCTTGAGGCTAAGGAGGTGGCCGACGATGGGGAAAGAGGGTGGGCTTGGAGGATGGTTCTTTTTGGGCGTTCTTGTGATTGAGCTGAGCAAAATCTTGCAAGTGCAAACGATGGTTATTAGAGAGATTATGAATGATACCAATAGCACGTTTTGTACCTCCATGTTTGTTTTAGCTTGATTTAAGTTGATGTCTATGAATACGAGTTGAAGAAATGAGAGGTTGAACTGTAAGAGTTTTTCTAATTGTGGACTACATTAATTGATATTGTAATTTACCGTTTAACGTTTATCGTTTTACGGGGTTTGGTCTAGATGAGATAGAAGGTTTAATTAGTTAATATGGGGTTTTTAGTGTGGTAGAGTTGGCTGGCCAGTAATGAGAAGGGACCTACGGAACTACATAAATAGTCTTCCAAGTCTCTCCTCTAACCCTAATCTCCATGTCCTCACCAAGGGGCGTTCCTAACTTATTTACACGTGAGGCCGCTCGTTAATGGTGATACGGAGAGCGATAGAGGAGAAGGGCTGCGCGTGGAACATTGTGTTTCTCTTCCGCTTGAAAACGATGGATCCCAAACAGTGCGTCGATTAACTTTTCTGCTCGATTATGTATGTTAACTTGTTCTAGTTATGGAGATCTTGGGGTTTGCGCAATTTGCGTTTTATCATGTGGTATCAGAGCCTCCATAATCCTAGAACACGAACGCAAAGGATTTTGCCCTAATTTGTTCGGATTAGCCTAATTAGTACGGATCTTGCCCTAATTTGTGATTTTCGAGATCTTTAGTTCAATAAAAATTAAATTAAATTATATATTCGGATTGGGCTCGACGATACGAAGAAAACCGTGGGCGGCGCGTCGACGGAGGAGGCCGCACGCGCCCCCACGCGCGGCCACGCGCTTCCTGCGCGTCGAACACGCGCTGCGCGTGTGCTCCACGCGCCGCGCACTCAGGCGGCGCGTGCGGGCGCGTGGAGGCTCCGATTCGCGAGTGGCCGGCGGCGATGGACTCGTATGACTATTTCCTATGTCATGGTATATTTATTTTATATATTTGATGATTTTATGGATGTGAAAATACATACAAAGCCCTAAATACGTAAATTTTTAGTGTATTTTCGCGTATTTTTCTTGTATTTTCTGTGTTTTTTTTTTTTTTAAATACAAGTGATGGGATACAGGTATGTTATCACATGAACTTTATAAGTGTTATTCATTAATAATATATGATAAAGCTTATTTTTATTAATGAATAAAGCAATATAATTAGCATGATATGTGATTTTAGTGATTCTTTGTCACTAAAGTTAAAATCACATATGTATGGTTTATGTGAGATGAAAATTTTATATCCCTGGTATGAGAGAGTTTGAGTTGATTGAGTTGTGGCCGTAGAAAGTGGCGCGACTTGATTGGATTTGAGAAATTTAGATATCATATACATGATTGGGATGTCTCCTGGTCTAATGCATAGTTATATTCCCAAAGGAGGTGATTGTGTATTAGTTAAATGGAGGGATCATGATAGTGTGGTGGAGGAGTGACCGATCCTAATGGTTCATATCTTTTTGGTGATGAATTCATGAAAATTGGAATATATTCTCATAACCCTTATCATGTGGGGGTGTACAATTGCTTGTCATGTATTACTGCCCAAAGGTGATTATGTGATTTTGCATGTAACTCTTTGGATGTGTACTTGTGTGTCAAGTTACATAATGCTCACATGATGCTAATTATATACATTGCTTGTTTTTCAGTCACTTTTCGTAAATGGTAACTCCGTCACTATTGAGGTTCTTTAACTGGTTCGAATTTTAAGAGATGGAAAGAGGATTTTCTGTTTGCTATGGAGATGGCAGATGTTCATATGGCTCTTACTACTGATCGGCCGGCAAATTTGACTGCCGAGAGTACAGAGGCTCAAAAAGCAAATTTTGCTGCATGGGAAAAGAGCAATAGAATTTCTTCTTTGTCCATGAAGCGTTAATTCGGAACACTTAAAAAGTGGTTTGCTTGCAGACTGCGCAATGCTAGGCAAATGATGGAAGCTTTGATGGCTAGAAACCGTGTGTCGCCTAATGCTGAGATAGGGACACATATGCAAACACTTTTTACTATGAAGTATGATGGTTACGGTGGAGTTAGAGATTATGTTCTGAGGATGGTTGATTTGCAAACAAAGCTTCAGGCTCTCAATGTTGAAATTCCTACTGCTTGCATTGTCCATCAAGCTCTAAATACTCTTCCTCCTGATTTTGGGATTATTAAGACCAATTATAGTTCCCAAGATGAAACCTGGTCTGTTAATGACCTGATTGCAAGGTTGGTGGCAGAGGAAGAGAAATTGAAGAAAGATAAAGGACATATTGCTCTTTATGCTTCTAGTTACGCTAGAGACAAGGGTAAGAAGGTGAAAACTTATACCCATAAAAACAATTCAGAAGTAGCTGGTCCTTCCAACAATAAAGAAAATTCTGAAGGAGCAGGTCCTTCTAACACTTTGGGTCCTAAGACGGCAATCACCAAGAAGGATGGTGTTCTTTGCTACTTTTGTAGGGAGAGAGGACACGTGAAGAGACGTTGCAGCAAGTTTAAGGCTTGGTTGTCTAAGAGAAATAAGAGTGAGCCTAAAGGTAATGATTCTTTGGCATTTGTTTATGAATCCAATCTATCGAAGTTCCGACCAATTCTTGGTGGCTAGATAGTGGTGCAACTAATTATGTTGCATTTACCATTCGGGGTTCATAAATCGAAGGACGCCAAATCGAGGATGAATCAAAGCTCATTTGTTGGAAACAACGTTGGAGTTGACGTAGAGTTCGTGGGAGATGTTATTTTAATTTTAGACTCGGTTTTCGTATGGTGTTAAGAAACACTTTTTATATTCCTTCTTTTAGGCGAATTTAGTTTCTGTGTCTTGTTTGGACATGTGTGGATATTCTTTTGAAATAAAGAGTAATACTATTTCCATGTTTTATGATTCAAATAAGATTGGGTGTTGCAATTTATCCGATGGATTATATCGATTGAGTTTATCTCCCAACGACATGTACGTTGCTTACTCAGCTGAAAAGGTTGTTTCCAAAAGACCTCTACCTAAGGAACAGTCTTATGCATTGTGGCATAAACGTCTTGGTCATATCTCTAAAGAAAGAGTAGAAAGGCTAATAAAGGCTGATATCTTGCCTACTCTTAAAGATGATCAAGAGACTTGCGTGAAGCATTGCGAGAGGTAAGATGACTAAGATAAAGAAGAAATCTGCTGTACGAAGTTCGGACTTGTTGGAGGTTATTCACACTGATATTAGTGGACCATACACAGCTACTTTGTGCAGAAATTTTTATTTCATCACATTCATTGACGACTATTCTCGATATGGATACTTATACTTGATTAAAGAAAAGTCCGAGTCTCTTGATAAATTCAAGGTTTTTCGGATTTGAAGTTGAAAAACTTGTTGGGAAAAGTTATTAAGATTGTCGAGATCTGATCATGGTGGTGAGTATTTTGGTAGGCATGGTGATGCTGGACAACTTAAAGGGCCGTTTGCTAAATACTTAGAGGATTACGGGATTATAAGTCGAGTTTACTATGCCGGTAGTCTGAACAAAATGGTGTAGCTGAAAGGCAGAATCGTACTCTTATGGACATGATGAGAAGTATGATTAGTAGGACAAATTTACCTACTTTTCTATGGGGAGAAGCTTTGAAAACAGCCCTTTATATTGTAAATCGTGTTCCTACTAAAGCGGTTCCATTGACTCCTTTTGAGTTGTGGACTGGACGTAAACCTAGCTTGAATCATCTTAGAGTTTGGGGATGTCCAGCGAAGTGAAGTTATATAATCCAACATCGAGTAAGCTGGATTCCAAAACTACTCGGTGTTACTTCGTGTCTTATCCAGATCACTCAAAGGGGTATCGGTTTTATAACCCTAATGGAGGTACAAGAATTGTGGAATCTCAGACTGCAAAATTTCTGGAATTTGATGTAGCTGAAAAGGGTAGCTGCTCACAAGCTATCGAAGTTGATAGTTTGATGGGGATTCTTTGGATCCCTATCTCATCCTGTGCGGAGACAATTATGGAGCCTCTTGCGCCACAAACTGAGCCTGTTGTGGCCCATGATCCTGTTGTTGAGGCTGTTCCTGAAGAAATTCCACAAGTTCCTCATATTCTAAATGAGGATGAAGTAGCTCCACTCAGAAGGTCAACTAGAGAAAGACGTTCAGCTATACCACAAGACTATCTAGTCTACTTGGGAGAGCATGATTATGACATAGGCTGTGTTATTGATCCCGTGACTTATAATGAAGCCATCTCCTGTCCTCAATCAGATTTGTGGTTAGATGCGATGAAAGATGAGATGCAATCTATGAAACATAATGGTGTTTGGGAGCTTGTTGAATTACACGAAGGTTGTAAACCTATTGGCTGCAAATGGGTATTTAAGACTAAAGGGATTCCAAAGGAAAGATTGAAAAGTTTAAAGCCAGGCGGTAGCTAAGGGTTTCACTCAAAGAGAAGGAATAGATTATGAAGCAACATTTTCTCCAGTTTCTTCTAAAGATTCTTTTAGAGTGATCTTAGCATTGGTAGCTTATTACGATATGGAGTTACACCAGATGGATGTTAAGACTGCTTTTCTAAATGGAGACCTTGATGAGGAGGTTTATATGGTGCAGCTGAAGGTTTTGTAGCGAGATGACTCATGTCAGCTTGTTTGTAGATTGAAAAAGTCTATTTATGGCCTTAAGCAAGCTTCTAGACAGTGGTATTTCAAGTTTCATAGTGTTGTTACTTCATTTGGATTTATTGAGAACAAAGTAGATCAGTGCATATACACCAAGGTCAGTGGGAGGAAATATATTTTTCTCATACTTTATGTAGATGATATATTGCTTGCTAGTAGTGACATTGGTTTACTGCATGAGACAAAGCGGATGTTATCGAAAAATTTTGACATGAAAGACCTTGGTGATGCGTCTTTTGTTCTTGGCATTAAGATCCATAGGGATCGCTCATGCCGTTCATTGGGTTTATCTCAGAGGGCATATATTGATCGCGTTTTAGAAAGATTCAGTATGCAAGATTGCAAACCAGGAATTGCTCCTGTTGTTAAGGGTGATAAATTGAGTCTTTCACAATGCCCTAATTCAGATTTTGAGAAAACTCAAATGAAAGATGTACCTTATGCTAGTGTGCTTGGAAGCATCATGTATGCTCAAGTTTGCACTAGGCCGATGATATTGCTTTTGCAACGGGGCTTCTAGGCGAGATATCGGTCTAATCCCGGGACACGATCACTGGGTTGCTGCCAAGAAGGTTTTAAGGTACTTAAAGAGAACAAAAGATTATATGCTGATTTATAGATATGTTCCAGACTTGCAACTAGTTGGGTATTCAGATGCAGATTTTGCTGGTTGTCAAGATGATAAGAAATCAACGATTTGGATACATATTTATGTTGGCGGGAGGTGCGGTGTCATGGAAGAGCGAAAACAAAATCCATATCTTCTTCAACCATGCAAGCGGAGTTTGTAGCATGTTTTTCAGTTGCTACTCAAGCTATTTGGCTCCGGAACCTCATTAGAGAGTTATCAGTTTATGATTTTGTAGATAGACCCATACAGTTATATTGTGACAATAACTCTGCAGTGTTGTTTATTAATAACAACAGAAGTTTAAATGGGTCTAAACACATGGAGGTCAAGTTTTTGACTATAAAAGAATCAGTACGGAATGGTGACGTTGCAGTAGATTATATTCATACAGATGATATGGTTGCAGACCCACTAACTAAAGGCCTACGCCCATGTGTTTTTGATCGACATGTCATTAGTATGGGCCTAGGAGCGTCTTGGGATGCTGTTATTTAGTGGGAGCTGTGTTTTATTCTTCTTTGAATAAAGTTTACATCTGTTTTGTTACAATTTAGTAACAGTTTGATACATATATGTCAACTTTTGCATTCAATAAAATGTTTTTTTGAATGGATTGTTATTATGTTGATATATATTGTTAAAAGTCTCAGGGTATTGTTTAAACCTTGAGTGAAGGCTAGGGGCATCCGGGCATCCGGTTATTAGCCTTGTGCATATGTCTTGTGATACATAAAGAAAGGTTAACCATAAGGACAAGACATATGTGGGTTCGTTGGAACCATAAAGCATTCTCTTGTGGCACAAGTTTTTGTGTCGCCTAAGGTAAGAGAATGGTGGCCCGACAAATGGGATCTCTCTATGAGAGATGTTATCCATTGCACACTACCATATTGAATCCATATCAATAAAGTTGAGAGCACTCGTGACCGTGGAAGGCTCGTGTGTATACATGCGATTACCGCCATGATTCGGTGTTTGAGACTTTATGGGATAGGATTGACTATTAAGAATTATCTCCTGGACCAATGTGCGCACATAAGGTACGATTTCAATTAATATAGTCCAAGTGGGAGAATGTAAGAGTTTTTCTAATTG
Organism: Eucalyptus cladocalyx; assembly: GCA_017140615.1. NCBI lineage: Eukaryota > Viridiplantae > Streptophyta > Magnoliopsida > Myrtales > Myrtaceae > Eucalyptus > Eucalyptus cladocalyx. Next base: position 32,738,446 of record CM029523.1, read on the forward strand.
TGGACTACATTAATTGATATTGTAATTTACCGTTTAACATTTATCGTTTTACGGGGTTTGGTCTAAGATGAGATAGAAGGTTTCTTAATTAGTCTAATATGGGCTTTGTAGTGTGGGCGAGTTGAGCTTTGGCCCGTAATGAGAGGGACTGGCTGGAAACTCTATAAATAGTGCTCAAGTCTCTCCTCTAATCCGAATTCTCACCTGTATCCTCACCTAAGGGGCGTTTACCTAACGCTACACGTGAGGGGGGCCGCCTCATTGAGCCAGTGATACGGAGGGCAATAGAGGAGAAGGACTTGCGCGTGGAACATTGTGTTTCCTCTTCCGCTTCAAGAACAATGGATCCCAAAACAGGTGCGTCGATTCTTTCTACTCGATTATGTATGTTCTTGTTCTAGTTATGGAGATCTTGGGGTTTGCGCAATTTGCGTTTTATCATGAACTTGCAGAAAAGGTTCTCGATTGACATGAATGGCTTTCTGACTTTGAACTGTGGATGTATATTTGTTTTTTATATATTAAAAAGATATGGTGCCTGTATTTTTGTCTATAATATAGGCTCGTGAGTCTCGTGGATGGAGTTTTCTTTATGGGTTCTTTAAGAAATTAGAATCAAGGCGACGATGCTATAGGATATGTCAAGACTCTTATTATTAAAGTGAAACTTGGCATCAAACATTTTAAACAAATCATAGGCCATGTTACTCCTTCAAATCAGCCGAAAAATAGAATAAAAATTAAGACTCCACATAAGCATCTCTGTTAAATATTTATGGACTCTCGAAATAAAAGAAAATTAATGACCAATAAAATAATTGAAAAAAAAAAAAAAACAGAACTACCATTCGATATCTCTGCCAAATGCTTCTCATACCTAAATGAAAAGAAAATTAATATCTAACAAACTACCGCCTTCTATTTTTCTAAAAAAGGAAACATATATATGGACAAATATTTGTAAATAAACTATTTTGAAATCATAGGTACTTAAATAATTCAAAAGCAACTGTTAAGTTAATCATAAAAATGATGACAGTGGTGGTATGCAATAAGTGAGACTACTTTCACTGATAGCAAAATCACATTAAAATCTTGGGCCTTTTGGTAACGTTTAATTTTGTTTTCATTTATAGCTAGTAAAATCAATTAACTTGTTATTAGTTTAGTTAAATATTCTATTGATTAAAAATAAAAAATTAGTTTATGCCAATAATAAATGCTTATTTAGCTTCATTTTCACTAAACAATGTCATGTCGAAATGCTAGTAATTTTGTTTTATTTATTTTACCATTGTATCTTTTATAAAATGCATTGTTAAAATAATTAAAATTAGTTAGAACTAACCAAGTAACACATCTATTTCTTCATAACATTTTAAAATATTTGCTTTCCACTCAGAATAATATCATAACTGGTTTTACAAAGTTTCAATTATTAATAGACGAACAAAATTTCAAAGATGTAATTGGCTCTTATGACATCATATGATAGGATTCTCCATTAATAGTAATGATATTCGGCCCTCAGCGATATTGTAATTTTATCACTCATTAAAACTGCAAAGGTACTAAAATCTCTCGCCCATTTTGTGGTGAAGAAGAAGTTCTGAGTTAGAAGAGATATATGCAATCTTTTTCCTTCAATAATCTAAATAATTAGATATAATCAAAATCGCTTTTGTAATTATGAAAGGCAATTTTTGTTCTTTTAAGACAATGGTTATGTTGGTTTTTATTTTTGAAGAAACTGATTGTATTCATAGTCATCCAATTGGAGTTTTCATGTAAAAATTTACTCGTTTACTTTCAAGTATAGAAAAACAGTTTATGTAAACGTAACCAAACAACTTCTCACTTTATAGTGGTTTTACGTCAATTATGTGTTTATAATTAGTACAATATTTGGACTTTAAGTATGAAAAGCAATTACTTCTAAAATTTCTCAATTGATACAATAGGACATAAATTTACTTGAAAAGATGCAGTTAAATACTTTTGATTACCACCCAACCACGAGCAACGCAGTTTGTGTGAGTTCTCTCCCTCGTTACAGAGGTTGAGAGTTCGAACATTCTTGTTGCTAAAGTGTCTGAAGTTTGGGGCCTTGATGTTGGGATCTGGGCTAGCCTCCCCCGAGATTTATGTCTAAATAGCGATTAACGGCGAGGCCCGATGGTGCCACCGGGTACTGGAGGGTCGTGTGATCTTTGAAGGGTGATCTCCAGCGGTTCCTCGGTCAACAAAAAAAAAAATACTTTTGATTACCACTTGGCGATCTCGTATCATGACAATCTTTAAGGTTACCACATATATAATTTTCTGCTGCCACATAGGCATTCTCTAGTAGGCTTTGACTGCATGGTTTTGAAGAAAACTTTCGGACTTGATTATACGAATCGAAAACGACAATATTTTGGTTTAGAAATTTATGACTTTCGGTGATTTTTTATCTATAAAAAAGGGGAAAGTATTGGAATATGAATTAGAGAGACTAACTCTCTCGACAGTTGTTGAAATAGGGGTTTGCAGTGTACATCAATTATGTATGTTTCTTTAGCTGCACTTATGAACTACAACAAAAGCAATCAAATGCTCGCACAATATTACATTATTAAAAAAAATAACCCGGTATCGAAAACCACCACGTAAATGTGCTCCCCTTATACATCATTAGATGATTAAGAAAGAACTTTATTCATGATCTCACGTGCCTTGCACAATGCTTCCAATGGCTCAACCTTGGGCATTGTTAAACCTTCACCCTCCCTCATGTCAACTTCCTCTTCTCCAGTCCTCTTCCATTCAAAGCATTGAATGAGCGAAGCCAAAGTCAAGCCCACCATTTTATGAGCCAAATGTGCACCAGGGCATGCTCTCCTCCCCATCCCAAAAGGCAATATCAACCTATCCATTTGACCATCACCACTTTCAAACCTTTCCGGCTTGAAGGCCGTCGGATTGGGCCACTGTTCAGGGTCTCGGTGAATGGCCCAAGCATTGATCATTATGATTGTGTCACGGGCCACATCATAGCCTCCTATTGTGCAATCATCCGATGAGTAGTGGGGTATGAGAAGTGGGACAGGTGGATGTAAGCGAAGCGTCTCTGCAATAATGTTCTGCAGGTAAGGTAGCTTTGCAAGATCCGATTCATCTACCAAGCGATCTTGGCCGATTTGGGAGCCTAGCTCTGCTCTTGCCTTTTCTAAGATGCTAGGATGATTGAGCAAATTGGCTAACGCCCACTCCATTGTGATAGATGATGTATCAGTTCCAGCAATCAGTAATGTCTGTATTTTCATAATATTCACATTAGATTTAGGTCTTCTTTGAGGTTCACAATCAAGCATAGCTACATACTCCGGATCATGCCTATGTAACTTATATTTTACACAACTTTTATCCATCATCATTGATTCGGATATAAATTTTTCAAATTATAGCTATCCATATCTTTTTCTATAAATTATAACGATGATATCAATATTTAATGACATAGATTGTATAACAATAAGTTACACATGATATGTAGTATATTAGATACTAATTTTCAACATAAATTTGATAAGTTTGTCATTAAAGTAATGGCTGAGGACCTGAGTAGGTCCTTAAAAAGTTCAAGGAGAAAAGACAGATTGGAGATCCGTTCAAGGGTGAAAGACCCTATTTTGTTTGGATTCCATATTCCCCTCCCACCAGGAAGAAAAGCTTGGTAGGGAGCTGTGGGTGTCAGAAGCCAGGTCTCCGAGGCACTGTATCGGGAAAGTCCAGGTAGCTCGCCATCACTGCATGTCAAATGGACAGGCACTGATAGACCTGGTAGGGACAGCTAGACTGCCTCTGAGTTTAAGGGGAGGTAGGAAGGGTCCCATGTAACCATGCCCTTTCCTACTAAGGAACCTTAAGCTAGCCCTTGTCACCCACTCACAAGGTTAATCGCTACAATAAAGCAGGACTTCTAGAAAGCTCGAGAATTGGATCAGTCACCCGTATATTTTATCTAAGCTCTAGATTAATCTCCACATAAATAAAGCCCCCATCGAAAACGATGATGACAGTGATTTTCGAACTTTTGATCCAAGTCTAACGCCGGTTTTGTTGGTCAAAGAAGGCCGAACAAGACACTCAACCTGTCAAGTGGGCTCCCCCCTCTTTGCCAAAGTCAAAAGTAGGCTCAATTATTGGCAGAGAAAAAAAATTATAAAACAAGTCCACCTAATTGCAATTTATCAAAGAAAATATTTAAAAATTAGGTCCACCCTGTAGCAACTTATGAATGCCTAACTTCGAACCGAATTGCCAAATCGACATATGATAAGTATCACATTCTGACGTAAAGAGACGGAATAATTTGTTGGGAAAATTAAAATGGGGCCAAAGTCTTTTCTTTTTTTCAATAAGGATCTGAAGTTAATATTGTTTGAAATAGGGGCCGAAATCTCACTTTTCCGAATAAGGCGCAGGTGGATGTTATTTCAAATGAGGGCGCAAAGTGGTTATGTTTGTTTTGAATAAGAACGACTTTTCAGTGATCAATAGTATTTTTGTCTTTTGTGATTTTTCACCTTTTTCTTTCCTCTTTATTTTTTTTTTTTTTGGAAAATTTCAAAAAAATGACCCAAAGTGCCATTATTTTCTTAAATAAGAGCCCAAAGTGGACTTTGTTTCAAATAATAACCTAAAGTAGCTTTGGTTGTTTCAAAATATGGACACCACCTTGCCCGGTTGCCGATTTATTAGCTAATTTTTCGACCAAATTGATAGTATTTTCATCATTTGGCATTTTCCCCTTATTTCCTTTTTTTTTTTATGGTTCTTCTTCTTCCTCATTGTCGATGGCTGCCAACCATCGACAATGCCCACAAAGGGCTGGGTGAGGGTCGCCTTCGCCAGTGAGGGCCATCCACGTTAGCCACAAGTGAGGGATGGCGTCGCTTGGGCATGGCGACCCTCACCTAGGGGCCATCGACGAGGTTGGCCCTCGCTAGCTACTAGTAAGGACTGGCGTGGGCGGTCTCGCCTAGCCCTCTGTGGGCATCGCCGGTGGTCAGCTGGCCACTAGCGAAGAGGAAGAAGAATAACCAAAAAAAAAAAAAGGAAAGAAAAAAAAAGGCGGAAAATGGAAAGACAAAAATATCCTTGATCGCCGAAAAGTCAGGTCCTTATTTGAAACAAACATAACCACTTTAGGTCTCATTTGAAATAACATCAACTTGGTCATATTTGAGAAAGTGATGGCACTTCGGGTCCCTATTTGAAACAATGTTCACTTCGGACCCTTATTTGAGAAAAAGATGGCACTTCGGGTCCTATTTTGGAATTTTCCCTAATTTGTTTTATGGTGAAAGCACATCATAAGTTTGTCCCACACATATGAAATGTAGAACTAATTTCGCAAATCCAATAAGATGCGGGCTTAAATTTGAATGAGCGACTTCAATGCAAAATGTTATGTAACTGTAGTGATAAAAATTGCACTTGCCGTATGTATTATCCACAGATGCATGCAATTTCGGTTACTTAACTAACTAGCCTATCAAAAAGTTATTGTAGTGTTTATATACCAAATAAATTATAAACATATTGCATTTGTATCAAGTCAATCCTAAATCTTTAAATTATGTCAAATGAGTTCTACCCATTTTGACAATTTGCCAACTTAATTATTCCAGCTAATTTTGGCCAGAAATTGTTGATATGAATATTAACTATCTTACATGGGACATCTACCACTAATGTTGATAATTTTTTTTAAGAAGAATATTTTAACATTTTTTTCTTTTGTTTCTTTTTGTTTTTTCCTTATACTCAACCATGAGGCCTTATTGGATTTGGTGAGGCTTGAGCTTGCTAGGATCGGGAGGCTCGAGTCTCACCACGAGGAGTGAGCTCAACCTCGCGGTTTGACAAGTTTGACCCTTGCCCTAGCTTGGCGAGGCTCAGCCTCATCGGCCTTGGGTGAGCTCATCAACCTCTCCTATGGTTGGTTACTGACTGTCACTAAGGCTTGGGTTATGAACGGAGGAAGAAAGGAAAGAGAAAGAAAGAAAAAGGAAAAATAAAATAAAAGAATAAAATAGAATAAAAAATATGTAAAAAATATTTTTTAAAATTGTATAAAATTTAGTGATATGTAGGATAACCGACATTCATGTGTTAATAATTTTAAAATAAAATTGGTTAAGCAGACAATATTGCAAAAACTGAAAAGATTTAATATCTAATTGATATAATTAAAAAGTTTATAATTAAGTTAACACAAGTGTAATAGATTTAGAAATTCTTAGTTAATTTTACTTCGTCTGAACTATTTTGGTCGTACGTGATTCACAAGAGTCTGTGAATTGTTTTGATTAGTTGGGTTTTTGCTCGCCCCTTCCCGTCGATAAAAACAAAAATTTATCAATCGAGATGACCACATTCACATCACATCCAGCTCATCAACTAGAAGAAACCGACAGAACGAAAGAGACCAAACAAGCAAGACAAGAAAAACTCACCAGCAAGAATCCCTTGATGATCTCGTCTGTGTAATACTCCGGCTGCGACGCCTGCATCACCAGCAAGTGATCGATCATGCTCTTCTTCTCCTCCTCGCTCTCCTTCTTCTTCCGATGCTCATCGATCAGCCCCTGCAAGAACCCGTCCGTCTTCTTCCCAAGCTCGAACATCCTCTTCATGAACCCACCGTAATCGATCCACCTCAGCGGCGGCAGGAAGTCCCCGGCATACGAGCTCCCTGAGTTCTTCACGATCTCCTTGATGATGTCCCTGAACATCGCCGCCTCCTCCACGTCGCTCACGTCCTCCCCGTAGTACCTCTTCCCCGCCATCATCCTCATCATCACGTTGAACATCAGCTCCGTCAGTGCCGCCCCCATCTCCACCCTTGCAAACCCATCGCTGCTTTGGCACCCAAGCAGCTTCCTCACGAGGCGCTTGACCTCATCCTTGCGGATTCCGAGGGATGCATCAAGGCGGTGCGAGGAGAAGATCTCGACAGCACCGATGCGGCGGAGGTTGCGCCAGTAGTCGCCGTAGGGGCGCCGACGAGGGTGGTGTAGTTGTACCCAAGGTACTTGCCCATGATGAACTTGGGCCGGTTTGCAAGCACGACATCGTTCTTGGTGAAGCATTCCTCGGCAACAGGCATGGACGAAACGATGACGACGGGACGGACACCAAAGCGGAGGGAGAGGACGGGGCCATAGGTGCGGCACAGAGTGAGGAGGGTCCGGTGGAGGGGCTTCTTGAGACGGTGGAGGTGGCCGAGGATGGGAAGGGAAGGTGGGCTTGGAGGGTGGTTCTTTTTGGGGGTTCTTGTGATTAATCGGCGCAAGAGCTTGTGAGTGGATGCGATGATTGTTAGAGAGATTGCTAATAAGAATAGCAGATTGCCGTACTCCATTTTTGTTTGGTTCTTGATTGATTCGAGTTGATTTTCGGGGATGATGATTGGTTTAATAACGGAGGGGTTAATGAACTGACTTCTCTGGGCGGCTGCTTGCTAGCTATGAATGTGCGTATTTATTGGTGCACGATATTCATCGAGTTGTCCGTAAAATATTCCTTATTTGTGGCTGGAGCAGTTGACTTACCTGGGTTGTCAACCATACAAGACGGCCAAGCTATAAGAAGTTTTACCTTGTCAGGTGAAAACTTAATTGACCAAAATTTATTTCGGGTACATAAAACTTACATATTTTTTACTTTAAGCTGTAAAGAAACAAAGTGTTGGATAATAATTATAAGATTAGAATTCAAATATTGTACAAAGTAGGGGTGAGAGTGGTGACCTAACTTAAGAATCACCCCGCACAGTGTTGGTCCCCAATTATTTGGATAGGAAACCGACTCTTGTTGAGCTTGGAATTGAGGATTGAACCGACCTTATGGATGTGGTTTGATTTCAAGATCAACTAGGCACCGACCAATTGTTTTTTTATTTGTTTCATTTTTTGGATTCCTTCTAAGGACAAAAATTATATATCCATCGATATTGAGCAACTAAATTATGAACATCGGTCCGAATAAAATAGATGTCTAAGATAAGTAACAACAGAAATCTCCACTTGTTAAAAGCAACAAATCATAGAAGATGAATACATGAAATAAATTTAAACAATAAAATGTTCAAAATACATAATATAAACCTTGACTTATACATACATACACAAAGTTGGTCCGGTTATAAATACGGCGAAAAAGGAGGGGTCGTTGGGCACTATGGTTCAAAATATATATATATAAATTTGAACCAACTCTAAAATCTCGGGACCAAGGACCAACCCTCATAATATAGGTTCTAGCGTCCTTGGGACTAGGGACTGGCTCAATCCCCCCCAGTAGCCAAACTAGGAACAGCCAAGTTGGGCTAGTCTACAATCGGTCCAAGGTCAACCTTGGACCAATGCTCAACGCTAATGCAAAGAAAACATCTTGATAAGATTTTAGATATTTCATTGAGTTTATATTGACAATTTACATCTTCACCCAATGAGCTCGACGTGCAATTTGGACAAGTAAACCGTCCGGGGCTTCAGCAAAACTTTTAGGAAAAAATTTAAAAGAGTTGAAATTAATGATGGGATTGCTTTCTATATAATGGAGACATATGTTTTTGGTCAAGAAATGTTATTTGTATTTGCAGGTTTGAATTGCAACCTCTTATATGTTTCCATCAACAAGTTGTAAAAGTACCAAGCTTGTGCATGAGAACCTGTAAATTCTAGGGAACATGCGAAATTGGCCCGACTGAATAGTATGTCCAATTTCGACCAAAAAAAGAAAGTTTGTCCAATGGTTATTAGCATTTACAAAGTAAGTTCAGGTTCAAAATTTTAGTACTGTTAATAAAAAGTAGGTTTCAGGACAAGGATCCATATCCACCGTATACTACTTTGCAGCTTGTATCCCGTAACCCTTTCAGCATGTGCATGATAGCCGGCACAAAGATACTAGACAGCCCACCAAATATTTTCGAAAAAAGATATTCATGTACCAAATAGACTTGAGAATTGTATAAATTATTCGGCTGTATATTCCAATGAAATATTGTCTCTATGTCTATATCACCACCGATGAGACTCATTCTCCCGCATAGTGCACTGGTAATTTTGCGTTGGGAGTTTTCTTCAAAACGACTAGTGTTTTGCCACGTGCTATGTGCATGTGAAAAGTCAAATGGTTACTCCTTGGCTGAAATGGGTGATTATTTAGTGAACTGGAGAAGTAAGGGACTGTAAAAGATATGCATACTCCGCAATATAATTGCAAAATCACCATCTATCTCTCCCTCCGCTTGTCTAGACTTATCTAGAACCAAATATTTATTACAGGTAGTTAGTATTTATGGTGTTGAAGTTCCTTAGTTGAAATGAGTGGATAAAAATCACTGGGAGTAGTTAACACTTGTGCTTCTGGGAGAGTCCACGTTGACCTCTCATGTAGCTGTCCTTTTGTGCTGAGTCGGTAGAAAATAGCCTATCAACAGGTAAGAGCTATGAAGCACGGACACTCTCCGGAGGCGCTTCGTGTCGTGTCCGACACTCCGGCATGTGTCCGACACGCTCTCCGACACGTCCCGACACGCCCGACGCGGTTAACGAGTGTCGAAAAATCCGACATGTGGTCAACTCTTTCCGACACGCGAGTCCGGGAATTCAGACACGCACGGGGTCAATTTTAAAATTTATAATACTTGAGTGGTCAAAATATAAATATACACAAAAGTAATAATAAAAGTAATAAAATTGCTATAAATATACATGCACCGGGTCAATTTTTTTTTTTTTTTTTTTTTCAGTTTTGTTTTTTAAAATTGTTTTATTTTTAAAAAAAGTCTTTTACTATGAAAGAAAAAAATGCTATATATGATAAATAAATAAATTTAAAAATATCATTTCAGCATTTTTCTTTAAACAATATTTTTTCCCCTAAGTTTTGTGTATTATTGTAACAAATTAAAATATAAATGATATTATTTAATATTTTTCGTGTAAATTAATTCTAGGCTATTATTATTATTATTATTTTATGCATTTATATATAAAAATATATTTAATATATAACGTGTCGGAACGTGTCGAAATTCTCTATTTTTAAGAAATGACGTGTCGGCGTGTCGTGTCGTGTCGTGTCGCGTGTCACGTGTCTATGTCGGTGTTACATAGGGTAAGAGTGCTCTGTTTTGTTGTTGTAAGCTTTAAGAACAAACAACCCACTCTCGTAAATATACACTATAGCTCTCCCTTACGCCTTTTTGTTGCTCTTCAGCTTAAATCTCTTGCCACAATCTTGTCTTACACGCGCGCGCACATATTAGAATTTTGCACTTCCACAATTCTAAAATAATCAACCTAGTCGACAAGAAAAATCAAGACCCTCTAACGTGCTAGCCAGAAGTTTACAATATTATTGACCCAGTCGAGTTTTTTAAGCAAAATTAAGGATGCCACTTTTGCTAATCTTCCTAAAGGCCTCTCTATTAACCTTGTTTTATATAGAAAAAAGATTGCCTTGAAGAGGAATTGAATTGGGGAAAAAAAAACCACCGAAAATCCCATACTATGCTTATCATGACCTATTATCCTAAACTTTTTTTTAAACTAAAAATTTTAAGTTTGTATCTGTGTGACACATTTTTTTTTCAAGGCTTGGTCAATGAGCACCGTCAATAATTTGCAAACGGTATTAGCATGATGCTCACATGGCTTAAGTAAAATAAAACAATATCATTTTGGCTGGAAATTACCTGATGAAATTTTGAGGATGGTAGATGTCTCATACAAGTACACGTTTGGAGTTTTTTTATGTCATAAGAAAAATTTTAAGGTAAATATGCTATAGTGGATGTAGTTTGGAGTTTTTGATTTTACAAAAAAAAAAAGAAGAAGCTCAAAGTGTATGTTTCATAGTGGACATAGTTAAGAGTTTTTGGCAGCTTTTTCCCATTAAATTAATAGCTAGTAAATTTGAATGATTGACTAAGTTGGCGTCTTGGTGGTACTAATTTTGTGGAGAAAGGTAGACAAACCTTTTCTTGCAAATTGCAATGTGGCCAAGGCAGCTACAACTCTACGTAACCCAACTAAAAGCAACACTAAGAGGGAACTCCGTAATTACGTACTTATATTGATATTATTTAGCACTTCTCATTATCATAAGTGTCCACGAAGTTCCATTTCTTAACCCTATAAAGAAAACTAGGTTATAATAATATAATTCGATATTTCTACGATCATTGTTAAGTCTCTCTTCATTATCGTGACTTTTTCTTTGTGTCAACCACCCACCAATATAGTAGTATTACCTTTGTCTTTTCCTCTTTTCTTTTTCTTATGTGCATGATTCACATAGTAACTTCATGTCTTTAACATCTAGACGTTTACAAGAAAAATTATATTCAAAACAGGCAATCTCTGCAAGATTTGGTCAGATGTAAGGCGTTTTCATATTCTTTTTTGGCGATGAGCCGATGATGATCGTATTCAAGAAGGTTGAGGTTCAATTAGACAGAATCGTCTATTGCATTCGATACTTCATCTGAATTTATGCTATTCCTTTTTCAAGCTCCGCCGCCCCCCTTCTTTCCCCCTTCCTCCGTGACGTTTGCAATTGCGAGTTCAATATCTCCTAGCTTTGGTCCCTCGTGACGTTGTCAGTAACAATATATATATATATATATATGTATATTCTAGCTTTTGGTGAAGAGTATTGGGATTTACCCGAGTGCCGTAACTCATGTTGAGATTCACTCGTTAATATTAAACTATCCCATGTTACTTGTTTATGAGATCTCAATGAGTCTTATATTCTATACTCTCTCCACCTAGAGTCTTTGGATTGGACATTTGTTCTACACGTGTTGTACAATTCATGACACCTACTACGTAATAAGAAAATTCACTTGCTAATGAATCTGATTTAGATTTAACTTTCAGTTTATTGAGTCGATAGAATGATAAGGCTCTCATGTTCAAGACGTACGAGTACTCTGACCAAATACATATACTTAAACTACAAGTAAATGTAAATGACCCACTCAAACCAGTATATTATTAGGAAAAATTAGTATTTTTATTACCCAAACACGTTTCAAACTCATAGGCGAGGAAGATAACAGAAGTTTGTTCTGTGTTTGGCCCACCTGATAGTCCCCAAAACCCAACCAAATGAAATGAGATCCTTCGATCGTTTCAATTTCTAGATTCAGATTATTTGAATATGTCGTGTTATCAACGCAATCGCACATAAAAGTTCATCCTACTTTTATTCTAGACTTTTTGCATTAATTTAATGATTTTTTATGCGCCTATTAACCAAGTAATGATAATTCTTTTGGTCAAATGCGTTTTTAGAATAACTTATGAAGCATCAACATTCTCCAAGAATCTTTGTGTTATGTTGGAACTTGACAAGGTCAACTTTCCGACACTTGGTCCTTTATCGACATTTGCCGACACACAAATCGAAATTCTGACATACAAGTTTTGACATGTGATTTCAATATCCAGGTTCAATTTTAAAAATTCAATAAATGAAATGAGATATAAAAAATACATACATACATACATACATCAAAAAACACACAAAAACACACAATAATATATAATATATAATAAATTGAGAAAGAATAAAAACATAATCTTTCTCTTCTCTCCTAACTCCCACTTCTCATGATACACAATTCACCCTTTAAGTTTTTTTCTCCTCTTCCAACATATCTAACATGCGAAGTCCAGAATATGGATCACTTGTTTTTTCTCCAAGTTTTATGAATTATTGAAATAAATTTAAATTTGTCAAATTGAAACAATAAATGATATTAATAAATTGCAGATTAATGTTTTTAATGCATATTTATCCTATGATTTTTTATTATATTTATTTATGAATTTGATTCAAATTAATTTAATTGAAATAATCATAAAAATGATAATTTATTATGTAAATATAAAAATATATTAATATATATAACGTGTCATAATGTGTTGAAATTCTTTATTTTTTTAGAAATGGCGAGTTGGTGTGTTGTGTCGCGTGTCATATATCGGTGTTGGTGTTACTTAGAGAATAACAAGCCTTACAAAATTGTTCTTACGAGTAAGCTGAATAAAATTGAATTTAACATTTTTCCATAGTTGGCAACCTATCAAGGGAGAGAGGGTGGTCTGCAGTTAGGATTTAATGGCAACCTTACACGTCAGGCTTAGATGTACACGTGGCACGCATTCAACCGTGTGTTGAATGCTCACGGTAGATAATGACAGATTGACAGTGCATGGAGACAACGGCTCACCCCGGTTCCTCGCCCATATCTGCATGCAATCTTATTTTAGTTATTATTAAGTATAAGGGCTTGCGTCCGGTTAGGCTTTTAGAGGAAGATTTGGGAATACAAAAAACTTTAGATTAAAGAGATTTTTGAAATGTAAATAATATTTCATAAAATATAATTTTAAAGTATATTAAGAAGTAATTTTGATTTAAATGATATTGTTAAGACTTACCCTTTGACACAGAGGGAAATATATTTAAGTTTAGGGGTATTCCCTAAAAGATAACCCTACGACCCATGATTAAAGGTGGACTCTCCTTGACCCATTCCTCATGCGACATTGGGATGTTCATAAAAATCTTCTAATGAAAAGTCACCACTAGCCTATTGGGATCAATTAGAAATAAAGTGAGACATGTAAATATACCTTACTTTCTTCGCAATCAAAGTATATATGGTAGGGAACTTAATTATAGTAATTTATTGATTAGTGCCATTTTGATATTATTGTAGTTTGGATCGATTTTAGATTTATCCACTAACATATGAGATGATCATGTACGTGCACAATTATTAAAATAACAATCAACAACTAAAGAAAGCACTAAATAAATTGTAGGGGAAAATAAGCATTTAAAACTAAGAGATAAATAAATGTTAATCCTTGTAAGAAGTTGAGAAGGAGACAGTCGAGAGAAGAGAAAGGAGAATTTCTCTTGTATTCTGTATTGATCAATGTACAATGTTTACATTGTTTATACTACAAAGTCTATATTTGAAAAGCAAGTAAATATTTTACAATATTTGTATCCGATTAGATCCGATACTAAATGGATGTAGATCCGATACTAAATGGATGTAATTGATCCTTGGATGATATTGTAAATCTTCACGCGTATCTTCCAACACTCCCTCTAGCTGGTGGCTTGTAGATATCCAAGACGCCTAGCTTGTTTAGGAGATACGTGTGCTGACTTTGACACAAGGGTTTGGTGAACACGTCCGCGGTTGCTCTTCCGTTCGGATCCCAAGTGTCTCAATTATCCCTTACTGGATCTTTTCTCGCGTGAAATGGCAGTCTACTTCTATATGCTTTGTTCTTTCATGAACTATTGGATTCGAGGCAAGTTTGAGAGCCGCATCGTTCTCACAAAATAATTTGGTTGGTCCTTCAATTTGTACCCCAAGATCTCGAAGCAATCCGCGCAGCCATACTATCTCACATACGGTCTTCGCCATGGCTCGATACTCTGCTTCTGCTGATGATAATGAAACAATTGGTTGTTTCTTTGTCTTCCATGAAAGTAAAGAATCCCCTAACTTGATACAGAATCCTGTTATGGATCTCCTGCTCATCGGACATGTCGCATAATCTACATCGCAATATGCCGTCATTTTCATATCACATTTCTTGGAGAGAAGAATTCCAAGTCTGGACATTTCTTCGAGATACTTTACCACTTTGAGTGCTACACTCATATGAGACTGCTTTGGATTGTGCATAAAGCGGCTAAGAGTTTGCACTGACATAAGCTGATGTCCGCCTGGTCATAGTCAAGTAGATGAGCTTTCCAACAAGTTTACGATAGCTCATTGAATCTTTCGTTGTATAGGATCAGATTCTTGAGAGATTCCAGCGTCATATTCTGTGTGGTCAATTTAATATTCTGCTATATCGGAATCACTTTGTGGCTTACATCCCTGACGGTCCAAACCGATATGATTTCTAAGGCAAATTTTCTCCTGGCTAAGACATATCCCTTGATTTGAGCGACAATTTCTATTCCAAGAAAATACTTTGGCGACCCTAGATCTTTTATATGGAAAGTAGAGTGCAAGTATTTCTTGAAACTTTTAACAGCCTTCTCATCATTGCCCATAATCAAGATATCATCTACATATATCATCAAGTATATAGATGACGTACCTTTGGTCCATGTGAAAACAGCATAATCAAATTTGGACTGTTGAAAACCAGCGGCTATCGGGGACTCGAGAGAATTTGGCATACCATTGTTTGGATGCTTGC
Source organism: Eucalyptus cladocalyx (assembly GCA_017140615.1). Taxonomy (NCBI): domain Eukaryota; kingdom Viridiplantae; phylum Streptophyta; class Magnoliopsida; order Myrtales; family Myrtaceae; genus Eucalyptus; species Eucalyptus cladocalyx. The sequence goes on from CM029523.1 coordinate 32,753,757, forward strand.
TTGAGCCCATATAAGGATTTGCGAGACGACATACTTTATCCTCCCCTGTCTCCGTAAACCCTGTGGTATGTCCATATAAATCTCTTCAGCTAAATCTCCATGCAAGAATGCATTATGGACATCCATCGATGTAATGATCCTGGTAAGCTGCTACGAAAAGGAATGAACGGACTTTGTAACATCTTTGGCTACGGGCGAGAAGGTTTCGTGGTAATCAAAACCTTCCTTCTGTGAAACCCTTTGCTACTAGCCGGGCTTTGTACCTTTCAACCCGAACCATCAGCTCGATATTTGATCTTGTAGACCCATTTGCATCCAATGGGTTTGCGATGTGGGGGTAGACTAACAAAATCCCATGTCTAATTGTCCACCGGTCTTAATTCTTCTTTCATCGCCTTTTGCCATCGCGGGTTAGTACTCGCCTCTTCATAGTTTGAAGGTTCTTGTTCTTCAGAAATGCGAGCAATACAACATCTATGCTTCTCTGATAACCGATCGAAGGAAACATAAGAGGAAATTGGAAAAAAGAATACCTGGATTTCTCACTCCACATATGTAATCCTTGGTCCAAGTTGGAGGACGTGTTGTTCGTTCGGACCGTCTTGGCTGAATGTCCTTAGAAGAAGACGGATTTGCTGGAATATCCATAGGCAGGGTCTCCAATGTAATCCTCTCATTTGGTTCTTGATCCGTGTTTTTACGCTAAAGGTGTCATTGGCGGGAATGGACGCAAGAGCGGGACTGTATGATCGAGGAAGGAAGTAGAACATATCCGGAGCATTGATGGATTCTTCGACATTGTGAGTCGAGAATAGTCTGTTTGTTCTGTCTGATTCCTTTATAGAGAAAGGAAAAAAATATTCTTGGAAAGAAACATCTCTACTAACAAAGAATTCTCTGTGGATGGATCATATATTCGATATCCCTTCTGTAGGGTAGCATACCCCATAAATATGCAACGGCGAGCTCGTGGACCCATCTTATCCTTAGGTCCTACTATAGACGCATAGCATAGACATCCAAAAATCCTCAAATGAGTAAGATATGGCTTCTTCCCAAAAGAATTTCAATAGGGCTTTGACCATTAAGAACCTTGGTGGGCATACGGTTGATCAAATATGTTGCAGTCAATACACATTCCCCCAAAACATCTGAGATGAAACCCTGAAATTTTAAAGCCAGGCTACTTCCAGCAAATGCCGATGCTTCCTTTCCACTATTCCATTTTGTTGAGGTGTATATATGCAAAAACTCTCATGCAATATCCCGTGAGATGATAATAAGGTCGTACATTCATGATTAAAAAACTCTTTCCCATTGTCTGTCCTAATTTTTTAATAGTTTTCCCAAATTGGGTTTTCGGACGGAGAGGAAGGTTTTTAAGTACGAAATGACTTGACTCTTAGATTGCATGAGGAAAATCCATGTAGCCCTTGAATGATCATCCACAATGGTAAGAAAGAAACGAGAGCCATCATGATTCAGCGTATGATACGGTCCCCAAACATCCATATGAAGTAAAGAAAATGTCGGTTGCACGACTTTTGCTCAATGGGAAAGAATTGCGAGATTGCTTTGCAAGTGGGCAAATATGACATGGAGAATAGGGAAATGAGGAACTATGACCCAATCTGGAATGGAAAATGAAATTTTTATCATTGGTAGTCGGATTACACAATGATTGTTTATTGCAATGAAAAAAATCCAGATTCTTGGATGAACCTCTCCAGAAAAATAGTCCATCTGATTGATTACCCCATCCCATCAGTTTCCCAGTCAAAAGGGCCTGAAATTGACAACTATCAGCATTGAAGCAAACTTGACATGAGTTTTCTTGGCAGGCTCTAGACACAGATATAAGATTGAACTGGAACATGGGAATATATAGCACATTGGTGAGAATGATTTCAGAACTAAGATTAACTGTCCCGGTTGTAGTAACATGAGCAGTATTCCCATTTGGCAATTGTACTACAATGGGATTAGCCAGTTCTTTAATAGTAGTAAACAATGTTTTCTCACATGCAATATGATCTTTGGCTCCAAAATCAACAATCCAAGTATTTCTCGATATATTGTTTATTCGATAATAGAAATACTGTAAACTGCCCCCCTTTTTTGAACATCCAATGTTGCAATGTAAGCATCAACTTGCTCATATTCAGCTTGAGTGATTGGATTATTTGTACCCACTTTGTCACAAATCGGTTGATATCTTTTGCTGATATTTCTTTGCCCCTTTTTTCATCAGGTTTGCCATGCAGCTTCCAACAATTCTCTATGGTGTGATGAGGTCGTCTGCAGTATTCACAATATAATTTGGCCTTATTTTTTGAATTCGGCCCATAAGAATTAGGCCCATAAGAGCTCTGCCCAAAAGAATTGGGCCCGCGAGAAGTAGGCCCATACGTATTTGGCCCATGGCTTCGCGAAAAACTCCCACCATTGGATCCTTTAATGAGCAACCCATCTCCACCGTCCGAGATCTCCATGCGTTCGCGCCCCTCTCCGACCGTCCGATCACTTGCGTGACGTCGTGACCGTCCGCAGCAAAACCTTTAAAAGGCTTAGCCTCTAGCGAACGCTAGGGTTTCATCGCGTTCCTTTCTAGGGTTCGCGAAGCTCTCTCCGTTCTTGCGGCGAGGGCTAGGGTTTCCGCCCCTTTTCCTTCGGTCGAAGCAAGCCTTTGGCTTTCTTCTTGCACGGCGAGTTGAAATATTCGGCCGATCGAGGGCGCAGGCTCCATCGCAAGTATCTGTGACCTGAAATGGAGGTAAAAATCATTAAGGATAAGGAGAAATCGAGTCACTTTCTCCCTGTCTTTTATCGCCTTATCTTGTTGAATGGTTGTTTTGGGTCCGATTAGTTTCTCCTCCAGCTTGCTTCTAGCTCGTTCGAGCCACGACAGCTTGTTAAAGCACGTTGTCACGAACGTGTTTCCTTGCTTCAGCTTTGTAAGAGCTTGATGTAGCGAAGTCTCGCCGATCCGATTTCGTACATTTCTCTTATATTATCCCAAAAAATTTTGAATCTTACATTGGGGGCAACCCGGCTGCTATCTACGAAATTTGTGCGGTTTGCCTATCCACGTCACGACCAATTGATTGCACTTTTTCCATTGTCGCCTAATTTTTCATCGGTTAGGCAGGACGGTTCCGTGATAAATCCTTATTTGTCTTTTGTTATGAGGGCTCGGCCAGAATGCGCGTGCCCAATTCGAGTAATTTTCGGATCACGTAAGGGATGGCGATAATGTCTGCAACTACAGTCACGTCGGCATTGGATACATATAGCGCGTCGCCCAGTTACGGGCGACCCCATGGCAGCCCGCGAATGGAAAGGGTATAAACCGCTGTTGGGAATCCAATTTGTATTTGTCCCGCACTCTAATTTTTACGATCGCCCGTGCTCGGGGCCGATGGTTGCGCCTGCCCGGTGTTGGCGGTAGGCCTCCGTCCCGGTCTACGCACACTTTAGTATACGGCTGTGATGCACGGTTTAATCCCTGGATCCATGGGTATGGCATCCATTGATAAGGATAACAGAAAGGTAACCCTGGATTGAGCGAGGTCGGATTTTGTTGCCCTTTGTGTGTGCTGGATGGTGTTTGACCTTGGATAACTGCTTGTTGTTCAACAATGGATTGGTCGATCCGGGCCAGTGCGGTGGTGGTGGTGTCTGATCTCCAGAAGGTGAGATGATTTCTTGTGGGTTGGTCATGGTGAAATTCTATTTTTGTAAGGTTGATTCTCTTTTTGCGAGATTCCGAATTCCTCCACGAAGGCTGCTCTGGTGCCCAAAAAGTCGCGACAACAAAGACAGAAAAGAAAAAGGGCAATTCGAATAATGATGTGGAAGCTAGGTCGGGATCGGAGAGGTGGCATACGTCTGCGAAGTGTAAGTTGAGAAGGGGAGGCGATCGAGAGAGAGAGGGAGAATTTCTCTTGTATTATGTATTGATCAATGTACAATGTTTACATTGTTTATAATACAAATGCGTATATGAAAAGCAAGTAAATATTTTACAATATTTGTATCGATTAGATCTGATACTAATTGGATGTAGATCCAATATTAAATGAATATACTTGATCTTCGGATGATATTGGAGAATCTTCACGCGTATCTTCCAACAATCCTAACTAAGCTAAAAGAAATCATAACCATATCAAGTCTGCACAATCAAACGTATTTGTCTTTAAGGACAATTGAAACTCTTAGGTAACGTGGGCCCACGTTGAACACTCGACGCAATTTGAGGTGCCTTAGCCAATATTTTCTCTGGTTGGGAGAGAGGGACGCTCGCCGTGTTTCCTCTTACCTTTCGGCAACCTGCCTTCTGTCCTTGCTTTCCTGTTTGTCGCGGAGCCAACAGGCAAAAGTGGAGAGAAGGAGAAGAGAAGGGAGGAGTGGGCTGGGCCGGCCCATACCGAAAAAAGAAAAGGGAAAAGGAGGAGGCTGCTTTTTTTTTTTTTATATGTTTTACAAAAATTTTAATACTGGTATTCAAATGTTCCTAATGTCTATATAAGATACAAATTAATAAAACCACTTTGTGAAGCCCTCGTCAGACGGTTGATTGCAGGATGATATCTTGTGGCGTTTCAGGAGGAGCAGCAGATTTCATCCCTCCGGATGGGAAGAGACCGTCGAGGCAAGTGGAGGAAGGAAAGATCTCGAGGGCACAGATGCGGCGTAGGTTGCACCGGTGGTCGCCGTAAGAGGAGGATACGACGGCGGTGCAGTTGTAGCGGAGGTGCTTGTTGATGAGAAGGACAAGGCGGCTGGCGAGCACGATGTCGTTTGTGGTGAAGCACTCTTCCGCTGATGAGACGACCAACACCC